>JARJHM010000088.1:0-632789 GCA_033356055.1 Carex pumila
TATTCAAGTATTTTGTTCTCTTTCTCTTCTGAGAAATTATTTTTTTCGATAATTAATTTAATCGGTTAATGGTTTCCAGAAAAAAAAAATATATACTTTGATGAACAAAGTAAAGAAGTTTTGGTGTATACAGCACCATTTTTGAAAAATTGGAAAGTGCTATTTATAATTGAATTTACTTGAGTGACAAAATGCAGGAGTTTAGGAGAGAACTCAGAGAAAGTTAAATTGGAGATTATGAAGAAAACTGGACATATGCCTCAATCAGAGGATCCAACTCGGTTTAATCAGATCCTCCTAGATTTCTTGCTTAATTAATACTGCTCCTTGTGCCTCTACTTCATCAGTCAGTAACACGAGATGTCTACAGTGGGCATCTATTTGTTAAAAGTAATTTTCTGTGGCATGATTCTGTGATGTAAAACTTGTTTATTTTCTTAATTTCATTCTTTGTCCAAGGTCGAGAGTTGTATCAGAAAAGACAATATTGTTTATAGGGGGTATTTCATGTATCTCCCTCGAAAAACTTCAATATTACGTATTTTCCTCTCAAAAATTTATAATATCATAATTACCCTTCAAAAGATTAGAAACCCACATATTTATCTAAAACCAATAAAATTTAACACAATATTTATTAATAAAGCATGACTATTTTACCCCCTCCCTTCTCTCTCTTCTCTCTTTGACTTCTCCATTCTCCAATTCCTGGCGCCAAAACAGACACTAGAGTTTTCACCTAGTGCCAAACAAACACTCCAAGGTTTTCACCTATTGCCAAATCGCTCTACCACTCGCTCCAATCACCACTTGTTCTGAGCCTCTCCGATATGACATCAGGTTTGTATTGCCCCTCTTTGGTTACTCCGCACAGTATCGATTCTGTGAACTTGGTTGTCAGCAATTCCTTGAGAACTAGATGGGATAACATGCATGAGTCTCTTGCTATCGAGTAAGTACTGAAATTTTGTTTGTCAGCGATTTTGATGTCGTCAGTGATATTTTGACATTCGAGTAATTTGTCTTTATATGAAGGCATCTAAACTTTTTACTATTTACACAAATAAGGCACAATCAATCCAACATAAAGCCAACTTTTCAAGAAATTAGAAAAGGAAAAATGCATAAATTGGGATAAATTGGTGTTGTTAAACTTGATTATTGTATATTTATTAATTGGTATCACAAGTATTTCTTCTTCAATCAGAACAAGTATAAATGTTGATTGTTGTGTATTTTCTTTTCGGTTAAGGGCTGATATCACAAGTATTTTCTTGAAAACCTCACATGCTTATTCAGTGGTTCATGTGCCAGGCAAAAGATAGAAATCATGTATGTTTTAGAATATATTGTTATTAGCTAGCAAAAATGTCAAGACAATATCTTTAGAAACTGAAATGCCAATAAAAGAGAAAAGAGAATAAAATTAAGCATTATTTTCTGACAGATCACTTTATTAAAGAGGATACAATTACTCATTTCTTTTCTGACCATCAGTTTTTTTTTATAAATGCCCTTATAGTTTTTTAAATACTGACAATGTTTTTCTTTTTCTTTTTTAAATTGGGGTACGAGGAAAGAATTCACAAATACATAGAAGTAAGAAGTCGAAGCCATGTGATGCCATGAGTTAATAATGTTTGATTGTCTAATAGTTGTAATATCTACTATTTATTTTGCTGTGATTATGATTGCCATACTTGCATTTTGTATGTTTAAAACTTGTTGGTATTGCAATGGTGTTTTTGGAACATAGTAGTAGACATTTTTAAAACTTGTTAATACTGCAATGGTGTTTACATAGTAGTAGACATTTTAAAATTTATTACTTTTTTTCTACTTTGAAATAGCTTATGGTGATTGGTTGGTTATATAAAAAGTTATATAAAATCTATTAAAATATAATTTATATGAAATTAGTTGTTTCGACTTACATATGTCGAATGCAAATTTCTCTTTGTATTTCAAGTTGCTCATATTGATCAATCAGATGCAGTAAAGGAATCGGTTAATTCTTGAAAACCTCACATGCTTTTTTAATTATTACATCTTTTGTCAGAACCTTCCAGTAAAGGAATCGGTTAATGAAGTTCTTAATGAAATGAGAGTGCAATTTTTCAACTAAACATTAAGATAAGAAGTTGGTGACACTGTGCGGTTTGTGCTTCACAAAATCTAAAACATTAAGATTGTAAGAAGTTAATGACACTGTGAAAATATTGATTTTCTGTATAATTGGTGATGTATTAGAATTTCCTTCTTGCATTGGATATGATTCAATGGATTTTAATCCTCACATCTCATGCAAAAAAATTATCAACAGTAGCTTTTTTAATTAATAAAAGATCAATTTCTTGAGATCACTAAACTCATTGATTATACAGAAACATTATGCAAAAAAATGCCAGTTGCTTTTCTGATATGCTCAGTGCTTAATCACATAATTCATTGATTAATAAAAGTATTTATGTTATAATCCGAAAAAAATTAAACTAATAATTAACAAATATTTTATTTGATTATGCCTAAAAAATGTTAGTTAAAAATAATTAACGATGTACTAATTAATTGACTAAAACGAGTTAATTTCAAGAAATTGTTAAAAACTAATCGAGCCGTCCGTTTCGAAACAAAAATCAATTTGTAAATAAAGGAGACGAAACGTTACAATATAACTATGATTTAAAAGTTATAAAATTATAAATAAAACTAGATTAATACATTAAATAAAGTGAAAATTAGTTATTTGCTGCTCCAAAATCTTTAAATTGTAAAAATATCATTCCGAAATTTAAAATTGTAAAAATACCACTTTAAACTTGATTAATTTATAATTTTATTACTTCAAATAATTAATGACTAAAATATTCTATCTTTTTTCTTCTGTCTCATCTTCCTCTTCTGCCATGACGAAAGGTCTGGAACGAGCTGCTCTAGCTTCATTATTTGACGAGAGATGCATGACAACTGGTCGAGAGAAAAGCGGTCAGCGAAATCAAAAAGTAAAAGGTTGTCACTGAGGCAGGGCCAAGTATCACCGCTATTTATTGTACCAGAAAACATCCCCCGGCCTCCTTACGTAGGTATGAAACATGTGCCAGAGATTTCTAGTGAACTACAAGTGCACGACTCCGAGGGGATTGCTCGTATGCAGGATTCTTGCCGATTGGCTGCACAGGTTTTGGAGCATGCTAATACATTAGTTAAGGTAGCATATTGCCATATTGCCATCTTGATGTGCGATCCCTGAAAATTTGATGCGCCGTGCAATCCAATTGAAAATTAAGTCCAAAGTGGTATGCACAATTAGCTCTGATTAGCCCCAGTGGTCAAATTGACTGCCTGGTGACCCTGAATTGTCAAAACCAAGCTACAGGAACCTGATAAGCTGAGAAATAACAAACCAACAAGAGCTTGGTCAAATCAGTGCCAATGATAAAATATCTATCCACAGAAATTAAGATACACATTTGGTCCTTAATTATATACGAAATTAAGATACGCATTCGGTCCTTAATTATATACGAAATTAAGATACACATTTGGTCCTTACATCTTATCCAACCAGTTGCCATGCATTTTTTACCAAATAATGAAGCTAGAGCATCTCATTCCAGGCCTTTCGCCATGGCAAGAGAAGAAGATGAGGCTAGATAAGAAGAGGAGGAGAAGGGAATGTATTTTAGTTATTAATTATTTTGAGTGACAAAATTACAAATTAATGAAGTTTGGAGTTGCATTTTTACAATTTCAAATTTCGGAATTACATTTTTACAATTTGAAAGTTTTGAAGTGACAAATAATCAATTTCCCCTTAAATAACATTAATAGTCTATAAAATAATAATCACGAATACTCGAATTTATCGTACGAAATTTTAAAGGAATAAATCCCATGAAATTAGTTTAATAAAATTGATTAGGTTATAAAGAATATACATTTTTAAGAGCAAAATTAAATAGTGGAATTTTATCAACCGCTCGATCACTATCTAGCATGAATCTTAAAAGAAGGTAATTTTATTAACACCCCACCCTATCTCCCTCTCTCTCTTTGCCTCGTGGTTCCGTTCTCTCCCGTTTTCGCTAACCCTAGACCTCCCTTCATCCCCTCCCGTGGATCGCTCTCTTTGCTCACTGGCCCCTAACCCACCCCCATTTTTGTCCTCCTTGGAGAAGGAGACGATGAGGACTCCCGCTCTCTTTTTCTTTTCTTGGTTGTGGAAGTCCGTGGGGTCTTTTCCCTTGTCAATGCCCTGTACGAGCAATGACCCTTGCTCACATGCCAATGGCGACTTCCATGCCCTTGTGAGTGCTTACCCTCTGACAGGGCTTAGCTGTACGCCTCGCATTTACTCCCCTTTGAGTACATATGACCCGCCCCCTCTCTATTTTGTTCTTTTGGTGTTTTGATTTGAAATCTCATGTGTTGAGAGCTTTAATCCCTCTTTCTCTCTTTTCCATTTTCCTCTAATTGACTTCAAACTACCCCGACCTGTTAAGGACATGTTGTGTTATTGTGAAATTCGGGTGTCTTGTGGTATCTCTTTGCTGTGACTCTTGTGATTTCGAGAAGGTCGAGAGGCGAGGCGAAGAACCTTGGAACTGTCCATTGTCCCGTTGCTCTGTTTGTGTGTTCAAGCTCTCTCAGGTAATTGTCTAAGCAACCCTTGTTTCTTAATTTGTTATTGTGATTGCTTGTATTTGATGGGATTTCATGTGTATGTCCATACGGTGAGAAATTAAAATTTTCCAATCACCAAAAGTCTCAATACACGAAGGACCTCGATTTTATGACAATAGCAAGCGAGATTTTCTATTAGACATTTAAACAAACACCTCATGTGCACTAAATAGAACAAATACCTTTCATCTATTCTATTGCAAGAGAAAGGAGAGATCTTTTACCTAAAGAGATTGTCAAATCTCTTAATTAGAGGGAAGTAGATTTTCCTTCTAGATATATTGGAAACCACATCTTCAATTGAAGCGCATCTCCACCTCTTGGTTCATCTTGAACCTAAACAACAAACTAGCACACCTCTTAGATAGATGGATGTGAAGTTTAGAGCTTAGATTCAACCACCTAGCAAGAAGAGATGAGAGATGAGAGCCTCCCTTCAAAGTTTCGACAAGGAGAAAGGAAAAACATGGCTGCTCAAAGGGGTTGATTTTGGCTAGGGTTAGAGACAGAAAATTAGCTTATTTTTCTCCCAAATAAGCCCCTTTAAATAGGCAAGGGTTAGGGCAATCCTTTGTGTAAGGTTTAAATAAATTACACAAATGCCACTAGCCTTGTTTAGCCATCTCATGCTTTCTTTAATTTCATTTTATGGTTGGTTCAATAAATTAATTTATGAACAAATAATATTAGTCATATTATTCTATTATGCGATGTCTCTATTATTCTTATAATGCATTAAAACATCATACCAAATAATATTCGCATAATTTTTCACAAATTTATTTATGGTTTAAGCATGTCATATTATGACATTTTATTTTAGCATTTTATCTCATGTATTTTATCTCATATACATCATCATAAAATGTAAAATACTTGTTGTTTTTCTTCAGTTGGTGTGACCGTATAGATGATCCATGTCGTGTTGACAATAATATAAAACTTTATATTATTGACTATAAGAGGTTATATCATTACATTATAGTTATCCAGACAACATAGTAGTCAGTTACTCGATCCACTATTTTTGTGTCTATCATTGTCTCATGATATTATGAATAGTATGCAAAATATGATCGTGTCATTCCTGCACTATATTCGTTTTCTTGGCCTCTCAAGTGAATTATAATTATAACTACCTCAGTTATATTGCATGCGATATAATTCCACTTTACCAAGGGGCTCAGTAATATCATAACTCAAAATCGAGGGACAATGATAATATTGATATATAGATTTCTCCCACACAAGTTGTACACAACGAATTACTATTTTATTACTATCATTAAATAACATTTAAACAACAATCACATTATATACTTCTCATGTAAAAAATCTACACATCTCGTAGCTAAGATTCTAAAAGCACAATGAAAACATTAATGACATAAAATACAATCCATATGATGTTCCATTCATTTAGGTCATGTTCAATATATATATTCATGTCATTAAATGATAAACATTTATCAACATTTATAGAACTTCAATGTACTTTAATTGACATGACAATCTTCCTCGGTAATTAACGTTCCTCCTTAATTACCACGATTGTAAACTTATTTAGTTATTTAAATGCTTCTCATCTTAGGAGTTCTATGGTTCAAGACCAAGAGCATCTTCTTGAACACTTCCAAAGATATAACATATAAATATCAAGGAACATGAATAATAACATTCGTAATAAAATCATGAACAACACATAAATTTTCATTAAAATGATAACTTTCAAAACACACATCCTTTAGTATCCAATATAGGTTGTTGATTTTCCCGATTGGATTAGCCATTTGTTTGACCATGTCGATGCTTTGTGTGTTCTGACTTGATTGTACCGATTTTGTTCCCTCTCTCTATTCAGAATTCCCTTTGGTTTCCTTGTCTGATTTGACATGGGGCTGGTCATGCTCTTTGATTTGTGCCTTGATGTGTGCTGTCTTGAATTTGTGCTTATTGAGTGGCGTCAGTACTAGTAGGTACCAGTTGATGGGTCCAAAATATTTCAAGGCATATTGGACTTTGAACAAAAAGGCAGCAAGAAGTGTCAAAAGAATAATAAGAAGACGATGTGCATGAATTGTCACAAGGAATGACACTCCATACAAACATACTACAAGATTTTTTCCTAGAGACAAGGATGAAAGAGGAAGACAAGATAGGAGGTTGAGGTCACCCACCAATAGACTCCAAGGTAAGAAAATGTCAACATGGAGCGATGATAAGTTCGACCCGAACACTGATGATGCACATGTAGTCAACCTAGACTTGATGGCTAACCACAATGAAGCCTCCGATGTCAACATGAAAGAGATCATTTCCAACCACAACATCACCAACAAATTCGCTATTGGAAACCCTAGAAAGGTAGCTAAGTCGAACAACAAAAAGGAGGACTCAAGTAGCACATATTATAGCACCTCAAATAAGGTACATTTAAATTTCTACGTAGATGGGTATGAATCCGAATATGAATCAACTAGCAATTCATTTGAAACCAATGAAACTCAACCTAATTTGTCCAGTGATCATACATTCACAAATAATTCAAATATTTCATTTAAAGAGAGACAAATTAGCAATAATGAAACTAGGTTGAGAGAGTTTCTCTGTGAATTGAGTATGTCTTTACTTAAGGGAGATTCTATTATACAAGAATTGAGGTTTAAGATTTCAGAGCTTGAAAAAAAGCAAAAGAGGTTGAGTTACATACATGTAAATCAAATTTAGTTGAATTAGAGTCCATTAGACATAAGACAAATAATCTACTAGATGTAAATAGAAAGTTAAAGGCAACAATTGTTACAAATAAAATGTTAGAAGATAAAGTTAAGAATTATGAATATAAAATTAGAGAATTGCAGAAGTCGATAGTGAAAATAATTGCTAATGATATCTAGGTGGGATAGAATTATTAAAGGTGGAAATACAAAATTTAAAAACAGAAAATTGGGCCTTAAAATCTCCTAAAAATGTCATTAGTCTAGATCTTGATAAAATTGATAGAATAGTTAAAAATCGTCATTATTCTCATAACAAGTCAGGTGTCGGATACAAAAGGGAACAATCATTTTTGGAATCAAATAATTTCTTAAAGTCTAGATCAAAAGAGAAACACACAAAAAATGCAAATAATAGTAATAAAAGATCACATAACTATGCATTTAGATATAAATACAATAACAAAAATTACAAGGATAATAGGATACCCAACAATTCACAAGGATCAAACAAAAATTATTCTAAAGAATCAAATGAATAGTTTCATGATTTAAAAGATAAAAATATCTCGCAAAATAGAGTTCAAACTAATGATGCAACTAGAAACATTTTTCAACATCATAATAAATTTAAATCCTATCAAAATAAAAATATTTCTCCTAAATAGTAAATTGGAGTAAAAATGAACCTTGGAAACAAACTCAAGAGTTAAAATGTCACTTTCAAAATCATTTCAAGCAAGGTCCAACCATAAACATACTTCATCCATCAATATCTTGAAAATCAACACTAATCTTTTGTAATTATTGTTGCAAGGTTGGACACACCTCATTGGACTGTAGGTCTAGAAAAAGAAACAAGTCGAATGTTGTTTGGATTCCTAAATGTAGGTTAGAGTAAAACTCTAGATAATATCTCCCCAAATTATTAAAATTCAAAATTATTAAGGAGGAGATAAGATAAGTATATATATTAGTTATTATCAATTACTTTATTTAAATTATTATATATCCTTGTAAGTGTTTTTCATCGGTTCTTTAAACAATGGTCTTAGGTTTAAGTTAGGTATACTTGAATTTTAAGACTAAGTTATATCTCAAATTGCAACATTTACTCACAGGGAAAATAAAATTGTCAAACTCATTTTTAAAATTTACTAAGAACAAAATTGGCAAGGTTCCAAAATTAAATTGATTGAACTTAATTTCTAAATTTACCTAAGAATTTAGGTATTGACAAAATTAAAAAATGACAATAGTAATTGTTAAACTTATTTTAGAAACACTATTATGGAGACATAAAGACAATTTTTTTTATATGGTAATATTAATTGCAAAATATATTTTACATGACTAAATTGCCATAACAAAAGATATGACATTAGTGTCAATGATAAATTGCTTTGTTTGATAAATATACATATTTGAGATATTATGCATTAATTGCTATATCATCCATGTTAATTGGAGTTGATTGGCTAAATTACAAAATTATAGAATTTGATCAAATTAATTAATTTCACTTACTAAATTCCAATTAAATAGAATATGTCGAATTGCAATATCCAATTTCATGAGAATCTTGATCAAATAATTATCTTTAATTTCAAACTTCTTATAATCTCAACACTTCGCCTATTTTAGAAGCAAAATTATTTAACCATTTCTACAATACAATATATCCTATGTGAAAAACATTAAAAAAATGATTGAATTAAACAATAATTCTAATTTCAATATTTCCAACTAATTTAGAGGCACAACCTATTGATCATTTATTACACTTCAAAATTATACCGATTAGAAGAATCACCAAAATGATCAATATTTATTCTTAAATTTCAATATTCATTAAAATTTCACAATATAATTTCAATATTTTTCATAGAATAAGAGACTAATGCACTTGATCGATCATTTTTGAAAAAATATAGGTCCGATAAGAAAAGTCCAATCAATTTTCTATTTAATTCCAGCCGAATCCCTCTTAACAAGGGGTTTATCAAGACTTATAGAAATTAACAAGTAAAAATATGAGCCAACTTGCGAGCCGAGCCGAACTTTTTTCTTTCAAAAATGAACTGAGTTAGAACCGAATCTTTTTATTTTTCTTATTGAGCTAAATTTTAATCATTAGCAACTCTAAATATAAAGTTGGGGTTCCCTAACCCTTTGTGGAATTGTGGGTTTATACTTTATACCGGCGAGGATTCGCCACATGATTGACTACCATTATCCGACTCAGAGGATTCGGAATGCACCTGCCTGATAGCCATCTGCAAAAAGCAAACACGTGTCGAAAAGGGAGGGCATGGTCAATCCAGTCAACATATACAGCTGTTAAGTTCGCAGAATCTGGCTCTTGACCCTCGAGACCAAGCGTCTCCGCTCTCCTGTCACGCGATTCCCCAGGCGCCTCACTTCCTCAGAAGAACGCAGTACAATATAGCACCAATAATCAAGAAGATTTGAAGAGATCGACAACAAATGCCACCCTGACAACTGGGATTCACGTTTTAATGGTTAGTAACCGACCAACTTATGATCAGTGTTTATCCACTGTAGAAACTTGCGAGGTGAGACTCATATCCATTGCCGTCGATTCAGAAAAAGGGTCGAAATGTTTCTATTCTCTCGTGTTTTTATTATATTTTTATTTTTAAAAAATATAATAATTTAAAATTTAAGTCTTAAAATTCAAAATAAAACTATTAGATGTAATTTATATTATTTTTTATGTACTTATAAAAAAATCGTATTGTAATTTTATTTTTATGTGAACTAATAAGTTAAAAAATTAAAGTCTCTAAATTATCTATATTAATAATTTGTTAAAAGATCTTGATGATAATCAAAATAAAATTGAAATATTATAATTTTTTACATATGCATAGATAAAATGATGTATATCACATCTAATAATTTTATTTTGACTTTAAAATTTTAAATTTTAAATTATTAAAAATTTTAAAAATAAAAACACAATAAAAACGTAAAAAAAATAGAGATATTTGAATCTCCTCGTTCATAAATACGAAAACCTAATAAAAGGTTTAGACGCACAGTGAATCGGCCTTTGAAATTAATCTGGACTGTTCGATTCGGATGAGACGGTCCGAATTGGAAAGCATCTAGTTTCTCCATTTCCTTGTGAAGTGGGGAGGATCTAGCTGGCTCGTAATGCATTCTGCTAGCTTGCTCCAGATCTCTACTCTCACTTCGACTGCCATACACTAATTCGTGCGCGCGAATTTCCACCTCAGAGGACTGGAACAACATTTATTTTGAGATTTTCTTCAAATCAAACAGGTTTGTGATCGATTTTGAAGTACATAGCTCCCTTTCTGCATAGATTTATCTCTCACAGCTGGACTAATTTCCCACAAACATCTCGATTTGGTGTCTTTCATACTCAAGATCTCCAGTGTTTTGCCTCTTCATTACCTATTTCTACCGACATATTGTCATTGTTCCTTTTCTTATTGTAGACATGGTTTTATCGAGAAAACTCTAGTACGATGCCCGCGCTTTGCTTTTTACTTGAAGGCATGGGTTCTTCCTGTAGTAGATCACATTCTGTCAATGAGGCTAATTCTGAAGAAAATTTTAAGGTATTACGTAATCTGCATAGTACCCTGGCTTGTTCTCATTTTTTTTCCCTATTGATTACTCTTATTAAATGTTTCAATTCGTAGGCTGCAGAAATTGATCGTCGGATTTTGCAAGAAACAAAGGCTGAGCAACATATTCATAGACTCCTGCTTCTTGGTATTTATTTTTCCTTTTTTTTTGGGAAAAAAGTTTTTCTAGATGAATGTAAAAGGAATTGTTTTTGCTCAAATTTCATCGAGGCTTTTATTGACGGACAAAGTATCTTTTTCAAGGTGCTGGCGAATCAGGGAAATCGACAATTTTTAAGCAGGTGAGCCTGTTTTGTTAATTGCATGGGTACTCTTTATAATGACCTTTTTGGAAATGAATGTTGCATGACGTGATTCATCAATTGCTAGATTGAAAAAAAAAATTATGGACATGCATACATTGCCAATTCACTATCATGGGAGGAGCCTGATTCATCCCTTAATAAAAAATATTTTAAATTCAAATTTAGAAGGGTATAGGAGAAAAGCGTTCTCACTATGAAAATTGCTCTAGAGGCCAAATCTGTTGTTCCAGTAGACCAGACCATACCTTTTGAAAATGCTTGCACTGTGAAAACTTATCAGCCACTCATGTCATGTCATTGGGATGCTTATAGAAGAAAAATGAATAAAATTTGATGCTATGATCCTCAAAGTCTATCATGACTGTTTTCAAGGGTTGTTTCTGCAGCAATTATTTTTTAAGGTCCATATAAGATGAAAGGTCCTTTTACTTGTGTTATTAATTTAAATGTAGATAAAACTTCTTTTTCACACGGGATTTAGTGAGGCTGAGCTAAGGAGCTATACATCAGTTGTTCATGCCAACGTCTATCAGACAATTAAAGTATGAAAACACTAAGGGTGTGTTTGTCTTTTTCTCTTTATCTATTCAAGGATTTAGTTTAAAGAAGTAAGCTTATTCAACCTTTTGATGGCAGACTCAGCCATTGTCTTGGTTATTGTTAAACAATTATGTCTGTTTAACCAATGGTTTTTCTTAAATTTTAATAGATATTGTATGATGGTGCAAAGGAGTTGGCTCAGAACGAATCAGACTCGTCAAAGTATGAAATATCTCCTGATAACAAGGTTTAAAGCCCTCACTCCACCCCACCAAAAAAAAAAACTTGATCTATACTTTGTATTTTGGTTTTATCAAAATGACTAACATGAGAATAATTGTTTCTTTCGGCCTAAGCCCATAAGAGTTGAAAATGAAAATAGCAGAAATAAACATCAATTTGTAACTGTACCGGGACTTCCTGCTCTTGGTACCGATATTGTTACAGTAGTTATCTTCTGCTTGATATCTTTTGTTAAGTCATCAAATTGTAATGTGATCAACAGGAGAAAGGAGAAAGGCTGTCAGAATTAGGCAGCTGGTTGGATCACCCCTTCCTTACAAAAGAAATTGCACAGGACATTAAAAGCCTATGGCAGGATTCAGCTATTCAGGTGCATATTCTTTTAAGCCCTCTGCAAGATTCATGAGTATAGTATTGAAATTGTTGATTTTAACAAATGTTGTTTTTAGGAAACTTTCTCTCACGGAAATATGCTTCAAATTCCTGACTGTGCTCAATATTTCATGGAAAATCTGGAGCGACTCTCTCAGCCGGATTATGTTCCTACAAAGGTTAAGCGATTACTACAAAATCCAACCCCTTATCATTCTAGCAAACTCATGCATTAATTCTGATATAATACCAAATTGGTACTTGATAATAGGAGGATGTGCTATATGCAAGAGTGCGTACATCAGGAGTTGTGGAAATTCAGTTCAGGTAAATAACTTGCAGTGTTCTTTGTGATTCTTCATAAATCTTTGGTCAAGAACCCACAACATACCTTTCTTTGCAGTAAAAACCTAACTTTTGGTATTCACAAAAAACATGTATTTTACATAAACAGGGAATAGTCTAGCTTAATATTCTTTATATCAAGCAAAATTATACTCTGATTTTATTATCTTAGCAGAAATACGTTACTCACTTATAGTTTTGTTATCATTAGCTATGTGATTACGGTTATCAGTTAAATGAGACAGATTACGAGGAATAATGAATATGGTTTGATTTGTAGGAGAAAATAATTTCTTACTATATGAGGTCTAAGTGGAAAAAAAATGTTCAAACTATTAAATTAATGACATGTTTCTACCTCAAAAATTGTTATCAAGGAATAATAGTGTTTTTCTTAATCTTTGCCAATACAAGATAATGGCCAAGTTTGTTTATTGGTGTTTGCAAATTCTAATTAATAGTAGGTCCATTTTGCAAAACTTTATTGTTGTATTGAAAATACAAAATAGTGATAATTCCAGAATTCGGGAATAATTGTGGCAAGGTCTAAAGATTGTAATTTTGGTATAATTCCGGACTAGTTTGTTTGTCATAATGCATATAAATATATCAAAATTCTGAAGTTTTCATAAAGAAAAACAAGTTCTGTGAATTGGGTATAATTCAGGATGTAAAATTCATACGGTTTGTAAAATTTGCGAATAGTTCAAAAATATTCAGGAAATCTTGGGAAATCTTTTTGATTCATCTATTTACTTGGAAGGTTCTGAAAACAAATTAACTGCTAATCTTATTACCATTGTATTGAATCTAATAAAAATAAATGGGTATCTCCCCAGCCCAGTTGGAGAGAGCAAGAAAAGTGGAGAGGTGTACAAGTTGTATGATGTGGGGGGTCAGAGAAATGAGAGAAGGAAATGGATTCATCTTTTTGAAGGTGTTACTGCTGTTATATTCTGTGCTGCCATCAGCGAGTAAGTTTGCATGTTTCTATATGTTCCTTCTAATTTTTATTGGCAATTTCATGTATATCCCTTGAAATTGTGAATACATGTTGCATAGTTATACTGTTGTATATAAGCATTCGTGCATGCCCTTATAAGGAACATGAAAGTTTTACCCCTCTTCTGTTTAAATCAAGAAGATTCCTAAAGTAGCCTGCTTTCCTCATTGCTGCTTATTTCTACACAAATGAGAACAAGGAGGATCATTCGGGCTGGAGCCCTATTTCACCCTTTCTTCCATGCAGTAAAACAGATACTCTTTATGAAGGAAATGTATCTTCCTTGATAGAATGAAAGTGAATCAAAGAAGTTCAAATTTTCCAAGTTCAAAGGGGTGCAAATGATTGTTGTTTTGTAGGCATGGACATAATATTTATAGTAGAACTTTTAGTGACTATCACCGCTTAAAATGGTAAAAAGGGAGTTCCAAGCGTTTGACCCAGAAATTTTGAAATACAAGAGAAATTGGATTTCTTAACAAGGAACACAAATCAAAGAGTTTTGGATTTCTGCCTTTGTTCTTAAATTTTATTTAACTAGCTCGTTATCTTTTATGTTGGTTAAATAATAATAAAAAAATGAAAATTAGAAAGTCTGATTGTTATAGTTAGCTGTAATCGGTATGATTGGTTTAGGTATGATCAGACACTTTTTGAGGATGAAACTAAAAATCGAATGATGGAGACCAAAGAGCTCTTTGATTGGGTCTTAAAGCAAAAATGTTTTGAGGTACCTTTTCAATTCTGCCATTACATGATTTCATATCACATTGTCCATTCAAATTCCCAAAGTAAGCCTGCCTTGAAACTTTTCTGCAGAAAACATCATTCATGCTCTTTCTCAATAAATTTGATATCTTCGAGAAGAAAGTTCAAAAGGTGAGCTTTGCATTCTTTTTATGTAAATATGTATGGCACTATTAATATTTAGTATTTGTTTGAAATTAATTTTTGTATATCTGAAAGGTTCCATTAAGTGTGTGTGAGTGGTTTAAAGATTACCATCCGACTGCATCAGGAAAGCAAGAGGTGGAACATGCTTATGAGTGAGTTTCTTTTTTCCTATATAATATTGACATTTTTAATTTCTAAATTATTACTACTTTCTGTAAACAACTCTGTGGTTTTTCATACATTCTCACTGAACATTTTTTTTTTGAAAAAAGAAGGAAAAACTATGATAAAGTTATAAAATCATGGAGCATCATTTAAATCTGAAGTTATCAACAGGTTTGTGAAAAAGAAATTTGAAGAGCTATATTTCCACAGTAGCAAACCTGATCGTGTGGATCGAGTGTTCAAAATATACAGAACAACAGCCTTGGATCAGAAGCTTGTGAAGAAAACATTCAAGCTGGTAGATGAGACCCTCAGGAGGAGAAATCTCATGGAGGCCGGTTTACTGTGACAAATTTATATATTGCATTGAATTACTTTATATCTTGTTGGAAAGTACTCTTGTGATTCTTTAGGTGGAAAAAGAACAACTGTTTCCTCTCTTCCCTAACAGTAAGGATGGGGATTTTTAACCTTTTGTTACAGATGTTGGCTTGAAGTTTGTGTCAGTTCTGATATGGATGCTTGGTAGGAATTTGTGTACAAGCATTATATGAGCCGTTTTACGAACTGTTTACTTGTCTGGTGTATATATGAGGTGGAGCAAAGTTAGGGTGTGATATGCTTATCAGGATGGGTTGGTGAGTGTAATTTCAAAAGTTTATCAGATTGATTTCAAACTATAAATTTAAATTGTTGAAATCTATTTACCTCATGAGTTATGCAGGTACATACAAAGTTTTGAAAGTTTCAAATTTATGTAGTACGTGATTAAGTGGTTAAAAGAAGGATAAAAAATAAATATATAAAACAACTAATAAAATAAGTTATAAAAGATTCATTTTTTTACCGCTTGACTTTGAACTATATGAATTTAAAACTTTCAAATTTTGTTATGTACATGCATTATTCAAGAGAAATGGATTTTAATGGTTTTAATTTGTTGTATGAAATCAATTCTATAAATTTTGGAGTTGTGCTCACAGCACACCTAGCTTTGTTCATGAGGTGATGTACACGGGCGTGGTTTAGCTATGAAGCTGGAGGGAAAAAAAAATGGATCAGATTATGTTAAATACCGTCATTTCATGAAAAGTCAGCCAATTTCTACTTGGCAGTGGTTATCAAGGTTTCAAAAAAAAGAGAGCTAATTTTCAGAGTGTCCATCTAAATAGTTAAATATAATTATTTAAAATATAATTAAATAAAATGTTAAATAGTTAAAAGATGATAAAAGAAAGAATATTAAATTTGTATGGAGATATTAAATATTGTGGTGTTTTAATGGAAAAATTGATTATTTCGAGATTTTTCATGGACACTATAAATTTTCCCTTTCTAGAAAAACTAAATATTAGATGCAGAAAAGTAAAAACGAAATGATAAACTACTCAAATTTCCATTTTATTCAATGATCCGAACTGACGCAAATGAAGTCTATTTATAGGCAATTACAATGCAGAAGGAATTAATCAAAATTAAGCGTTCACTCAGATCTAACGACTTTGGACAAGATTCTAAAGGGCGGTGGCACGTTTAATTATTTGTTTGATCGATGCTCTTTCACCCCCTGATCTTTCCACCTCAGTATATTCTTCTTTTAATTGCCCCTGGATTGGATCAAAATCTTATCCAAAACGGGTCACTTGTGACTCCGATCGTAACAATCCGCTCACCTTGAAGACATGCTCGTCCTTCCACCCTATTCCGGGGATGTCCGATCGATTGGTGTGTTCAATTGTACTTGAAGATAAAAGACAACCAGTAGTACATGATATATAATTAGTTGAACTTGAAAAATAACTAGAGGAAGATGAAAAACAACTAGTAAAACATGAAAGATAATTAATAGAACACGAGAAAGATAACTAATAGAACACGAAAGACAACCAGTACAAGATGAAAGACAATCAGAAAAATATGAAAAACAACAAGTAGAACATGAAAAACAACTAGAAGAAGATTAAAAACGACTAGTAGAGCATGAAAGATAACCAATAAAACATGAAAAACAAAAAAAAAAGATAAAATATAACTAAAAATAAATAAAACACAACCAGTAGTAGATGAAAGACATCAAATAGAATATGAAAAACAACATGTACAAGACGAAAGATAACTGGAGTCCCTAATGACACTTAGAGGAGATTAAATAGGGAGTCTTAAAGACTCTTAGATATTTTTTGGTTAAATTCTCTAAACAAACAAGTCAATCAAGCGTGTACAAATAAAGTACATAGAGTAGAGTTTAGAGAAATTTCACACATAAGCTAATAATGGAGTTCGGCGTAAAAAACCTACATCTCTGGGGTAGATCAACCTCGTTGGCGCCCCCTTTATATTACTCAAAAAGAAATGATACATCTTGTGACACGTGAGCTCAACAATGGTGGGAAGTTATGGCCTAACTTGTGTACAAGATGTGCCTAGAAGCTCGAGTTGGAGAGTCCCTTGGGATCTTCACACCATACAAGTAGGATGCACTAGCTAGGATGGAAATGCTCTAGAACTAAATCTCAGACACTAAACTATCTCATAAAAGATAAGTCGAGTGGATTTGAGATTGTTGAGAAGATATTGAAGTTTAAGTTCACTCAACAATTAAAGCTTTCAAGTGTAACACAATAAATGTTTTTTGAAATATGAGAGACGGCTAGCTTAACAATTCTGAAGTGAGATAACTCTTTATATAGTGGGGAATTCATATTTACCAAATTCGTTCTAATGGAAGTGCTCTGTCCTAAACGAAATGTACGAATATTGAAATTAGGGTATCCACAATTTAATTTAAATTGATATTAACCGTTTTGAATGTTTATGTCTGTTTAGGACAATTAGTACAATTTATCCCACAAAACTTGATAAGCTTTCCATATAGATGTTATCCGGCTTGGACAGAACCAAACTGGAACTCTTTGACTTGTTACAGTTTTAATCTGTTCCATACGATATGGTCATGTTCAAAGCAGATGCTCTAGAAATCAACAAGCCTTAAATATACTTTACTTATCTAGTAACTGAACTTCTCTATAATCTGTGTTTTTGTTTTGTATGGTTGATTTGGATATTGGTATTGCGTATTAGATTATGATGACATATTTAATGGGATAGCGGGTTTGAGGTTGAAATTTGATGAGAATGTGTGTTGTGGAAGTTGGGAATCGCCTGTGTGATAGGATTCCAACTATGTGAATATGGTGTGACTTGTTTTATGGATGACTTAGACTGACATGCTATTACTAGTTAAATATGTGTGCGCAATTTGATGTGTATTCGTGTGGATTAATCCGGCTTATTTGAATAGTTGTTAAATTAAACCAATTATAGAGAAGCGCGTCATTAAATAACTAGTTATTGAGCTTTGCAGTTGACTCTGTTTTGTTATTTTATTTTCCTTTTTGTTGGCGATATAGGTTGACAGGCCAAAGAAAGATGTGAAGATGCTTATCATGCTCCGAATGTTAAAAATCTAGGGTGTGACAAAAATTTGAAAGACAACTAGCAGAACATGAAACACAATCAGTAGTGGATGAAAGACAACTAGTAGAAATGATAAATAGCCAAAAAAAGATGAAAGAGTAGAATAAGAAAGACAACAAGTAAACCATGAAACATAACCAATAGAACATGAAAAACAACTAATACAAGATGAAAGACAACCAAGTACATAATAGACAACTAGTAGAACATAAAAGACAACCTGTACAAGATGAAAAATTAACCAGTATAACATGAAAGTCAACCAGTAGTAAATGAAAGACAACTGATACAGGATGAAATGCAACGAATAAAACATGAAAGACAACGAGTAAAACAAAGAAAATAAGAAGAAGATGAAATACAACCAATAAAACTTGAAAACAACTAGCAGAACATGAAAGACAACTAGCAGAACATGAGAGACAACTAGTAGTACATAAAAGGCAACAAGTACAAGATGAAAACTAACTAGTAGAACACGAAAGATGACTAGTAGAACATGAAAGAAAACAAGTACAAGATGAACGACATTGAGTAACATGAAAAACAAATAGTAAAATATGATAACAACTAGAAGAAGATGAAGTATAAAAATAAACATAATTAGTGAAAGATGAAAGACAACCAATAGTACATGACATACATCCACTTGAACATGAAAGACCACCAGTAGAACATGAAAGACAACCAGTACAAAATGAAAGGCAATCAATAGTACATATCATACAACCAGTATAACATGAAAGACAACCAGTAGAACATAAAGGTCAACCAATACAAGATGAAAGACAACTAGTAGAACATGGAAGACAGCTAGTAGAGCATAAAATACAACTAGTACAAGATGAAACATAACCAGTAGAATATGAAAGACAACTAAACGAAGATTAAAGATGACTAGTAGAACATGAAAGACAACAAGTCGAACATGAAAGACAACTACTAAAACATGAAAGACAACCAGAAGAAGATGAAATACAACTAGAAGAAAATAAAACACAGCCAGTAGTAGATGAAATATATCTAGTAAAACATGAAAGACAACATGTACAAGATGAAAGATAACTAGTAGAACATGAATGACAACCAATACAACATGAAAGACAACCAATAATAATACAACTAGTACATAGATTAAAGACAACTAGTAGAAGGTGAAAGACAATCGGTCAAACATGAACGACAACAAATAGATTAAAAAAGACAATAAGAAGAATATGAAAGACAATAAGTAGAACATGAAAGCCAACCAGTACAAAATGAAAGGCAACAAAAAGAACATGAAAGACAACATGTACAATATGAAAGACAACTACTACAAGATTAAAGACAACAATAGAACAAGAAAGACAACCAATACATGATGAAAGACAACGAGTAGAACATGAAAGTCAACCAGTAGTGGATGAAAGACTACAACAGAATATGAAAGACAACCAGTAAATGATGAAAGACGACGAGTAGAACATGCATGAAAGATAACGAGTAAAACATGAAAGACAACCAATAACATGAAAGACAATGAGTAGAACATTAAAGACAACTAGTAGTAGATGAAAGACAACAATTAAAGGATGAAACATGATGAGTAGAACATGAAAGACAACCAGTAGTGAATGAAAGACAACAGTAGAATATGAAAGACAACCAGTGCAACATTAACAGAGATATTACTACAGTGCTCCAAACACCATCATTTGGAGTGTTGTATTAAGGTAGTATATGTCCTAATATCTTGCCATTTGGAGACACTTCTAAAGTGTTCTGAGACACTTTCAATTAGAGTGTTGTATTAGGGTTGTAAATGCCCTATTATCTTCCCATCAGGAGACTACTAGAGTGCTCCAAATATCTTCAATTGCAGTGTGGTATTAGGGCTGTAAATGCCCTATTAGCTTGCCATACGGCACTACTAGAGTGCTTCAAACACCTTCAATTGGAGTGTTGTATTAGGGTGCTAATGCCATATTATCTTACCATCTTAAAACACTACTAGAGTACTCCAGACATCTTCAATTGGTGTGTAGTACTAGGGTTGTAAATGACTTATTTTCTTGCCATATAGGGACACTACTAGAGTGCACCAAACACCATGAATTGAAGCGTTGTACTAGGCTTGTAAATGTCCTATTATCTTACCACATAAAGACACTACTAGAGTGCTCCACACACCATCAATTGGTGTGTTGTATTAAGCTTGTAAATGTCATATTATCTTACTATCTCGCGACACTACCAGAGTGCCCCAAAAACATAGTGTTGTATTACGGATGTAAATGCCATAATATCTTTCCATATAGGGACACTACTACAGTGCTCCAAACACCTTCAATTTGAGTGTTGTATTAGGGTTGTAAATACCCAATTATCTTGTCATATAGAGATGCAACTAGAGTGCTCCAAACACCATCAATTGTAGTGCTGTATTAGGGTTGTAAATGCCCTATTATCTTGCCATATAGGGGCACAACTAGAGTGCCCCCAAACACCTTCAATTAGACTGTTGTATTGGGTTATAAAGCCCTATTATCTTGCCATCTCGAGACAGTACTAGAATGCTCCAAACACTTTCAATTGGAGTATTATATTAGGATTGTAAATGTCGTATTCTCTTTCCATATAGATGCTACTAGAGTTCTCCAAATACCTTCAATTGGACTGTTGTATTAGGGTTGTAAATGCCCTATTATCTTGCCATATGGGGACACTACTAGAGTGCTCCAAACACTTTCAATTGGGGGTGTTGTGTTAGTGTCGTAAATGTCATATTATCTTGCCATATGGATACACTACTAGAGTGCTCCAAACACCTTCAATTGGAGTGGTGTTTTAGGATTGTAAATGCCTTATTATCTTGCCATATAAAGACGCTATTATAGTGCTCCAAACACCATCAATTGGAGAGTTGTATTAGGGTTGTAAATGCCCTATTTTCATGCTATCTAGGACACTACTAGAGTGCTCTAAACACTTTCAATTGGGGTGTTATGTTAGTGTCATAAATTCCATATTATCTTGCCATATGGATACACTACTAGAGTGCTCCAAACACATTCAATTGGAGTGGTGTTTTAGGATTGTAAATGTCTTATTATCTTGCCATATAAAGATGCTATTATAGTGCTCCAAACACCATCAATTGAAGAGTTGTATTAGGGTTGTAAATGCCATATTTTCATGCTATCTGGGGACACTACTAGAGTGCTCCCAGACACCTTCAATTAGAGTGTTGTATTAGGGTTGTAAATGTCGTATTGTCTAGCCATATAGAGACACTACTAGAGTTCTCCAGACACTTTCAATTAGAGTGATGTATTAGGGTTGTAATTGCCCTATCATCAAGCCATCTAAAGACACAACTAGAGT
The DNA here is from genome assembly GCA_033356055.1 of Carex pumila. NCBI lineage: Eukaryota > Viridiplantae > Streptophyta > Magnoliopsida > Poales > Cyperaceae > Carex > Carex pumila. Next base: position 21,752 of record JARJHM010000088.1, read on the forward strand.
GCTCCATAAACCTTCAATTGAAGTGTTGTACTAGGATTGTAAATGCCCAATTACTTTGTCATATAGGGACACTACTAGAGTGCTCTGAACACCGTCAATTTGAGTGTCGTATTGGGTTGTATATCCCCTTTCTTGCCATATAGAAACATTACTACTATGCTCCAAACAACATCATTTAGAGTGTTGTATTAGGGTTGTAAATGCCCTAATATCTCCCATTTGGAGACACTTCTAAAGTGCTCCCAGACACATTCAATTAGAGTATTGTATTCGGGTTGTAAATGCCCTATTATCTTCCGATCAGGAGACACTACTAGAGTGCTCTAAATATCTTCAATTGAAGTTTGGTATTGGGGTTGTAAATGCCCTATTAGCTTGCTATACGGGGTCACTACTAGAGTGCTCCAAACACCTTCAATTGGAGTGTTGTATTATGGTTATAAATGTCATATTATGTTGCCATCTGTAGACAGTACTAGAACCAGACACCTTCAATTGATGTGTAATTAGGGTTATAAATAACTGTCACACCCCGGGACAACCCGCCACGTATTTCTACGTAAGGCGTGTGCACATCACATACATTATCAATAAAAATATAAATAAAGCCACATTTATTTCATAAGCAAAAGAGTTAAACAAATGATCACGGCCGACATGGCTATCAACACAACACTGTCATGCCGACTCAATGTATCAATTATTGAATCATGAAAACAAAACTAAACAACATGTGGCAATTTATTAATCATAAGCCTTCCCGCTTAGTCTCACTCTTGTTCTTGCTCGAATCCTTTCGCTTTATTTCCTGGAACCCACATAAAAGTGGAACGGGTGAGAGATTGAACTTTCTCTCAGTGCAGGATTTAGTTCCAGCCGAGAGCTTATAAAACATTTACTTATATTCACAAATATGAAAATACATAAATCAAATGCGTATGCTTCTTCCAATGCAATGCATATCTTATTGTTACTTCATTTATTTACTTTCATTTATTTAAAGAAAAATCTGTTAATCTTGTTCGTTTGCCTCACTAGACGGTGAATTCATATGCCGCTAGGTCTTGGCGTGATAGGACCGCTTGCGCCTACAATCACGTCCGTGAAAGGACCGCTTGCGCCTACAATCACGTCCGTGAAGGGACCACGTCAGCCTACAATCACATCCGTGACAGGACCGCTTTCGCCTACAGTCACGTTAACGAGGGGTCCAGTCGAAACTAAACCCAATGTATACATCCCAATATGCAAGAATATTGGCCCCTGTTCAATTACCATATTCGTTCTTTTTCAAAAACACATTTATTCAATCACACAGTTCATGCCATGCTCAACACATTCTATTCATGCAAGTTCATCAGTCAATATATGAATCCTATCATTTCATGCAAGTTATTTATGTCTACTCAAGTCATACGAATGATTCGATAACAACATGCATAAATCCAACTAATGCAATAAAAATAAACAGTTGAATGAACAATAGGAAAGTAAAATAGTTTTATAAAGTCTAGGAAACCCACACCTGTTGCCTTAGGAGATTCCTAATCGGTCTTCTTTTCTTCTAGTACTTTGAAACCCGAACCTAAGCCATGTAAATATTACTTCTAATTAATATGGTTTGATGACAGTACTTGTCATCCGTATTTTCTAAAGTTCTGTAATTTACAATTATATTCATAGATTATAATACCTAACTTATAAACTTTAACTAGTTTAATCCTTTGATATTATAGTACAGTTAATTAAGTCTAGACAAATAATCTAAATAAGAAACCAAAAAGTTTGATTTAGGGAATATTTAATAAATTCGTTTCGAAACTTTGATCCTCCAGTAAAAGGAATATTATAATAACAATAATAATAATTGTATCGATATGATACTAATGAAAATAAATAACTAAATGTATAAACAAATAAAATATAAGCCTTTTATCTATCAGAATTAAAATCAAGAAACATCAATTAAAGGAAAGGATTGAATCCGAAACTTTTGCAAGCTGGTATAGCAAGCATTTATATAATGAAAGAAATATATATCCTCTTACCCATTATAATTTATGAAAAATCAAGTTACTCTAGCCTATATTTGTTGTTGTGCCGAAACGTAATTCTAAGATTTAAAGATATGAAGACCTAAAATTTGTTATAATAGAACAGTAATTTAAAATTTATTTGCTAGCCAAACTTACTATTAATAATAATAGAACAGTAATTTAAAATTTAATGGAAATAAATTTCACAATTTTTTTTATTAAAAGAATCATAAGGAAATAAAATCTATGCATGGCCGAACTCTATTTCGTTAAATAATGAAATAAATTTACTTTTTAATAAAGATTGAATACAAAATCTATGGCCGTACAAGATTTGAATTATTAAATGAATAACAAAGAAGAACATAATATAAAGAAAGAGAAAAGAATAGTACAGATGTAATAAACTACGATTTATTCGTGATTATTAATTTCTATTTATCTGGATCGTTATTTTTATGATGATCGAATTAACTCCACTAATTTAATACTTGAATTGAATCTAATTAATTAGCGGTTTTGCAAGTTACCTCAGAAGTTCGGACGCATAGAAAATAGGGTGACAGTTGTGGGTGGTGTTCAGTAGGGCAACGCATGACGATCGAAGCACATGGCTGCGGTGGCTGCTGGAGTAGGGGCGGGCTGCTGCCTTGGTTAAATGTGGCTGCCGCAATCTTTATTCATTTTTGTTTAAAAAAAAATAAAGGCGCTGGGTATTCTAATGGGCAACATTCTATGTATGGTATATTTATAAGAAACTTTACATGGTCCTGGTTGTTTAATTGGCTAGATTCATTCAGAGGAATTATGGAAGTTAGTGGAATTTAAGGCGCAATTTGTGGTATGCTTTTATTCTTCGTTTGAAATGTAAATTTGAGCATTTTGAGGAGGGCCTTCCATATATTCATAGCTAGATTATATCAAATGACAATCCATCAAGTTCTCATTCTTGATTAATTACACCAACGTGTTTCTGAGTCCAAAATCCAATATCTCTCATGGTATATATATATATATATATATATTTCTTCATATATTAATTTATAATTCTATATCTATATATATTAGACTTTTTATTTTGGTGAGTTTATTTGGTTCCTATGCATATGTAGAACTTATACATTCAGATTTTAAGAAAGCTCAAAATATAAAAGTTCTAGGGCTCTTTATTATTTACCGTTCGATAAAAATTGCACGTAGAAATCATTAATGTACATACCATATTAACTTCTAATAAATTATAAGAATAATTGTAGGATTTATTACATGAATTAAAAATTTAAACACGAGTAATATTGCATAGACAATTTCTGAAAATATATGATTAAATTAGTATTTATTTATTGTGTTCAATATTGTTCGTTCTTAAGTTCATTGATTAATAAATATGTATGTATGTATGTATGTATGTATGTATGTATGTATGTATGTATGTATGTATGTATATATATATATATATATATATATATAGGATTTGGCTAATATGCTATGGGTAGCTAAGAGGCCTCCCGTGCTACGGCTCAATATTCGACTTTTCAAAATCCTAACGGTCGATCCGAACCGTTCATCTTGTTCTCCATATTAATATGTGTTTGGAGACCAAATTTTACATTTTTTGGAAATTTTTTACTATTTTTTTAGATTTATTGAATATCGCTGTTTTTTATGGTCCAGATTTGTCTGAAAAACAGCGATTTTCAATAAATCTAAAAAAATAGTAAAAATTTTCCAAAAAATGTAAAATTTGGTCTCCAAGCACATATTAATATGGAGAATAAGATGAACGGTTCGGATTGACCGTTAGAATTTTGAAAAGTCGAACATTGAGCCGTAGCACGGGAGACCTCTTAGCTACCCATAGCACCGTAGCCAAGTCCTATATATATATATATATATATATATATATATATATATATATATATATATATTCAACATGACGGAGTATTACAATAACTTACTTTCTTGCCATATGGGGACACTACTAAAGTGCTCCTAACACTTTCAATTGGTGTTGTATTAGAGTTGTAAATGCCCTATTATCTTGCCATATAGAGACGCTACTAGAGTGCTCCAAACACGATCAATTGGAGTGTTGTATTAGGGTTGTAAGTGCCCTATTATCTTGCCATATAGGGACGGTACTAGAGTGCACCAAACACCACCAATTCAAGTGTTGTATTAGGGTTATAAATGTCCTATTATCTAGCCATATAAAAACACTACTAGAGTGCCCCAAACATATTCGATTGGAGTGTTGTATTAGGGTTGTAAATGCTTAATTATCTTGTCATATAGAGACGCTACTAGAGTGCTCCTAATACCATCAATTGAAGTGCTATATTAGGGTTGTAAATTCCTTATTATCTTGCCATATGGAGAGAGAGACACTGCTAGAGTGCTCCAAACACCATCAATTGGAGTGTTGTATTAGGGATGTAAATGCCCTATTATATTGCCATATAGAGACTACAATTGGAGTGTTGTATTTGGGTTGTAAATGCCCTATTATTATCCCATATGGGGACACTACTAGAGTGCTCCAAACACCTTCTATTTGAGTGTTGTATTAGGGTTGTAAATGCTATCTTGCCATGTTAGAGACGCTACTAGAGTGCTCCAAACACCATCAATTGGAGTGTTGTATTAGGGTTGTAAATACCATATTATCTTGCCATATAGAGAGACACTACTAGAGTGCTCCAAACACCTTCAATTTGAGTGTCATATTAGAGTTGTAAATGCCATATTATTTTGCCATATAGAGATGCTACTAGAGTGCTCCAAACACTTTCAATTAGAGTGTTGTATTAGGATTGTAAATGCCCTATTATCTTGCCATATAGACACGCTACTAGAGTGCTCCAAACACCATCAATTGGAGTGTTGTATTAGGGTTGTAAGTATCCTATTATCTTGCCATATAGAGACACTACTAGAGTGCTCCGAACATCTTCAATTGGACGATTGTATTAGGACTGTAAATACCCAATTATCTTGTCATATAGGGAGACAGTAGAGTGCACCAAACACCATCAATTCGAGTGTTGTATTAGGGTTGTAAATGCCCTATTATCTAGCCATATAGAGACACTACTAGAGTGCTCCAAACACCTTCAATTGGAGTGTTGTATTAGGGTTGTAAATGCCCTATTATCTTGCCATCTGGAGACAATACTAGAGTGTGCTCCAAACACCTTCAATTGGAGTGTTGTGTTAGGGTTGCAAATGCCATATTATCTTGTCATGTGGAGACATTACTAGCGTGCTCCAAACACCTTTAATTGGAGTGTTGTATTAGGGTTGTAAATGTCCTTTTATTTTGACATATAGAGACACTACTAGAGTGCTCCAAACATCTTCAATTGGTGTGTTTTATTAGGGCTGTAAATACCCAATTAGAATAAGAAAGACAATAATAAGAACATGAAAGACAACAAATAAAATAAGAAAGACAAATAAGAAGAACATGAAAGACAACAAGTGGAACATGAAAGCCAACTAGTACATCATGAAATGCAACAAATAGGACATGAAAGACAACCTATACAATATAAAAAAAGACATTATTACAGTGCTCCAAACACCATCATTTGGAGTGTTGTATTAGGGTTGTAAATGTCCTAATATCTTTCTATCTGGAGATACTTCTAAAGTCCTCCTAGACACTCTCAATTAGAGTGTTGTATTAGGGTTGTAAATGCCCTATTATCTTCTCATCTGGAGACACTACTAGAGTTCTCGAGACACCTTCAATTGGTGTGTAGTACTAGGGTTGTAAATGACTTATTTTCTTGCCATATGGGAACATTACTAGAGTGCTCTAAACACCATCAATTGGAGTGTTGCATTAGGCTTGTAAATGCCCTATTATTTTGGCACATGGAGACGCTACTAGAGTGTTGCATACACCATCAATTGGAATATTGTATTACGGATGTAAATGCCCTAATATCTTGCCATATAGGGACACTACTAGAGTACTCCAAACGCGTTCAATTCGAGTGTTGTATTAGGGTTGTAAATGTCCTATTATCTTGCTATGTGGTGACACTACTAGAGTGCTCCAAATACCTTCAATTGGAGTGTTGTATTGGGGTTGTCAATACCCAATTTATCTTGTCATATAGAGATGCTACTATACTACTCCAAACACCATCAATTGGAATGTTGTATTAGGGTTGTAAATGTCCTATTATCTTGCCATCTGGAGACATTACTAGCGTGCTCCAAACACCATCAATTGGAGTGTTGTATTAGTGTTGTAAATGCCATATTATCTTCCAAGGTGGAGACATTTCGAGTGCTCCAAACACCATCAATTGGAATGTTGTATTATGGTTGTAAATGCCATATTATCTTGCTATATAGGGACACAACTAGAGTGCCCCACACACCTTCTATTGGACTGTTGTATTCGGGTTGTAAATGCCCTATTATCTTACCATATAGGGACACTACTAGAGTGCTCCAAACACGATCAATTGGAGTGTTGTATTAGGCTTGTAAATGCCATATTATGTTGCCACATAGGGACACTACTAGAGTGCCCCCCACACCTTCAATTGGACTATTGTATTAGGGTTGTAAATGCCCTATTATCTTGCCATTTGCAGACAATACTAGAGTGCTCCAAACACCTTCAATTGGAGTGTTATGTTAGGGTCACAAATGCCATATTATCTTGCCATGTGGAGACACTACTAGCGTCCTCCAAACACCTTTAATTGGAGTGTTGTATTAGAGATGTAAATGCCTTTTTATCTATATAGAGACTAGCTAGAGTTCTTCAAACATCTTCAATTGGAGTGTTGTATTTAGGTTGTAAATGTCCAATTATCTTGCCAACTGGAGACACTACTAGAGTGCTCCAAATATCTTTAATTGGAGTCTGGTATTAGGGTTGTAAATGCCCTATTATCTTGCCATCTAGAGACATTACTAGGGTGCTCCAAACACCATCAATTAGAATGTTGTATTAGGGTTGTAAATGCCATATTATCTTGCTATATAGGGACACAACTAGAGTGCCCCACACACCTTCTATTGGACTGTTGTATTGGGTTGTAAATGTCATATTATCTTGCCATCTAGGGACACTACTGGAGTGCTCCAAACACCGTCAATTCGAGTATTGTATTGGGTTGTATATCCCCTTGTATTGCCATATAGAGACATTACTACAGTGCTCCAAACACCATCATTTGGAGTGTTGTATTACAGTTGTGAATACCCTTTTATCTTGCCATATAGAGACACTACTAGAATGCTCCAAACATCTTCAATTGGAGTGTTTTATTAGGGTTGTAAACGTCGTATTATCTTGCCAATTGGAGACACTACTAGAGTGCTCCAAATATCTTTAATTGGAGGCTGGTATTAGGGTTGTAAATGTCCTATTATCTTGCCATATGGGGACACTACCAGAGTGCTCTAAACACATTCAATTGGAATGTTGTGCCCTATTATCTTTCCATCTGGAGACATTACTAGCGTGCTCCAAACACCATCAATTGGAGTGTTGTATTAGTGTTGTAAATGCCGTATTATCTTCCAAGGTGCAGACATTTCTAGAGTGCTCCAAACACCTTCAATTTGAGTGTAGAATTAGTGTTGTAAATGCCCTTTTATCTTGCCATATAGAGCCGCTCCTAGAGTGTTCCAAACATCATCAATTGGAGTGTTGTATTAGGGTTCTAAATGCCATATTATATTGCCATCTGCAGACAATACTATAGTGCTCCAAACACCTTCAATTGGAGTGTTGTGTTAGGGTTGCAAATGTCATATTATTTTGCCATGTGGAGAGACTACTAAAGGGCTCCAAACATCATTAATTGAAATATGGTATTAGAGTTGTAAATGCCATATTATCTTGCCATATAGGGACACAACTAGAGTGCCCCATACACCTTCTATTGGACTATTGTATTGAGTTGTAAATGCGCTCTAATCTTGCCATCTGGATACATGACTAGAGTACTCCAAGCAGCATCAATTGAAGTGTTGTATTAGGCTTGAAATGCCATATTATGTTGCCACATAGGGACACTACTAGAGTGCCCCCCACACCTTCAATTGGACTATTGTATTAGGTTGTAAATGCCCTATTATCTTGCCATCTCGAGACACTAATAGAATGCTCCAAACACCTTCAATTGGAGTGTTGTATTAGGGTTGTAAATGTCGTATTATCTTGCCATATAGAGACGTTACTAGAGTTCTCCAAACACCTTCAATTGGAGTGTTGTATTAGGGTTGTAAATGTCATATTATCTTGCCATATAGGGACACTACTAGAGTGCTCCAAACACCTTCAATTGGGGTGTCGTATTACCCGTAAATTCCCTATTATCCTACCAGATGGTTACACTATTAGAGGGCTGCAAACACCATCAATTGAAATGTGGTATTAGGGTTATAAATGCCATATAGGGACACAACCCATACACCTTCTATTGGAGAGTTGTAATAGTGTTGTAAATGCCCTATTTTTATGCAAGCTAGGGACACTACTAGAGTGATCCTAGACACCTTCAATTAGAGTGTTGTATTTAAGTTGTAAATACCTTATTTTCTAGCCATATAGAGACACCACAAGAGTGCGATTTTTTTTTTAAATAGAATTTGTTTTAATCATTTCAACGGAACAAGCCTTGTTTGGGTTGAAATCTGAAAACTAGCCTCCATCGAATTGGTGGAGCATAAAAAACCCAACCTACACCGCTGTCCTATGAACCACAGGAGCCAATTCTGCACCTGCCACACCACTTTACACAAAAAGCCACATAAATACCTCCACCGATCCACAAGATTGGTGGAGCCTATAATATTGTCTTGAATTCAAATTGCTGTTACAAACTATTACTTGTGTTATCAACATTTTAAAACTAATATTTCTAAGAAATCCCTACTAGAAAAGGCTTATCATACAACTTTTATATCTTGTCACAAAGAGGTCCCTATTTAGGGACTGTTTTCTAATTAAGTTTTATTTTATGTCACAGTTTGGTCCCTGAACCCTGTCAGACCCGTAATTTTGCATTAAAAACCCTGTTATTTACCAGAATCCACTAGTAGATCTGAAGAGTTTCCAAATCTCTTAAACAATCCAGAAATTTTGAAACAATTGGATTGAAAAATGGTTGAGTATATTGAGAGGATAAAAAAGGGGCTCAAACTGTGCTGGAAGGAAGAAGAAGGAGGAAGGACCCGTCGGGGTAATTTTTAAAACAACCCTCCACCGATCTGTAGGATCGGGGCAGCAAAAATTTTGATTTTCTGTGGCAATGCTCTACCGGGTGCGAAAATGAGTAAAAATTGGCTAGAATCGGTGTAGGTTAAATTCTTTTTGCTCCACCGATCCCTAGGATCGGTGGAGGCCAGTTTTTGAATTTCAACCCAAACAAGGCTTGTTTCGTTGAAATAATTAAAACAAATTCTATTTTAAAAAAATCCTAGAGTGTTACAAACACCTTCAATTGGAGTGTTGTATTAGGGTTGTAAATGTCCTATTATCTTGCCATCTAGAGACACTACTAGAGTGCTCCATACACCTTCAATTGAAGTGTTGTATTAGGGTTGAAAATGTCATATTATCTTGCCATATAGGGACATTACTAGAGTGCTCCAAATTCCTTCAATTAGAGTGTTGTATTGAGTTGTAAATCCTCTTACCTTGCCACATAGAGACATTACTACAGTGCTCCAAACATCATCATTTGGGGTGTTGTATTAGGGTTGTAAATGCCTTAATATCTTGTCATCTGGAGACACTTCTAAAGTGGTCCCAGACACCTTCAATTAGAGTGTTGTATTAGGGTTGTAAATGCCCTATTATCTTGCCATATAGAGACACTACTAAAGTGCTCCAAACTCCTATAATTGGGGTGTTGTATTAGAGTTGTAAATGTCCTATTATCTTGCCATATAGAGACACTACTAGAGTGCTCCAAACACCATCAGTTGAAGTATTGTATTAGGGCTGTAAATGCCCTATTATCTTGCTATATGGAGATGCTACTAGAGTGGCCCAAACATCATCAATTGGAGTGTTGTATTAGGGTTGTAAATGCCCTTTTATCTTTTCATCTAGAGACACTACTAGAATGCTCCATACACCTTCAATTGAAGTGTTGTATTGGGGTTGTAAATGTTGTATTATCGTTCCATATAGGGACACTACTATAGTGCTCCAAATACCTACAATTGGTTTAGACATTTTAGTTTCTAGGGTTATAATGTAGTTGAATACTCTGTTTTATATGCAAGTTGTTTGAATCTTTCTTGAAATTTGTGTTTGCTTGCTTGTGTAGTATTTTAATTGCTTAGTTTGAATTGTTTGTTTTTGATTAGTTTACTGTTAGATGAATGGCCGCATCTAGTCTGTATTAAGACCTTGCACATTCATTCAACCAAAACTAAGTACAAGAGGTAGGTCTGTGAACCAAGAGATGAGATCAATTAGTAGCCAAGAGATGAACTTTCTATGCATCGAAAGATGGTAGATACCTTTAGTAAAGCTAGCAGGTAACTTAGGTAGTAAGACCAACATACGAAAGGTGAGGTTTAGAACCCTAAGAGGGCAGAAATTGTAATTCCGTTACCGAGTTTATTAAACCAACAAATGAAAGGTGAGGTTTAGAAACATCAAGTATGGTCAATAGAACCCTACACAAAGAAACAATACGAAAACAGACAGCTGTTGTATCAACTCAAGGGCCATGCGGCCTGCGTATGAGAGTACACGACTCGCGTCAGGTACCAAGAGGCAGAGTTGAAGATGAAATCATAAATCCTGGAAACGCCTTTTTACCATTAATCAAAACCAACTAAATTTACTTTTTGTCATTTTAATTACTGTTATTGAATTTAGGAAATTAAACACCCCAAAATTAACTTTTTTCCAACTTCTAGTTTTTAATTAATTTAAGTAGAGTCTAGTTTAGATTTGAACCGTCCTCAGGATCAATACCTGATTATACTACACGATAGGACTGTGCACTTACAGTCTGAATCGAAAGTAAAGTCAAAGTTTAAAAAGGTACAGTTTACTGTACTGAAACTTTGTTATACACTTTTATCTTGCCATGACGCTACTAGAGTGCTCCAAACCCCATCAATTAAACAGTTGTATTAGGGTTGTAAATGCCTTATTATCTTGCCATATAGACGCTACTAGAGTGCCCCAAATACCATCAATTGGAGTGTTGTATTAGGGTTATAAATGTTAGATATGTGTTCTAAATTTTATCTTATGTTGATTAATTTTACATGTTATATTTATGAATTGGATGCTATATGTATTTTGTTCCATGAAATTCATGTTTATCTATAGAAGTGTTCAAGAAGATGCTCTTGGTCTTGAACCATAGAACTTTATATGATGACAAACATAAATCTCTAAAATGTTCACAAACTTGGTTATTAGCATGGAACACTAATATACCATGATAAGTTTATCATGTTGACTAAAGTACATTGTAGTTCTATAAATGTTGATAAAGGTTTATCATTTAATAACATGAGTATATAAAAGGTTGAGTGAGTCTATGGTACGACGCGTATTACACTTCTAAGTGTAATTCAAAATCCAGACCTTTAGATCTTCATTAATATTCGTGTTGTAGAAGTGCGCTGATCAAGCATTAACGGAGCGCCTCAGTTAAGGTTTTGGAATTCCATCTATTATCTCCCCTCTCTAGTCTCCAGTGATGAACTCTCTCACTCTCTCTCTCTCTCTCTCTCTCTCTCTCTCTCTCTCTCACGTGATTTCAATTGCCAGGTGTCTTTGGCTAGGGTTTTCCCTCCTCTACCCTGTTTCACTCCATGAGTTGTAGCCAGGCGCCTCCACCTCTTCTCTCTCAAATCCCTTCGTCTCTCTCTTATCTTTCTTCCTCTATCCTCCTCTCTTGGCTCTCTCTAACTAGATGGAGGAGCTAGATCAGCTAGGTTGGCTACAATCCCTCATCTCTACTTGTTCTCCTCCTCTTTCGTTTTTTTTTTTTTGGGTAAGATCTCATCTCTGAATCTATTTTTCATCTGGTAATTTGATATTTCGACAGTGACTCTCCTTCTCTGTGCATGCCTATATGTGTTTTGTAAAGGATGAAATTGAGAGTTTGCATATAGCTAAATCAATTGTCCTGTATAGTTTACAGTCTTCAACGAGTTAGTACCTTTTAGGTCTAGAAAGATTGATGGAGATGTTAATTTTATATTGTTGTTTTCATAGTTAAAGCTTTCTTATATACGGTTTTATTGGACAATTTTCGAAAAATCCAGGCCTAAATGATAAACATCAACATTTGATGGTAATTGTACAATGTGTATACAATCCTTGATTGTTCATTATATTATGCGATATTTTATTTCAATTTGGTTGTATCAAGAATCAATTAGTAAAAAGAATAAAGGTAAAGGACATTGACTTTTAAGGAACTCCATCGTTAGCAAAATTGGTTTACTGTGATGGTACTCTTAGCAGTTCAAACTTTTGTGTTAAAATCAGTATTTATATTGAATAAAATGCTTATTTTTTTTTTATAGTTACAATGTAAAATTTATACTCAAGAAATAAATTATAAGGTTAGAGAGCTTTTAGAAAAGGTATAGATGGTTGTGGAGAGTTGGTACAGTGAGCCATTATTTTTATTTGCTTTTCTGGTACCTTAGAAGAAGTAAAAGGAAGAAAATAAGGAGTAGAGAAGAGTAGGCCCTAATTTGCAAATATTCTTATCCTCAGTTCTGCTATGCATCTCCAACATCTTGTTTATTTTCACTTTGAAGTTAAGTGCTGAGTATCGAAAAATGAGTATATTATACCATACTAGTTAGTACATACCTGGTACCATGACAGATTAAAGTTGACTGTGGTGAATTTTTTAAATGCTAATTAATTGGACATTATATGATAGCCAGCTTTAATGAATACAAAAATAAATGACAGGTACGAGAAAGACGTTGTCATCTATGGGGTGTAGTCATAACCTGATAAATGAAGGTGAGGAACTATAAGAGATGTGACACCAACTACAAAGTGACCCATTGGAAAAAAGAAAGGGATTAACAACAAAGAAATGTGGTTGCTAAGCGACTGCTCCATGACACGACGGTGGCAGTGCTAGTGGACAATCAATACTCTATTCACTTCTTCTTTCTTGCATATTAATGATTTAATTTAATGCCCAAATAAGATCGTTTGACCCTTGATTTCTGAATACTGGAATTGCACTTAGCATATCTGAGGAAAACCTCCAACCAAAGCCTGGACTGTAAATAAAGGGCAGTCGATTGATTTATAAATCTGATCACATTTGGTATTTCAGTCCTTGAGTATCTTGGATTTGATATGAAGTGCAATTGTAATGATTTTTTATTTTGGTAATTGCAATGATTTGTGATGGATGTAGTTTAACGTTTTAACTATTTCTATTTTAGAATGAATGTTGTTTGACATTTAAACTAGTATAGTATTAAAGCTATCTTGCATTGTTCTTCAACTCAGATTGCTTGGAAAGACAAAACATTTATGCATTTTTTTTTGCTGACAATAACAAATAATGTGCTACCTATATGAAGTTTGCATTTAGCTCTATGATTAATTGGAAAAGTTTTATACAAAGCAAATGTTACAAATTAGCCTACAAAATTAAAACACTTAGTAAAATGTACCACTACCTAGTTGTAATAACAAGTCTCATTCAACAAGTTACAATAACACTAAAAGCATCAATTAGTGCATACATAAAATTATCAACAAATTCATACATACTAGTAAAAAAAACATACACTTTGGTAATTACAATGTCCAACATAAATTGTAAGTAGTGGAAACAAAAACAATACAATCATGGATACAATTATTATGAAACCCTCTATCATAGTCTTCCTTGCGTAATTAATACAGTCTTCACATTGGCAAAGTTGCTGCTCAACAATAAAAAATTATAATTGGTGGCAAGAGGAAAGGTACCACTGGTAACTAGATTTGAAACAATAATTTAGTCGTAAAAAAAATGCTAATAGTACCAAAATGTGCTCTAATTCAAGAATTCACTTAGACATCTTGTTGCTTTAATGCTAAGATATCATCGACTAATTTGATTCCAGTTTGTCATTTTTCTAAAACTCAGACATCTTGTTAATTTATTGCTTAAACACCAGAAAAATGTAACCTTTTGCATTTATATAAATCCTCATATTTCAAGAATTCTCCAAACAAAGACCGAAAAAATAGGGACCTACTGAACATCTCATTGTCTCAAGGAAGATTGGATGCTTATTTTACCTTTGATTTTGCAGAGTCAAATGTCCAGGCATAAGCAGAAAAAAAGATTCTACAAACAATTCACCAAACAAATAAAAACTAAACATCTTTAATAACTCAATGCTATAAAATGACTAGGATGTGTAACCATTTGATTTGGGTGTGTAAAGAGCCAAATTTGCATCTTTTGAAGAAATAAGTTCACACCAGGAAGAAAACAATTTGTAATTTAGCCAAATTGAAAATTAACCTAAAGACTGGGGAGAAAAGATAAAAGAAAAGTAAAGAGTATAACACTACAAAATTAATAAGCAACTCAAGCAAAACATCCTCAAATTGAGACAAAACACAAAATTGATAGGTAAATGGAGTTACGGAGTGGGAACTGAATGCACTTGACTCAAAGAGGGGACACATGAGGGGCAGAAGGAATTTGAGAGAGAGAGAGGCGGAGGCGCCTGGCTACAATTCACGGATAGAACGGGGCAGAGGAGAGAAAACCCTAGTCGGAGACCCGGCATTTGAAGTCGCGAGCGAGAGAGAGAGTTCATCGCTGGAGAATGGAGAGGAGAAATAATAGATAGAATTCCAAAAACTTAATGGGGGCTCCGTTAATACTTGATTAGCGCACTTCTACTGCACCAATATTGATGAAGATACAAAGGTTTAGATTTTGAATTACACTTAGAACTGTAATACGCGTCATACCATAGACTCACTCTAAAAGGTTTCTTATATTGAACATACCTAACGAATGAAAATATTATATGTGTTATGTTAGTATCATTAATATTTTTATTGTGTCTCGGAATTCTAAGATATGAGATGTATTTCTTTTTCACATGAGAAGTATATAATGCAATTAGTATTAAAAGCTGCTTATCATAAATGGTGAAAAAATATTAGTTCCTTGTATATAACTTGTGCGGAAGAAAGTTATGTGTCAATAATATCATTACCCCTTATTTATAATGAGTGATAATATTTTATGAGCCCCTTGGTAAAGTAGAATCATAATGCATGCAATATAACTGAAGTGTTGTTATATATTTATAATTTATTTAAGAGACCAAGAAACGAATATAATACAAAGATGACACAATCCGACTTTGTATATTATTCATAATATCACGTGGTAAGGAATGGACACAAGTAATGTTATTTGTAACCTTACTTCAAAGGATCATGTATTGTAAAAAGGATACTTTACATCTATGTTATTTTGATAACTATAATGTATAGCTAGAATACCGCTTATAATTTATGGTAATAAAATATTTTATGTCATTGCCAACATAACACAGATCCTCCGTATAGGTCACACAAACTGAACGAGAAACAAGAAGGATATTTTATTTATATAATGTATTTGTTTCATATGACGTGAAATAATATACATGTGATAAATAAATATCATGACTACTTAGAATGAAGATAAATTTATGAGAAGTGTGCATATATATTATTTGGTATAGTATGGTACATATTATATAGTATAATATACATGACACATAAATATAATAATGTGCATAAAATTGTTATAACATAAGTTTATTAAAACCCAAAATTAATATGAGTTGAGGCTGGCACTATAGCAGTTATTGTAGTGTGCACTGTAGCAGCAGCTAGGGTTGACTCTTTTAATAAGGAGAATTATACTAGGAAGGTTACACAATGCCCTAGTATATTTGTATATAAGGAGAGGTAGAGAAGGTATTCATTAAGCAAGCAATTTTTTGAAAATTTATTTCCTTCTCTTCCTCTCCCTCCTAGCCGTCACCCCTCTTCCTCTCATATTATTGGTTTCTCCAATGAAGAATTATTGGAAGAACAAGAAGGGTTATTAACTAGATTCTAAGGTTATATTAGATTAAGACCTCTAGCAAGATCTTTCTAGAGACCTAGAAAAGAATATGACTTCTCTCTATTTACCAAATTGACATTTGATAGAGGTATATCCAAATCACCTTTAATAGATAGATTTGTCACGAATGAATGAGTAGATAGATATCCATTTGCAGACATATGAATTGCTTTAATAGAATTAGCATAATAAAGTATATCTGTATATACTTGTAAAAGGGTCAAAAATTTTGAATTTTTTACTTTGCCGCATCATGAAATCCTTTAGTAAATGCCCTATTATCTTGCCATTTGGAGACACTACTAGAGTGCTCCAAACACCTCTAATTAGAGCGATGTATTATGGTTGTAAATACCTAATTATCTTGTCTTATAGAAACGCTACTAGAGTGCTCCTAACACCATTAATTGAAGTGCTGTATTAGGGTTGTAAATGCCTTATTATCTTGTCATATAGAGAGACACTACTAGAGTGCTCCAAACACTTCAATTGGAGTATTGTATTAGGGTTGTAAATGCCCTATTTTCTTACTATCTGAAGACATTACTAGAGTGCTCCCAGACACCTTCAATTTGAGTGTTGTATTAGGGTTGTAAATATCCTATTGTCATGCCATATAGAGACACTACTAGAGTCCTCTAGACATCTTCAATTGGATTGTTGTATTAGAGTTGTAAATGACACATTATCTTGCCATCTAGGGACACTACTAGAGTGCTCCATACACCTTCAATTGGAGTGTTGTATTGGAGTTGTAAATACCCTATTATCTTGCAATATAAGGACTAGACTACAAACAACTTCAATTGGAGTGTTGTATTAGGATTGTAAATGTCATATTATCTTGGCATAAAGAGACACTACTAGAGTGCTCCAAACACCATCAATTTGAATGTTGTATTAGGGATGGAAATGTCGTATTATCTTGTCATAGAGGGACACTATTAGAGTGCTCCAAACACCTTCAATTAGAGTGTTATATTAGGGTTGTAAATGGTAATTATCTTGCCATATGGGGACACTACTAGAGTGCTCCAAACAATTTCAATTGGAATGTTGTATTAGGGTTGTAAATGCCCTATTATTTTGTCATCTAAATACACTACTAGAGTTCTCTAAACACCTTCAATTTGAGTGTTTTATTAGGGCTACAACTACCCTCTTATGTTGCCATCTGGAGATGCTACTAAAGTGCTGCAAAGACTTTCAAATAGAGTGTTGTATTATGGTTGCAACTACCCTATTCTTTTGCCATATAGAGACGCTACTAGAGTGCTCGAAACACTATCAATTAGAGTGTTGTATTAGGGTTGTAAATGCCCTATTATCTTGCCATCTGGAGACACTACTAGAGTGCTCCCAGACACCTTTAATTGGAGTGTTATATTAGGGTTGTAGATGTTGTTCAAACAATAATATTTTTCATCTATTTGACTAATTTGCAAAAAGATACAATTATTGAATTTTACGATTTCTTTTATTTTTAGAGTTATGCAGGTTCAAGCAAATTGAAATTACAATAAGGATTGCTTGAATTGAAGACATTTATCAAGAATTTAAATTGTAATATTTTAAACTTGGTAAAGTGTGTTTGATGTTGTTTCAACAGGGAACAAACATTTGCAACGTTTGTAAAACGTTATAACGATTTAGTCTATAAAGAAACGTTGAGAAACAACTTGATCAAACTCAAAATTAACCACAAACGTTGGTAACGTTTGTCAATCGTTACAACAATTTAATTAATTCAGTGTTGTAATGTTTGATAAACGTTGTAACGATAAATTAAATTCAACCTTCAGAAATTTCTATCTTTGATCAAGTTTTTACAGTGTAAAACGTTACATAACGTTTCGATCAATCTCGTAGAAAAAGAAAACCTAGAATTACCAAGCTTCTGATTTTTCAATTTAAATATTGTTTTACCAACGTTTTAGTAACGTTTGTCCCTGTTTAAATAACCTCAAACTTTACCAACCTTCTGATTTTACAATTTGTATTCTTGATAAGAGTCTTCATGATTTCTTCAGTCCAAATATTCCATAATGCAATTTTATTTGACTTGAACCTACATATCTTTCAAAAATAGAAGAAATCATAAAATTCAATAATTATATGTTTTTGCAAATTAGTCAAATAGACAAAAAAGATTATTGCACGAACAACAGGATGATCAAATTATTAATTAAATTTCAATATTCAAAATATTAAAATCCGTTAATTCCATTATTCCACCTATTTAAGAGGCTAATTTATTTGATCAATATTTAATTACAATATTCTCTTACTTAAAAGACTAAAATGATCAGAATAATTTCTAAATTACTATTTAGAAATAAATATATTAATTTCAATAATATAATGACTAAAAGAGTTGAATTTATATATTTTGCACTTTCTAAATTACAATTTTCAATTTTGGTGCATGTATGTGTGTTTTAATTACAATATTTCATTTTTATCTAATTTTAGGTCTTAATTTTTAATTTTACCAAATTAAGGGGAGTGCATGAATTGAGGAGGAGCCCTCTCTTTGTTTGAGCATTATTATGTAATATTTAGCTCCTTTTGATCATTTACAAAAATTGGGAGATATATTACAAGTTCATGCTATATCGATATTCCATAATACCACACACACAAACACAAGAAAAAGGGAAAAACAAAAAATTTTAAAACTCTGAACTTTATGGGAATAACCAATTTATGCACTCACTTGATATATATGTTTTGCAAATTGTCAAAAGGGAGAGATTGTTGGATTGGACCATAATCTACTTGTCTGTTTGACTATATTTGCAAAACATATATTAATTGAATTTTACATTTTTTTTTTGTCTTGAGATATTGTGCAGGTTCATAACTATAAAGAATATGATACATCCATCAAAGATGAATGAACCACTTAAATACTTATCAAGAATGTAGTTATGAAGCACTGGGCATTGGACAACAGAAGCATCACCTCAAGATTAGGAATCAATATCTGTAAAATTGGTAAAATAAGCTTGAGATTGACCTAAGTAAGGCATATCGTTGTAGCAGTCCAATGACCATTGCAATGGTCAATTATTCTGATGCACAACGAATAAAATAATCCTGTAACAGTAAAAAGCGGTTGTGATAAGCCTATATTTTATATACATTTTTTGTAGGATTTGGTCTTTAAAACTATCTCATTTTATTAGTTTAAAGTCATTTTGTTTAGATATCACACCAAGTTCGAGATACTGCTATATTTTGATGTGTTTTCAGGTATTAGAAGCAAAGGGGAACAATTTGGAGCAAGTCCGGACGCGATCGGAACCTAGACAGCACGTAGAGGCAAGAATTAGAGGAAAATTTTGACCTGCAATTCCAGAACTACTTGGAGCAGCTCACTGTCACTTTTTCGCACCATTATTGCAACCCGCAATTTCCATGATTGCGACCTGAAATTTCTTCACAACCTCTGATTTTTGGGCTGCTAAAGGCCCAGAACGATAGGTATAGAGGGGAGCTCTTGGAGAGAAAGAATGAGGCTGTCATTTTCACACTTAACCACAGCTGGGAACGATCTCAAGAGTTAGGGTTTCGGATCTAGAGCGATTTGGAGAAGGAGAGCTTAAGGGAGAAGAGATTTGTGCTTGGATTTGTATTCTCTACTCTATTTTTATTTCTCTAGACTTTGATAACAAATTGTTTACTCCATTTGTATCTATTCTCGCCCATATAAGAGCCTAATCTCTCTCTAGGGGCGATGACATGTAAAACTTGAAACTAGGTGCACTCTATCTTACTTGATTTGTGGTTTTTATTGACTATTAGCGATTTACTCTTTTAATGCTTGATTTATACATGGATTGGGTGGTTTAACCTTACTCCTCCAATACATGGATTTAGGGATTTATCCAATGAGTAAAGAATAGGTAATTAAGACGAAGTACTTAACCAAGAAGTCCGAAGTCACCTAAAGGTACGGTATTAACCCGCGAAGTACTTAACCGTGAAGTGTACGCTATTATCAATGACTAAAACTCACTTGTGTTAACTCCATGAACAAAAAGAGTAAACAATAGGTTATTAGGATGAAGTACTTAACCGAGAAGTTCGAAGTAACCTAAAAGTACGATATTAGCTCACGAAGTACTTAACCGTGAAGTGTACACTATTATCACTTTAGACAAGACGCCCACGTATGCTTTAGAAACACCAATCGAGTAGATTGAGACCATAGTGGATAGTAATGCCAAAGCCCTTGGAACTCCTACACTTGAATCAGATCCAGGACATTTATCATTTGCTTCTTTCGATTTAATTAGATTTAGAAACCAATGCAAACTCTGGTAGTCTAGCTTAGTGAATTGGTGAGAACCAGTACTTTACGAGTTGTCCTTGTGGATTCGACACCCGAACTACTACTTGATAAAGTTGTATGCTTGCAACCAAATTAGTTGTATTAGGATTCATAATTAGCTATAGAAAAATACCATCAGGTTGGCACCCTTAAAACTTTAGTGGTCGGTCGTGATGGGACCATTACGCCAGTCCATCTACCGTTAGGGTTAATGGTATCCAAACCCATCGTAACTTGGTCGACCTTTATAACGGTCCATGAACCATTATAATGGACTAGACCAAATTACTTCATTCTGATCGGCTCTCTATAAATAGATGTAATTTTGGGGTTTAAAATATCACTCTAGCCGCCATTAACTTAAATACATTAATTCTTAGATCTAGAAAAAACTGTTGTAGCTTGTGCACTTTAACTTTAATATTTTATTCAATCTCAAGTTTATTCAACCAATGCACAAACTCTTAGAATCATCCTACAAGATCAACCATTTACATTCCTTGAGCCTTTGTTACTCACCTTGTTAT
This sequence comes from Carex pumila, assembly GCA_033356055.1. Taxonomy (NCBI): domain Eukaryota; kingdom Viridiplantae; phylum Streptophyta; class Magnoliopsida; order Poales; family Cyperaceae; genus Carex; species Carex pumila. The sequence continues at coordinate 42,780 of JARJHM010000088.1, forward strand.
CTTGAGCCTTTAGTTATTCTTGATCCATTTGCATGCTCGAGCCATGTGACTTCTCAAAAGATTGTAAGGGCTCACCAGTTCCACCTTATACTCTTTTCCCATTGGGTAAAGAAAGGAGCCCCATCTCGAAGGTCGCGGGCCTCGGAGATGTAGGTGTTGGTGCTGAACTCCGTAAATAACTCTCGTGTCAAATGTCTCTAAACTCTACTATTTACTTTATCATTTATTAGTTTAGATTCAAATTATTCTAGTTTTCGCCAAGAATAACTTGCGCTAGATAATTTAACTTAGAATAAAAATTAAAAATTAAAAATCCTATTCACCCCCCCCCCCCCCCTTTTAAGTGCCTTTGGGACCAACAACAACTAGTAGAACATAAAAGACAACAAAAACAAGATAAAAGACAACCAATACAATATGAAAGACAACTAAAAAAAGATGAAATAAACTAGAATAACATGAAAGACAACCAGTAGTAGATAAGAAAGACAACTAGTAGAATATGAAAGACAACTAGTAGAACATGAATGACAACCAGTATCCAGTACAACAAGAAAGACAACCAGTACAGAATGAAAAACAACCAATATAACATGAAAGTCAACAAGTAGTAGATGAAAGACAACTAGAAGAACATGAAAGACAAATATAAAGAAGATGAAAGACAACTAGTAGAACATGAAAGACAACTGGTAGAACATAAAATACAACAAGTATAAGATGAAATACAACGAGTAGAACATGAAAGACAACTAGTAGAACATTGAAGACATGAAAGACAACCAGTACAACATGAAAACCACTTAGTAGAACATGAAAGACAACTCATACAAGATGAAAAACTAGTAGAACATGAAAGACAACCAGTACAACATGAAAACCACTTAGTAGAACATGAAAGACAACCCATACAAGATGAAAAACTAGTAGAACATGAAAGACAACCAGTACAACATGAAAAACAACCAGTACAATATGAAAACCAACTAGTAGAACATCAAAGACAACAAGTGCAACATGAAAGTCAACCAATAAAACATGAAAGACAACAACAAAAAAATGAAACATGACCAGTAAAATATGAAACACAACCAGTAGAACATAAAGACAACAAGTACAAGAAAAAAGACAACAAGTGAACATAAAAGACAACCAATAGAACATGAAAGATAACTAGAAGAATATGAAATAACAACTAGAAGAAAAGAAAATACATCTAGTAGTAAATGAAAGACAACATGTACAAACGAAAGACAACTAGTAGAAGATTAAAGACACTAGAAGAAGATGAAAGACTATTAGTATAACATGAAAGACAACCAGTACAACATGAAAAATAATAAGTATAATATGAAAGTTAACCAGTAGTAGATGAAAGACAATAATAGAACATGGAAGACAACCATTAAATGATGAAAGATGACGAGTAGAACATGCATGAAAGACAACCAGTATAATAGAAAAAACAACAGTAGAATATGAAAGACAACCAGTACAAGATGAATGATAATAAGTAACATGAAAGACAACTAGTAGAAAATGAAAGACAATTAGAAGAAGATGAAGTATAAAAAGAAATACAATCAGTAGAACATGAAAGACAACTAGTAGAACATAAAAGACAACCAGTACAAGATTAAAGACAACCAGTAGAACATGAAAGTCAACCAGTAGAATATGAAAGACAACAGGTAGAACATGAATGATAATAAGTAACATGAAAGACAACTAGTAGAAAATGAAAAACAACTAAAAGAAGATGAAGTATAAAAAGAAATACAATCAGTAGAATATGAAAGACAACTAGTAAAACATAAAAGACAAGCAGTACAAGATTAAAGACAACTAGTAGAACATGAAAGTCAACCAGTAGAATATGAAAGACAACAGGTAGAACATGAAAGACAACATGTGGAACATGAAAGACAACCAATAGAATATGAAAGACAACTAGAAGAAGATGAAGTATAAAAAGAAATACAATCAGTAGAACATGAAAGACAACTAGTAGAACATAAAAGACAAGCAGTACAAGATTAAAGACAACCAGTAGAACATGAAAGTCAACCAGTAGAATATGAAAGACAACAGGTAGAACATGAAAGACAACATGTGGAATATGAAAATCAACCAGTAGTAAATAAAAGACAATAGTAAAAAATAAAAAGCAACCAGTGCAGGATGAAAGACAACGAGTAGAAATAAAAGACAATGAGTATAACATGAAAGACAACTAGTAAAAAATGAAAGACAACCAGTACAAGATGAAAACCAACTAGTAGAACATAAAAGATAACAAGTAAAACATGAAAGATAACTAATAGAACATGAAAAATAACTAGTAGCAGATGAAAGACAATAAGTACAAAATGAAAGACAACCAGTACCAGATGAAAAATAACTAGTATAACATAAAAATCAACCAGTAGTAAATGAAAGACAAACTGTACAACATAAAAGACAACCAGTAAAACATGAAAGACAACAAGAAGAACATGAACATGAAACACAATCAATAGTAGATGAAAGACAATTATAAAATAATGAAATAGTATATTAAGAAATACAACAAGTAAAACATGAAAGATAACTAATATAACATGAAAAGCAACTAGTACAAGATGAAAGATAACAAGTAGAATATGAAAGATAGTACATGATGAAAGACAATAAGTAGAACATAAAGACAACCAGAATTAGATGAAAGACAACAAATAGAACATCATAATAATGTGTGACTTAACATGTACATATTGATTTCACAAAATTCTGAAAAGGGCACTGATCCCAAATCCAAAAATGTCCCTCCCTTCCCACACATACATTTCTTGCTTTTACATAACTCTACTTTGTTTTCTGATCCAATATTGTTCTCAATTTTCAAATCATCTTAAACATCTTCGTACTGGTAATCTGGATTTCAAGTTATCTTAAACATCTTTGCTATATGGTTTTCAAGTTCTCAATATTGTTATCTCTTCCCGTAGAGAATATTGTTCTAGACACCTCCATATCAGTACTTTTTGGTATGGTACCGTTCGTGGTTTGCCTTTGTACCAATACCAATAGAGATAATATCTTACACTGTTACACACATTTCTTACTTTTACAAAACTTAAAGGATAAATATAAAGAATATCTAATTTGTGTAATTTCTTGTCAAATTACATCATTAGTTATACAAAGTAAAAGTAGAAAGTTTGAGAAATGTAAATGATAAATACAAATTTGAGCTGAAATACAAACTTTCAATAAATTAGTTATAAAATGAAAATTCATGATTCGTTTGTGTTATCTAAAGTATTCATTAGTTTATTGAATCTAAATTCATCCATGCTGTAGGTTCAATAAAAAATATACAAAACATAAATAGTAAGATACCGATACCATAACAGTACAAAACATAACATGCATCAAAGCACTGATATAGTGCATTTCAAACTTCTTGTTGTTTCTTAAGAACCATGAGATACCTTTTTAGCAATTTTATCTCTATGGAGTGCATTTCAAACTTCTTGTTGTTTCTTAAAAATCATGAGACACCTTTTAAGCAATTTTAATTCCATGGTCAAAATCTTTGTGCTTCAATTTGATCTAGTGTATTTAGTAGGGCCAAAGCTTCTCCTTGCAAGAAATTGAAGGAGAAAAGGGTTATAGAGCAAGAGAGACATGAGGGACACCTTCGACTAAAAATCTTTTTCTGTGCATTCTACTTTGAATAAAAGCAGGAATATCAAGCGTGTGATACAGGAAAGGAAAGAAGATGCGGCCATTTTTATTAATACCCCAAAAAATAGATAATTTCAAAGTTAATCTCATTTTTTTTTTTATTAATGCCCTAACCGCTTGGAAGTGGAGCATGCCAATATCAACACCAAACCGTCTATATAGTGGGCGGTCCACTGTTTTTTTTTTTTAAACAGAAATTATTTTTTTATTGAAATATTAGAAATGTTGAATATATTTCTTTAAAAATAGATGGAATACAATATAATTTGATTTATTAGAAAGACTACAACAAATAACCCGGATCAATATTTTTCAGGCCGGATTTTTCGCGGCTGTAAGAAAAATTAATATATCTCTTTATGTGTTATTGGACAAAAATAAAAATGCTTAGATTCTGAGTTATTGATCCCGGTTCAAAAGTCACTTCTATGTAATCTAGAAAATATTATAATCCTTCTAGGACATTTAATTTATAAAAAGTTGTATCTATTTTGAGAATTCTTTTTGAATAACAATTATTAAATAACTTAAAGTTTTTATTTTTTTTCAAAAATAGATACAACTTTTTATAAATTAAATGTCCTAGAAGAATCATAATATTTTCTAGATTACATAGAAGTGACTTTTGAACCGGGATCAATAACTCGGAATCTAAGCATTTTTATTTTTGTCCAATAACACATAAAGAGATATATTAATTTTTCTTACAGCCGCGAAAAATCCGGCCTGAAAAATATTGATCCGGGTTATTTGTTGTAGTCTTTCTAATAAATCAAATTATATTGTATTCCATCTATTTTTAAAGAAATATATTCAACATTTCCAATATTTCAATAAAAAAAAAATTTATGTTTAAAAAAAAAAAAAACAGTGGACCGCCCACTATATGGGCGGTTTGGTGTTGATATTGGCCCGCTCTGTTTCCAAGCGGTTAGGGCATTAATAAAAAAAAACGAGGTTATTTTTGAAATTATCTATTTTTTTGGAGTATTAATAAAAATGGCCGAAGGAGATGGATTTAAAGCACAGGACACTTCTATTTCAAACAGAAGGGTAAATTTGTTAGTTTGGTTTTTAAATTAATTAAATAAACAGTTAAACAAATGAAAAGGGTTTGAAGAAAGAAAGTTAAATTTATATGAGGATATTGAATATTATGATGTATTCATGGGCTTATTGGTTATTTTGAAAATTTGAATGGGCACACCGGAAATTTTTCCTTTCTTTTATTTCTTAATTTCGAAATAATTTGTACAATTTTCTGCATTCAAATTACGAATACCTTATCTCGTAAACCAAATTCGGACTGACTTTAGCCAGAAATTATGGCATTAGAGGACCAACAGTTAATTTATCTTTTTGAAGAAAATGAGGACAAGGTTATGGTAAACAAGATATGCTCTTATGAATGAAAGGATTGGGTTTTCAAGTAATAGATAGGGCTTATGAGTGGAGCTCCCAGACAGCGAGCAAAGAGTAGAGCGACAATGAGGTACATAGTTCAAAAACTATAATCGGATCGGATATCTTAGGTTGGTATAAGCATCTTTGGCTAAACTTCTATTGTAATTATCCAAGGTACTATACACGCATCACTTATATAGTTATATCTACTGTAATGTCTATATAGAGCCTAGTATGAAACCTATATAATCCTATAGCTATTAGATGTTAATAATTCATAATTTTTATCTGCCTCCTATGCGTTCTGTTACATCTGTGAATATAAGGAAATTTTTTCTCCCTAGCCCGATTTGCTTTAAATGAATAACAACAATATTCTTGATTAAATGTTTTGCTTTTTATTCATCAAATATATTTAAATTTGCTCAAGTTTAAAATTGGATGTTTCTGGATATACGTGTTCACAGATAACACGTGAGATAAAAATATGAAATTTTATGTACAATCTTTATTTTGTTTTCATAGATCATAACCAAATGATTTGCCTAAAATTTATTGTGCAATCATAAAACTTCAGTTTTTTTTGTTATGTTTGTTGTTCGGTGATATGATTGGTTGGTTTGGGTGTGAGTGTATAATTAGACGATTTGCATAAAATTTTATGATTTTTTTTTGTTTTTCTAATACTAATAAAGAGACCAAAATATGAACACACTAGAATAAATCTATTAGAAAATGCTTCTAGCAAGTCACTAAATTCTCCACATAGACTTCCAACGAAGTTACATAAATAAAAAAAAAATGGAAATCGCAAACGTAATATGAAGTGAAGTTGTGCCAATATGTTATGTACTGACAAGCTTAGCCAGCAGAAAAATTGTGGAATGAATTAATCCAATTGTAGAATTAAACCTATACACCTATCTTTTTTTCTTGACCTTCATCGAGGTAAGAAAAAAACTAAGAAAATTTGAGAAATATTCTATGTACGTATGAACAACATGGTGCAATCGAGAACCAGAGATCAAGTGTTATTGTCTATCTGTAGAACAATTTTGGGTTTTCACTGAATTAATTTTAATAATGCCCTTGGAACTTAAGCAGCTGGTAGATCAAGGTGTTGTATTAAGAATTGAGCAGCTTGGATTGGACGAAAGGAGGGTGGCGGCTCGATATTTGATGGATCTAGAACAGGTACAGACTTTGATATCTCCTCTGCTGAAAAGGGAATGCTGAAATAACAAATATTGTGTAAGATATTAGTTTTTTAGTACATTAATATTTTTATAAAACAAAGATACTTACAGTACATGCCTGTCTCATTTACCATGACAGTTTATTAACTTTACTAAATATGGAGCGCTACGTTGTATTGGAGGTTCAGCGCCTAGTGGCAGCAAGACCTAAGTTGGCCCTGAAGGACCCGCCCAAAAGCCAACCTGACCAAGCCTGATTTTTGAAAATTCAATTTGACCTGACCCAAACCCGAGCAACAGCACCCCAGATCGACTAGATCCGAACCGAATGGACCCAAAATCAAAACGGACCCACCCAGCACGGCACTTTGACCCACTTAATGTGACTTTTGAACTAGTCTGGCTCAAAAAAAAAAAAACTCAACCGCCACTCAAAATCAATTTTATAATCATAATAACCCAAACCAACCAGTCTCCTACAAGATTGACCCAATAAGCAAACCCACGTGACCAGAATATCTGACCGGAGACCCAATACATCCTGAAATCTTAAATGACCAACCCATGATGAATTGTCCCCAAAAATGGATGACCTGTAACCAAAAAGACCCAACAGCCAGATTGCAAGCTCAAGCGGTGCCATTTTCAATTACTTCATGCCTCAGTAACCAGCTGCGATTTCAATCTTTAGGTACAACGTACAAGTTTTGTGTTTGGAATGGTTCTAGGTACTTCTAAAGATTAACAAAAACTTAAATACGAAGGTCGCACAGTCTGCTCATAAATATACTTGCCTCAAGTCATCATCGAGTAAAAATGAGTTGGATAGAACATTTTGGGATTCCTTGTTTACCATGTCCCTCATAGTGGCTACCACCTATTATTATTAATTATAATTAGACATTAGGCTTTTAGAACTTCAGGGATGTTAGTAGTGTATTGACAGAATTTCAAAATTAAAGAGTGAAACCAGACGTGCCTCTGTTGAAACACTTTGTGCACCATACTTGTCATCCCAATACATTGTACATATTCTATATATCTGTCTAACGCTCAATGCCTGATAAAAAGAATGAAAATAGCAAATGACAATATAATTTCATACTTGATCTGATAAGGGAGTCGCATATAAAAAGGGTTCAGTATACTGACCGAGCAAATTTCTTGTTTGATCTCTTCAAGAGTCTTTTTCCTTTTCTGAGGCAATATCTGTAATTAATTGACAAGGTACAAGTAACATTTGTATTACATAAAAGAAAACACAAGAAGAAGAAAAATGAAATTGAAAAAAGTTACATATAGTAACTATAAATTACCAGAAATCCGACTGCTTGTCGAATGTAATTTAGCTCATCCCCAGCTGCGCCTGCATACTAAAATTTATAAAAGCTTAAATTGAAGAAACTTCCAAAGATCTCAGTGAATATAGACATTCCATCACTAATCCTAGGATAAGATAAATACTGTATGGACATACCTTTAAGAAGTTAAATATGTTTTAGACAGGCTTTCAGGTATAGTTTTAATTTTTTTTTTAATCCTATTGGTTTAGAAATATACCCACACAGATGATATATTAATACTTGTAACTTCTGTTCTGTAAAGGTAAACTCCCCAGAGCATAAATGGTAGTCTTCTCAAAATGCCACAAGCCTAGAAAAATTCTATGATACCTCTTCTGTTGCATCAGCAATCCATTTCTCAAGAACCTGAAGCCCTGATTTGACATATTCGCCATTTGAAAATGTGCAGCATTCCCTTCTAAGCAACAGGCTGAATGGCAAAAATGTGATAAATTCTTACTTTCAAAGAGTATAACCATACTTGTTTGTTATTCTAATTTTTTTCGATGACTCCTAACCTGTTAAATAGCTGGATGTTGATGAATGAAAATACTTGTGTTATTAGCTTGCGCACGAAGAATGAAGGCACCTGATCAATAAGGTTTATTAGGAGCTGGCATAATCCGAAAGAAACCCAATAATCGGGTCGACCTGACCCAACCTAACACTAATATCTCTACGCAATCTGAACCCAGATGAACAAAATACCCAACAGAATCCAATCAGATTTGACCAAAAGTCAATTGACCTGAATATGTGAGGTTGAAGCTCAAAATAACCTGAAAATTTAGCAACCCACCCTAAAACCAGAAAGAATTCAACAAACCTCCAATGTCTCTGTGAACCTAGAATGAAATTACTAGAGATTAAAAAATATGAACGAGGTTTTTTGTTTATTTCGTCAGGACATGATGTCATAAGCTTTGTTAAAGGAAAACAAGACTAATAATAAAGAACCTCACATAATTGTTCCGCAGTTGCTCCATGAGAGAATCTAGAAAATTAATTATGTGATCCCAGTGAGAACTCAGAGGTTGTTTTTCAGCCCATTCGTTGGGTGGTCCTGTTCTCCTTCCACTCTTGGACCTAATAGCTTTTGGAGCCTTTCATATAACATTTAAAAGAAAAAGAAAAAATAAATATTGTTTGAGAAGTGTACTCACCCATTTCACTATGACTTATTTTGATGAGTTCTAAAAAAGTTACCTCACATACAACAAAGCAAAGCATAAGTACACTGGAATTACATTAAAAAGTTAAAAATATTTGAGCAAATCTCAACATGGTAAATTTTTCAAAGCAACTTCTTTTTGTCTTTCTTTCATAAATTCCTACATTTTCTTCATATGATAGGTTTGGCAGCATAATTACATAAATTAAATAATTTGCTAGAGAACAGAAGCCTAATGTTTATTACACAACATAAAAGACAACCAAGTAAAAAAGTTAAAATAGATAAATGACGAAGATAACTAAAGTTAGAGAAACTTGGAGGCTAGAGCCCTATCTTATTTTCTAAAAAAACTAAAGTTAGGAAAACTATACCTGAATGCAAAGGCTTAAAAGGGGCGATATCTCTTTTTTTAAATTATCCCTGATTAATCCAAAAATCTTCTCCAAGCAGGCAGTTAGCTGTTGCTTGAACAACATAGCTGGATACCTTGCATCAATACAAGGTAAGTTCTCCTCTTTTCCACCTACCATAGGTGATTTCACCAACTACAATTACCCAAATAAAAAATGTTGAATTCAACTCAGCAATTTAAATATTATAAGTTCTAACAAAGAGAATTTATAAGGAAACCAACTGGTAGTGTTCTTCCAATAAGTATAGGGGGCCCTGAATTACTTGACCGAAGATTCCTTTGTAAGAGACACAAAAGTGCTGATGCATTGGCTAGCCAGTATGGTAATACATCTTTCTCACTCTCCACCTAAAAGATGATAAAAAATCACAAATGGAAGATTTCTAATATAATTTTAGGCTGCAAATAAAGATTGCGACAATTAATAGGCATTTTCACCATATTATGTGGATGTGAGACCACAAAGGCCCAAAAAGAGAAACAAATTAAATTAGTTAGAACCTTGAGAACAGAATTGATGGATGCTATTATAAAGTCAAAAATAGTTGTCCTTTCAGCCTCAAAAACACCCCAGTGGAGAAGGCATTTGTAAATGAGACAAGCTGCCATTGGTTTCCCTTCATTGAATCCCAACTCTTCTTTTATACACCTTTTAAGCAAATCTTGGTACTCCTATTAATTTCAACATTTAGAGAAAACAATACATATAAAAACATCTACCTACAGAAAGCTCTTATATTATTTAGGCCCAAAATTAAGACAATTGACCATCAATCCTGTATGGAGGCCTCCAACTTGTACAATAATCCACATTATAAATTTTGTATACCTCATGCCTCTCAGCAGCAATCTTTGATCTTCTCGAGTCCAACAAATTGTGTGGAACAGGTAGCAGTTTAAATGTTGGAGAACTTTCCTACAATCGAAATGAATCCATGCATTAGTAAGAGAAAAAGATACATTATGTAAAGGATACAAAATTAAAAGCAATGCAATCAGAAGTCTTACAAAGATGGACTTCGGACTAAGATGGGATGATGGAGAGGCAACTCCATAGTTCTAATATTTACCAGAGAAAAGTAATAAAAATATTTGTTAAATTATGAATAATAGCAACGAACAAATAAAGAAAAGGAGAGAAAAGAGAACTGTATGCCAGATAACCTCAGCGAAAGGTCTAATAGCAACAGATAGGCCCCTCGGAGATAAGCTTAATGCTCTTTGCCTAAGAATCTGATTCTCCTCTTCCAAACTTGTGTGTTTCAATTCCAAACTGTTCAAATCAATAAGAAAGTAAAAAGGAGGAAACTAGAGTCAAAATAAGTTCTTTAATATAATAAATGCGAAACTGGCTCTTCGCCTTCTACTTTAGAAAAATAAAGGTAAAACTGCTTATGCTTAGATTATCAGGCTGCAAATCTGATATAAAACAGTTTGTAACCGCCACACTACCTGTGGTATGTTCATCGAGTCCCAAGGTATAAACTATACTAACTTTGCAGAAATATGCATGCCTCAAAGTGAATATAAATATCCAAGAATTTAAAAGGTATTACTTCTCGAAATTTCGGCATATATGCGAGTATCTTGATTCCAGATCATTTAACTTCTTCATGTTTTCATGGCTTGATTTCTGAGTCTTCAGAAGTTCATCCTCCATTTCTTCATTTTTCTTTGACCAAGACTCCACTTGACTCTGCAAGGATAGCAAAGAAGATTAAATGTACTGTTGTAGTTTTTGTCCATATACCTTGTTGATCTGACAGTGCTTTGGTACTTGTTATATTTATCGCTTCCAAATTAAATTAAAAATTTCATTGTTTATTGTATACATGGTCAAGAAGGGAAAGCAACCCAAGAAAATGGACAAATTTTATCATGCCTTGAGTAAGAAATTCTCCTTTTTCATTTCTTCCATCTCAGAAAGGCTTTTCTGCAGTTCTTCCTGGTGCAATGTCTCTAATTGAGTCTTCAATGACGAGCTTTTACTCTTTTCATCAACAATTTCCTGTCTTGCTGCTTCCAACTCTCCTTTCAAAGCTTCCAATGTTTCTTGAAGCTTCAAGGCCTCAGATGTCTTTGATTCTTCAGCTGCTACCTGCATTTCAGAGTGATTATGTTTCTATTCATTGTTTTCACTCTGCATTCCATTTTATATTACTTAATAGTTCAAATAACCAAATTAATATATGAGATCCTGTAGAATACAAAGTACCCTCAGTCTCTTCTCCAAAGTTAACCGCAAAGTAAGATCTTCCATACTCTTTTCCAGTTTTCCTTTTGCCTCACGCAAAGCACCAGCTTCGTTTGCAGCCTTCATTAGAAATAATTAAATTAAAAAATATATCACCTGAATTGCTTCTTCAAAAATATTCTCAAATCAATAATTTTTGGAGATACCAAGTTCTAACCTTTTTAAGCTGAATGAGTTCTCTTTTAGCGAGCTTTTTTCTCCAATTACATTGAATTGATACCACAGATTTCTGGTATTGAATAAAATATCTGCTCGCAACCCACATCCTCCAGTGTGCCTGTAATAAGTTTTGTGAGACATTATATAGCTTAATAGAATATCACTTCTCTTTTTTCTGGATTATATTTAATGTTCTAAAAGGCTTTTATGTCATTTTTGGGGATCTTATTTATTGTTCTAAGAATCTTTTAACTACAGATATAAAATTGCACTGACATTTGTCTGATTCTATTGCTTCTTTAGTTTATAACAAGTAAGCATACACTTGTCCTTTTATTACTATTTCTTCTCTTTCACTGCACCAAGAACCAACACCAAAATAGTGGATGGTCAAAGAGATCTCAACATATTGAACAATCATTATTCGGTAAAAGGTCCTTGTTGATGATCAAAATGATAGCTAACACATTATTTTCAATTTTTTAATTTGTTACATTCGATTTGATTTCCATTTATGGTGCCCCAGGCCTGTTGACGTGAGCACACACACATCATGTTCCCTTTGTTGATTTCTTTATATAAGAGAAAAGGTGAACCTGGATGAGAGCAGCTGCTTTGTTTTGCTTAACTTGCATCAGTCTGCAGTTACTTGAGTAACTTCTTATCATAGATTGAATAATACGTGCTGCAGAGTATAGACTTGAATATTTTTTCTGACATATCCACCTCCTTGCAAACTTCTCTACAAAAATAGCTGCTTTTGCTTGCCTTTTCATCATATAATCATTTCTAGCCAAGCAACCTGACATTACAGCCAAAAGACTCTCTATCACTTGCTTTCTCAAAGAATACTAGGGGAGACTTTGTTCAGTAATTTCAGCTATAGTTAAGTTTTCAGAATTTATTCAACATACTTGAGGATATTGTTATTGTATTTATTGAAGCTGGTTTTAAGTTATGGGTCTTCATTTTAGAAAAAAAAAATGGATGACCAATTGATGTTGTATTCAGCTCTAGTTAATAGATGATTTAGGTTAATTGCATTGTGAACAAACCAAACTTTTGGAATGCTTCCAATGAATTGAGGTTGCAGATCACATTCCTGCATGACTTGTTGACAGTATTAGATACATTTGGAAGGTTTCTTTTGTTTAAGATGAGAGTTTGAAACTGCCTATTTTGATTCAGTACAGTATTGAATTTTACCTCGGCAAAATGCTTGAATATTAACAGCAGATTTTCTCATCAAAAGAAAATACTTGTGAGCAATGAAGGTTCGCACATGACCCTGAATAATCTTTACTGCATTATCTAAAACCTCTGCTCGCCTAGCATCTAAAATTGCAATCTGTCCAGCTCTAAGAAACACCTTTGTCCTTCCAAGCTGAATAAAATAACAATAAGAATAATAATGAAATATTACAATTATTTGTTAAAGTACCATGTAATGGTTGCCGTTTAATCGAAATGAGATTAGTTCATTAAAGAATTAAAGCTAAAATAATTGAAGTTCAGCAATTCAGATACAAACTTTGCCTCCTTCAGGGGTACTAAGGCAAAGAAAAGAAGGTACCATTCTTCAGCTGTGAAGGACAAGTACTATGTCTTCTCTTGTTTCCAATTATTAGAAAGAAGTTCCATTTTGACCTACCAATCTTAGGAAGAAATTAGAGATTGGCTATTCTACTTCCATAAGCATATGTGACCATATGCTTATAACTCATTTTTGCGTTTCTAATGTCCAAATGGTTGATTTGAACCTTTAGATGTGATCTCTATATTGAAGTGTGCTTGGAGACCAAATTTTACATTCTTCTGAATTTTTTTATTATTTGTTAAGCCATTTTGAAAATCGTTGATCCAACAGTGGCTTAACAAAACAGTAAAATCAGAAGCCACCGTTAGATCAGCGATTTTGAAAGTGGCTTAATAAATAGTAAAAAAATTCAAAAAAATGTAAAATTTAGTCTTCAAGCACATTTCAATATAGAGATCATATCTAATGGTTCAGATCAACTATTTGAACATTGAAAAAACAAAAATGAGTTATAAGCATATGTCAACATATGCTTATGAAAATAGAATAGCCAACCTCAATAAATTATGTTGACAAAAGATAAGTAATGAAAAAGGGACATACTTGGAAGTTCTCCAGCTTTAGTTTCTTTATAATTCTCTCTGTCAGGGTCTTTTCGCCAAACCTGATCAAGAAAAGATCCATAAAATATAATTAACAAATTCTGTATTCAGATTAAAGTGCAGCAAATGAAGCAATACAAGAAATTGGTACCTTTCATATATAATCTCTTGAGCCAGAATTCCAAACCGATCAACAAACTCAGAGTAAGTTCTTCGGGTTGGATAACCTGCAAGACTTATTCTTATAGCTTCAAGCACCCCCTGAAATAAATAAAGAAAACATATAACAATTTTCAAACTACTAACTGGATGTGCATACTCCGAGAAGCAGCATGAGTGAAAGAGTCAGAAATACTTTTAGTAGGGTAATTCTAGGTACATTCATCTAATATCTTAATATTTAGACTACAAACGTCAAATTTTGAGATGTCCTCTCTATCATTTAAATAGGTCATGTATCATTTGGCGCAATTCTGGGTGTTGTTTAGTCATCCATCAAACCATTTAAAAATTAAATGGTTTTGGAATTTCTAAATACGGTTGAAGTTTTCAAATTATGTGATGGATAAAAAAATGGCATTTATCCATAGCCTATCTAAATAATAAAGGAACATTTCGAAAATTTTCTTTTATTTGGATGATATTGACAAAGATAAGATATCGATCAGTGAATATACTAGTGAAATGTACACTAGAGCTGCCTGTTTTGGTATAATACACAAGGCATTGGAGCTAAATTTAAACTAACCCCACAGCGCAGTTGATGTAGCACACTCTGATTCTCAAACTTCTGAGGGCAATTTAGAGAGCTTGGTTTTATACACCGAATATAATGGGGCTCTGTTGAATTTAGTGTTTCCATGAGTGCTTGGAGTTGTTGCTGATAGAAAAGAAATACTTAGTGCTATCACAATGGAGAGAGAGAGAGCAACTAGGCAGCCTCTGCCATAGTTTCAAAGAGAGAGAGAGAGAGAGAGAACAAACAACAAGAAGTTCAATTTGAAAATTTTCATGCACCTTGAATCTTGAAGCAACAGAAGAGAACTTGTATGAAGATCTTGAAGGCTCCTCCTTTTGCAAACCAAAGAGTCCAGAGATGAAGGGACATTTCGAAGAAGACAGAAGAGCCTGGTATTCCAAAACTATATAGTCCCGATTTTTTTCCAGAAATAACTCCGTTCGATAGGTCACCTACGATGATGAAGTCAGACATGCTATCTTCTCTCTATCTCATCATGTTATAATAATTCAAGGTCCATCAAAATTTACAACAATAATCCTGTGAATATGCAAATTTGAAAGGAACATCCTTATTCTTGCATATAGCACCCATGTTTTCTTTTGAGAAATTTGCAAATAGCACCACAATGATTTTATTAAGATAATGACAAAGAAAATCCATTATTGTTTGATAATTTTTCCCCTGATTCTAGTAAGGAGTTTTTCCCACAACTGCAATTAAAATAAAAGTAAGAGCATTCTAATGTCAGTTTATAAGCACACAAAAGTGTACTGGTGAGTGGTTTAATTAGTGAATATAGTAAACCTAGGCATAAATCTACAGCTTTCCTAATTTCAAGAGAGAGAGAGATCACATGCCTTTCCTGCATAATGAGACAAAGTAAAATCAGCTTGCAAAAACTTGTTCTTTTGAAGCCTCTTATGGGACTTGAAATTCTGAAAAAGCTTGGTTGTGAATGTCCCATGTGTCGATTTTGGAAGCATACTGCATTTCAAAACTAGAAAAAAATGATATCAAAAAGACAAAAAAATACTGAAGAGTTTTGACTAGAAGGAAATCTCAGCAAAGTTGAAATTATTCTTACCATGCTTCATCAAGGAGTGAGATTATTCCGATTGGTTTCTGCAAAATAAAAATAACATCTTTTCTTTAATATCTAGAGGTATATGATTAGTGACAAGTAAAATAAAATTCACAAAAAAAATCTGTTCAGACCTTTTCAATCAAATCCAAGATGTCTTGGTTGTCAACGAAATCAATGTAGCTCCAGTTGATCTCCTCTCTTCTGTATTCTTCCTGCTCCATCTTAAATACATGCTGCACTTAAAAAAAAAAAGGTAAATGAACAAGTACAAAAAATTACTTCTAGCAATACAATAAATAATGATTAGTTAATAAGTGCTTGCACCTCATTAAAATGTTGCTGCAGTTTCTCATTTGCAAAATTAATGCAGAATTGCTCAAAGCTAAAAGAACAATTAAAAAGGCATTTCGGAAAATATAGTTAGATGAATACATCAATAAAAATTCAGCACTGATAATTGTAATAAAAGCAGCAATCAAAGCAAATTCCTCAAGTCACTCAAATACTATTATCCAACAAGTCTCTATTTAAAGAAGTGTATGAAAAGGCAAATGCAAAATTACAGAAGATTACCTATTATTCTTGAAACACTCGAAACCATATATATCCAAGACCCCGATCTGAAATCTGGAGTCTGGGTCTTGCCCAATTGACTTATTAATATTCTCAACAAGCCTGAAAATAAGAATGTATAATAAAATAAATCATAACAATACCGCATTTCTAAATTGGACAAGCAAAGATGGCCTAAAGAAGGTTACTTACCAATCAAATAATCGAGCATAAACAGTCTTGGCTAAAGCATCACGACCAGCTGATGCAGCAGAACAGTCAAGAGCTTTCATTATACTCCCTTCACGGGCTTGTATTGTGCGTGTGGATAAGGTAGTGAATAGAAGGTTCGCATCAACCCTGTCAAATCAACAAATTTACAGTCATTCAAACTGTAATTTTGTTAGCCCCTTATAGTAATATTAGACGAAGTCCCAAAAAAAAAAAAATTATTCACAAGGTATGTACAAATCTATTATGATACAAATAAAAAGAACTAACATAAAGAGATCAGCGGCCATTCGGAGGTGAAAATTGGCCTTTTCATTTTTGATTATTGATGAATCATGCTCTTCTCCAGGAGAAAATTCAATGTTCCCTAGGTGCAGTATAGCAGCTAAGGTCCGAAATATTGCTTCCTGCCATTTAGAGAGAGAGAGAGAAGAATCCTTGAGACCAAGTTAGCATAGATATAGCATTGCAAATAAAAAGAACATGATGGATGCATATATACCTGATCAATTAGAGTTATACCAACAATGTCCATTGCACGCCTTGTTTTTTGATACGCCTCTGAGCTGCTAATGCCTTGCAGCTCATAGGTCTTGCTTTGATTCAAATAATGGAAGTTTCTTGGATTATCAAGCTTGTATTTCTCAGCATCCTGACTTGAATTAATACAAATAAGGTTAGGTAACAGTTATGACTAGAGCCAGCAAAATCCAACCCAACATGATCTTTGGCCCAAGGCTAACAGTTACCTGAACCTAGCAATGAATGAAACCTGAAACTCCCTGAACCCAAGTTGACCAGAAACTGACTTCAACCAATCCAAACGCTACCTGACATCACTATCTTCCACCTCTAGTAAGGTGACAGACAAACTCAGTTTAGTAGTTATGCATGTAGGACCTGCTACTGCTATGTCTCCTGACCAGAAAGATCTAACTGAAATAAAGGGAAAGAAAGCACGACCAGATATAAACAACTTAACCTTTCCAGATGCACAGAGTTGATAAAAGCAGTGGTAGTTCCTCTCAGGGTCCATTATCTGCACAACTCTAGACCTCTCCAAAAGGTAAGTCCTAATTGCTGCACCCGATATCCTACCAGTTCTATCAAATTGGATCTCCACAAATTTCCCAAATCGACTGCAAATCAACGAACTCACGCGTAAGAATTTTATATTGAAATTCTTCTATGACCTCAAGAAAAAGTTTAAATAAATTTTCTTGACAGAAAGAAACCTTGAATTATCATTTCTAACTGTCCTGGCATTTCCAAACGCTTCGAGCAGCGGGTTTGACTACATAAATATTCATGAAAAGGAAATTCATAAAATTAATTGCAGTTTTCTTTTGAGAAACAGTAGTTATGCTTACAATGAAGTTCTATACGATTAGTACAGCTAACAAAAATCACAAAACCAATGTAAATTTGACAACAAGTCCAAATAATGCTATTGCTTTTGGTCAATACTATGAGTTATGACACTTGTTAAGGTGAAGAAAGAAGATACACACTTCTAGAACTTGTTGTTCCACCGAGCGAAAATCACCAGTGACACGTCCTCCAACAAAAGTAAGGTACTGCATAATGAGCTTTGTTGTTTCAGTTTTGCCAGCGCCGCTCTCCCCACTAACCAATACTGACTGATTTCTTCTATCATGCATCATTGCCCTTCAAAAGGGTATATAGATATAAATACAAAGTAAAGTTTAGGAGATACAAAAGTGCCAAAATTCAAGTGGAAATCATTACTTGCCTGTATGATGCATCAGCAATGGCAAATACATGAGGGCTCAGCTCACCTAGTTGCACACCCTTATATTGCTCCATCATGTGCACATTATAGAGGTGGGGAAGCCTGGTAAATGGATTTACCGCAATCAAGATGCTCCCTGTATATGTCTGCGCAATGGCAGCTTATTACTGAAAAAATACTGTAAGAGCAAAGATATATATAGAACCCAATATTGTGGGGAGCCTCATCTCACCCGAAGGCAATAATCGATTCTTTCCCGATCGTTAATGAAACAGGTAGCCGTTCATTAATTAAATACTCATGAATTTGTCAGAAATTATGGAAATTGATGCAGACTGTGGATATCGGACAACTGCACCTGGTTGAGTTCTCAGAACGGGGTAGCTTTTCAACCTCTACATGGTAATTGGAGCAAAAATATTGGTAAAATAAAACTCACATAGATCTCATTGAGAGAATATCTTTGTGCAAGATTAAAAAGAACACCCGGCTCATTAAGATAAGCCAATTTGGTCATGTCATCCACCCCTCCATGATCCGCATCTCCATCTCTGGGCAATAGTGTCTCATTTGTTGTAGTAATCTTTGACAAAAAAAAAAAGAAATAGAACGATCAATTTACAATTTATACTCAAATTACGGAAAACTGATTGCATTTATCAAATTGATCCTTATTTCAAATGAAAAATTTTTAATTTTAAATCACATTAACGCAACCCCCTACCCCTGTCTCTCATCCTAATAAAAAACAGTGACAAATCAAGTAAACAAAGCAATACCTTTCTGCCATCTGTTGTAAGCACCGAAATGGATTTCCTACTGCTTTCGATGACCTCAGCCTCAACCCAGGCATGATCTTTATCTTCTACCCACACCGCGGTCCCCTTACGATACCCCATTCTGTCAATTTGCGTAGGTGTTATTTTTTTCCTTTCCATGAAAAGAGAAAATGATGGAGAGAGAAAGAGATTGAGAGAGAGAGAAATGATTATACAAATGGCAAGAGAAAGATACGGATCTGGGCTGAGGGAGGAGGGGGCTGGAGTCCGTGGGTGGCGATGGTACGGGCAAGTGGCAAAACGAAGTGAATCGAGCGAATCATGCCGTTTCGATTTCCCGGGCTTTATTTCTGGAATTGAACCTTTGTTTTACAACTAAATTACGTTATTGCCCTTTTGATGTCTCCGTTTCATTGCTGGTCCGTATCTGCTGTTATTCCCTCCTTGAAAAGTAGGGGTCTGCTATCTAATATACTCCGTCCGATTGAAACGAACGGACTAGATTGATCTAGACCTTCCGAGGTAATTGGATCCTAGCTGTAGGATGAAAACAGTACGGCCAAAAAAGACTGTATTATTCTTGCTATTCCATCCAACAGTACAGCTAAAACAAATCCCCGCTGCCAAAATCGGATCATCTGTGGCGGCAACGGTACTTCAAGTAATGAGATTTAATTGCTTGCATTGTTTCATGATTTCTTCCTACAAGGCTACAACAGGGCTAAAGTCTCAGGCACACATCGCATGGTGTGGTCCGTCTCTACTGCCACAGAAATTTGGACATTCAATGTTGCAACTAAAATGTTATTTTTAGTTTTGTTTTTCGTCTGATAATTTTAGGATGTAAAACCTGTAAATTGATATACTAGCAGGATGTCCACCCAACTGTACAGCATATCTAATTGGCGTTTCATAGTACTAGCAGGATGTCCACCCACCTGTACAGCAGATCTAATTGGCGTTTCAGAGTAGGGCTAGTAAAAAAAATTCGTAGTTCGTGCTTTGACTCGACTTTTATTCTAGTTAATTCGAACTGAAACGAACCAATTAGGTTCGGTTCGAAATTAATTCAAATTAAATTCAAACTAGGTCTAATTTGATTAAAATGGGTTCGCGAACTTTTATGATTCAAATCTCATAATAACATCGCCCGTTCATTTACCTGATGAAATTAGTTATCAAGATAAAGAGTCATAATTTAATCTAGCCAACGCTCCCTGGCTCTCAAAACACTCAGTTCTTGTACAATTACTTGTTTTACTGCATATTTCAGTTTTTGTAATTAATCCTCTTTTTATGATTATTTGTTGTGATGAAAAAATACATTAACTCTCATAATTGCCACTACGGTACTTAATCCTCTTGTACGATTACTTGTATTTAGATTAATGTAGCAGCTATCAGTCTTGCACTTGTCTATGCTCAGTTGGTAGGATTATAGCAGCTAATAACTAATAAATTAGTCCATAATCCATTAGTGTGAGTTCGTGAAAGGTAAAAGAAAGTTATATGAATTGCTTCGCAAGAAGAAATTAATATATAAACTACCGGTATAACTAGAGCTGCTAAAAAAAATTTAGTTTGTAATTCGATTCGACTTCGATTTGAAAATATGTAGTTCGCAATTAATTTAATTCGAAACAAATCAAATCCAGTTCGGTTTGAATCTTGTTCGAATCTTATTCAAATCAAACTCAAACTATGGTAGGTTCGATTCGGTTTGATCCACTGCCACTAGGAGTGCAAACGGGTCGGATATTACCCGTCCGAATCCGGATCCGTATTTGAATTTTTGCAGATTCGGATATGCAGATACGGATAGTTGCGGATTCAGATACGAATACAGATATTTTTTATGCGAATTTGGATAAGGATACGAATATAGATAATTATCTATATCCACATAAATTACTTTTTCCGATATCTGCATAATATACTCGATCCTGTGTTACTGTGTTGGATAATAGTTTTATATGCTTTGATTCTGACAACCGAGTTTAAAATAATCCTTTTGATACATTGAATCAAAGTCATATGACATGTAATATAAACCAATTTCACATAAAGACAAAATGTTTGGCATATTATATATGAATAATTCTGACAACTGAATTTATCATTATGATAAATTATTTAAAAGTTTGGATCATTCAAAATTTAGATTAACCTTAGTTTCTTTCAACAACTCAAGCCTAGCTTAATTTGATATTTTAAATTTTTATTTTAGAAATTTGATTAATCTTGTTTTGAAGATGCTGACAATGATTAATGTGTTAAGACTTAAGAGAATATCTTTTGTGTCTATTTATCTTTTGTATTAGAATATCTTTAGAGAGTATCTTTTGTGTTGATATTTTTTTATTAAAGGTATAGTTATGTTGGTGAATTTTAGTTAATAAAATATATATTTTTAATGGCGTAACAAGTTAATTAGATATATATTTTGAATTAGAAATCCATATTATATCCGTATCGGTATTCGTATCCAAAAATATTCGATTCATATATGTATCTTTTTAATATCTAATCCGTATCCGATCACTATCTGATATGTATTCGTATTCGAAAAAAATACGAATACGGATATGGGTTGAGCACTATCTGGTCCATATCCGATCCATTTGCACCTCTAGTTGCCACCCCTATTTCAGAGTATGATTGTATTGTATATTTTTATTTGTTTTTTGAAAAATAGTGGTAGTACCACCAATTCCATTACAAGACCAAAATAACACTTGTACAAGCAGTGTTTTAAAATGCGGTTTTGTTCATGCATGTAGAAGGCCACTGCATATCGCATATGCGGATTTTCATGCAGATTTATATATGCGGATTTTAAAATAAAAATTCACGTGTATATATATATATATATATATAGAGAGAGAGAGAGAGAGAGTTGGGCTACGGTGCTTCGCAAAGTAAAGGGAGTGTTTTACTTCACACTCATATTTTGCGATTTTAAAATTCAAAATGTTGATCTGAACCATTCAAGTTGATCTCCATATTAAATTGTGCTTGCAAACCAAATTTTACATTTTTTGGAAATATTTTACTATTTCTTTAGAATTTTTGAAAATCGCTGTTTTGGATGGTCCAACAATAATAACATATATTTAAATTTATTTTCACATAATAACATAACCAACAATAATTTTTTGATTTTTTAATATAAATTTTAATTAAAATACAATCAAATTATCAAAACCGCATGCAAAAACTGCATGGCCGCATATTTCAGTCCGCATGGCCACATTTTTAATCCGCATGACCGCATATTCGGACTGCATATGCGGCCGCATGGAAAAACCGCATTGGCATTCTGAACACGGCTGCCGGTCGCATTTTAAAACACTGTGTACAGGTATCCAAAATGGAAATCTTAAGACAAACACTAACAGTGCATCTATTCATATTATAATATAGAAGTAACAAAATATAGCAAACTACAAATTCAGCCAAAATAACAAGTAATATTGACAGACAATGCACCAAAATAGCCATAAACATAAATTTAAAGTCTAAGTCACTCCAGATCACTCCAAGCAATGGAGTCAGCATCATCTTCATTGACTTGAGCATTTTCGGACATTCCATCCACTCCTGTAGGTGCTTAGGTGGCAACAACATCCTCTAATAGTTTCTCCTCCATAGTGGACACTGCAAGGAGTAAACCCACTGCCTCCTCTTTTGTTGTCAACTGATCTAGAAGAACATTGACATCAGAGGGCAATGTCAGAGAAAGTTTTAAAAGAGAATTGTCATTTTTATATTGGCACCAAAAGGAGGTCATAGAAAGTATTATGGTACCCAAAGATTTGGCAGAGGCTGGTCTGGTATTATTGAAACATATCATATTTCTTTCTAATCAGACAGTCCAAAGAATGATTCCCCTTGTGAGTTCAAGTAATAATATATCTTTAAAGAGAATAACAACATCTAGAAGTCATAAGTCATCAATAGATTGAAAAGAAAATGAAAAATTATTGAAATCAGCTATCCAATTCCAAACTAGCTTTATATATGAGCAGTGTACAAATAAATGTTCCATTGTTTTATTATGAGAACAAAAGATACATTAAGTGTCACTTTGTCAGCCTCTGTGGGATAAATTGACTTTAGTGAGGATTTTATTTTGCCTTACTAGCCAAATTTTTTTATTTTTTTATTTTAAAGGGCAATTTGGAGGACCAGATGGTCAGATACTCCTTATTTGGGCTCCCTCCATACTATAGTCATTTGTAAAAGGAGCTAACAAAAAAGAGGTGATTAGAAGACCATCTCCACATTAGTTTATCAACCAAAGAATTATCAAGAGTAAAGTGCAAAAATTGCTCTTTTAACTGTAACCCTTCAAGCAAATAAATGCCAGTGAGTTGTCTTGTGAATTCCAAGTGCAAATAAGATCTGAAAAAAAGCTGATACTACAGAAATAAATCTATTCTCAACTATAGAAAACATGTTAGGAAACTGTATTGTAATGGATATTCATAGCACCATCTATCCAACCGAAAGGTAGTAGAGATACCATTCTCAATTTCTTTGTTTAGACACAAATTGATAATTGCTTGGTCTCTCAAAATACCTTTCCAAAAGAGAGAACAGACTGAGGATGTTCTATCCCGTTATATATTTATATTTATTTGAACTGGAAAAAATTTTGGAGCTCAAACAGATCATTCCTTGTTTTTGTCAGTTCAAATTGAGTTTTTTTTTTCAAAATTATTCAAAACAAAAATAACTAACTGTACTAACTAATTGATAATTCCAAAAGCAACATAGTTTGCGAGAGTTGATTCGTGAATTCGGGGTTAATCAACGTCTTTTTAATGAAAAGTTTAAGATTTGATCCTTTATGCATCTTTAAGATAGATTCATGAAAAGACAAAATATTCAACTTCAAATATTCACAAACTTTTTCTTTTTCAAATTTGAATATACAATATCTTACCCAGAAGACCATAAGACATAATTTAATTAATAGACATTAATATAAGGAAGCTGATAATTGTACCTCAAACAAAGTATCCGCACGCGTTCTCCAACTTTCTAGAATGTCGGCGATAAAAAGATCAGGTTTTACTTTATACAGCGCAATAACAATATCAATCTTTCTTTATTATACATAATTTTGCTACATGAAGAGAAAAACGCTCTGTTAAAAAAATTAACAAAGGCACCACCAAATACAGTGAAACAATCGGATAATTTAAACATATAAAAGAAAGCATTTAAACAACTGCGTTCAAGTGTTTAACTTTCATTATAAATGAGTTAATTTTTCATTTTTTAAAATAAAAACGAATCTCCGAATTCATCCCCGAGCATAAAATTTAAAGCTCTGAATTTGTACCAATACCCGAGCGCGTCCCCCACCAAAATATTTACAGCTCTGAATTTTATGTTAGTCAAAATTACTAGTTCTAAGCAAGCAAAGCTCTATTAAATAACAATGAAACTACTGGTTCGAAACAACAATTGTTAGCAGCCTCATCAATTATTTTATATTAGTCAAAACTCCAACAATTACAATTTCTAAGCATGCAAACCTCTGTTAAACAACAATAAAATTATTACTTCGAAACAATCATAAATTTAGAACTTGTCCCAACAATGCCAATTTTTAAGCATGTAAAACTCTATTAAATAACAATGAAACTACTACTTTGAAACAACAATTGTTTACAAAACAATATAAACATGTGTGTAAAGCATATAAACCTGTGCAAGTAAACCAATATATACTGGCAAGAAAACAACATTTTAAAGCATATAAACCTGTGTGTAAAGCATATAAACTTGTGCAAGTAAACCAATATATACTGGCAAGAAAACAACATTTTAAAGCATATAAACCTGTGCAAGTAAACCAATATATACTGGCAAGAAAACAACATTTTAAAGCATATAAACCTGTGCAAGTAAACCAATATATACTGGCAAGAAAACAACATTTTAAAGCATATAAACATGTGCAAGTAAACCAATATATACTGGCAAGAAAACAACATTTTAAAGCATATAAACCTGTGTGTAAAGCATATAAACCTGTGTTTACAAACACATTTTAAAGCATATAAACCAGTGTTTACAAAAATTAAAAAATCTGTATTACAAACATATAAACCTGTGTTTACAAACACATTTTAAAACTTATTCTTCAAATATATTTTAAAGCATATAAACCTGTGTTTACAAACATTGAAAAATCTTCATTTAATGGATTACTTGTTCAAAATGGAGACTGTATTTTTAGTTATTAAATATAAAAAGCTGTTAATTTGCATAATTAAAATTAGAACCAATCCCCCATCGCATCCCCGAGCTAACTGGGTTTAAATTGTATTTTAAAGTACTTTAAAGTACGTTCAAGTAAGTAGTTAATTAATGAATAGAGGACCGTTAACAATCTGGGGGACTAATTTGGGGATTGGTGATTACAACTGTTTTTAACAGACTGTCCACAAAATTAAAGCGCAAGACAAAAGCATGCAAAGCTAACATTTAAAGCAATCAATGTAAAACTGCAATGCGTTAAAACAACAATTCGTTAATTAATGAAAAATTAATAAATTATCGTTATTAGCGGACAGTTAAACCCAGTTAAACCAGTTCGGGAACGGGCTCGGGTTTGGTAGCTCGGGGTACAGGAACATTTCTCTTAATATAATTATATTTTTATTAATAATTAGTGGTCATTTTTTTAAAAGTTAGTGACATAAATATTAACTAACAATTATATTAATAACCAAAAAAAGTATTTATAACACTTCAATAAAAAGTATTTTAACCCTCTCTATTCTACTACACGCTTAGGGCTGTAAACGAGCTGGGCTTTGGCTCAGCTCGTTTATTCTGGCTCAAGCATGGACCGAACGAGCTGGACCTAGGTCTCCCGAGTCAAAAACCTTGGCTTAGCTTGTGACAAGCCAGTTCGAGCTGGCTCACTAGACTTTATTAGGTTGTTATTATACAAATTCAAAAATATAAAATAAGAAAACTCATTCATACATGCAACAGCTAAGCCCACTAAATATTATAAATACATGCAACAACCAAGTCAATTTATGCAACAGCCCACTAAATATTATAAATTCATGCAACAACCAAACTAATTCATACAATTAAATTCATACAACATATAAAATCAACACAAAAATCAGCTAATGGGACGAGCTGGTTATAGATCGAGCTGGCTTGGTCTGAGCTGACCTCTGACTCAGCTTGTTTATTTTGGCCTGAGCCTGGACTGAGCTGGCTCGTTAACAGTCTCTAATCTATATTACATCCTTCTTATTCCCCTTAACTCCTCTCAAAACTTGAAAATATTACTCTATTCTCTTATTCATATGTATCTACTATGTTTATTCTCTCTATTGTTTGTCTATTATACATATCTCAGTTACGACAGAAAAGTATATATTATTGTATCAATCCTACATTGATCATCTCGATATGTATCTTCATCTTCTCACGTCATCGCATCAGACATTAGAATCACTGTTTAGTCGGAGGCACACACTTACAATTGTCCCCTCCGCTGCTCCAACGATACTTGCTACGCTGTCTTCACCTCTTCTGACAAAGGATTCAACTACAACTACCCTCCCTTCTCCACTAGACCCACCTGATCGAATCAGGTCGATCAGAGATGGATTAATGACCCGTCGTGCCGAGCACCCAACCCGCCGCCGATGGACCTCAGAGACACCTTTGTTCTGTTGCTCCTTCCACCTTTGTTGGCTTACTTCTTCGGTGGTCCGACAAGTCCCACACACTTTCTTCTTTTTCCAGTTCAAAGTATGCATCACATCGCCCCCCTCTCAGAGACTAAGGGACGTTAATAGTATGAAGGTCAATTGACCCCATTAATTATCAAAATATTATAATTGTATATGATTTTCTATATAGTTTGATTAAAATGCTACATATCAGTAAAATTGACTCTATTCACAGCGTGGAAATTTTATATAATTAATTCTCAATCACGTTTAATTCTCATATCTTAAAAATCGAATTCCATCTCTACCCACTCTCTTCCCTTCCTCTCACCCTTCTCATCTCTAATCCAGTGTTGAATCATCAAAGAAGGAGAAGGGAGGGAGGTTGCGGCATTGAAGTTGAATTAGGCACAAATCTTTTGTGGCTTCTACCTGAGTGCGAAGTGTTTCAAAATTTATCTGATCGTTTTTAATTCGATCGAAGCTAAACTATAGAAGATAACAATTATTTTCAATCTTAGACTGAATAAAATTTAAAGTTCAGTTTTTTAAATTTTCAAGTCAATGTCATATATATATGACAGTCCGGTGACACGAGAGAGTATCTCTGCGGTACTCAACCGTGTAAAAAATAATTTTCAGCTGAGTCAAAACTATTTGATGCTTATTTGGATCATAGAATGTCTATTCTGAGATTTGTGCCGAGTTAAATAAAACAAACGACGGAACTAATAAATTATATTCTACACGGTAGGGTGCCGCACTGGATCTGAACCTTGATACGAGGTGTACTCGTTTTACCCATGAATTTGATTGAAACTTGCGAGAAGATATTATTAATATTATCTTGGAGAGTTCATGCAATATATAAAATTGGAGATATGGATGTAATGTGTATGTAGTATCCCAATCCGAATTATGGAATACGGGCAACTAACTGATGTTACCAAAAACATTGATCGAACAGTACACGTGCTTTATTTCCGTCATTACTTATTTCATGATTTCTTTTGGGTTTTGATCAATCAAGTTCAGTCAGTATTAACACCCATCAAAATAAGGCCCCTTTCGCCCGAAGGGAAAAAGAGGCGAACAAACAAAAGAAATCTTAGCCCCGTCATGATTACAACAATATTATTTTGTGCGAACGATAAGAAATTATGCAGTTTCACAATCTATTAATCTGAGCATGAGTACAAAAAATTATGTAGGCTCACTATCTGTTAATCTGAGCACAGTAACTCTTGGTTTTTTTCTTCTTCTGATTTTTCTTGTCTACTTTAATAAAGTTTCAGTTGTAATAATGTAAGTACTAGTACAGATGCTATATATATGTATTGGTACGAAACTATGTGTAACTGATTTTTATTCTGATTAATGAAATATCACCTACAAGCTTTTAACTAGAAAAAAGTTCAGCCAGTATTGAAAAGGACTAATTATCTCTTCTCAGTTCATGACATGTAGAAAATATTCTTATTCGTGAGATTATATGTGTTGAATGAAGAATTAAGAAATTAAGGAAAAATTAAAAGAGAACCAAAAAATGTAAGATATCAATAATTTTTCCGTTCCAGCATCAATTTAAGTCTAAATAATTGTGTACAGGTACATGTGGTAAGTATGTGTCTAATTAAATTTAGACTTCTACATGTAAAAAAAATATCAAAAAGATGTATTGATTTAAGGAAGGCAAATTATTTTATTAGAGAAATAATATTCAATATGAAATTTTATCTTTTAATGAGAGTCGTTGGTAGATCAAGACATCTACGTGCTTAGTATAAGAATGGAGGTATAATGAGAGACCAGTTTGTTGCTTCTGTTAGTCACTGAAAATAATTACATTTGAGATTTAATTAAATAAGTAATTCCATTGAAATGGTACAGTTATTGAGCTGTTAAAAAATAGACATTGAAACTAATAAAATTTCTAATATTTTGTTCTATCTTATCAAAGAGTAAAGCTAATGCATGCTATGCTCATTTAGAGAACTTAGTGAGTATAAAACCACAAATTTAGTTGAAAGATCACAATAATAGAAGGATCACAATATTTTTGAAAAAACAAAAAATTTAAGTTTTTTAAGTATTCCTTTGTCAAAGAATGTGAGAGATTTTTTTTTTTTTTCAAAAATAGAATGATCACGATATTTTTGTGTATTTACCTAGAAGTGACTTTTCAACTAGAATCAATAACTCAGATTTAAAACATTTTTTTTTAAATAACACACAAAGAAATATTTTAATTTTCTTACAGCCGCAAAAAATCCGACCTAAAAAATATTGATCCGAATTATTTGTCATAGTCTATCTAATAAATCAAATTATATAGTATTCTATTTATTTTCAAAGAAATATATAAAATTATAACATTTTTTTGTTTAATTAAAAAAAAACTTGAAGCCGTACAAAAAAAAAAAAATTGTGGAGAGTTAGTCTAAACGCTCAATTTTTTTTTTGCTGTTTTGAAATTCCAAAACCGCAAAATAAATTTGTTGTTTTAGGATAACTTTTTGCAAAAATATTTTGCAGTTTGAGTATTTTTAAAAATTTTGTCAAATAAAATTTAGATTCTGAAATTTGCGGACTGCAAAATAAATTGTGGTTTTAGGCTAATTTTCTGCAAAAATTTTGCGGTTTGAGTATTTTTTTAAATCTTGTTAAACAGGATTTAGATTCTGAAATTTAATATCTTTTTTTTAGATATTAATAAAAATTTCGGTGCCTATTTCTTCGACAATAAAAAGATGCCCAATTTATATCTTGCGGAAGAAGTATACAGGTGGTTTGGACTTTGGAGCCATTAAATAAACGGAAACAAAACCAACCAACAAACCAAAGCGAAAAAAAAATCAAGCAGCGACAGCTCTCTCTGTTAGTTGACCCCACTGGTCAGTTCGATTCTTATTTAGGGTTTTCGTCCGACCCCTCCGACTCTCTTTTTCCACCTCTCGCAGAGCACATTGTACCCCGCTGCTTCAATTACACACGGCGTCGCTTCTCGCCGTCCCTTGGTTGGTTTCCATTCTTTGGTACGCTCGACAGGGGAGTGGCGCGTGAACAGTTAGTTACTCGTCAGACTGAGAAAAAAAAAGTCCAGAAAAAGGAGGCGAGAGAGAGATTGGCATGGCAACTTCGACATTGCTTCGAGTTCTCAGGCGATCTTCATGTCATCTTCTTCTCACGCCGGTATGAATTCTACATTTACCCCTTCATTTTCCACTTTCAATGGATTTTTTTTTTATCAGAGTATCCCGATTTTCCAGGTAGAAATCTTCTTACGATATTAGAAAATTTCTCCATACTTCTTTATGGTAGGATTTTTTTGTCTATTGATATTTTATTTTTATGGTTATTTAGGCCCAAATTAGACATCTTCAATTGCCTGGGGGATATAAGCACACAACTAATCGACATTTAAGTGTTTTTAAAGAGTTTTCTAAGCACTTGAAAGGAGAAGCTAATAGGTGATACTTCGCTTTTTGAACTAAGGGTTTGATTTGGTACTATTTCCTATAGATTTAATAAGCCCTATAGGTAGTTTAAGTTAGGCTTTGTTAGCCCCAAGTACAAATTATTAAGCCATCAAATGAACTAAGATGGCCTAATTCACACTCTGAATTGACTATGGGTGTACATTGCAACACGAAACTCGCCAGAAAAAAACAGAAATCAGAAAGGGCTAAAATGGAGGTTAGACCATTAATCAAAGTTTTTTTTTTTTTTTTTCCCTTTCTGGCATAATACAGACCACTATGTGCCGGTAGTGACATAACCAGTGTAATACCAACTTGATCCAGGTTCTCAATAATTGTTTTTGACAATGTTTCTATGAGGCGCACAATTAATTGTAGGCTTTTGATTCTATTTATTTCGCTTTTAATCAGTTACTTATATGGTATGATTGAGGTAATAAGCTGGATCAAACTTGTTCCAAGCTATTCTTGTTTAAGTTTTCCCAATTGAGGGTTAATTAAGGAAAAGTTGAATCAGACCACCACTTTGTTGCACAATTGAAGCTTATCAAATGGTTATCTACCTGATAAAGGCTCAGTGGATGTTCACTGCGGTGAATCTGGACACAACTGCATAGGCAGGGAAACCATTACTACTATCTGGGGCAACAATGAGTATACATATCAGCGTTGTGCATTGTAGGTTTATTCCACTACATGATAGATTCATTCAACTAAGTACTTATTTAGTGCTGTGGTTTAACTATATTATTTCAACCTGGAACACTCTTTTCTTGATTTGGAACAGCAACCCTGAGTTTCAGAAATCGGTGAAGGAGCTAAATGAAAAGATTGGGGTGGTGACTGATGATTTGAAAGTAAAGTAATTTTCTTATCCTCTAGTTTATCTGTTACTTTTTTCGTTGTTGTTTCTCTCTTGAGAATGCATGGCCTGACAAGCATGTAACAGTGTTATTTAGTTTTGCCCAATTTAATTTAAATCCAATTGGGCCTCAATTTAACATGTTTTATCGGCCAAAATTGACCAGTCATTTTGCTTTTGGACTTAATGCATCTGCAATTTAACTGAAAACTACATTAGCTTTATTTCGATGGGTACTTGCTTATGCAGGACAAAGAAAACAGCTGAGAAAGTCTACAAAAGCGTCGATGAAGTTTGGACTGAAGCTGAAGAAACATCAAAAAAGGTTTTTTAAATGTCTTAAGCATTTATCTTTCTATCGTCAGTTGGAAACTTCTGTATGATCCTTGTCTTATTTGAATCAAATCAAATATCAAATTTACAGAATTACTTAAATTTGACTTGGTAGTATTTTTACGTAATTAAAGTAGGTAAGTCTTTGTAAGCAAGGCATAAGTGCGTATTTAATATATACATCAAATTAAACTATTTTGAATTTCAGGTGCTATACTTGAATTTGCCCTTATCAATCTGTTATTATTTCTGAAGTGTTTGATTTACCAGTCTTTTTGGAATTATACCTGCGAGTTGTGAGAAGATGGTAAAACATCACCTTACCAATCTGACTTGACCTGTTATCAGATGAAGTCTTCTGTGTTGCTTCAACTCATGAAATCTGAGTCAAAATTAATTCCTACATATTCTGGCTCTGGTTATTTGTAATTTATCTGTATCCAGTGCACTAGCCCAATGTGGATCCAATGGTTTAGTTAAGCTACACTTGATTTGATAGACTGAAATCATGACAACATGCATTAAGCAGTTAGTTCCAAATTCGGTCTAAAACTAAGGTTGACAAACAAGTTGTGATACTTATTACTATTTTTATCATTTTACTTTTAATTGTTATGAAAATTTGTTCTTTTTTTCTTATAGGTTTCAGCCAGTGTCAAGGAAAAGATTTCGGCTGCAAAAGAGGAGGTACTCCAAATCAAACTTTATTAGTAGCTTCTCCAGTTGTCCTTGTAGGAGATTGCAAGTTGAGCTGGTAATTAACCGGAACCATATTTCACCAGCACCTTACATTGGAAGTTTTGGGTTTGGAAATCTGATATGGCC
This sequence comes from Carex pumila, assembly GCA_033356055.1. Classification (NCBI taxonomy): domain Eukaryota; kingdom Viridiplantae; phylum Streptophyta; class Magnoliopsida; order Poales; family Cyperaceae; genus Carex; species Carex pumila. Next base: position 74,948 of record JARJHM010000088.1, read on the forward strand.
TCATAAAATAAGGACTGTACTGAAGGAACTAAAGTAGTGTTGGTAGGGTACAGTTCTGGGTATTGTACACTCAGATAACCTCAACTAAGTGTAATGGGCATAATAATAATTAGAATAGGAAATTGAAATAAAATAAAACTTAAAACCATAATGGATTTAGGATGCAGTAGAACTGGTACCACCAAAATCCTTGCTTGCTAAAAGTTTCTTTGATGGAATATATTCTAGGTGAAAGAGACTTTTGGTCTCGGGAAGGAACATATCACAGGCACCAGCCAGGGTTCTGAACCCAATCCAAACCAAACTAGCTCCTCCTCGTCAGAAAGCTCGTCCCAGGATCCCTCAACTTCAAGTACTAATCAACAGGGGCAATTTGGGTACGGGGATATTTTTTCGAAACTCAAATCAACAATCTCCTCGGCCTCGCCGGCAGTGTCGTCAGCCTTTCAGAAATTGAAAGATACAAAAGTTACTAATTTGGCGAAGAAGAGTTTTGAAATGGTGAGAGATGAGCTGAGCGCTGATAGCAGGACAAGGACAAAGAAGATACAGCAGGCTGCGGCGGCTTCAGGAGAGAGAAGCACGAGGACTGAAGTGGTTGTGGTCCCCATAAAGAGGTCGGTATTGGGGGAAAAATGGGAATCTCTCAAACAAAAGGTAGTGATTGATGTTTTGATTCACGAAAACAGAATGCAATTTTATATTCGCACTGGGATTTTGTATTGATAAAGCGTGGGCATTCCCTAATCTGATATTACATAGGCATTGCAACAATGAGATTTTTTGTTATAGTTTTTTCATGAAAAGTATGAACTAAAATGAAAATATAATTTACTAGGAATCAAGGAGATGCATCCTATAAATGCATGAGAATCCTCTTATGATACCCCTTTTGTATTGGTATGAATGAGGGAAAAGAAAGGTATTTTGGTGCCTTGTAGTTTTGCGAAGGCATGTGAGATATTGTTGAAGTTGTCCAACTTAGCAAAATCTCAATATATATGTATATTATCAACAAATTTTCTTGGCTGACCAAACTAGAGAAACGTGTCTTATACCTCTAAAAATCATGAGAAATATAAGATATACCTTCATTTCCTTACATGGAAGTATTTCTAAAGCTCCTTTGTTGTCTCTTTACCTGAGTGTGGAAGGACAGGCAAGTTTGGGTATAAAAAACAAAACAATAGGAGGGTGTTACTTATGGTTCACTTTTCTTCAGGGGAATAATTGTTTGTTTCTTTTTTCTTTAAAGGGTACAAAAGCTATTTTAGTATTTAATGACTACTATAGGATTCTTCCAGTTTTCTTTGATTTGTCTGAGTGTTTGCCTCTATGAGACTCGGTGACAATCACTCTGACCAAACATAAAATAGAAGTTGCATGTATCATGAGGGATAGAAAATAAGCAAAAGAGTCATATTCATACAAAATGTACTAATGAGTAATGCATCCCAAATCAGATGAAGTTGGTTATTGATTGAGTTTAAAATGTTATTCTGATATAATTTTTGCACTTTGTTTCTAGATGCTATAAATATAGTACAACTGGTGTATTTATACAAGAGTAATTCATGCAAAGATCTTAATGTTGGCCTTTTGTCTGCAATTGAAGTATTTTCTGCACCACTGCTAAATATTTGTATTGTTTGTTTGTAGATGCAAGGTCATCCGATGTTCAAGAAAGTCACTGGTTACACCAAGCCTGTTGTAAACAAGGGACAAGAGGTATTGCCATTTCTCCCTAACTTTCTTAAAGTTTTGAAACTTGTTTCTACTTTTTCTGCATATGGCAAGGAATTTTTATTTGATATGCACAAACTTGTATTTTTATTTCTGTATTAGTTATGGCTATCTTTATCAACAAGTTGTGATAATCTGGACTGCGTATCTCGTACATTTAGTACTCAATGAATGGACTGGAATGGTATAATGAAAATTGGGGTACTTCACTTGTTTTGTTATTTAAGCCAAAGTGTAGGCCTTTTCCCCATGTTTGGGTGTGGCCTAAAGCTAAGGAGGCCTAAATTGGTTATTCCAACTCAGGCCGGTCTAAATTATTCATGTTTAGTTGGGGCCTAAAGTTAAATCATAGCTGTTACTCTTCCTTGTTTGGTTAGAGTTGGTGGAGGACTAAAGTTTTGAAAACCTAAATTGGTTAATTATTTATAATAAAGATACTAATTATATAATATTAATATATCAATAATAATTGTAATATATTATATATTATTATAAAATCTATTTAATATATTAATAACAATTATTAATAATAAAATACTAATTATATAATTATAAATTAATAATAATTATTAATAAAGATACTAATTATATAATATTAATATATTAATAATAACTATAAAATATTATAATATTGTTATAATAATTATTTAAGATATTAAGAATATAACATATTAATTATATAGTTATATATCGTTAATAAGATACTAATTACACAATATTAATATATTAATAATAACTATAATATAATAATTATTTAATATATTAACAATATAACATAATAATTATATAATTATTTATTAATAAAAGGATATTAATTATATAATATTATTGTAATAATTATTTAATATATTAACAATATAAGATATTAATTATATAATTATATACTAATAATAATTATTAATAATAATATACTAATTATATACAAATAAAATATTATTATAATCATTCAAGTTAGGCCATGAGGTGGAATAAAAATTAAACCACCATGTGAGGTGGTTTAATTTAGGCCGGCCTAAAGATCAACTTATGCCATCTTAGTCCGTCTCAATTAAGGCACGTTTGGTGGAATAACGAGGCCTATACTCCTTATTCCACTCTTTGGGCCACAACCAAACATGGTGTTTAAGATTAAGGTCTCAGTTTGGTTGAAAAAGTTACAATTGCAAAACCATGTTTAACCTTGTAAAGGTGACTAGACGATAACAGCCTTTATTGACAGATTGCAGAGGATGTCAGGGAACGGTGGGAGACAAGTGACAGCCCTATTGTCCACAAAATTCAAGAGTACTCTCCCTCTCTCTCTCTATCTCTTTTTCTTTGATGACTTGCTATATTCTTCATCATAAATGATTCTATTATGCTGTTTAATTTTTTTTTTCTTTTTTTTAACTCTTCCTGCTAGTTTGAATGAGACCGTCTTTGGAGAGACTGCCACAGGTCTATCTTTCAAAGAAATCCGTCGGAGAGACCCGTAAGATAATTGGCATAATCTTTGTTATTATTTTTTTGTTATTGTTACTAAGTGATTTTATTTCTTTTATGTTCTTTGAAACGGGATGCTTAAGATCATTTTCACTTCCGGATTTTGTTTCTGATGTACAAGAAATAATACATCCCGTTCTCACTGCCTACCATAAGGTACTTGAACTTATGATACTCCTGTACCTTCTATTTGATAAGCATACAACATTATATCTATTACTTGAATTTTTATCACAATAACACTGGTATTGCAATATGGTAATTCTTGATGGTTGTACATATAATATGCATGTTTCAAGCTTGAGACCATACATTGACATGGCATTGCATGTTTTTTCCCTTGACTTGATTATATGCTGATGTAATTGTGCTGAAATGGAATTAAATAATTACCTGTAGGGGGATTTGGAGACATTAAAGAAATATTGCACCAAAGAGGTGCTTGAGAGGTGTAAAGGGGAGCGCACTGCCTATGAATCTCAAGGAATGTTCTTTGATAAGAAAGTAGGTTTCTGCATCTTTTTAGGATCGTTCACATTTATAAACCCATGAAACCATGAAATATCTTTTAGGTCCTGCAATAATGTAAAAGCATCTTTGATTCCGGCATTGAGCCTGAACCTATCATGGGAGTAGAAATGTGGATCTGAAATTGATTTGGGCCTGAACTGAATCAGATGACCTAACATGAATTAATAAACCCACTTGCCGTGAACTGAAGTTTTAGAGTATTTTTTTATTGTGCTTTTGCAGATTCTTCACATCTCAGAGGTTGATGTGAGGGAAACCAAAATGATGGGGTCGACACCAATAATCATATTATTTGTAAGAAAATATTGGCTCTTAACTTACTATTATATGTTTCTTTTGTTGTGAACTATTATTTTCATTTCTGATGTATCCCATTCTTTTTTGTAAAATCTTATAAATCCAGTTCCAAACACAGCAAATATACTGTGTTCGTGATAAGCAAGGAGAAATTATGGATGGTGGGAAGGTGAGCTCAGTTTCATTTTTTATGATAATCTATTGATTTAGTATAAAAAGGTTGCTTGCAATCAATATATACCTCATGGATATGAAGCATTGGGTTTCATACATTAAATGGCATTGGTGTTGTATCAATTAGGTCTCAATTGGTCTTTACCAAAAATGAAATGTTTTATTCTTATTGTTATTTAAAGTGGATATTGAGGCTACTTTGTTCATACTAAGGCCTACTTGCATTGTTTGAGGCAATTTCTGTTGCTAACACTTAAATATTTTTCTGTTGGTAGGACACGATACTCACAGTATATTATGCATGGGCCATGCAACTGATGGATGTTGATGAGGCAGGTGAGGAATCATATTTCCCAGTTTGGAGACTGCGTGAAATGCAAGAACAAGGTGTACAAGCTCTTATTTAGATATATGTCATATGATGTTTCTATATTTATTCATTTTTAGTCTTTTAGTCTCTCTTCCATACTAAATAACTAGCATTGTGCCTCTCGCTAGAGGAGAGTACACATTTTGACGAATTTTGCTTCTCATCAGCTTGATTTTTATTTGTTATACAGCCCCAACCAATTCTGTTGTGAAAGGAAATATCTGTAGCCTTTTAGTTTATTTGTATGTTTTTATGTGAAGCAAATTTTGCTTCTCTTATGAGCTCTTATGCGGGATTTTGTATGGATAAACGCTCTCGTAAGAAATTATTAACTTTAATCTTCATAAATGCACTGTCCCTGTTAGCATGTAATGTAATGGTACCAAGAGCGAACATTTTGGTACCCTATTGCTTTTTTCTCAAATTATTCTTTTGATAAGACTTGATGGCACTGCGGCCAATATGATCATCTTGTTGTTAGGGTGATGTAATAAATTCTCTAATTGAAGTTGAAAGTGGAAGGATAGAATTTTAATTAGATACTTGAATTTAAAATGATGTTTACTTAGCTTTATATTTAAATTGAGGAAATTTGCCTTTAATATTTGTCTCTAGCTTATGAGAATGACAGAAAGTGGTAATTGCTCGCCATGCATTGCCTTGCTCAATTGCACGTCTCTTTCTTATTGAAGTAGTGGTACAAACCCCTGCTCCAATCAGGGGAAATAAATCTGCTGTGATTCTTTGAGAATCACAGGACCTTGTTATTCCAAATCTCAAAACAGATAATAGGTTGGATTTGAAATAACATGGTCCCGTGATTATCAAACAACCAGAGCAGATTTATTTCCCCAATCAGGACCAATCTCCACTTCTGTACAGCGGTTACAGCATTAAAAATGTTCTTTGACAAGAGCAGATAACGTGAATGAATATTCTTTTTTGCTCCAACGGGGTCTGGAAATATCAGGTTAATGTCGTGTCCTTGTTCATAGCCTATAAAAAATTAAGAATAATTATTTTAGTATCTGCGCTACAATATTTGTGCTCCGCACTTAGAGAAATAATGTATTATATATGGTCTCCACTATTTATAAAATCTCAGCTAATAATTATTCGAAAATTCTAGCAGTATCATTTCTCTATGGTTGTCACTAATTATATAGTTTCTCTTTTATAATATCTGCATTTGTTCTCGTGTCAAACATTTCTCTAACAAAAATAGTTGACTCCATAGGAATAAATACTTCAATGTATAGATATAAAAATTTTCAGTACTTAGATATTAATACTTTCAGTGTCATATGTACAAAATACTTAGATATGCATACATTTGTAGCTATAAATACTTAGAAGATAAGATATTAAAGTTAAAAAAACATTAATACTTTGATGCGTGACTTGTTATGATTATTCTTTTTGGAGTTCTCCAATCATGCTCGCATCAGCATTCATCTAACAAAAATAGTTGACCTCATACGTATAAATATTTTAGTGTATAAGTATAAATACTTTCAATACTTAGATATTAATACTTTTGATGTCATGTGTAAAAAATACTTGCAAGTATAGGTATAAATACTTGTACGGTGAGGTATAAATACTTGCACGACGGCGAGGTATAATTTTTGGTGGTCCCCCCGCGGATATAGTGCTACAGGTACTATTATCTTCGCGTTACAGTACCTACACAATAAATAATTATTCACCTCATAGCTATAAATATTTTCGTACATAAATATAAATACTTCCATGCATAGATATTAATAGTTTAGGAAAAAAATTCGAATTGTGGAATTTTTTCAATCTCTATAAAAAGTTATTTTTTTGCATTTAATTTTCGGTGGTCTCCCCTGCGGGTACTGTTATCAGCTTCCAAAAAATTAAAGTAGGATGTGCAGTTCTCACAATAGATTATAAGAATTGAACAAAGTTCCGATTATACTTTGATGCCTCCCAACGGCATTAATATTTCAAATGATTTTACTGTACCAATTTCTAATTTGTCTTTTAAAGTCGTGCATGATAATCCTGTTTTATGCTGTGCGCTTGTTAGGGGTGAAAATGGAGCGGATACGGAGCGGATAGTGCTGATACTATATCCGCATCCGTCTGATAATGAGCGGATACGAATACGGATACGGATAGTAAACGGATATCAAAATTCAAAACCAAATCCGCCTTAAACGGATACGGATACGGATATAAAACGAATAATGGTCGGATAATTAAGATATATGAACTTTTAAGATACAAATATTAATTAAAACATTAAATATAAATATTAATGAACTTATAAGAGATGGGAGATAATCTATTCATATAATATATATATATATATATATATATATATCAAATGAGTATATGGTAACAAAAGATGTTGTGGTGTAGTGGTTTGAAGTTTAGTCTAAAGGTATTGAGATGGGAGGACATGGGTTCAAATCCCACCTATAGCAAATATTTATTCCTTTTTTATATGGGTCCGGCCAAACTATCCGAATCCGGATAATCCGGATATCCACTCCGTATTCGAATCCGTATCCGTATCTGGATCTTTTATGGATTTTCAAAAATTATCCGAATCCGTATCTGGGAATTATCCGAATCCGGATTATCCGGATTCGGATTATATCCGGATTCGGATTATATCCGGATACAGAGCGGATATGGATATCCGCCGGATAATCCGACTCTGTTTTCACCCCTAGCGCCTGTGCATATACGTGATTTGAATCCCCGGTATAAAAAAGAATGATAAAGGATATGACCACGTTCACCTAGCATGAATGGACAGTACTAACGAGATATTTTTCTTTAGAAAGCTATCCAATGATACTTCTAAATCCACTTCATGCTTTTAGTTTAATTTATGAAGTGTTAGATCTATTGATTTTCGATTAGATACTTAAAAGGGTTGAAAATCTTCCATTCCTTTTCCGAAGAGCACATGTTTGTAATATGCTGTAAGAAAAAATTGAGAAAACAGATACTTTTTTATCTCATGGGGCAAAATCACCGCAGTCTTCTCTGCCAATGAAGAATCATGTAAAAAGAAAATTTATAAAACTGTGAACCATATTGGTTTTACATGGTTTACGGACGTGGTGGGTCTTCATTGGTGAAGAACCAAAGAAACTTTTGTCCCTGATTTTTATTAGCATAATTTTAGGCGAAACTGCGTGTATTTTATTCAACCAACAATTTATATATATAACCAGTCAAATGCTTCTATGGATTTTTGCTAAGAGTTGGTGTCCGTACAAGCATCACTCAAGAAAAAAAAGAACTCTGTAAATTGATATACTAGCACGATGTTGATGTTCACCCACTTGTACAGCAGATCTGAATTGATGATTCTCTCTCGCTCTGCCTTTTTTCTCTACAGTGATGCAATGTTCATTATTTCTAGATTCAAGATTATAATCAGATTAATTATATTTATTTGAACTGAAACTTTCTTTGCAGCTAAATGCTATCTTTTTTTTTAATCAATCCAAAATGCAAGATTTTCAAATTTATTAAGAAAAATTAGCCTTACAAACCAATGAACAACAAAAAGTAATTCTAAGTTCTTTTAAGAGTTATTATAGTACTTAGTGTCTTACAATTTCTCCCACCAATGATCTTTCTAAATTTGAATGATTATTTTCAAGGGGACAATTGGCTGTTACTTTGAGTAAGTTGTATATTCTTGCTTGCAATTGTTTTATAAAAAAACACTAAGTGGATGGGTCTTCGAAAACCGCATATTGGAAAAGAACTAACTTGGATTTTGATACTGGAAGTACCGAGAGAGTACTTTTCGATTGGAATTCTTCTGTTAATAAATTATTGAGCCATACGATAACATTCACATTTCATACGCCTGTCACAGATTTTTCTCGGCTTATAGTCAATTTGATACTTAAAGCTCATGTTTGGTTGTGACTTAAATGGTGGAATAAGAAATTTAGATCTCGTTATTTCACCAAACGTGTCTTAAATGAGCAGATCTAAGATGGCATAAGCCAATATTTAGGCCGGCCTAAATTAAGCCACCTCACATGGTGGTTTAATTTTTATTCCATCTCGTGGTCTAACTTGAATGATTATAATAATATTTTATTTGTATATAATTAGTATATTATTGTTAATAATTATTATTAGTATACAATTATATAATTAATATCTTATATTGTTAATATATTAAATAATTATTATAATAATATTACATAATTAATATTTTTTATTAATAATTATTATTAATAAATAATTATATAATTATTATGTTATATTGTTAATATATTAATATTGTGTAATTAGTATTTTATTAACGATATATAACTATATAATTAATATGTTATATTGTTAATATATTAAATAATTATTATAATATATTAATATTATATAATTAGTATCTTATTATTAATAATAATTATTAATATATAATTAATACCCTATATTGTTAATATATTAAATAATTATTATAATAATATAATAATATAATAATATTTTCTTATTCATAATTATTATTAATATGTAATTATATAATTAATATGTTATATTGTTAATATATTAAATAATTATTATAATAATATTACAATATATTATAGTTGTTATTAATATATTAATATCATATAATTAGTATCTTATTATTAATAATTATTAATTATTAATAATGATTAATAATTAATAATTATTAAGATTAATATTCTTAATATAGTAAATCATTATTATAATAATATTATAATATATTATAGTTGTTATTGATATATTAATATTATATAATTAGTATCTTATTATTAATAATTATTATTAATATATAATTATATAATTAATATTTTATTGTTAATATATTAAATAAATTTATAATAATATATAATATATTACAATTATTATTAATATATTAATATTATATAATTAGTATCTTATTGTAAATAATTAACCAATTTGGACTTTTAAAACTTTAGTCATCCATCAACTCTAATCAAATAATGAATAGTTTAAGCTATGGTTTAACTTTAGACCTCAACCAAACATAAATAATTTTAACCGGCCTAAATTAAAATAACCAATTTAAACTTCATTAGTTTTAGGCCACAACCAAATACCGGGAAAAGATTAAAAGGAACCCAGCTTCTACTTCCGATTATAAAAGGCCCAGTTCCCTTGGGTCTGTTCGGTACAGGGAGAATAGAAGAAAGAGTATGGAACTGTGATGAAATGAAATAGTTGCCTACCACTAGTGAAATTGGATGGAATTGAAAAAAGAAAAAGTAGAACTGTAATAAAAATATGCAGTTAAATCCTGCTTTTGTCCACTTTAGCCATTTCTATTTCATTCCCATTATGTCATAAGAAAGATGGCATTGACAAAGAATGACTTTTTACACGTTAGAATAAGTGAGATTTCAATTTTCCACTAGATGCGCAGATAAAATAAATAAATAATAGGGTAGAAAAGGTTCTTCATTTTTCATTTTTCCAACATTCCATACATGAACGGGCCAAAAAGTAGAGGCCCTTAAATCGATCTTTCAAACGGACTCTCTTCAAAAGAGAGAAGAGGCTAAGAAATACAACCGCCTTAATTTAGCCCGGGTTCCCGATGCAAAGAAAAATGAGGTCAATTCCCACAGAGACGAAGAAGCTTCTACCGGGAGAAGAGAGAGACTGAGAAACCAGTAAACCGCGGCTTCACCGAGAGAACCCCAAAAAAAAAAAAAAAAAAAAGAAGGAAAAAAATAACATCCCAAAATCCATAGCACAAGGCATGTCGTCGCGCGACGAGACAGCGGCGGCTCTGGCTCGAGCCGCGACGGCCTTCGACGGCGCGCTGCTCGGCATGGGGCTTGCCCTTTGCGCCGCCAGTTCCTGGTTCAAGTACCTCTCTACCTCTAACGCGCTCCGCCGTATCCGCCTCGCTCCCTCCGCCCCTATCTCCGATCTTCGCTCCGTCATCGACACTGGAGACGGCAGTTCTACCGAGGAAACTGGAGGCGAGCGCCTCGTTGTAATTCGCGGACAGGTACAGCCGTGCTCCGGTGCTGACTCGGCAACAGGGCTTTTCAGTGGAGGGAAGGCGGTCGGTGCTCTTGTTTCACAAGGATCGGGTGAAAGAGCCGTAATTATAAAGCAGACTCAGACGGTACTTGAGTAATTCTTGCTGTTTGTTTGTTTTCGCATATTTGCTCCGTTCACAGAATTTCAAATTAGGATTAGATAACATCATTGGATGCTGAGGACGCGCTTGTTGGTAGTTAATTTCTAGGTTGCACTCTTGCAGTGAAGAAGTGACAGTTGTGCATTAAGTTACTTTCAGCTTATGGCTCTTTTATTTTTTTTATTTTTTTTGTAGTGTCTATACAACGAGTGGAGGGGCGTTATTGGCTGGAGCTTTGATCTCCATGCTCTCTTTGCAAAAGCATGGAAGGAACAAAGGACGACATCGTTCAGATCGGTAATAAGTGGATATGCCTAGGATTGTCTTTATGTTATAACTCAAAAGACTATCATGCTGTACCTGCCGTGCCCTTTTACTTGTCTGGTGTAATTATTGGTTTGACTGTCAGTGTAACACTTTATATCCCCTCTTTGTTGTGGCTCTCGCTTGCTTTGTCCCATCTTTTGTGGTTCTTAAGTTCTCCACAAACTGCAAGGAACTTAAGATGAATGATTACAAAATAAGGATTATCCACACAATTTAAAGTTATTTTCAGAATTAGCTTCAGAAATTCAGCATATCAGGCATAATTCAGTATTATTGGGGCTTATGAGCATCTCTAATGAATATTCTGTGCCAAATATTTGAGTGTTAGCCAAAATTTCAATATAGTTTCTATGAACCACTTGTCTTTACAGGTGCCATTTGTCCTAGTTGAAGGAAGTCATCGGTTCAATTCAGGCTATGTTAATGTCAAATTAGATGGATCCACACACCCTCTGCCTCTCACAACAGTATACCATCACTTGCACCCTGTTCAAGCAACTCCTTATACTCTATTTCAGGCTATTCTTGGTAATGGATATCCGGTATGTTCCTCCTTATAAAAAAAATAATGGACTGATATACGTCCAATTTTTGCCAATGTTCTTTTATATCTGATAGTTTGGTGGTTGTTTGGCAGATTACAACTAACAATTTTAATTGAAAACCACCCAAAATTGCATTAGCATTGTTCTTATAATTCAACCATAGGCTTTATAGAAGTATTATTGTAATTATTTTAGAACAAATTATTATTTCACATAAGTTGACTTTGGTACAAGTTCCTTATTGCCTTTCCTAAGTTCAATTTGTGTCACTTTGTGGGAAAAAATATGTTAATCAATAGGAGGCAAAACTTGGTCAAAACTTAAATTTTAGAATATTGTATGTTTTGATCTGTTGAACTACGGACCACGTATTGTTTGCAAATAGCCTTAAAAAAATATTATACTCATATCAAAATTTAAGAAATGTTGGATGGGGGTGTTTGCAGAGATAATTCTTGTTGAACTTGAGAACCAGCCTTTGGTCTAGTGCCAAAGCAATGCCCTCCGTGTGGGAGGTCACAGGTTTGAAACCCGGATGGGGGAATCCCTTGAGGACATTAAATAATTGGGTGACTTGACCTCCAACCTTTACTCAAAAAAACTCTTGTTGAACTGTGTTTACTATTGTTAAAGGTGGCACTTTTGGATGAAGAAAAGATCCTGCCAGTGGGAAAAGAGATCACAGCCGTTGGAATTTGCAGCACCAAGAATGAATCTCTCGAGATTAAGCCATGTGAAGATATGCCTTGTTTCTTGTAATATTTTATTTCTATACATACCTAGCTGTTTGTTTTCTAATTACTTTTAGCATCTCGTATTGACACTTATCAGCTCATTAGGTCTGAGAAGACTAGGGACAAGATCGAGTCAGATTTAGCTGTCACAGCAACAACCCTCTTTTGGAGCGGCATATTTATGGGAACAGTCTCAGTCGGCATTCTGGGCTATGCCATCTATAGGTATTGTTTTTTTTTTTCTCAGGAATTGAGTCATACAACAACAAACACTTTAGTACCAAACAAGTTGGGTTAGGCTAGAAATGAAACCCAACCTGAATTGAGAGTTTTATTCCATAAAAGACTCTATTTTATGTTGGCTCACCTCACATATCACAACCCTCCTTTTTCCTGGCTTGGGACAGGCTGTGTAGAAATTACACAAGTGTTGTTAATTGAGTGAGTCATACATCATTTGAAATTAATTCAGCCAAGTTATTAGTTTCTTCTCAAGTTGTTCAACTAGTAAAAGTTTATATGTTATTATCAAGTTGCAGATGGTCTGTGACTATCGTACATTTCTCCTTTTGGTCCTCAGACATATCATTTTGGGCAAACGCCAAAGTGCTACAAGTAAATTTTGGTCATTAATTTTGGAAGTAAGACGATGCAATTCATGTGAGGCACCGGTTAGGTTATTTGACTAGTTTACTAAAACTTTCAATACGAACTAGTACTCTACATAACCAAATGTGTATCAATAAAAATGAGACTTTTTAATAAGATCATGGAGCGTCTGTATAACTTTCTCATTTTTTTCCACAACAGTTGCACATGTTAAGTATAACCAACAATAGGCATGGAAATTTGACCCAGTACTGAATGTGTAATATGCACAAAATTTACATAAAACAGGAATTGGTGGAGGGTGAAGGACTGGAGGGAGAGGAGAAAAAGAGAGAGAGAATTGCGCAACGAGGTTCTGGAATCTCCCACAAGGAGTGCCTCAGATGATGACTCAGGTGAGGTGTCTGATGGAGAGCTTTGTGTCATATGCCTAATGAGGCGCAGAAGATCGGCTTTTGTGCCGTGTGGCCATCTTGTGTGTTGCCCCCCATGTGCCCTGGCAGTGGAGCGCAACTCATGCCCCAATTGTCCTGTCTGCCGCCAGTCTATTCGTTCTTCTATCAGGATTTACGGATCTTGAGGTATTTGTTGTTATTGTAGGCTTTCATTTTTAGTACTGAACTGGTTATGACCAGACTATGCTATTTACCTACCGACACTTTTTAAACAGGACTAGTTAATTGAATATGATTTAACTACCAACTATTGTTTATATTGTCAATTGGGTTGATACCTTATTTTGGTTTCCTGTTCTCAGTAAATACGAGCTTCATATGATTTTCTTTAACAATTTTGTTTTATATTTCATGTAGTGTAGCTTTGATATTGAATTGCATTGCTAACTTGTGGCAGTGGCAAGTCATTGATGATAATTGAGCTTCTACACCATATTGCAGAGCCAAGAGATTCAGTGCTTCAAATGCCACAGTGATTAGTTGTGTGGAGCATCTTTTTTCTTTTTCTTATTTGCCCTTTCCTAGATAATGATTTTTCTAACTTAATGCAAGTTGGTCGTCAATGATGTTTCAAGCTGAATTGTGTTACGTGTCCAATTCAGTGCGCGTGTGGATTTGTACATAGTACGTCCGTTAATGTGCTCAAAGACAAGAATTATTTGTATATTGTAGAACTCTTCTATATTCTTTTGAGTAAGGCTAGGGTGCTATGGGTTGCGGGCTACGGTAATCCTAACAGTCAATCCGAACTATTTATCTTATTTTCCATATTAATGTGTTAGGAGACAATTTTATATTTTTTGAAATTTTTTTACTATTTTTTAGATAGGTAGAAAATCAAATATTTGAATGGTATAGAATTTTTTAGATCAAGTAATTTTTTATTTATCTAAAAAAATAGTAACTTTTTAAAAAAATATATATAAAATTTGGTCTCCAAAAACATATTAATATAAATAACAAGATGAACGGTTTGGATCGATCGTTAGGATTTTGAAAACTTTAATATTGAGCTGTAGCATTGTAGTCTTACTCTATTCTTTTTATGCCATATTTGTAGAAATGCAACCCAAAAGATATCAAATTGAGACCTATGGTGCTACCCCCATTCAGATGATTTTTTTGAAATATAGTGGTATATGTCACTGATTTTATTGAAATTAGAAACTATAGTATATTCAACTTGGTACTAAAATCAAATATGACAAGTCTTTTACAGTTATTCATAACAAAAGTATCAACAAAAGGAAATACCAAAAACATTAAAACATGCACAAAACATAAAGTAGTAACATGAGAAAATATTAGAACATTATAACAGACAAAAAAACTAAGTATTATATATTTAATAAGTTTTCATTCTTCTCTTTTTCAGACATTGAGAATGGGAGGTTGCTATTGTCAAAATCATATAAATCCTCCATTGGTGTTTCTCCAATGAGGGACAATAGGAGATTCATTGCTTGAATCGTATCGGTACTTCTTTTTTCTTCTAAAAGAATAAAACATAAAAGATCCTTAACATTAAAAAACATTATAAAATTTAATTTAAAAAAAGAATCTCTAGATTTACACCAGAATTGAGTCATACACTCATTCAGATTATAATATTTGATTATGCGATCGTGGCTGCCACACTAATAGCAGCACGAAGTTCAGCTTCTCCGCTCGTCACCAATTAAGCATAAATTTTAGGTATAAAGAAAAAGTTGGAACGTTACTTTTGAAGTTTGAATTCTAAAGCGGGCCCTTATCTGATAGCTGGTTGGCTCCTCAATAATTCAAACTTGAATTCTATTCGTTAAATGTTCTAACAGTTCCAAAGCGAGTGAATAATTTCAAACAAACACCAGCAAATGCAGAAAAGACAAAAGCTAATCAGAAGGATTCGGGGCCCCATCCTGTCAAGATTTTAGCCGTTGGATGTGGGTCTTCCCAACGGTTCGAAAGTTCACCTCCTATTTAAACTAGTTCAAGATCCCCTCGGATCTTCAAACAAAATACCATTAAAATCACAGAAAAGCAAAATTGCAATGTCGTCTAAGCTTGGAAGCTGCAGTTCATCACTCTCAACTCTCCTCCTAGCATCTCTAAACCTAATCCTTCTGTTTCTCGCCTCTGCCTCTCTTGTTCCTATTTTTGTACTAAAGAGCTCACCGACCTCCTTCGGGTGGACCCTCTTCACTGTGTCAGCAACTACACTTCTTTCCTCACTGATTGGTTTCTACTCCCAACTCACCCACTTCTGCTTCATCATCCACGTCTCTTTGGTGCTGGCATCACTAGTCGGACAAATACTCATCTCTCTCTCCCTTTTTCTCAGGCATGAATCAACCCGTTACTTCTTGGGTTCACATAGGGACCGAAAGGAACAATGGGTCTTAATGTTTCTTTTGGAGTTGACTTTCCTTGGGATGTTCTTGGTGCAGTCTTTGGTGCTTGTGTTCGGGTGTATGGTTGAGAAACGGTGGGCAAGGGAGTTCGAGGAAGTGGAAGCAGAGAGAGAAGAGGCGACCAGAAAGAGGAACCGGAGAAAGGCACGCGTGCAAGAGGAGGCCATTGTAAATGCCCAAGCTATGGCTGAGGTGAAATCTAAGGGGTTGGAAGACAAAATGAGAGGAAAGTACGGGAAATGGGCGAAGAACAACACTGAAGAGCCCTGAAAAGAATTCTTTGTTATAAGCTCTACACCTTAAGCGCCTTAAAAAATCCTTATAAAGGTTCAGAAAGGATTGATCATTTCAGTTAGGATGATTGGTTGTTATATTGGTCATTATGTGTTGGCCTCAATGCTGAGCTTGTATAAGAATATTAGCTAATTAGAAGTCTAATGCTATCTACAATGCTACAATGCTGAGCTTGTATAAGAATATTAGCTAATGTTATTTCCTACGAATCCGATAGAGAAATAAAAACCTGTTTGGTGTAATATATGATAGAGATTAACGTCTTGCTAGTTTCGTCCTTGTAGGCGTGCATTTTGTGTGATATTTTGTTAAATAAATCCGGCTTGTAATATAAATTTGTAGAGAAATTTAGATATATGTCCATCATAACTTCATCAATTAGATATTTACCCATCAAAACTTCTCCATTCAAAATCATTCGATTTATTTTAATTCCCATTTTATGATTTAATCAATTAAAAACATTAATTACTAGTGATTAAAAAATAAAATTACATTTTTACCCTTATCCCTTCCTTCTCTTTGTTAATTACCATTCTTCTTTCATTTTCATTTTCATTTCTTTGCTGACTGGTTCCTTAAAATCACTCTCTCTTGGTGCCCCGCTTGTTTGGCTACTTGACCTCTCTCTCCTTGAGCGCCTTCTCTTCTCAGTTCCTATCACATTTTTTTTTGTCAATTTTTGATTGGCTGATTTCAGAATCCTAAAGTTATGCTTCATAAGATGTCACGATGAAAAAAAAAAAGATGGCAGAGGAGGGTAAAAATTAATTTTGCTAGTTTTATAAATTAACAAGAAGGAAAAGGAGAAAATGTCATCTCCTCTATCCTTCCATTCTCTTTCCGGTCCCCTCTCCTAACATTTTCTTCGTGGAGCATGGCTGAATGTCTCCTCTATACTTTTCAAAATTATTAATTTACAAGCAAATTAAAGAAACATTATTTTTTCTTGTGGATCAATAATTATAAAAAGACATTGCGTATAATTAGAATATCATGTATAAATATATAATACAAAGACCAGTAAATGAATAATCAAAAACCCAAATGAATGAATCGATGCATAAATATATAATACAAAGTTTTCGTGAAAAATAAATATAAAGCATAACAAGAGATGATATAACTTCAAAAGGACTATCAAGTGAAAGATCCATTGCAGCTTTCTATGTCTTAATTGTTCCGCAGTTTAGTACTGGGTCTGGAGGCGCTTATCAGCCCTCTCCCTTATTGCTCTATTAATCTCCATTGCACCTCTCCGACCCTTGTGCTAAGAGATTGAATCTAAGCAGAAAAGAGAACAATTTAAGGATTTTTGAATCAGAACCCGAATCTGAAATCACTGTCTGAATGTGTGTCCATTTGGATTGAGAAGGAACTGAGAAGAGAGAGGGCTCAAGGAGAGAGAGGTCAGGTGGACAAGCAAGCGGAGTAACAAGACAGATTGATTTTAAGCAACTAGTCAGCAGAGAAATAGAATGAAAATGGAAGAAAATTGGTAATTAGCAAAGAGAAGGAAGGGATTAGGGTAAAAATGTAATTTTATTTTTTAATCACTGGAAATTAATGTTTTTAATTGATTAAATCACAAAATGGGGATAAAAATAATTTGAATGATTTTGAATGGGGAAATAACTAAATTCATCGGTAAATATCTAATTGATGAAGTTATGATGGGTATATATCTAAATTTCTCTAGTTTCTCTAATTTGTAATTGATGTACTTTGTCTAATGTCTACCGTTTATTATTTAAAAAAATACCTGTCGAATTGCCACCTGGCTTTCTATTGCACAAATGCTCTTTCAATTAAGGACATCAAAAAAGGAAATGAAATAAAATGATCTCACAAAGCACCAATTAACAAAATTATTATTCATTTATTGTAAAATATAGCCAAGTGCATTTTATACTTGTTCAATTAAGATTCATATCACCAAACTACTGAACATTATACAAATCAAGACTAACTAGAGGAGTCGGCAGTTCAGCGACTAAAATACCCATTAATTAAACCTATTTTTATACTCGTGACGGGTTTTCTCTTTTCTGAAATGCTCCATGCAACTGAAGCAGCAGTGAATTGCTGACAACAAATATAGAGCTCAAGGCCATTAACCCCCCTGCATTTTATTGGGAGTTTGTAATTAATAAGAATAAATCCAATAAATGATAAAACTTCAAGCCCAAAAACTTTTAGCATGCTTAACCTGACAGAGATGGTGACATTGCAAAATCAAACTGGGGAAGTAATACTCCAGCTGCTAGTGGTATTGCAACCATGTTATACGCCACTGCCCATGCCAAGTTCTGGTGCACTTTTGACATTGTGGCTTGAGAAAGGTTCAAAGAATCTACTACCTATATATAACACATCTCAAAATATGAGCTTGAACAATTTAATATAACTTGAGCACACTTTTGAGGATAATATGCAAATTTATCACCTGAGAAAGCCGGTTGTGCAACAGAATAACAGAAGCAGCATCAGAGGCGGCATTCTCTTTTGCTTCAGTTTGCATGGCAATTCCAACATCAGCAATTGCCAGTGATGGTGCATCATTTATTCCATCTCCCACCTTAAAAAATGAATGAGCTGTCTTTTTATTTCTCAAAGGATTATACACTTTATGAGAGAAACAAGGGATAAAGTGTGATCTATCATCTTGCTGGTTAACTGGTTCAATTTTGCAAATTTCATGCTTCTTGCGCAATAAAAATATAATTTCTAGCCATTTACAAATCTCATATCAGAATTTTTTTTGCTGATTTCTTCTAGTAGACATCTTTTCTGGTCTTATTTATTTAATTCTTGTGAAAAGAAATTAATCAATAGGGAATAGCATGAATACAATACAGAGTGGAGCGCAGCAAATTCAATATATACACATACAGCTGCACTTAAATTATGTCATTTTTCCTTTTCTGAACTCCGTTGATTTTCCTTTAAGAGATAGATTATTACCATTGCAACCCTATGTCCCTCTGATTGCAAACTTGAAATAATGCTAGCTTTATCTTGCGGAGATAGGGATGCTTTTATGTTTTCCATTTCTAATCCCACCATTCTGCCAACACTTGCAACTGCCTCTTCCCTGTCTCCTGAAAGGAGAAGTGCCTTTATTCCTTTCTCCTTTAACCTTGCCAAAATTGTAATTTGCATTACACATTTTAGTATTCGAGATTTAGGCAAATTACACAGAAGATGTTACTGTATTTGCAACAAAAACTCCCAACATTTGCAAAGTTGTGACTTGCCACGTTCTTTGGTTTATTTGCAAACAAAGCTGACTATGACCCAACATAAATATTCTTTATTTGATTTTAGCATAATCTTGGAATTAGTAAAAACAACTGATATAAGGAGAGGTGGAATTGCCAACACTAAATGCAAGCTATTTTCTATAACGAGAAAGTAGAGTCACACTTACAATTATCATAAATGAATTAGGGTGGTGTTTGCAGATATGAGAAATATTGTGTATATAATCACCAAAAGTTGCAAATATTTGGGAGTAATTTGACAAAAGTAACTCATTTCTGCAAATTGATCGAATTATTTTGCAAGAAAGCCCTTGATGATTTTGGTATCTGACAGGCAAGAGAATAAGGTACAAGATAGAAGAAAAATATACAACATGTACCTACTGACAGTAGATTTAGCATCGGGCCTCAGCACATCAGAAATCGCAATAGCACCTATTATCCCTTCCCCTTCCCGCCCGACATAAACAACAGACTTCGAGTAGCTTGAACAAGAATCCATACCGGGTAGCAATCCAAAGCCCAAAGAGGTTTCAAGACCTGCCACCTGGGACTCTGGTGCTTTTGTTTGAAACCGTCCATGGACCCAGTCTAGTGAGCCAACTGCTACAATAGACCCATCTATCTCAGCCAAACAACCTGATCCAGGTTCAGTTAGTTGACCTCTGGTACTATAGATCTCCAGCTGCAGTGATTCAGCTTTGTTGATAATTGCCTTTGCAATTGGATGAGATGCTGTTTTTTCAACTGATGCAGCTAAGCGAAGGATCTCTGATTCAGAATAAGAATGAGATGCTACAGCTGTGACTGCTGGCTTTCCTTCAGTTAGGGTTCCTGTCTGAGAAATGAGACCCAAAAAAGTTGGAATATTATGAAAAAGTATTCTTCTCTATCAGCTTAGAGCATCTACATTTCTGAAACTATTAGAGTTTCTAAATAACTATTAACTAACTTTTAGAAACTTTATCTCTGAAAGTTTCTAAACCCTCACATCCCTAAAACTCAAAATTATAGTTTCTTAATTGCCACATCAGCAAATAAATTACAAGAGAAAAGAATTTTAGCCAATTATTTGGCCACGTCAGAGTTTATAAACAGTTTCTAATTAAGAAACTTTGGAGCAAAGTTGCTAAATAAGAAACTCATTTATATCCCTGAAATTGGTTTAGAAACTGCCACATCAGATTAGAAACTCAAAGAGTTTCAGGAATGTAGATGCTCTTAGCTAATAGTACAACCTTTTTTAACAACATATGAAGGATTGTCCTCTATGCTTCCATGATGCTCAATTTGAATTTTTATACGTGATTAAAAGGAAATGACGAACAAAAAAAAAATTCAAAAGGAAATTGTAACATATAATGTGATTTTACCTTATCAAGTACAACAACATCAACTCCTGATAATCGTTCCAAAACATCACCTCCTCTTATAAGCAAACCATTTTTAGCCCCTGGTGAATTACAATAACAAGAAGGATAGTTCTCAGTAGGCATACTACTAACAATTATACTACGTGTGCACGTCCACCAAACTAAAATGCACAAGAATGAATAGAACAGAAATTTACCAAGAGAGGTGCCAATGAGGATGGCAGCAGGAGTTGCAAGTCCAAGGGCACAGGGACAAGAGACCACCTGTAAGATCCCTTAATCAATAATCGCTTGTTACAAGAAAAAGGTATATCCAATATCCCAATTAATTAGAACGAAGTATAAGAATGTACATACAAGCACATCAATAGCAAGTTTCAAGCTCAAGAGTAGGGAGCTTCCATCAGGGCCTGAAATATCATTCAATAGCACATCCTGGAAAATGTTGGTTCCAATGTAGTACCTAGTTTATTCAACAAAACTTTTATCAAAACACACGGTGACAGTTAATTTTAAAGTTATATTCAGTGGTTTGTCTTTGCTCGAAAATACTTTATGTTTCTCATTTTGAACCAACACCCACATCATTTGAGATATTCACAAAAACATGCTCAGCTGTTGTGATAATTTCATGGAAAAGATATCCTTTGTCAAATATCAAAACCCCCTACCAAACAACACCTGTATTTTGCTAAGCTGACGGAAGTCAAGTTGGCTTGAGTTGGAATTCAAGTTATAAATTATGAAATATTGCTGAACTAATGAGAAAAGCATAAAAAGGTTAAAGAGAAGCATAAAAAGGTTAAAGAGAAGCACCAAAAGGTTAAAGAGAAGCATAAAAAGGTTAAAGAGAAGCACCAAAAGGTAAATGTTGCAGCTGCTAGTGTCATGACAGTGTAAACAAAAGGCCCAGCAATTGCATCCGCAAGCCTCTGTACTGGGGCTTCACGTGCTTGCGCATCCTCAACCTGTGTACAATAATTCTGCTTGTACTGCAAAACTCATCTAAAGATTTAAAACAATTTAAGAACAATTGCTAACCATTCGGACTATCTTGGCAATAGTAGACAATGCTCCGGTCGTAGATGCTTGAATTCTCAGAGGACCATCCTTTCATGATAAAAAGAAATCAAAATATTCCATATTATTGCATAAGTTTTGCTATTCAAAATATCTCCTTTGGAGTAACACTCAACATGTCTAACACTATAGCTAAACATAATATTTAAGCAAAATCAAAGAAAATAACTATCATTGAGATATTTGCAGCTAGGTCTCATAATTGGTTTATAGTGGTGGTAAAGTTTTATAAAAGAAAATGACTGCTCTGAACTTTTTTCTTTTCCTAAACCTGATTGTACTAAAATTAAGAACATAAAAATAATGTGGACCTTTAAGTTAATATACTTTTATGAGCTGATTGGTTGTGTTAATTTGAAAAACTAGGTTTAAATTCATCATTTTTTATCAACTTAATAATGACTTTGATCATTGGGTATATTTGCAAACAGTACAGAAAATGGTCATTGCTATTTGCAGATATGGAGGGACATTTTGGTTGCTGTTTGCAAATACAGTTTAAAGTATTGTTTGCTTTAAAGGAGGACAGAAACCTAGTTTATTTTGGCAAAAAAAGTTTATAAGCTAACATTTTGGTGCTGACAAGTATAGCTTGAATATAAAGATGATATAACCTTTATGTAAGAGAATAAGTAAAGATATAATCAAGAATAGTACCCAGTTTACAGTTCCAGCAAAAACAGGCAAACCAATTTCCTTGAAAACAGGAAGCGATTCTCCAGTAAGCATAGATTCATCAACAAAACTTCTCCCTCTAATAACTTCTCCCTGCAAAAATGCATTATTTTGTTGTACTTCTCTCACTAGTTATGAGAAAATAAGAGAAAATTAAAGGCATATCTAAATGAACATATTGCATACATCAACTGGTATGGTTTCTCCAGGCAAAACTAATACTGAATCTCCGGCACGAACTTCATCAACTGGTACTTCAATGCTAATAGCATCTGGGCTAATAACACTATCCGATGCATCCTCAGTCGAGGCAACAACTAACCGTGACTGCGGCGACAACAATGACTGCAAACCAAAAAAAAAAAAAAAATTCAAGGTCTTCTTACAGTGAAAGTTTACTGTACTTGCAATAACATAATAACATTTTGTTATTTTTCAGAAAGCACAGAATATAAATTCTAGTTGTCATCTCCCTGAAGAAAAAGCTTAATTCTTTACAATATTTTGTCAGAATAAACCATCTAAGATTAGAATAAGTTAACAGTTTAAACTCAGGGTAAAATTACAAAGGTGTTAGGTACTTAGGTGGTAGCAAAGGAAAGAAATGTTAAATGTCCTTCGCAAAAGCGCATGATTAATATTAGAAAATCCAGCAACTTACAAGTTTAGGTATAAATTGAGTATGCTTTACAAGAAAAGGAAACATACAATGAGCTCATTCATATCGCTAGATGCTCTGAGCCGAGCTCTTTCTTCGAGAGAGCGCCCCAAAAGCACAAACCCAAGAAGCATCACCTGAATACTACAACACAATTCAACTTGAGCAGCAAAATTTTAGATATGGCAGAATAAAAATGGAAGAATTTCATGCATGCCCTTACAAAAGAAATATTTTCAATAATTCACTTGAGATATATTTTTCTTTTCTTCCTCATTTCACTTGAGTTAAAGAGAGAGCAGATTAACATGGCTTTAGAATTGATGAAAATAAAAGCTAATTCTACCACGAATGTGAGTTTTTATGTACATTCTACCTTAGCATACATCCACAATAATAGAAGTTGACTTTTAAATTTGTATCACAATCGTTGATCTCCTAATAAGTAAATGGATGAAAATACTCTATTCCAAATAAAAAAAAATTGTTCAATCCCTCAAATTTAAATTTTAGCCCTTGCATTTTATGAAAAGAAAAGATGTTCCTAAAAACTCGGGTGCACACTAGAAATGCCCTTGACAAAAAAAATGGGCAAGTGAAGAGCTGAGAAAGTGATTTCCTGTCTTCTCATGCTCCATACTGGATATATACTCTATTTGATGTTAATTCACATTGAGCAAGGATATGCATGATATTTTCAAATTTTGCAGTATTCATGTAATGCACCCACCATGAACATCAATATCCTAACTAGTTTTAAGGCATTGTTTCACAAATATTTTAAGTGCCCCATGATTTCGGGAGAAGGGTGCCTCCTAAAGTAAAGGAAGTTGCAGTGACCAAAATTGTTGTGTGAAGGAATCAATATCTTTCTTTTAATGCATGGCATTCTAAGTACAAGAGGTACCCCAAAGATCGAAGAATATTCATTTCATATCTCAGAAACTCACCGGCTCATCAAAAAAGGAAGCATCCCATTCTAGCTCTGGATTCAGCAAAGTCACCTTCAGGGAATCAGAGGGAAAGAATGAAATTACTTGAAAACAACTACACATTAATAAACATATTATAGACATTGATGCAAGTGGTAAAATATGTTTTTCAAGAAAATCCACTTACTGTGCTAATAATAAATGCTGCAATGGAACCAAATCCTACAAGAGAGTTCATGTTAGGAGAACCCTGCTTGAAGGCTCGGACACCATCAAACAGTATATCTGCAAAGGAAATCAGAATATTACATATAGTTTCGAATATCTTCAGTGAAACACCGAAATTCCATAAATATAAAAAATATTTTTCTGAAGTACCTCTGCCTGGTCCAAACAAGGAAAGCAAAGCAATTCCACATTTCACATAAGAGTTGTGTAGCAAATCCATAAAGGACCCTGAATTACATAAAAAACACACTCTAATACACATTTTCGCTTCAGCTTTGGAAATAAATCATATCATGCTTGTCTAACCATTGCCAATGTGAATTCCTATGGAATGAAGGAGATGCGACCCATGGGCTCCGCAGCAAAGTGCAACTAGTGTCCAGGCAAAAATAACTCTATTTCGACTCTTTACTAGCAACTCCTCTTTTCTCTCTGCCATCTCCTGCCATTTCTTCACATTCTCTGCCACACCAGATCCCAACCTCCTTTTGGAAGGGAAACCACAGTCTGTTAGCCTACTTGCTAATTCCTCCGCTATCTCCTGTTTAAGATATGGATAAAATTAGATCGACAATTCTGTACTACTAAGAAACATTAGTTGATTGACAAAAAGAAAAGTTACCATAGAATCGAATCCTGACCGTAGCCGCACAGCAGCGGTCTCAGCAAGCATATTGACCGCCGCTGACTCCACGCGCTGGTCTGACACGAGTATGGTTCTTACACGCGAGGCACACGCGCCGCACATCATCCCGCCAACATCAAGTAACAGAGAAGGAGATCGCTTCGCTTCTCCAACAACCTCATCTCCGCCTATCTCTACAGCGATGCTGGCTTTGACTCGGAGAACGAGCGCTGGAGAGGGACGGAGGCGGCATCTAGGGAGGGAGGTGTGGGCTGAACTGGAGGAACGAGAGTGGAGTTTCGGTTTACATTTTGGAGAGAGGGAAAGGCGAAGGAGATTGGCGACCGCCATTGTTGGAGAGACGGCCAATGAGAAAGTGAGGGGTAGAGAACGCGAGATTTGTGGGAAATGTCAAGTAGAAGGTTAGTCCACGGGAAATTTTGAGATTACAGTCAGCAGTGTCAGACATGGCAATTTTGGAGGTTGACACGTCAGATATGTTAAGATACTGGTGTAAATTTTGAGTGGATAAATGAAAGAATGGGGATCGAGGTCTCTGACCACATGTTCCACGTGTGAATGGAAGAAGAAAATTTACTGGCTATATTTTTTTCTCACGCTACACCTCGCCACCTCCTCCGCAAACAGCAAACTACTGGATAAAGTGAGGGTTATCTCTGCAATACCGGAGAGGATACGTATTCTAAAATGCAGGGTTGATACCTACCACCATAAACTCTTGAAGACCCCCAATCAATTTTTCCAACAACTTGGCTCAATCGGGGATAAAGTTTACGCGAAGTAGAGTTAGTTAATTTTCTTAAATTTATCTTATAAATTTTTAGTTTGTTTCATTTGTTTTCCAACCACTGAGTTTTCATTTCTTTTTTATTTTATTGTAGAGTGAGACCATAACTTTACAATTCATATTACCTTTCAATCTGACCTAACTCCAGAGGTGGAGTTACGTAGACATAATAAAAGTCAATTGATCCTCCATTTTCTTTAAAAACCAATGATTATATAAAAAAAATTATATATTTTATAAAAAATATGCTATATGTACCGAAAAATAATCTCCATAGTTCATATGATTTTTTATATTGTCGACACTCATTATTTTTCAAAGAAAAAACTGATTGTTGTTGATCGTGTATAATTTACGAGACTAACATTTTATATTCTTTGATCACTCGTGAAGCAAATCAATTTCAACGGTTTGAATTTATTGTTTGAAACTAATTTAATAGATTTTGGAGTTAAGCTCACCAAACACCTTGGTGAGCTTAAGAACACCCTAGTTGTACTCTAATTATCTGTCTTGGAGAGAGAGGGATTGAGATGAGATGTGATCAAAGAAGATTTGTATATATGACATGGCTTTTCATCGCCTCAAAAATAAATAAAAAATAATCTTTACCAGAAAATCGCCTCAAAATTGAGGAGGAGATGGCTTCTTTAGACCTAAGTGTGGCCTTTGTCAAGGATGCTCACTTTCGCCATATTTATTTATCTTTGGAATGGACATACACTCCCCTAGCCTATCGGGTATGGTGTCAGCAGGAGTGCTAAGAGGAGTAAGGTTAGCACCCTCTTGTCAGCCATTAACAAATTGCTTATATGCTGACGATCTCCTGATTTTTGGAAGAGCAGATCAAGAGGAGGCCTCTCAGGTGGTTAGTGCACTCACTACATTTACAAGAGTGTCGGGCCAGATTGTGGGACCGGCTAAAAGTTTGATTTGGTTTAGTAAATCAACTAATCATAGAGCAAGGGAGGAAGTCTCTCCCATCTTGCAGGTCAACCAAGAGGCAAAAGCATACACTTACTTAGGGGCTCCCATTTCTACTACATCTCAGTCCTTTGACTTTCTCATTGAGGCAATGCCAACTAGACTTCAACCCTAGAAAAACCGAGTCCTATCTCAAGCTGGGAGAGTTGTTCTTATCAGATCAGTGCTTCAATCACTTCCACTTTATTGCATGGCAACAACTAAAATACCACAAGGAGTGATAGCAAAGCTAACGGCTCTAATAAGACATTTTTATTGGGGAAAGGTAGACCAGCCGAGATATATGGCTCTGTTAGGATGGGATAAGCTAGTCAAACCAACTTCTCAGGGAGGCTTTGGTTTTAGGGACCTAACTGACATGAATCATGCGCTTCTAATGAAGATGTTGTGGTGAATTGCGTTCAATTCAGATGCTATCTGGGTCTCTCAATTAAAAGGGAAATACTTGCCAAGAAGCGAACTGTGGCACAGTAAGAGGAAGACAAGATGTACGGTGTTTTAGAGAGCCATTCAAGCTTTGAGAAGTGGTTTGGAACCATTGGTGACAGTGTGTTTGGGGGATGTGATGGAGTGTAATGCATTTGCTCAGCCATGGTTTCCAAATGCAACTACTAAACTACCACATGTGAACTCAGACAAGGGAAATAAGGTTGCTCAATTGGTTGACTCAGAAATCAACATGTGGAATGTGGAAAGGCTGACGACTTTCTTTGTCTATGCCTCCTCTATGCATATCATGACACACATCAAACCACTTGCAGTAGGGAGAGGACCTGACAAGCTGGTCTCCACTCTAACTACAAATGAGTCTTTCTTTGTTAGGAAAGCATATGCCGCTATAAGAGGTTGATGAGTATTTTGGAGATATGGAATTGTGCTTTATGTATACTCTTTTTGTCTTTAAATTGATTACCTTTAATATCCAAAGAAAGGTTTGTTGCAAGCGCACAACTAATCAATGTAGTACTTAGGGTGTCGAACCACAGAGAGTATGGTAGATACTTAGCTTAAATTTTGTCAATTAATTTCAGGAAATAAAAGAAAGTAAAGTGCAATAAAATATAATTGGGGGGGGGGGGGAGGGGGGGGGATTGTTCTAATAATCCTAAATTTAGGTTCATTACCCGAGAAGAGGAGGTTTATAACAATAAAAGTAAAAAAAAAAAGGAAAGTAAAATAGAATCTTGGTTGCTTCCAAGAATTTGAAAGATCTAAGGGCATTCGGTCTACAATCTCTTGTTAATTCTATCTACTCGGTTTGTTTAAATTCATGTTTTATTTGATGAGGTTTTTAACCTAAAGTGTTAAAAATGGTTACTTTCGTGAATTAATAACGTGCCTAGGTAATTTGAACTTCACGGTTAGGTTCTTCACCCTAGCTACCTAGACCATAAACTCTTGTTAGTCTCTCATCTTCTCGAATATTGATACTTCACGATTAAGTCCTTCATACCAATATCCGATTCAATTTACGATGTCCTAATTAGAGGTTGACTTCACAGTTACGTCCTTAATTTCTGTAGTTCCAGTTTGGATATCAAAGTATGGTCGCTTCTAATCCAAACCTAGGGTATTTGTATCCATAATTTGGTACTCTCATCTCATCCTAGCAATATTGGTTCTTTCGAATCCAACACGGGATTACAGCGATTTCAAGTACTAAACTATGTAATCAACACAAATGATAAATCTCAGAAATTAATAATCAAATATCATATAACAGAGTTACAAGTGGTCATATGCTCAAAACAGAGTTACAAGTCAAAATCTATGGCTATTTTAAGTTCAGGCTCCAGTTCTGCGTTCTGCTACAATGCGGATGTGCATCCACACTGGAGCTCAGACTTTTTCTGTGCAACCAGAGTGTGGCTGCATCGAGATCCGTGCATCCGCACGAATTTTTATGCATAGCTCATTATACCTTTTTAAAATTGGCGCACATCCAGAAATCTAAGTACTTAGTGCAGCTGTATCGCAATTCATGCATCCGCACCAGGCATTTTTCATCATTTTTCTTCATTTCCTCCAAATTAAAAATCAAACAAATGCAGTAACTTGATTCTAGATGTATTATTATTCACTTTACATTCAAGATACAAGATATTTGGTATTATTTTGTGATACAAAATCAGATTGAATGTGTATATAATTTATGCCTATTAGAGGTCAAGTTGAAAGGGAAACTGAGGTTGAGGGTCTGACAGGTCAGTATTATTTCAAGAGACTCTGGAACTTTATTTGGCATGAGGGTTCTATACCACCTCGGATAAAGCTAACCTCTGGCAAACCTGATGCATGCATGACTGGGTCGGGTGGACCCAGTTTGTATGGTGTGTGGTCAAGGCAATGAAGACGTAGTGCACCTAACCTTCTTATGTCCTTTCAGTAGGGCTTGTTGGTTCACAGGGGAATTATCTATGAAGACAGATGGCTTGCAGGGGGGTATCAAGGAGCTGCTACTCTATATAACCCACATCACACCTGTGGATAACTGGTCAGGATTTGCTAGTTAGATTTGGTCAATTTGGTGCATTATGAATGATTTGGTGTTTTAGGGTAAAGAGGCTGCTATCAAAGGTGTCAAGAGGCACCACACTCTCATTAAAACTGAAACCATGATACTCTATGTCTATAAAAAGAGCCTAGTAATACCCCGTACTGGCTTGACTGAGGTAGAACAAGACAACTCACTGTTCACTTGTCATGTGGCTGGGAGGAATTGGATATGTGTTTGAAAGCTCGGGGACTCTGATATCTTACAAAGCTGAAAGAGTACAAACTTGTTATGCAGTTCAAACAGAGGCCTCTGCTTTGCTGGCTGCACTTAAAGAAGCTATGGATAGGGGTTTTCGGTCGTGCTTCTTTTTCACATATTGCAAAGGCTTAGCTGAGGCTGTCTCCCATATTTGATCCCCTTTAGAGGTGGATTGGCGCGCATACAAGGAGATTTATGAAAGTTGGAAGATGTTGAAGTCAAATTTGGGTTTTAAATGTTTATTCAAAGGAATGTGCCAAAATGAGTTGACAGATAGCTTGGCAAAGTTAAGTAGACAGATGGGGGATCTTACATAGGTTACATTTATCTTATTTTGCCAATGTAACAAATAGAAGGATTAGAGATTTAGAAAAAAAAATTTAGATGGAGAATCAAGCGAATTATAGTACATCCTTGTTCTGTGAAAATAGTTAGTACAGTGTCTTTACCAAGAATCCACCACATTTTTTATTCTCCAAATCATTTTGTGCTTTTAGCTGATATTGTTCTACCTTAAAGTTTAGACTAATATAGCCTAGACAAGAAAAGTGATAGCCTGGTACACATCCGAAAATCAAGAAAGCCTCTTTCATTTTTCTTTGGCCTGTGGGCCAGTTTCTTCTTATTCGGCTATCATGGCTCTCTCTGATGCCGTTATTGCCATGGAACAGGCTATGATACAGGTCCTCGAAGCTGTTAAGCAACTCACATTGATTTCACTGGCTGTGCCTATTACAGTGAATCCTACTCAGGAGCAACCTGGTATTTTTTTTTCTCGTGCTCCTGGTTCCGCCAAAGGTGCTGCTGCAGGTGGGCCCTCCTCATCTTGCGATTGGTATATCCCTCATCACATTGCTTCTATTCCGACCCCTTTGATCCTCTCCAATGAAGCTCAGCCTCCATTACCTCGTGAAGGATTTGCTGTGCCGCCGCATCCCACCATACCTAATCCTTATCTTCCCTTTACTCCTTTTGCCAACCCGCTTCACCATCTCCATCCTCCGTCTACTTCATTTCTTCACCCAACAGCACAGCCAAAATCCATTAACCCTAGACCACATACTACACCTCTTCCTCCTCCTCCCCCCCCTCCCCACCCATTTCACCTTCTCAATTAAAAGCTTCCAAGAAGCTTTCTTCTCTTCGTACCAACACAAAGCTTAAGATCTGATCTTGTTATCGATGTGGTGAGTGTGGCCATCTTGCCTCTCAATACCGAAACTCTCTTGTCTACTTTGCTTAAGGCAAGGTCAGTCACCGCTCGGTTACTTGTAAGAAGCCATCTTTACTCACTATTTTGCAACCTAAACCAATGGATTCTTTGAACTCTCACCACACTATAAAGTTGTACTCGAATAAAGATACTCGCAATCTTCGTGCTACTCTTGCTAAGGGTGGTTCTGTTTGATCAACATAATAGAGGTGCCCAATTTATTCGATTGCATTTTAAGGCTCGTTTTGGCAAGGCTTGGCATTGGACTCCTAAAAAATTGGCACCTCGGTTCTTCTTAATCGATCCCCCAGATGACTCTTAGCATTCAGTAAGAAAGAAATATTTTTTAGTTTCATGGTTAACTGTTTGTAAGAATAAATCACAGGGAGGTTTGAGGTTAATTGATATAAAAAGACTTAATCAGTCTTTGCTTGCTAAATGGTGAGTTAGATTTCAAGATTTTAATATTAGTTGTAAATGAAAATCAATAATTTTGGCTAAGTATGGACTCACAGGCTTTTCTTCCACATACTCTCCTTTTTGAAGAGGTATCTTAAAAGGTGCCCATGTAGTTAATACTGGGCTAGCCAGATCTTTGGGTAATAGTCTTACCATTTTATTTTGGAAGGATAGATGGTGTTCAGAAAATACTTTAGCGTGTTTATATCCAAATCTCTTTCTTATAGCTCAAGATCCTGATTTATTGGTTAGTGAGGCTTTAGAACATGATTTTTTAGATATATCTTTCACACGACATGGTGTCACTTTTCATGAGTGGCATAATACGCTTTCTCATTTAAATAATTGTAGGCTTTATCCCCCTTTAAATGACACTTTATTATGGACATGGTCTTCTATATGTAAGTTCATATTTCATTCTTATTATATGTGACTTGAATATGGAGGTATTCCTAATTTTGAATTCACATCTATTTGGTCATCAAAATTTTCCTCTATCTTCTCAAAAGAAAATATTTCTCATAGAGGTTGGATAGATAATACACTATGTCATTTTTGTGATTCTTTTGAATCCACTGATCATCTATTTGTGCATTGCCCCTACTATATTCAAATTTGGAATTGGATTGCTCAACATAATAACTTTATGTTTGAGAGCTCAACTATAGATGATTTATGGTTTATTAATGTTTTAGTCACCTTAAAGATAAACCTTTAATAGAACTTGTTCAAGGAGCTGTGTTTTGATGTTTATGGCTTGAAATAAATAAGTTATGTTTTCAACAATCTCACATACCTACTTTAAAGGACATTGGCTTCAAAATTATTGTTTTAGCTACATTTTGGTGTAAGACTTTAAATAATGGTTCATTGCTTAATTTGTCTTTAATTATGCATTTAAACATTAATGACTTGCCTTCTCAGAATTTGATTGTATTAGGACCACAAAAAACAGTTCAAGAGGGGGATCCAGCGCTAAAGGTAGAGCACCCTCTGCTGGCACAGGAATATTTTACCCATATGCTTGGGTTAGAGTTTCTAAATGATTAGTTTGTTGTTTCTTTTGGCCTGTTGTTATTAGGTTATTACTTTAGCATGTTTTTGTTGTTTATGTTGTTTCATTTCCTATAAGCTTTGGATGTTTGACTGGGCATGTTACTGTGTATTGTCTATATGTTTTTTTTGTTGGTATATACTATAAACTTTTCTATCTCCAGTTGTTTGAAATTAGAAGTAAAATAATTTTATAATTTTTAATGAAATTAGTGGGTCACCACTTTCTCCTAAAAAAAAAAAAAAAAATCTGTTTGTGTTATAAGGTCTGAAACATTGTAAGCCTGCGGACATGACCGCATGACTGAAGCAAAGAAAAAAAATAAATAAATTTAACAGTCGACTCTCTTTTTTAAAAAAAGAAAAAATTAAAGAAAAATAAGTGAAGGGCCGAAGGGGAAACATTGAAACGGGCCGAAAGGGAATCTTAGCGCATGAAACGGTCAATGGTCAAGTTACACACTGATCGTAAGTGTATCGTATGCCTTTCGTCTCCCAAGCAAGACTGAGATACCTATTGTCTGTTGACTTTGCTCCCGTGGGCGCTTGGGCTAGAAAACAGGTTCGGTTCGGCTGGCGGCTGGCGCTCACTATAATACCACATGGAGCCTCTTCTCTTGTTGCAAAATCCACACGGAGATAACATTTGAAAGAGAGAGATGGGGATACCAACTGAGCTGAGAGATGCATGGGTGAATAAAAGGCAGAGCTACACAAACACAACAATGATGGCTGCTTCACCGATTGAAAAGAGCATCCTGGATTCCGACAATTCTATCCATGGTAAATTTCCTTTTCTTCCAAATTAATGAAAATTTTGAGATATCAACCTCCGTTGAATTCTTATAGCCACTTTTCCATTTTTCTTCAGAAATTTTCCATTTTTTTTCTAAATTCAAGAACTATGTAGGAAACAGCTGTGTCGAACTAAATATATTGCTGAAACGGGTCAAAAATACCCATTTCAGACGCACAATTCTCTTTTATTAACAAATAGTATTTCCAACGCACAATTCGCTTTTATTGACAAAATTTATGATTCTTCAATGCAGAGGCGGTTCAATCTGGATTTAAGGCTGCTTTGGTCTCTGGCGTTGCTGCAGCTGTTCCAACTGTAATATTTTCATCTCTAAAAGACTAAAACGTTCATCTTACGTTTACCTCTGGACATATTCCATTCTTTAATCTATATGTTATATACTTAAACAGTTATATAATTAGCATTAACACAAAGTTAGTTGCTTTTAGCATATGATCATGAAAAATATAATCATATGACTATGTACTTTTTAAAAATATCGAATGAGTTATTTTTAACAAAAATTGTTCTTGTAAATATTTACAAGAAATAATATTTAGGTAGATTTTTTAACACATATAGTTATAATTTGCAAGGCACTTTGTGTATCATCATAAGTCTTGAAAATTGTAATATATAAGTGTGAAAAGGGACAACGAATTGTTTAAAGGAAGTGGCTAACTGTTTATAACAAAAACTATTTATATAGAAATAACTAATTTAACGTTATAAACACACAATCACCTGAGCATTGTTTTTTTCATTATTTATGTTAGAAACAACTAATGAAGTACTATTTACATGCACAGCATCTCTTAAAAACACTAGAAACCGAACACATCTAAGAGTGGACATTTAAGAAATGAAAAGATCTACCAACATTAATTTCTTCTATATATCAAATACATAAAAAGATCTATTGAGCGAACATATTGACGATAATTTTATTCCTCTATCAAATGTCATACAGTCATACAAAATATTTTCAAATTAATCGTTTATATCTTGAACTCAAAGCTAGTGTACATTCGTTTTTTTTATCATAGGTGATTGCTTGCCGTGCTGTTCCATGGGCGAAGGCTAATCTCAATCACACTGCACAAGCTCTGATCATATCTGCAGGTACGTAAAAATCATCACCATAAGGAGAATTACAATCTTTTCTGTTTTTCAATTTTCAAAATTTTGAAAACCAGCATTTGGTCTGGTAGCAAAAAGCAATGCTCTTTTTATATGTAGGAAGTTAAATAGTTGAGTGACTTGATTTTCAATTTTTATTAAGAAAATTTCAAAATTTGTTTTAAGTACACCATTAGTCCAGCTAATTACGACATATTTCCCAATTACACTGGCATAAATTTTGAAATTTATTTCACTGTTGCTAATGACTTATTCTTTTGTTGTTGACAGCTAGTGTAGCTGGCTTCTTCATTGCTGCAGATAAATACATACTAGAAAACGCGAGGGAAAATTCTATTGGCAGAAAGGAGGTCAGAAATCTTTGAATGCAATTTTCACTGGGGAGAAATGGATGAATATTGTGTTTATTTCGTTTAATTTTTCTTTTTCCAAATTGAGTTTTTCTTCTGTAATTTAGTGAAGTCTCATTTACTTGTAAAATCGGAAGTGATTAAGAGAACCGACCTTTAATCAAGTGAATTTGGAAATCTGGGTGGAGGATCTTGATTCCAAAATAAAATATTTTTTGTGAGTGTTTAAAATAGAAAAGGTTTGTTTCACCTCGGTATAAAATAGTAATCTGAAAGGCAGAATGGCTCATTTATTTGTGTCATTCAAATCAACAACTGAACCCTTAAGGGCTTGGACTACACATGGTGACACGGTTTGGAGTTCACATTCATATTATTTGAACGTGCTATTAGGCCCAACCCTAAACGCAGTATTCAGCCCAATTTTATATACGTTACGCAGTGCATATTGCGCGGTACGGTCTGTGCTATGGATCTATATGTTTATTTTCAAAATTTAACCTTTTTAAATATGATCTTTATATAAAAAAAATAATTATAATTTTTTTATTGTTTTTTAAGATAGTTCAAAATTTTTAGATCAGGTGATCTTTTATCTATCTAAAAGAAAGTTAATTTTTTTAAAAAATTATAAATTTTAGAGAAAATATTATGATCCACAGACATTTGTCCACAGTTTGTCCACAACCTTATCCACTCTCTAGTTCAACTGCCTTTAACTATCTCTGATCCCCACCTTATAACGGCAACTCAAATTCGCGTATATAAACTTTTCTTCTCTGATCGTCTCTTTCCTTTTTTTTAATCTTATTTTCAAAACCTTCTTCCCAATCAGATTTTTTTCTAGCCATTTTGTTTCTATTTTTCTTCGCGATTTCATTGAAACTATTGTCGCTACTGAAATTGTCCCTACTGAAGAAGCTTTAGGTGTGGCTTAAAAACCTTCATTCCAGATCTGTTTCTTCCCGATCTTATTTTTTTTATTGCTGAGGCGATTTTCCTTCGCGATTTCTCTCCTCATTCTCTCTCCTTTGTCCGACTAATTGTGAATTTTGAATTCAATTTTAACTTCCATCTGTAAACTTCGTTGATCCCTAATTCTAAAGATGTGATACCGATACAAATTTTCACAGCCTCTCTTCACTGATCGGTTCTTCGTGCCCTCACTTCTCACTGTGCAATGACTTAATTTCATGACAACAAACTCCAAATCGGCCATGGCGCTCCATTTCTCCGCTGATTTCTTTGATAATTCTCTCAATTGCTTTATGGATATATCTTAGTTGGTTTTGTTATAAAATTTGGATTTAAATATGCATAGATTAGAATGTTTAATTTTTCTTTCCCAATTCCTGACAGATGAATAAATCAAACTCAATTTGAATCAGACATTTTCTTTTTTCTTATATAATATGCTTATGACATTTTTCATCTCTGAAAATTCATTTTTCAGTAGATACGATGCACAGCGGATCACTGAAAATTCCTTCTCCAATCTCTGAAGTTGTTTTTGTTGAAGAGCACGGCAAAATTCAAATCTAGTAAGTTATTTCTGTTAAATTTGTTGTTTTCATTGTATGTAGTAACAGATCTAGTATTTCAAATAAAATCTGGATAAAAGAGATGATAGAGAGGATATGGAGTATTGATATGTTAATTTTACAGTATTCATCTTATAAAAATCTAGAGGAAATAAATGATAGAGAGGCAATATGGACTATTAATCTGTTAATCTTACAGTATTGTCTTGTTAATTTTACAGTATTTATCTTGTTATTTTACAATATTCATCTTGTGGAAATCTGAAAGAAAGAGATGATAGATAGGCGATATGGAGTATTGATCTGTTAATTTTATAGTATTGCCCCGTTAATTTTACAGTATTCATCTTGTGAAAATCTGAAAGAAAGAGATGATAGAGATGCTTCTTACTCATACGAACAATATTCAATTGAAAATTTTATTGTATACAAGATTCAATTTTACAGCTCTGCTGATTCAATTTTACAGTATACAAGATTCAATTGTAAATTTGAATGTATAGAAGATTCAATTTTACAGCATACAAGATTCAATTGAAAATTTTACAGTATACAAGATTCAATTTTACAATATACAATATTTAATTTTACAGTATACAAGATTCAACCCAATACGGACGCTAATAATTAACTCTAACTATCAATAACCGCTAATAACTAACTCTAACTGCCAATAACTTCATATAAATGTAATTTCCGAAAGCAGAGTTTGAAAGTATATTTATTTTGTCCTGTTGTGCAAGTTGCAATCTTTTTCTAACTATCATGGTACCACTTCAAATAGTTGCTAGATGTTTTGTGATTAACTGATATATTTTATGTGATATATTGTATAATTATACAGCATGTAGAAATAATTTTACAGTATTCGCGCAAGTCAAAGCTGTGGACAAATGGTGGACAAAAGACTGTGGACAATTTATCTGTAAGTACATTTTCATACGAAAATCGTGTTCAACAATTTACATTGGTTGTTTAAAATTTAAAAATAATGGTATGAATCCATTGTACAAATCGATACATAATATACATATCACCATTGCCTCACTCTTCATCTATATGAATCATAACAATTTGTAGATTTATCCGTTATCAACAAAATTTGTATATACCAGATGTGCTCAATTTGGCTTATGAAGTAGGAAACAAACTCAATTTGTTAGCAATTACTAGAAGTTATTATGTCAGTCATAATTAGATTCTACGCACTCTTGAGTAAAAAATAAGTTCCGTCCTTTTACAGACCAACATATTTCCTTTTGCAATTTTACTTCTCTTCTCCGGCCAGATAACATCATCCAAAATTTTCGTTACAACTCACGCTACTTATTATCTCGGGTGCCACGTGCCAACACTTTCCTTCTTGAGAAACAAATAACTACAGTAAAAGACGCATGCACTTTGAAGGAATCAGATCTCCTTCCCGGGGGTATGCAGAAAATTTCTGTCTTCAGAGTTATTACAGGGTGGATCTGATTACTGTTAAAGGGTTTTGAATTTAGAATTAAATGGATGCCCACTCTGCAGTGACTCTGGGAGCAGGAATTTCCTACCCCAGGAGAGCAGACGATTCGGTTTTCACTTTGAAATCCTTGGTGTACATTGTACAACCCCAAGACAAAAGAAAGAACAATATGAGATATGACTCTCTCTTTTTAAAATTTGACATAATTATATTTTTATTTTCAAAGTTCAAACAATTAAATTCGAACTTTACAACATGATTTTCATATTGCAATGCTCTTGGAGACGAAATATTACATTTTTTGAAAAAATTTAACTATTTTTTAAGAATTTTTGAAAATCAGTATTTTTCTGAATTTTTATTTAATGAAAATATGTTATTTTCAAAAATTATAAAAAAAATAGTTAAAAATTTTCAAAAAAAAATGTAAAATGTGATCTCCAAGCATATATCAATATGAAAATCATGTTGAGAAGTTCGAATCGACTGTTTGAATTTTAAAAATAAAAATATGAACGGAAAATAAAACATTATTTTTACTTTTCAAAGCATGATAACTTATCTCTCTATATGAAATTCAATCTTTTCTATTCATCTGTCCAATATAAATAGTCGTTATTTCAAGGTAAAATAAATTAAAAAGATAAACTTATTTTCAATTATACATCTCTCGGTGACTTTGGTTTGAAATTCGGTTAACTCTAATAGATTTGTTGGGACTTGGGGGTATAGGAACACAATTCACATTTAATTTGTGAATTATTTACGTTTTATTTGTTTTTTTTTTATGTTTTCAAATTGAAACACCGAATAAAATGTAAAAAAATTATAATACATTTTATTTATGAATAAAAAACAAAAAAATGTGAATTTTTTTTTTTTTTTTGCTTTCTTTTGATATCAAATCATTCTCAAATTATATCTGAATTATTTTTGAATTATAAACTTCTCATCTCAAATTTGAACTATTCGTTTCACTATTCGAGGAATGGTACCAAAATCCTCTTAAAGTTACGATCCAATCGAAGTAATTTTAGAAGGAATTGGATTGGATCAAATTTCAAAGGCATTAGAAAGTGGGAAAAGAACCATTCAAGTTCAAACATTCCCATACTTTAAGAAAAGGATGGGTTGTTCTCGAGGGTTCTTTCCTGTTTTTCAAGTGATGTGGTCCAAGCGTTTCCTCTTTCGTATTTCCAATTTGAAAATGCATGTCAAACTTTTGATATAAAGTTACCGATTTGATGTGTTCTATTCGGTATTTGCGGGCCCCATGTGTTTCTTTCTCATCCATCCAGAATCAATACGGAGATTTGATAAATCGGGTGACTTGGCAAGTTATAAATAACTTTACGCTAAGGCCATGTTCGGATAAACCCGTATCTTCTTAG
Source organism: Carex pumila (assembly GCA_033356055.1). Classification (NCBI taxonomy): domain Eukaryota; kingdom Viridiplantae; phylum Streptophyta; class Magnoliopsida; order Poales; family Cyperaceae; genus Carex; species Carex pumila. The sequence goes on from JARJHM010000088.1 coordinate 113,836, forward strand.
GTATTGCACTATTATTGTAGAGGATCACTTACTTTACAGTTTGTGATTAAATCTCAACCGATTTGAGATCGGATTACTGTAGAGAGTCTCATTTTTAGACTTTGAGATTTGTGCCAAGTTAAAAAGTACAGTTCAAATTTAGTAATTGTAAAAGATTCCCTTATCAAGTATTGGAAAGAATGTGAATTCATGTTCGGATAGCAAAATATCAGGGGATGAATGAGATTTTATGAAGAAAAAAAAAAGAGATTTTGAACTAATAATAAATTATTTTATGATCCGTTTGAATCTGTGTGAATGAAATTAGATATTTTTTTACTCTTTTCTGCTCTTTCCAACATAAATTAATATAAAAAAAATATCAAGGCAGAGCTAAATATTCTTTTTAACAACTAAAGGCGCTAGATGTTCTCTTCTGTTCATTTTCAGTTCTAAATTAGTTACTACTAAATTAACTTATTTTTAAGGGCAGTTTAATTTATAGTGTTTTATTGTTATATTAAAATGAATCCAAATTATAGAGCAATCAACAACAATTTTTACTATGACAATCTTATAAAAAATAAATATTTTGTATTTTATTTCAAGCAAATGAAGCATCAATAACGATTAATTAGTATCGATACGTTATTTGATTATTTCACTATATTTAATTATACTAATACAAATAATTATATTTATATAAAACATTTTAGAAGAAAAGAAATATGAATTTTTATAATTATTCGGTACAATCAAATGTTTACTTCAGTACATTTACATGATCATTTTAGTACATATCTATTTGTATGTTTTCCCGGAAATTAATTTGTGAATTTTGTACTTATCATATCTCATTAGTCATTTCTATAATTCTATGATAGTCTAACTAGTCCTAGGTGAGTTACCGATATCTAGTTTCTTTCTTCTACCTTCTTGGTCCATTTTTTTTTTAATTTTTTTGCTTAGAAGATTGTGAGAGAAACTTAAAGGTTGGTAATTGTTATTTATGGCAATTTGTTTTCGGCTAACTCAGAATAAAATCCTCTCTAATAATTATTATTTAAATTCTTAGTTGTTGTACAATTATTATCATGATTTTTTTTTAATGATGCAACTACTATTTTCACACAACCTCCTTTAAACTGAGTGTTTGATAAATTGGTTGGCAAATTTTAGTACAAGTTGATTTACTAGTTAATATAATAACACTTAGTCTGGCTAATATAATATCAGTGTCATTTCAGCTTATATGACATCAACTTCAAAACCTATCAAATCGACTTGAAATGGTAAATCCAAAACGATTTATTTCATTAGTTGTGCGTTTACATGCAAAATTTATAATTTTTCGAATTTATTTAGTATTGAGTCAAGTGGTCAAATGTGTGAGCTTTTTAGTTAATTTTATTTCATTCATTTTCAATATTTTTTACCGCTTGATTTGATATTAAAATAACTAAAAAATATTAAAAAAATTTACATATAAACACATCACTCATAAAGTAAATCCGTTTGAACAATTTGAATTAGTCTATCCAATCAATTTTGTAGTTGGTATCATATGTAGGGATGAGTAAATTGCTCATAACTCACGAGCCGCTCATAACTCGCTCATTAAAAACTCGCTTAAACTTACTCATTTATTTAATGAGCGAGCATGAACTTGCCTTAACTCGCTCATAACTCATCCATTAAGAATTTATCACATCTAATCGATATCACATTCAATTCCAAATACATGTTTGCAGCACTAAATTTTACATAATTTGTTATATTTTTTTGTAATATGTTGATTGTTGATGCTACTATGGAGAATGTAATGTGTTGATTCTATTTTTGTTAATTTTTGTTGGATTTTTATTCTATTATATTTAAATGAATTATGATAATTTGTTAAATTTTAGTACTCATAACTCGCTCATTTTCAACTTGCTCATTTAGTAACCTGCTTAAACTCACTCATTTATTTAACGAGCCGAGCATGAACATATCCTAACTCACTCATGCTCGCTTATTAATCACCCCTAGACTCATATGTCATACTAGTCGGACTCAATAATACTTGGTTGATATTTTACCAATTATGAATTTATGATATTTTTTGCTAATATATAACATAAAATAATTTTAAGGCGTCAAGGAGTTTCTCAAGTGGTCATGACGACATGCACACATGCATGGTATATTATAGCGGAAAAAACTATGAATTAGTAACTTCTAATTATTTGAAACAAATCAAACATATATATCGAATGACAAAATTATTTCAATTAGAATGATTCGGTCAAATTTAAACTGACCGATCCCTGAAAAGATTCCTACTTGAATGGATATTACTTAAACATCTACATTTGAGTATTATTGAATTGAACATTGTATTTTGACCGATCCATGTAAAGATTCCTTGTTGAATGGATATTTACTTAAACCACTAATTGATTAGTACCGAATTGCACCCATGATTTTTTTTTTAATATATACATATAAAGTACTTGTTTGTCGGTGCCATCAACAATAAATCGGTCGAAACACGAAAGCATTTAATATAGCTGGCTCTCTGGAGTTTGCAGTAACTAATAAAAGCTGGCACGCCACTGTCGCCCTATTTATTTTGCAATTAAAATCTCGTAACATGTGGGTCTCATTTGGAGACATGAAACAGACCGATCAATGTTAACCCAATTACACGCGTCTCCAAAACTAGGGGCACAAAACCTGTAGTCCACTGATTTTTCATGAGTCATGATATCAAGTAAGGTGTGCAAAATAATTTGGTCGCCAATGATTTTACAATTAGAGACTTTGTCCTTTTTAATTAACTAGAAGGACTCAGTCACTAAGCATATTTGATTTTATTTGTTATATCATTATTCATTTATTATGTATCAAGTCAGCCAATGAATTCAAACCCTTTCTATAAAATATAAAAATGATATTATTTATGAAGTCAGCCAATGAAATCAAACCATTTTAAAATTAAAATATAGAAATTAAAAGTCCACTATCTATTTGAGTATAACATAAGAAACAGAACCGATTAATTAAAAATATTCAATTGAAAAGCTGAATTATAAGTTAAAGTTCCATTAATCTAAAAACACGGCAAGTTTCAATGAATGTTAACTAAAATGCATAAAATAGTTGCCAAGTCAATTAATCAAAACAACTAGTAATTAATGTTCGCTTTCATGCTTCATCTAAAAAAAATACCAGTAGTCTTTATACGTCCAAATGCAAAGTATATATGATGGCATACATTGGAATCATCCTGCTTTTTGACCCCTGAGAGCTGTTATTGATAGGTTGCATGTTGGAGCATCAACTGGATAGATGGGCGATAAAAAATACCAAAATTTTAATATCAATATTAAATTGGGGAAGGAAAGCAACCAACTGGATAAGGATTTGTGAAAGGTCGGTCCTTATCTCAAGTTCTCCGCTACATTTATCCTCTAATTATTCATTAAGTCATAAAATACCGCTGGTGGGGCCTATTCACACTTTTATACTACGTTGTGATTCGTCGAAAATTTAAAACCTAACTCTGTAGTGCCACGGTGGAGTTTCACAAAGAAAACGCCACGGTTTATTTGGTAAAATCAATTTAAAACTATCCACTTGGATTCACTTTTGCTTTAACCAATATTTAGGGTGAATCTATGTAAAGTTGAGGGTGCTCAGAACTTTCAAATTTTTTAACCATGTATATTATTAATATTTAATTGAATTTTAGTTTTTTTTTAAGTTATTATATTGTTCTGCCCTCCTTGTAAATTATAATATGCGTGTCTGTACGTAGTATAATGGTAAGAGTTTTAATTTGTTATTGTGAATGATAGTCATCTACTATATATTATAAATTTTAGCTCTTTTATTTAAATTTTCTAATTTTGTCTCTATCGGGATTATTTATGATTGGTCAGAATATGGCCATAATATTGTTGGTAACTGCTCACAAAGGCCAGTATCATATTTTTAGTGAACTGTAAGATGATGAGATCATGACAAACATGAATTGAACGTACAAGATTTATCGGACTGGTCGTGCTAATTCAGGCTAATTAATTACGGGTTTAAAATAATCCAATTCCATAAGAGCTAAAAAGGTTTAGCGACTTGTCCAGTCTTCCAAGAACACATTTTATCAAAAAAAGATTAGATGGTTCAAATTTGTGATTTTAGCGATTTGCTGAAACACCTTTGAATCGGCCTCTTATTTTCAAAGAGCAAAAGTTTCGATTTGTGCTACTTGTTCGAACAATATATACACATTTAGCATTCTGTTTTTTCAGAAAATTAGTTAAAGATAGTTGAAAAGTATTTGAAAGCTAGAATTTCAGAGAAACTATAATATCCCAAACAATAAGCATAAATAAAAACGTCTGGATATTTCTCACGATAATAAATGCTCTCTGAGTACAAAATAATGTTTTATCGATTTGCCAAAACAATTAAATCCTCGTATACTCACGTGATACGTTGCACACCACTATGGTAAACCTGGTCCATATGTTACTCTCTCCGCATGGACAATAGAACCGCACTAGTGTTTAGCTTATTGTCGCTTTTATAAATAGTGATTAAAGAACTCTAAGAGGTGATTTCCTTTATGTAACTCCTCCCAAACAAAAAAATATAATGACACGATACAAATGGTGTTAGTAATGCAATACAGATACTACAAACTTTTTAGGTTTGTATCATTGGAAAATGATGGATCAGATACGTGCTCTTTTGATTCAATTATTCACTTCCGATTTGATCGGTCTCAAATTGGATCCGAATGAAAACCAACTCGTTACTGATTAAATTGGGATAGAATATGATTTTAAAAAAATATAATAGGTTATATTACGGAGACGGTTATAAAATTAGTTTTTTTTGTATAGCTGATTCAAATGACATTATAATGGATAAGGTAAAATTTTAATTAACCTAGGTATTATGTGATTTTGCATTTCTTTGTCTAATTGTATTGTACTCCATCAGACATAATTTTAACGTTTTAAATAAGTATTTATTTATTTATTTATTTACATATTTGCTACATTCAAAGTATAATATAAAATTGTCTCATTTTCAAATTTAGTTTTTTATAAATATTTGTTCAGGTAAATTTAGACGAATTATTCTAATACTATAAGCAAATAAATTTTTCATGATCTGCGGGTCAATATCTACTAAATTACTTTAGAAACTTACAAAAATGCCGGCCTTAAAAAAGATGCTGCGGATAGGAGCGCAGCCCCACATCAAAATAAAGGGAGGAACCGAACATCTCTTGCCTCTTGGTGTACATTAAGGTGTATTAAAATTGACCATAGTTAAGGGGCAGGGAGTATGGGCGAATCGATTTATGACTTGGTGAGGCGAATTCTAGATCTGGCCCGCACGAACGAGTCAGATCAAAGAACAAAAAAAGAGGAAACTCGGAAGAATACACAGTTCAGTTCACAGAGTATCGGATTATACCCTGTCCTCTTCGACACGCGGCATCTTATACCGGTAGAAGTTCCAGATGTTTTGCGAACAGTTTGTAACCCGCCCACATACTAGAATTTTTTTGATAAACCATAATTAAGAAAATCATTTTGACTAAATCAGTATGATTGCTTTTTTTTTTTTGAAAAACCATAAAGACCGAAAGCTCCATTTGGTCTACCCATTTTGTTTTTTTTTTCAGCTCGAATGGAGCTTTCGGTCTCAACTTTTTTTCAATTTTTCTGTGAACGGTGCCACAGAAGATCTGAAAAAAGCAAGACTGAAAGTAACTTTAAGTTTCCTGGAAAGCTTAATTTCCTGTCTTTCTTCTTCTCTGTCTGCGTGCTCCTCCCATTTTTTTTCTTCATCTCTTCCTTCCTCTTAAACTATTTAGAATCAATGGTCGATATCATCGATATCATTTTTAATTTTACAACCAAAATTATTTATATTAAAAATAATAATACATGGATAATGAGGTATGATTTATATGTTATATTTATATATGAATAATGAGTTTTGATGTATATTTCATTATTTATTGAATTACGGTATTTTTTTTGATAAAAATTGCCTAATTTTTTTTTATGGTAAACATTAAAGGATATTTGATTAAATAGAGAAATTATGTAAAAATTGGAGTCTGCATTAGTTGCCAGTTTGGCAGGAATGCTCAACGAAGAGCATCATAATTATAGGTGGATCAAACAATTCAATTACAATCAATCGTCGATATCATTTTTAAATTTACAATCTAAAATATGACTGTAATTGAAAAAAAAAACTTACTACAATTTTTAGATGAAAGCTACCAACACAATGAAGAAACTGATATGTAAAAACACAAAATTTCTTTGGAGCTTGATTTTTAGTTGAAAATGGAAGAAGAATTTGAGAAGAAGAAGTTTACGAGTTTCTGTTGGACATCGAGAGAGAATAATATTTATATTAAAAAAAAAAAAAAACTCTAGACCGAATGGCCATTTTGGTCTAGAGGAAAAAAAATCCCCCATACCGAATAGCCATTTCGATCTGGAGAGAAAAGATGTTACACCGTCGGCCACACACCAAAAGTTGGAAAAACTGAAAAAAGGAGTTAGACCGAGAGCTCCATTCAGTCTGAAAAAAAAAAGAAAAAAAAGAAAAAGAAAGCAAAATGGGTAGATTGAATGGAGCTTTCGATCTTTGTGGTTTTTCAAAAAATCATGCTGATTTAGTAAAAATGATTTTCTTAATTATGGTTTATCAAAAGAATTCCACGTACTAACTAGTAACTAGTAACTCCTACGGGGTTTCAATCAAAAAAAAAAAAAAAAACCTAACGGCTTCTTTGGCTTCAGATTTTTTGCGGCGTTAAAATTTAAGAGCGTGTTGCACATTGATTTTTGTCGTTTTCAGACCTTACAGTTGAACTCACCACACGCAAATTGTACTGATTGTATCATTGTAAAATAACAGGGAAATAGCAGAATAATCTTGAACGTTCAATCTTCAGATCGCACAAATCTTAAACCAGTCCCCAGGTTCGATACTACTTATATAGAGTCAAAGGAGGTGGTGGCTGGCTCAGCCCTGAATTCTCACCAGACTTTTTAAAGGACAGATCATTACATTTACATAGCTTTGTACACCAACCGGACAAAATATCTCTTACAAATAGAATAAAAGACACTTTTCTCAACAAACGCTCTCTGTGTTCATTAAAAATAAATCAATGCGAGTCACGTTTATTTTTCAGTTTTTTTGTCAATGATTAGTATTAAAAAATTATTCTTCACCTAAAACATATCTTGTTAGCAACTCAGAATTATGACACCTGTATTAATATTTCTAAGATTAAACAGGCCACCGAATCCAATTAGTATTTTTGAATAGAAAATTGTTCCGTTTATTGTATTACAAATTGAAGAACTAATACTAAATATTTTTTTTATCACAAAATCTTCATTTAGTTTCGTGAAAATTAGGTGGATAAAATAGGAACAACAAGGAGGAGAAGCATAGGTTACATGTGGCAATGCTTGCGACCTGACCTTCATTTATCTGACTTTGTTATTTAATATTTATTTATCCAACTAAAATTAGAGAAATAGGAAATATAATATTTTTTTTATCACTAAACACTTTATGATGATTAAAAAAAACATTTAAGATTTAAGAAAAAAATATTGCTAATGATTTGTCCGGGTGGTAATTAACAGTATCTCAATTAAATTCATTGCATAGTAAATCTGGTGCTGCACACTAACTTTTAATTGATAATGATGTATTTGTCATTTGCTTGGAATTTATAATCCAACATAAATTAATTTGTTAAAAACTGTAGAATTTTTTTTCTCCATAAAATAGCAACAAGAATTCTCTATAATCATCAAACCTTTTCCTTTCCCATGAAAATAATTATACTCCTAAAATAAAAAATTATTATTCTAATTACCACTTTTGGAGTGAGAAGCATATAAAATTATAACCGAACCCATTTGCTTTTCAGAAAATTTTGTACACAAGAAGAATTGTTGCTTTTCATAGTTCAATTTTAATCTAATCTGATCCGCTGATGTCGAAAACCAACCCGGACCGCGGAATCCTAATTGTGATCAGACCGTTGAAAACTCAGCTCTATCTTCAAGGAACCCAAATGGAACGCAGCTCCGTGTGGGCCATGCATGAAGAGTCCGCATCGCCTCCCTTAACTCAAAAGAGCATCTATTGAGTTGATACATCTTGACCGTGTGATTTTAAACGGAGCCAATCTGACCACAGTCTATAATTCAGAGGACCTCTAATATTAGTGCGGATCTAGTATACACGAATCTTGAAGAAGATCGAACGGTGTACATGTATTAACTCAAAAGATTCTTTTTTGAGTTCACGCAGAGGGAATTCATGCATGAAAAGGTTAGTTAACCCATTAAAATATGCTACCGCCCACTGAAATGTTCTCCACGCATTCCTTTTTTATTTTTATTTTTTTCATTTTCTTTAGTCTTATCCTATCCCCATATCCGTCTTGTATATAAGCATCTCTCTCCCCTTCAACCTAGCTGTATGAAGCTTGAAACAAAGAAATTTTAAAAAGCTCGAAACCACAACCGAAAATTAAAATAAAATATATAAGCGAAGATATCGATCCGTGTAGAAGAGATTCTTAAAAGTTGTTTGGAAGAGATGGACGATTGCGAGCATGTATTAAATGGCGGTGATCGATCAGAGGCTTCTGATATTTCTTCTTTTTCTGGTGATTCTAATGACTCGATTTCTTCGTCTTCGTCGAATTTGACGGACGATGCGAGTTCAGGTAGTCCGAAATCAGCTTCTCCAAAGAGAAAGGAGTCGGAGTTGGATGCGAACGGGGAGGTCTTTCAGTTTTCTTCTCTCATGGCCGATTTGCCAATTAGGTATTTTTTTTTTTCATTTTGAATTATATTTTGTTTGTTTTCTCCTATAAGAAATTTATAAGAAGAAGCTGTTTTCCTTGAGCAGACAATTTTTTGTAAAGAATTTGTTTTGTTTTGTAGTGAAATCCGTCGGAAGCAGTATGGATTTTCTTGATTTTTAAAAAATAATTTTGCCTTTATTTTTCTTGAGGTATAAATGAGGCGGAGCATAATTTTCTTTAAAAATAATAAAAAACGAAAAATAATAAAAAGAGTATAACAGTAATTTTTTATATTCCCTTTGACCGCCTTATTTGATCCTGCCGAGTGCTGATAGCTAAAATAGTTTTTAATTCTCAACTCTCAAGTCTCAAGTATAAATTTTGGAATCCTTATCTCAGTGGAAAAATAAACGTTCAAATTAAAAAAGAAAATGGAATATGTAACTTTTGATAAATTTTTAAGAGTGCGAAGCTAATAAATCTATGAATTTTGTGCAGACGAGGTCTCTCCAAGTTCTACCAAGGGAAGTCACAGTCCTTCACATGCATTTTTGAAGCCAGATGCATAGAAGATTTAGCAAAAAAAGAATCTCCTTACGCAAAAAAAATTAAATCATCCAAGAGTTATGCTGGTTTGGAGAAGCAAAATTTTATTCCAGGCCCCTACAACAAAACAATTGCAAAGAAGTCCCCCAGGGGAAACTCATGTGCTTCATTAATTTCCAGGAGAAATAGCAATGCCTTTTTCAGCAGTGGCAAGCCACCTGTACCCGCATATAGGTCATAGGAGATGATGATTTATTTTATTGAATCTCTCATTTATTATTGAGAAAAATTAAATTATTCGCCGAAATTGATGTAATTCTTTTTTAAACATTTTGTAATATAACAAAAATCTTGCGCACTAATCTTTTGCATGGAAAAAAAAATGTAGAGTTCAAGTTCTAGATTGCTTATCCTTGGATAAAAGAATATATAACAAAAGCCATGCGCACTAATTCTGATACCTAACAAATAACAACGTCGGCAGACACATTTATTTGTTATTGATCCAAGTAATTTAATCATCACTAAGAAGAAAAAAACATTATCTAAGAAGAAATACTAAATTATTTTATTCAACGATAACACAGTTTCAACTTTCGAGTGATGCCGAACAGACAACTGTCCTGTTCTAACGGTTTATATCGTATCAGTAATATCTTTTTAGCTTTTTGCATATTTTCTCAACCTTTCTAGTCATTTAATTATTAAAAGTATCACTCTTTAATGTAGATTAAATTCACCTTTTAATTAATTTTATTTAAAATATTAATTATTACTAGACACTATTTATGAATTAAATATTGTTAATCATGATTATAATTAATACAACACTATAAATTCTTCAAGTTGAAATTTAACCCAACTCTGGCGAAAGCTATAAAGCGCGTTGCTTATCACATCTAAAGTTCTGAACCATTGCGGTCCTGCGGACCTTATTTGCTTCGGCAATGACTAGTATGTACCCCTTTTTTTTTTCTTTTGGCAATGACTAATGTGGACCTTTAGCTCAGCAAGCTCTACTTGGATACAAGTCCGAGGTGCATGTATCTTTCGGGAACAGGAAAATCGGATCCATCTCTAAAGTCTAAACCACCATTTCATATCACTGTTAATCCGCGGTAGGGAAGTACAAAATTTGAGCTATTAGTCTATTACTCATAAATAACATGCTGAACCTTAAATTTACAGTCACTGACCTTAAAAAAAAAAATAACATACTGAATTGATTTGTTTAACGGATCAGCTTTTGGCTTGATGACAAGCGAACCATGCTTCTGAAGAAGATACTTGTGTAATTTGTGTGATAGCATTTGTCAGATGATAATTGAAAATTATATAAATAGCCGAGTAAAACTAGGGTATTCTTAGAATCACCAATTTCTTTCTGGAACAAATTTTTCAGAATCACTTAAAATAATGAATTTAAATCATTAAAATTGAACTACCTCATGAGTCACGAGTAACGCATTAACATATTAAACTTATTATGTGAAAGAAAAAAAATATATTTTTTTCTTACTCTATCAAAAAAAGCCCTTCAATCTACGTATCAAATAGAATTTAATTTATCAAATATAAGAATTAATTTAGTATAAATTAAAAGGGTAAAAAAGAATTATAAGTTAATTTTAATGTGTTCATTATTCATCATTATTCGACTATTTCATTTTATACTAAATTATTTAAAAATTAAAATTTTTGTATGTTAATATATTATTTCTGAAGTAGATCAGTTTCAACAATTTCAATTTATTGTATGGAGCTAATTTGATAGATTTTGATTTAAATTCATCAATAAAACTCGATGAACTTGAGAACACCTGGTATTTAAGATCATAGATTTTATTATTCAGATCTAGCTGATGTTTTACCTTTATTTTAAGGCAAAAAGTAAATATTGATGCTGGATGTAAATCATTGATTGTACTATTCAGATCTAGCTGTTTTTTTTAACCTTTGAATTAAGGTCACATGATTGAAATCAAACTTGGATTCATTCAAAGTAGATGACCTTGTCAAACAGATACAATCCAATATAGACTATCTAGATTTTCCTGTGATCCTTTGACAAACCCTCACAAACTCAAAAGCATGCTTACATCAATATTTGCTGAATATTGGAAGTCGAGATGTTACTGAAAAATAGATAAGAAACTGTGAAGATAAATACGTTTTAATGGTTAAGCATTTGAGATTCATAATTATGCTTGACCATATATAGCAAAGTTTTTTAGCAATTAGGATACTATTTAATGGCAACGGTGTATTTTTTACATGATGAATTGAAAACTGCTCTTTCCGATTCCAATCTGCTCTCGCCACCTGTTTTTGAGTTCTCTACTTCTTACAACTGTTTCTCCTTTTAGGCTTTTACTCACAATAATATAGATATAATTTAAATGACTATAGATCACCATTTAAGATATTGAATTATATTAAGCATAATAACGTGCATGGCGTATTTTAAAATATAATGGATGAAATTAATTTTCAATTATATGATCTGGAAATTTGAATTGCAGAATGAAGTAGGGCCGGAAATTTCCATTTTTTTAAACGCTGGATAGAATTCTAATTTCACTGTGGGCTACAAGGCTGACCAAGTACTAATCCAGCCTCTGAATCTGACTCCGCTGCTCTCCAATAGGAGAACAGGGTCCTGTTATTTAAAATCTAACCATTGAATTTTTTTTACACGATTCTCAATAGAGATAAACGGTTAGATGTTGACTAACAGAGTTCTGCTCTCCTATCTGGAGAGCAGCGGAGTTTATCGCATCTTGTGCACTGTGCAGTTCATATTTTTTTTTTTTTTTTAGAATAAAGCTGTTGGTCTTATCCAGTTTCATCTTAAGTAGGATCTTTTGCGACTTTACAAACGTAGCTCCTCACGTATGGGATCATTCCTAGAGAAAAGGTACTGATTATCAAACCGTTATATACACAATTCTCATTCCTTTTATCATACTCACTGCTCACAAATCCACAGATTTTAGCGTAGCCTTTGAATAGTAACTCCGTGAGCTTATGTCATGTCTTCGACTCTTTATATACACCTACCAACCTACGCTGTTGATCCAACTCACTGGCACAATTATTGCAAGAGGATAGAAGAAAGATACAGAGAGAATGGGGATTGGAAAGAAGGGGACGAAAGTTCCTGCGAAAAACGAGCAATCCACGCGCAAGGATCGGCGATCAGCGACTGGAATGAGCGGGGAGCCGAAGAAGGGAGGGCATGGTGGTAAATTCACATGGGCGGGTCCCGGCGGCGTAGAAGGGGAGAATGTTGCAATGGAGAAGGGGGCAAAAATTGATGTCAAGGATCCCAACTTTGAAGAAGAAGAGGAAGAGAGGGAAGTGGAAAATTAAATTGTACTAGTTTGCATTTTAATTATCGTTTTGAATTTAATAATAAATTTGCTAGGCATGTATATATATGGTTGCCTTTCTATCTTTGGTTAATTGTAAGATGTTTGTTTCATTCAATGAAACGGGGCACTAGGTCTAGATGCCTTTTTTTTTTCTCAAAATAAAAATGTACTTTTGAGATTCCTAAAAAAGGATTTTGTTGGCTTGGGCCTGATCTGCAACTGCAAGCGTTTGAACTTTGAAGTATCTAGAAAATGATTTTGAAGGAAAAATTGTATAAAAAGTAGCCGAGGATATATTTTTTTTATTCTCTGGAGGATTAAAATGATTTATATATTTTGCTGCCAGAATCTAAATCCACGTCCCAATCAATTCGTTGTCAACCAAGAAAATAAATTTATTGTTCAAAACCTTCGCCTAATCATTTAATTAGATCTGTCTTTGAAAAAAAAATCCGTACGTAAAAGAAACAATATGTGATGAAATTACACGTCATGACTCTTAAGATAGGGTCGTCTACTTTTAGATAGGGTTGTAAGTAAACGGATCCGGATCTTTTTGTTCTGAATTTGGAGATAATCCAAATCCGAATCAAGCGGACAAACATAATTCCGGATCCGAATCCGAATATTAGTTGCATATATTGAAATTATTTGAGTAAAACTAATATACACTTAAGTGTACCGTACATTTAACTCTAGGACCGTACGATTTTTTTAAAAGTCGTGTAGATTCTTCAAAAGTCGTGTAGTGCGAATCTCAAAGCTAATCCTAGGGTTCTAAGGTTAAGTGTATGGTTCAATCGGTACACTTAAGTGTATATTAGATTGACTCAAATTATTTCAGATATGGATACAGATAATTCTGTACAGGTATGAACGTAACCGATGTCTTTATATATTCGGATCCGAAATTTATGTTTGCTCCCAATCCGCTCCAACTTCAATGCTCCAAATGAAAAAAATTAATATTTTATATTTATTTCAGTTTAATTGTGAAATAAATAACAATTAGACACCTCTGCTGCGGCTTTGCCGCAACTGCTATGTTGTGTTGCTTGATATCGTACGTAGTTTGTTTGGGTAGGTATTCTTCCTAAGTAGTGTCATAATTTGAGGCACTCTTGTACACTGGCCATTTTTTAGTTAAATACGGGCATATTTATATATACAGGTCCAAATATAATGTAGTAAACATCTAAATATATTAGGAAGTGTTTCAAATTACGTTGAAATATGTAAACATATTCAACAAATATATACAATAGAGATTGCAGGATAAATGAAAAACGTAACTATCTTACATAACAACAATATTGAAATTGGAGAGGCCAAGTGGTTGACACTATTATATAAACTAATTCAATAATTAATCAACATTAACAAACTAGTTTACAGTTGGTGAAAAGTCTAGCTTTTTCTTAATAGAAATTATGCAGCAATTCTGCAATTTTGTAAGCTCTTTCTTTGTACTCCTGCATTTTCAATGGAAATTTGTTGATGAGAAATATTCATAACTAAAACGCATGAGATATAATTGGTTTTTTTATTATTCAATGCCGACCCACTATGATGCCTAATTTGAAGGAAAAGTATTATATGTTCAGCATTTGATTAACATATGAAGTTTTTGTATTTTTAACTTAAAAGAAATCCATATGAAAGATTTCCATTGCAATTTTGATATTTCTATCTATTAGAGGTGCTGAAGTACTAATAGAGTTGGTTATTTTGGTAAATTATCCTGAAATTTTGAAAAATATGTAATGTAAGTTTACGAAATGTGAAGCTGTTCAGGATATTGGAACTGTATCAGTTGGTATTTGAGAACACTTTTGTAAGTGTATGTGCAGGAAGAAGTTATACTGCAAGTGAGGTATTGAGCATGGTATGAGAAAATTGGTCTTATAGTTAACTTTAATTGTTACATTTTTGCTGTTACATAGTAAACATGCTTGAATAACTACAATCAATTAGGTATGGGTAATTGGACATGTACCAGTTTAGGTTTGAGCTAGTATCAGTGATATAGGTATATGAGAAAACATAATGAACATAGAGTGTACCTATATGACATTAAGAGTTGCAGAGAGATTCAATTTTGTAATTGTGTAAAATTTTGTGGGATGCATAAAAGTTAGGTAAATCTTACTAATGTCTAAAATAAACTCGTAATCATTATTGAAGAAAGACTCAATTAGGAGGGATCAATTGTTCAACGAATATTGAAAAAGAGAGGAGGTTAAAAGGTGGAAGTTGAACCATGTCGAAATGGTTACTGTCGCATGTGGATTGTGTAGATGTATTTATATTTCCTTGACTCGCTTCTGTAACCTGAATTATAAAATGTTCAATTCGGTAAGGAAATAATTATTCATATGCAAATTATGTTGAATGGTTTGAATCAACGATTATATTTTTTCAAGCAAAAATATTGACCCATAGTACGGACCTATCCGTGCTATGTATAGTTCGATGGACTCACTGAAAGAAATTTGTTACTAGATTTAAAACTCTACAATTTCTCATAGGTTAGGATGCTTAGGAGAAGGCCCTAATTAATATTATTCTACTGTGGAATGTGAAGTGACTTTTTCATGGATCATGATAATTAGCATGATATTATGTCACTAATTCAATAGGTAGGCAGCTATACATTAATTACCTCAAGTATTTTCTTTTAAAATTGATTCTCAATCATATATTGCCATGGGACTTCTTTTTGTGAAATTGTGTAGATAAAATATGTTATTTTATTCGAAATATGATTGTCCCACACATTATTGTATAAGTTTTTTTCTTCAAATTTAAATTTCTAAAAGAAGATAATATTATATGGTATAGATTCATCACGTATGTTTCGTTAGGTCTTTCTTTTGGCATGCCATTTTTTTTTACGAATAAGACTAAGGGGTAAGATAATGAACACTGTATTTTTTTCCGCTTGCTCCTTTTTAGGGTTTAATCAAAGTTTTCTAGATGAATAAAATGATCACAATTCCAGTTTAATAACTCAGAAAATTGAGGCATATATTGGCACTGGGGCAATGGTGGATGAAATTGAAAAATGCACGGAAGATATTTACCTTTTCAAGATGCAGAACTGCATCACCAAATTTCACTATGATGTCATCCTTGAGCTTGATTTTTTAATACCTATAAGACATAAAATGAGATCATTATTTGAGAAGAATACGAGCTGAAATTGCTTATGATTCTTGTTTAGTTGATTCCACAATACCAATTGATAGTCATTAGTCAAGGTTGTGACATGAAGGAAATTGTTGTTTAGTGAAGGTTTAATTGAGCAACGTCAAATAAGCAAAAAATCTTTAGAAAAATAAAGAAAAGGAAAAACATAATAAAATACTGATGCTGATGACAGTAATTTAGGCGGAGAAATTTTAATGTGAATCGTGGAACAAAATTTGAACATCAATTTGGTAAAATGTGTTACTTGCTGAAGCCCGTTTAAGATGTATAGTGTGGTAAAAAGGTGGTAATAAATTACCACTGGATGTTGTTGAGTCAAGCATGACAAAGAAATGGTAATAAATTACCACTGGATTTGAGTTAAAGTTCTTTTTGATATGTATATATATTTTGCTTCCCAGCATGTATTAGAGCAGTTGACCTTGCGAGCATACTCATCACTCCCATCACAACAATCTGCAATCTACAAGACAAAAAATTGGCATATGGGTTGTACGACCATTTATGTAAGTCAATTAATGTATTTGGAAGATGCATGGTGTTCCTAGATTTGGAGGATTACTCTTGATATTTGAATATTTTGCAGGGTATACGTGAAATCAGCCCAACAATATTAGCATTAATGTATTTTGTCATTGATTACAAATTAACAATGTCATAGAAAACATAGAACAGTTTATGAGGAGAAAATTTTGTGGCTAAGTGAGAAAGGGAGTAAGGTTCAGATTGACATTTGTTCCATTATGTTTATTTGATCATTTTGTCTTCTTTTACTTGTTCCATCTTAATGAAATTCATATATGGGGTTAGAAACAGTTATAGAAGTGAAAGCATGAAAGCAATTTTGTATCAGATCCTACTAGCGGATCGAAGCAATTACATTAATTAAACAGTTCCTACAAAATCTCATGTATATTAGAATGTATGTTATGGCATGACTTATATGCACAAAAATCAGAAGAAATTGATATGAATCAGAATTGGTTTAGTTTTTTTTTTTTGGTTTTTATTGTAGTACCAGTATATAGGACAGTGCAGTGGGTTCAGAAACAATTATATAATTGAAAGCGTGAAAGTAATTTTGCATCAGATCCTATTAGCGCATCAAATGAATTACATCAATTAAACAACTTCTATAAAACTTGATGTATATCAGAATTTATTTTATAGGATGACCTGTATGCATAAAAATCAGCAGAAATTTATATGAATCAGAACTGGTTGAGGTTGTTGTTTTTTGGGGTTTGATTGTAGTACCAGCATATAGCACAGTGAAGTTTTGCATACAACATTCTTAAAAAGTTTACAGAATTATGGTAGTTTCACATCCAATATTCTTGGAAAATTTGACAAATTCTATAAGGCAAGAGCTATTTTTTTTAACAAAATTGTTGAGGGCAATTTATATGCCAGCATCATAGCATTGCAATTTTTTTTATTTTGCTTATTGAGACTTTAAGAAAATAACGAGCTGACAATGTAAGTAGTAGTTAGATGTGTGAAATGTAAATGTTAGAATGCAGGTATGTTGTGACAGGTGATTTGTTTAGTTTGGGAAAAATGGAAAAATATAAAGAAGCGACCAAAAAAAAAATTTAAACAGTAAAGTTTTAGAAGCTTTTTTTTTTATTGATTTCCCACTGGATAGCAGTTACGATTACAAAAGAATGGAACAAAAGTAGTGGGTAAGTGCAATGCTGAGGTAATTTAGTTGCACTTTGAGTATTTACATAATAGGATGGCCACACGATTAACATTTCAGATCTCAGTAAGATTGATGCCAGTTGGGAAGGGAGGAGTAGTTTGTCCTTCAGTTGTATGGCATGCGGCTTGAACACTGTTAGCTGAGGAAGATGTGTTGTTTGGCTTAGTTAGCTGCAGTAGGTGGAGGTGGGTAGTGCAAAGCAGTGTATTCATATTTTCCATATATTGGAGATGATTCTCGAGGACAGAAATTTGGCAGCGCTATTTTGCGGTTTCATCAGTCAGCTCTCTCATATGAGCATTGTTTTTCAGTGTATCAAACATCTGAGAGTGCCTCATCTTCTTAGACAAGTTGTTGAAGTCAAGGCTGGCTTGGTATAGTTTGTCATAAAGGCAGCGGATTGTGTCCCGTGCTTAGTCGAACTGGTTTGCCAAGCATTGAGCTGTTGGGGTTTTGACGGTTCAAACCCATTGATTTAGCTTAACAGCGGAAGTGTGTAAAAACAAAATTTTACGGTTAAGTTAAGCTAAAAATTAAACGAGGTATGTCAGGAAACCTTCCAAGGCGGTCCACCTTCAGTATTCCTTTGGCATCAAAACCTCATTTAATTCATTTACAGATCTACTCCATAATTGATTTCTAAAAATTTTAAATCTATTTACAAATTAAATAGATTAATATAACATGATTTATACCTTGTTTCCAAATCACAGTTGGAATGCAGAATAAGCGAGAAGAGCTACACCAAGGAAGGAATCGACTCGCAGTATCACACATGTGATACCTCTATTGGTTATCCACCAGGACTAACCGGAGAGCGGTTTATTTCTTCTGCCAGAAATACTGTAAACTGCAGAATTCTGCAGAAACACTATTCACCAAGAAAAGGACGAAAGAAATATATTTGTGTCCCGAGGTTACTTGGTATCGCTTAAAAGCTAAACCGCAGGATTTCGCAAAATACATTATTTTCCTAATCTCGAAATAACCGAAATCAAGGAAGAGAGAAAAACCGATTAACGAAGTAATCAGATTAGCACGTGAATTAGTAAGTCTTTCTCTCTACCACTACCCCTCTATTTATAGACTTTTGAGGAGGTTTGCAAAAGACCAAAATACCCCTCGAAACAAATCTATTTACCAAAAGCCCTTGACACCTCATCCTTTTATCATGTGAAATGATCAAAATACCCGTGCCACCTCACATGACACATGTCAACACATGGGAAGTCGGCACCAAGGGAAAAAGACCATTTTGCCCTTGGTCCATTAAGGCATGAATAGCGTTGGCTTTTATTTTGGGCTTTGACTTTGGGCTTTTAATTTTAATTAAGGTTTTGATTATTTTGGGCTTTTAAATCCATAATTCAAACCCATAATTAACAATTAAAATTCCAAATCATATATATATAATTGTCATGTACAATTATATTTCTTTTCGGTTATTGTTCGGTAACTTTTATACAACGTAACGTGTATGTTTATAAATTAACCGTTGTTTCCGCTTGTCATTCTTAATGACATTTATAATTTAATTATATCACGTATAATTAATTATAACCATCTTAATATTAATTATAATAAATTTATAATTAATCAGTAAGATTCTCCGAGTAGCTCCTATATGGTGTGACCCAATAGGATCTGTGTTATGTTGGTAAACAGAGTTAAAACTGTTTTAACTTCTGTTAGTCATGGGTGGCATCTGGCAACACATCATGACCATCCAATTACACAGATGATGCTGTACTGTACAATATCACGATCCAGTAAATAATTTTCTTGTGTCAGTTCTTCTGTCTCATAGCTATCAGATCAGTTTTAAGGTAGATATGTGTCATCCTTGTTAACTGTATTGATAGGCCTAAATTATATACACATTCGATCTAATTTTTATCACGAAATAACACCAAATATCTTGTATTTTGAATATAAAGTGAATAGATTACACCTAGGATCAAGTTACTGCGTTTGCTTGGTTTTAACTTACAGGAAATGAAGAAAAATGAAGAAAAATCGAAGAAAAATACCCACTGCGAACACACGGTTTGGAATATGGGCAAAATAAGTACATAGATGGATTTCTGGACGCGCGCCAATTTTAAAAAGGTATAATAAGCTATACATCAAAATCCGTGCAAAACCGAAGAAATATGCCCACTGCGAACACACGGTTTGGAATATGGCCAAAATAAGTACTTAGATGGATTTCTGGACGCGCGCCAATTTTAAAAAGATATAATAAGCTATACATCAAAATCCGTGTGGATGCACGGATCTCGATGCAGCTGCACTCTGGTCGCACAGGAAAAGTCCGAGCCTAGTGCGGATCTCGATGCATCCGCAGTGCGGATAGTGAAGACGCAGTGCGGATCCCAGTGCGGATCTCAGCGCGAATGATACTGTAGCAGTGCGGATCCCAGTGCAGATGATACTGTAGCAGTGCGGATGGTACTGTAGCAGTGCGGATTGCAGTGCGGACGCACTGTAGCAGTCAGCTAAAAATAGAGTCTGAACTTAAAACGATCATAACTTGTGACCCGTAACTCCGATTAAGGCTTATGACCACTTTTTGGAAAGCTAGCGAGAATATCTATAACATGAGAAACTAAAAACTAAAATTTTTCTCAGTGCGGATCAGCCCACCCGCAGTGCGGCTCGGAGCACCCGCACTGGACCCGCAGAAAGCCAAAATTGCACGTTTTTGACAGTTTTTCTATTTTTGGTGCATCATGGACGCGTTTTGACAGCCACATGTGGACAAGACAATTCTGAAAAACAATCCAAATATAACACCCACTAACTCCACTCCCTAGGCTCTTAATTGGACATGATCCTTGGCTATAAAAGGGAGGATCTCTTCCCATCTCATCCACAATCATCTCTTCCCATCTCATCCACAATCATCTCTTCACATCTCCTCTCTATCTCTTCCCATTCATTCTTTCATTATCTCTACACACATAGCGATAAATTCTGAAGTAAGGAAAGCTTCCAAGCAAGGAGAAGAAGGGTTTCCTGAGCAAGAAGTCGGCAAGATTGAGGGCTTTGATCAAATAAAGGGTGTAATCATTTCTTTATTTCATTTCTTCTTACTTTTGCCAACTTTTGTAATGGATCTCTCCATGAGGGAGTAGTTCTCTCTCTAGGGGTTTAGGTCAATGCATGAACTTGTTTAATTCTATTTTATTCAGTTATTTGTTTTTATTATGATTGTTTTATGAGATTTGATGTTAATTTCTGTGATTTAATAATTTGTGTTAATTACATAATTAGTACTTGAATTGTAGTATCCCGTTTTGAATTCGAAAGAACCAAAATTGACTGTGATCAATAGGATAGTACCAAATTATGAATGCAAATACCTTAGGTTTAGGTTAAGATTGTAACCAATTTAATCTAAGCCGGAAATATAGAAATTAAGGTTAGGAATTTGGTGAAGAACCTAATCGTGAAGTCAAACCCTAATTAGGACATCTCAATTCAAATCGGGTATTGGTATGATGGACTTAATTGCGAAGTACCAATATTTGAGGAGAGGAGAGACTAACAAGAGCTTATAGGTCTAGGTTGCTAGGGTGGGGAACTTCATTGAGAAGTTCGAGTTACCTAGGCATGTTATTAATTTACGAAAGTAACCCTTAATAACATATTAGGTTAGAAACCTCATCAAATCATACATGAATTCAAACAAATACCGAATTAATAGAGTTAGCAAGGAATTGTAGACCAAAGACCCCTAGATCTCTAAATCTTGAAAGCAAACCAATTTCTTTCTTTTACTTTTATTTACAATTATTGTTTCAAACTCCTTTCTCTTGGGTATTGAACCCAACCTTAGGAATTGTTAGAACAAACCCCCCAATTTACTTTAATTGCACTTTACTTTATTTTATTTTCTGAAATTTATTACTAAAGTTTGAACTAAGTTTTTATCGTACTCCCTGTGGATCGATACCTAAAATACTACTTTGATAGAATTGTGCACTTGCAATTTAACTCAAACGCGTGTTAAAGGTTTAAAAGGTACATCTTATTGTACTGAAACTTTGTGCATACGCTTTTGCGCGCATCAAGTATCTTTTCTTGATCTTGAGTAGATTATCAAATATAATTACTCTTGTAATTATACTGCATGCAGATAATCTAACTCTACCAAGGGACCCAGTGATGCTATAGCTCGTATAGAGATACGAGGGACAAGTAGTATTCTTGGTAGACTATCACTTCCTCAGCTAAGTTATACATATGGAAATGCTACCGTTATGGCTGCTTTTTACGGACAGCGTTAGATAACACTCACTCATATATATTTCTTAGTGGGAACGATAAATACCTCATACTGTAGAACTTTGACACTGAATGAAAACATAAATGACACGAACACAATTCTATTTAATGTTTCATTCGGGGTCTGTCAAATACCATGTTCCTAGAACACGTATCTATGTGATTAAAATGACATCTCGTGTCAGGTGGTTTGTAAAACTTAACCATCTTTTAATCTACATACTAACCTTATAGCGGTAATTAGTGTTCCTGCTAATTACCTTGGTCAGTGACCTTTTAAGAGTATATATTATCTATATTATGGAGTTTCACAATTTCAGTCATGAACTCGAAATGATCCACAAATGCAATAATACTCAAGGCAACAAAATGATATATAAATAAACATTCAATTCATGAACAAAGCTTTATGATTAACTTATCGTATTATTGACTTCTAGATTATTACAAACTAACATGAGCCACATGTTGTCAAGTTTTTTTGGTATGGCTGAAGATGTTAGTGTTGAAGTATGCTGTCACGCAGTTGTCTCCAACGTAGTATGCTTGAAGGAAATGCAAGGCCATTTGAGAAGCTAGTGTTAGTTTGTAATAATCTAGAAGTCAATAATACGATAAATTATCATAAAGCTTTATTCATGAATTGAATATTTATTTATATATCATTTTGTTGCCTTGAGTATTATTGAATTTATGGATCATTTCGAGTTTATGACTGAAATTGTGAAACTCCAGAATATAGATGATATATACCCTTAGAAAGTTACTGACCAAGGTAATTAGCAGGACCACTAATTACTGCGATAAGGTTAGTATGTGGATTAAAATATGGTTAAGTTTTACAAACCACCTGACACGCGATGTCATTTTAATCACATAGATACATGTTCTAGGAACATGGTATTTGACAGACCCCGAATGAAACATTAAATAGAATTGTGTTCGTGTCATTTATGTTTTCATTCAGTGTCAGGTTCTACAGTATGAGGTATTTATCGTTCCCACTAAGAAATATGTATGTGTAATTGTTATCTACCGTTGTCCGTAAAAAGCAGTCATAATGGTGGCTTTTCCATATGTATAGCTTAGCTGAGGAAGTGATAGTTTACCAAGAATGCAATTTGTCCCTCGTATTTTATACGAGCTATAGCATTACTGGGCCCCTTGATAGAGTAAGATTATCTGCTAGCGGTATAATTACAAGAGTAATTGTATTTGTTAATCTGCTCAAGATCAAGAAAAGATTCAGTTAGCAAGGATGACACACATCTACCTTGAAACTAATCTGATAGCTATGAGACAGAACAACAGACACAAGTAAATAGTTTACTGGATCGTGATATTGTACAGTACAGCATCATCTGTATAATTGGATGGTCATGATGTATTCTGCCAGATGCCTCTCATGATTATAAAAGTTAAAACAGTTTTAACTCTATTTACCAACATAACACAAATCCTATTGGGTCACACCATATAGGAGTTAATCGGAGAATCTTATTATGATTGATTATAAATTGGTTATGATCAATAGTAAGATGGTTATAATTAATTATACGTGTTATAATTAAATTATAAATGTTATGTAAAAATAACAAGCAAAAAACATTAGTTAATTTATAAACGTGTGTGACACGTTGTATAAAAGTTAACCGGTTAATTTATAAATGTGCATGACACGTTGTATAAATTACCTAAACAAAAAACCGCAAGAAATATAATTGTTCAGAATAATTATACGAATATTATTTGTATTTGGGCCGAGGGCATTCAGGTCTTTTCAGATTCGTCCTTATTCGCATGACATGTCATCGATCCTATCCAGATGACACGTCATCGATACCGAAACAAACAACCGCAAAAAATATATATAATTATTCAGAATAATTATACGAATATTATTTTTATTCGGGCCGAGGGCATTCGGATCTTTTCAGATTCGTCCTTATCCGCATTACATTTCATCGATCATATCCAGATGACACGTCATCGATCTTATCCACACGACATGTCATCATCCTTATCCATTCAATGGCATATCTTGTAAATAGGCATATGTTAAGGGGTATTTCGGTCTTTTGCGAACCTCCTCAAAAGCCTATAAATCGAGGGGTACATGGAAAGAGAAACTCACTAATTCACTTGTATCGTTTTGTGCAGAATCGAATAGGTTTTTCTCTCTTTCTCGATTTCTCTCCCAAATAGTGTTTCGGTTGAGAAAAGAAAGTTATACGTAGTTGACATATAATCTTGCGGATTGTTGTGGAGTATATTTACGGGATCAATGAATAGTGTTTTATCGAATTTCGCGGTATGTCAGTTTTTGCATAATTCCGCGGTTTATACTATTTATGGCAAAAGAAATAAACCGCTCTCTGGTTAGTCCTGGTGCATAACCGATAGAGGCATCAGACGTCTGATGCTCCGAGACGAGTCATTCCCGATGTCGCTCTTCTCGCTCGGTCTGCATTCCAACTGTGATTTGGAAACAAGGTATAAATATGTTATATTAATCTATTTAATTGGTAAGTACATTAATGTTTTAGAAATCAATAATGGAGTAGATATGTAAAATGATTAAATTGGGTTTTGATGCCAAAGGAATACTGAAGGTAGACCGCCTTGGAAAGTTTCCTGACATACCCCGTTTAATCCTGAGCTTAAGTTAGATGTGAAATTTTGTTTTACTGTTTCCCCACCTTAAGCAAATAAATGGGTTTGAACTGTCAAAACCCAATAGCTAGATCCTCTTCTATCTCAATGATAGGCCTAAATTATATATATATTCGATCTGATTTTTATCACGAAATAACACCAAATATCTTGTATTTTGAATATAAATTGAATAGATTACCCCTAAGATCAAGTTACTGCGTTTGCTTGGTTTTAACTTACAGGAAATGAAGAAAAATGAAGAAAAACCGAAGACAAATGCCCACTGCAAACACACGGTTTGGAATATGGCCAAAATAAGTACTTAGATGGATTTCTGGATGCGCGCCAATTTTAAAAAGGTATAATAAGCTATACATCAAAATTCGTGCGGATGCACGGATCTCGATGCAGCCGCACTCTGGTCGCACAGGAAAAGTCCGAGCCTAGTGCGGATCTCGATGCATCCGCAGTGCGGATAGTGAAGACGCAGTGCGGATTGTGAGGACGCAGTGCGGATGGGACTGTAGCAGTCAGCCAAAAATAGAGTCTGAACTTAAAACAGTCATAACTTTTGACTCGTAACTCTGATTATGGCTTATGACCACTTTTTGGAAAGCTAGCGAGAAGATCTACAACATGAGAAACTAAAAACTAAAATTTTTCTCAGTGCGGATCAGCCCACCCGCAGTGCGGCCTGGAGAACCCGCACTGGACCCGTAGAAAGCCAAAATTGCACGTTTTTGACAGTTTTTCTATTTTTGGTGCATCATGGACGTGTTTTGACAGCCACATGTGGATAAGACAATCCTGAAAAAGAATCCAAATATAACACCCACTAACTCCACTTCCTAGGCTCTTAATTGGACATGAACCTTGGCTGTAAAAGAGGGGGGGTTCATTCTCCATTGATCTCATAACATCTCATATCAACTCTTCCCATCCATCATCCCTCATTTTTTCATTCTCTCTACACACACATCATACTTAGCGATAAATTCTGAAGAAAGGAAAGCTTTTAAGCAAGGAGAAGAAGGGTTTCCTGAGCAAGAGGTCGGCAAGATAGAGGTTTTTGATTTGTCAAAGGGTGTAATTACTTCCTTTATTTCATTTTTTCTTACTTTGACAATTTTTGTAATGGATATCTCCATGAGTGAGTAGTTATCTCTCTAGGGGTTTAGGTCAATACATGAACTTGTTTAATTATATTTTATTCAGTTATTTGTTTTTATTATGATTGTTTTATGGGATTTGATTGTTAATTTCTGTGATTTAATAATTTGTGTTAATTACATAGTTAGTACTTAAATTGTAGTATCCCGTTTTGGATTCGAAAGAACCAAAATTGACTGTGATCAATATGATAGTACCAAACTATGAATGCAAATACCTTAGGTTTAGGTTAAGATTGTAACCAATTTAATATAAGCCGGAACTATAGAAATTAAGGTTAGGAATTTGGTGAAGAACCTAATCGTAAAGTCAAACCCTAATTAGGACATCTCAATTCAAATCGGGTATTGGTATGATGGACTTAATTGCGAAGTACCAATATTTGAGGAGAGGAGAGACTAACAAGAGCTTATAGGTCTAGGTAACTAGGGTGGGGAACTTCATTGAGAAGTTCGAGTTACCTAGGCACGTTATTAATTTACGAAAGTAACCCTTAATAACATATTAGGTTAGAAACCTTGTCAAATCATATATGAATTCAAACAAATACCGAATTAATAGAGTTAGCAAGGAATTGTAGACCAAAGACCCCTAGATCTCTAAATCTTGAAAGCAAACCAATTTCTTTATTTTACTTTTATTTACAATTATTGTTTTAAACTCCTTTCTTTTGGGTATTAAACCCAACCTTAGGAATTGTTAGAACAAACCCCCCAATTTATTTTTATTGCACTTTACTTTATTTTATTTTCTGAAATTTATTACTAAAGTTTGAACTAAGTTTTTATCGTACTCCCTGTGGATCGATACCTAAAATACTACTTTGATAGAATTGTGCACTTGCAATTTAACTCAAACGCATGTTAAAGGTTTAAAAGGTACATCTTATTGTACTGAAACTTTGTGCATACGCTTTTGGAAGCATCATTCAATGTTATCCTCGAAAGGTGAGTGAAAAGTTTTTGAAAGTGATGGTGCAGGAGAATGTTCGATGCAAACTGTAACAAACACTACGGTGAGTCCGCAGATGTCAGTTTGATGATTGTAAGTGGGCAGGTCGAGGCCTAAGTTGAGTGAAAGCTTGGTTAAGAGTTCACGGGCTTGGAGTAGCATTAAAGCCATGTTGTTGTTGGGGTAATTTTATATGAGAGATTGACAATGGACTGGTGGGAAGGAGTGTGATTTTAATGGAGGGTTCTTACATCGCAAGTAGCAGTTATAGGTAAGTGGTTGTTACAGTGGAATTAGATGTATGATTTCTGGAGGTAGGATGGTTAGGCTGATTTAAATAGTTGTAGGGCAGATCTAAGAGAAGGTGTGTAGTGAACGGTATAGTGGGTGGGGATATTTTATGTTGGGACAGGTGTTATTTGAGGATATGATGAGATGTACAGGTGTTGAGGTGTGGTTTTAAGGGGGGGCAGGTGTCCAACGATGATGAACTTGAAGCATTCTAATTGAATTAGTTGTAGAAGATGTGTTGGGCTAATTGGAATGTCTTTAAATAGTGGGCTCTTTGGTTCAGCAGGGCTTACATATTTTCATGGGCTGAGGTTGCAACAACTTCAATCAAAAGAAGTATGTAAGAAAATGAATTTGGAAAAAGTATGTACCTAGTTTTAATTTTTCTGAAAAAATGAAAAACATTTGTACAAAACAGTATCTAATTGGAAGGTAGGAAAAACAAAGCTTACCTTTAATGTGGGTCACACATGAAATACTGTTGCAACATTGTGTGAAATTTTTTTCTTTCAAGTGACAAATTGAAGAAACATATAATTAACACGATGGTACAATTTTGGTTTTACCATTATTGTGTTTTGCATTCTCTCCAAATAAAAATAATCAAGCAAAATATTCGTATCTTTGTTATTTAGAATCTCGATTTTATTTCTTATTGTAAGTTTGAGGGAGATAGATTTTTTTACCAATATATTATATTGATGGAAGTGGAAGATTGATGAAATCCTTTGGGTGTTCATTTGGGAGATGTTGCTCTTAGCTTGGAAAGCATTGAAATTTTAGGAAATCCTTTTGACAGTCATTGATAGAAGATGGAATGATAGATGGAAGAAATTATATTGGTTGTATGGTTTCTATTTTTTTTAGTGTAAAAGTAGAGTTGTGCAATGTGACACGATATCTATTATGAATTGATACTACGAGAAGTGGGGAGAGAAAGGGGAACTGATAAACAGTAGGTAACTAGTTAGTACATTTAAAATCTGTTCATTATTGAAAATCATACAGGTGCACACTTTGGTACTTATGAGAGAGGGAGAAAGGGAGAGGGAGAGAGGTAATAGGAAATAGCTATATGCGGAAGCTGGTCGAATTCACATCTTTTCTCTCTCTAAGGACAATATCTATTTTTCTCTCATTTTTGAAGAGCATGTGAAATTCGTCATCTTAACTTGGTTATATAAAATTTGCGTTTAATCTCTTATGGGAAATAACGCACTCAAAGTTGTAAGGACTAGTTATATAATGTGAGAGCAAGTCATAACTGGAAGTATTGAAGAGGAAGATGTGGGTAAAAAATATTCCAAGTGCATGCCAGTTGGTAGTTGACAGTGGTAAGTGAAGTTGTCTATTTTCAATGACAATGAGAAAGCGTATACCTTCATTTATATAGATATCTTCTTCCACCTTGATATAAAGAATATTCCAGGTAGGAATGGCAATTGTGGCAAAATGTTTATATCTTCCTTGATAATTTATGTAGTCCTCTACATGATCAAAGTAAATCATGGTTAAGTTTTCGCAATATGTATTTTTTTTATTCTTATTTTAATCCGTGAATTTGGTAAGATTTTAAGCAGGGTAAGGTTGTTAAGCAGTGTTTTCCTAGAGCTAATTTGTTTAACTTATGGCTTAATTTTTCATGATGTGACAAATGAAATTTGTGTTTTGAAATTAAGAAGTTCATGGTAGTGATGTTCTTATATATTTTAAAAATGGGATTGGTTGCTAAATTAATAATGTAGAATCTGAAAATTGAAGTAACTCTGTGGCCATATATAAGTAGTTGAAATTTATGTTCTTAATACATGAGTTGTTAGAACACAAATTTAATTAATTTTTTTTATTTAAACTTGTAATACCTGATACTGTTGTAGTTGATTGGAAGCTACAACAACATAAAATGAAGTTCCATGGCAGATATAATCAATTTAGATGTCATCTCTGATATGAAAACAATATATATTAGTTAAAAAAATGAAAAAGAAATAGTAGTTCATGTCTCTATCAAAATTCATTCTAGTTTAATGCATTCCATGTTACCATAGTATCAAGTTGCAACATTTCTAAGTTGAACAACTTAGTATTTATTTTTCAAGCGGCAGGTGTAAAACAATTTCCAGTGGGAATGTGTACTTAGGGCTAGAAAAAGTTATGGTATAACAATTGAGTAGTGGAAGAAAGTTTATTTATTGGTTAGACGTTAATAGTGAGGAGCAGGTGTTAGAATGTGTAAGTTGCGACAGTTTGTATAAGGAAAGCATGTAAGAATGCAGTACAATATATTATTTTTAGTATGAAAACAGTATGGTATTTCTTGGATGAAAGAATGTCAGATGATCTTATTTTAGCTTTTATGATTGTGGAAAGGTAGCAGTGGTGTTATGTTTAAAGAATATATGAAAGACAGTTATGATATAGGACAAAAGTTTTAGTTAGCATATAATAGTTTATACATGTAGTGTTTGGTGACAAAAGAGGTGCAGTTATATTACAAGTAATGATCCAAAACATTGGACAGATTTGAATAGTATGCTGAACCATACCGGATAATTCATCTACGGTGTAGTAGTAGCTGAGCTTGCCTCGTCATCATCATGTGAAACACTGAGATAGATGTTGGGAAGAAAAAATGGTAAAGCGGATTTCAGTAATGTAATGTGAAAGTTAAAGTCGGCAATATGTGAGAATTAAATCATTGTTTGGTTGGTATTGAAGTGAAAAGGAATGTAAGACAGCATTTTTCACGTGCAATTGTCCGTGCTATTGTGATGTGCATATTGTGAAATTGCAACTTGCACTGTGGAATGTTTGACAGGAGAGAAGGCAGAAGGGGAGTGGCGTTGTACAAATTCAAATACGGAGAAGAGTGGCAAAGCTGGTGGTGGTATATTCCTCCTCAAATGTAATTGAAAATTTCCTTCTTGTGCCAGAGTGAGATGATGTAGGAATTTATAGGTTGGAGCTGGACCAAGGCAGTGAAGTTAGTGGAAAGTAGTGAAAGGCGAGCATGATGACAGTAGTGTATGATAAATTAAGGAGGAATAAAAATTAATATAATGTATATTGTATGGCTAACATACCTGAGATATAGATGTGCCGCTTGTGGGGAAAGTCTTGTGTCGAGCGATTTCCGTTTTGGTGTAGATACATTTGAGGGAGATGCAAATGAGAAATGGTCATCATTTATAGTAGGTGGCAGCAAGTACATCTGTGGAAATTGACAGGGTATTACAGGAACAGGTTGTACTTTGTTCACATTATATGACAAACATTGCCTATGCATTTGAGCTAAATTTATTTCCACAGTGAAGAGAAAACGTTTCTCGGATATATTCTCAAGCGAAGCGGGAACCATTCTACTTGTGCGCCTTGATTCTGCAAACACCATGTCATCTTTCTTGTTGACGATATATTCAGCTTATTTTCCTAGTAAAGTGAATTCTGTCATTGCTTTTCTGTCAATTACTCGTAAGAGTAGACGATACCTACAGTGTTAATGTATGTTTTGTTATTTTTTTCATAGTTGAAGGACATAGTATGTGATATTACAGAGGACATTAGAGAGAGCAGGTAGTGATGAGTAAATGTTGGATTTTGTTTTTTTTTTAATTGTTGGTCTCTTCAGTGTGAATGATTATGTTGGTGAAATGGAATTTTGAAGAAGTGAAAGTATTGCATATGTTTGTTTATGGGCAATGTCATGGGGTGACTGTGTATTACGTTGGTGTCTTCTTAGCTGATTTGTTGTTCAGTGTGGAATACGGCAATATTGAATTTAGTTTCCCTTATGGAAGGATAAGTTTTTGTTGGTGTTTGGGAATGTTCATGTTTCTCCATGACAAATTATTTAGGGATAGAACTGGAGTAATTTTTGTAAGGTATGCTGTCGTTACCACATTGGGTCGACAAAAAAAGAATTTACTTCATCCATTAGCGTAAAGATTTCCTAAGTGGAAAATAAATGATGCTAGCGTACCATTGAATTGTTGAGGTGAGAATTGTTTGGCAATTGTGGCAGGGAATTGGATCACCATTGCAGTATGTGGATATTTTGCATTCAGGACATCTAGAATAGGACCAGCTGTCTTGGTTGAGAATTCTGTCAATAGTAGCGGGACAAGAAAATTGTTGATCCTGCAGAAGTTAATATATATGGTAGGTGATGTTCATATGGTCATGGTAAAGCGTTTGTGAACAATATGTAACTTGTGTGAGGAAGGTATAGTACCGTGTTGCTGTATGGGTCGAGGTTGATTAGGCCTTCGAGGGAAATGTCAATCGGAGTTGTTAACTTTGATGCTTTGGAAGATTGGAGTACCCTTGGCTGGAGTATAGTAACATTGTAGCTTTCTTTGGGGGGCCTGATAAGGTGAGTAAATTGTAAGTTACAATGGAAGCAATAAGTGAAAATGGGGAGGATGAACTTGTAACATATGATTAAGACTAATTGTAATGATTTATGGTGAGGATAATGATGTTCTAATTGTGAGGAGTTTAATTTATTTCAGATTTGACAGTTTAGTATTAGTTACATTTGAGTTGCAAATATATGATATTTTACTAGTGGTGGTGGGAGAATTATATATTTAGCGCAAGCATAAGTGTTGATACCAATCCCTTGACCATAATTCTTGTAGTACATTTTTATCAGGCTTCAACAAAGAACATTCTCTTTTCCACACAAGGAGAGGCGAAAAACTCCTCCCTCTCTTCTGTCGCTGCAGTGGCGAGCCCACCTCGTCACCATGCCGCTGACTCCTAGACCCCACTGATCTTCTCTCTCTCGTTCCTTAATGGAGAAGGAACTTGGATCGTTCTTTTTCCCGCTCTCTCTTGCGTTGTCCCGTCGATTGTCAGGGAACCCACCTCTCGTGCTTGACTTGTGCGCGATTTCACCTGCCCAGTGTGACTTGTGCTGCACTCGTGCCTACCCTCTGACAAGGGGGGCTCGGCCGTGCTTCCTGCTTCGTACCTGCTGCCTTGTGTGAACCCGGGTAATATTTATACCCCCTCCCTATCTCTTGTGGGGTTTTGCCTCTCCTCTTTCTCTCATGTGTTGAGAAAATTCTGTTTCTCTCTCGTTGCCTTATTTTCTGTGATATTCATGTCTGATCTGGTTCCAATTTTTTTTTTCTTGCTGCGACACTGATATATTCTTTTTGAACTATTCACTGGCTCTGCAGTAGCACTATTGTTTTTTTACATTCATTTCTACTCCATTCAAGACTTATTTTTGTTTACTAATTGTTTTTTTTAGTTTCACCAACATTTTGACCTCATCAGCCGTATTGTGTGATAAATCCCTTAACCCTCTCCTATATTTTCTTTCTATTATTTTATAATATAACGAATTTTGTCTTTTATATTATATTTTTATTTGTATCTTAAACTTCGTATAAATTAATTATTTAACAATTATTCGTTATGTGTCTGTATTTGAATTCATATTCGTGAATTATCTGCTCTGTATCAGTTTAAAGTGAATTTAATTTTACATTTTGACATCTGTTTGCTATCCGTGTCCGTATTTGTATCCACTCATTGAAATGTGGATATGAATTTAATGTTAGCATTATCTGCTCCGAATTCACTCTGTTTACAGCCCTATTGTCTTGGACATTTTATTTTCAATTGAATTTTTAATTCTGTTTGTGTCAATTTGTTAGTTTACCATGAACTACTAGATGGATTGCTTGCTAATCCGAATTAAATCTAATAATCACCAGAGTTCACATTGGATCAATTTTGAGTTCGACGGGCTTTCCTGGTTTCATTGCTAAGAATGATTTAACATGTTGACCCAACTATCGTTGTCGCTGGCCCAAGTGTTTCTAATGTAATTACTTGGTTGTATAGTGTCGTTCATTGTAGCTCTTCTAACTTGTAAATGAAACTAAAAAGGAGCCGAATTTGTTGAATACCACTGTAGAACCGAAACTCAATTTGGAAATGATTAAAAGGATATACAAAAAAAAACTTTATGATATTTGATTCTACAACGCAATTTTCTATTCCAAAACCTAAATATGTTGAAAATCTCCAAAATTTGTATTTTTATCATCATAAAAACAAAAACCTAATAACCAGTTTTTTTTTTTCTTTCTAAAATTTTGATTTTTACCAAGTATGTAGTTTCAAACTGCAAATCATATATCGGTCCGTTATAATCTCGAAAATTCTATCAAAATGTGGTCCGTCATTTCAAACTATCAAGACCTAAATTTGCTCCACACACTACAGCAAAACGACTCATCTGTGACCGACTTTTGGGACCGGACCGATCGTTGGTCACAGATGATCCCAAAAAAACAAAAAAAAATTTTAAAAAAAAACATCAGCGACGGAATTAGCCCAAAGCCTTGTGGGACCGGCGCCCACCCCTTCTGGGACCCATTTGGCCCGGTCCCAGAAGGTCAACCTGAAATACCCACCTCCAGTACTTCTCTCCCGTGTTCTCTCTTCTCCTCCGCTAGGTTAGCAAAAAAAAATCGGCGCTGCGAAATCGGAAGAACGCCTCCGCTGAAAAATCAGAAGAACGCCGCGTTTTCTCTTCTCCTTCGGTAGCCTTCGTTCTCCTCTCCTCCTCTCTGCCTCCACTACTGGGACTTCGCAGTGGTACAGTTCTGATTTTTAGGGGTACTGTGATTCTGTGATTCTGTGATTTAAGGGTTCTATCATTGCTTTTGGAACTATCATCTGATCTAAAGTCGCATGTACAAATACCGAGTTGCTCGTACCAGTACCTGTCCGGTACCGAGATGCTTGTACCAGTACCAGTCTTTGTTTGCACTTTTATTTTATTTTTATCTAAATAGGTAGGTCCAATCAGAAGTGTGGAGAATGTTTTCGTCAGATTTCAGATTTCTTTTATCGGAGTCCATGAGAAAAAAGTTTTCGTCCCTAGCTAGCAATTGTCAATTGGGCCCTGAATAAAGGAGCTGCTGTTTTCCATTTATTTGCTAGTCAGATAGGTGAATCAATTGGTCGAATTGTTAGTGTCTTGTTTATAATATATTATTTACAGAAAGGGGTAATCTGATCTGATAGTAAGTACAGAAAGGGATAATTACAATGAAAATAACAAAACTTGATTCATATTTGTTTCAATAGCCATTAGTGACAAATATTACCAATGTCTGTTTAAGTTATGTAAGGTTAGTTTTTTTTTTTTTTTTTTTGCTTCTTACATATGCTTTTTTCTTCTTCTTAGAATGTCTGTTTCTCTTTAATTTTATGTAAGGTTAGTTTGATCAACTCAGAAGAGTTGTTGTTTAAGTTAGTCCTTTAATTTACCATGTTTTAATGTAATCCTATGTTGAATCTGTTATTTCTCAAGTAAGGGTCAAGTAAATCAAGCAATCATGTTTTAATGTAATCCTATGTTTTCACTGAACCTTTTGACATTCTTGACAGACTGTTGCATCATTATCCATCCCTTATATAATTGAAGGTAGGTTGTTTTGTATCTATGTACTTTGATTGAGGGTTAATTTAGGCTAAATTAATTGAGCCTAATGTGTGCCGGTTTGGTTGCATAAACATTGTTAATCACATTCTTGACATTGTTATTCATTGTTGCAGCGCTGCCTTGTCAAGACCACTACTGCACTTCCACTATCTCTACATTCTCTCTCAGCACCAAGGTCAGAATTTATTTTTATCAATATTTATTAAAATTACGAACAACTTTTTTAGGGTTTAGGGGGTTTACCTTTGCTCTTGTTCTGAATTTCAATTTGCTTGTGGAACTTTGTGTTGTTTGACAGTGATGGCACTTCTGTTCAAAATTGCTTGTGAATATAATTTTGATTTTATTTTTTCAATGATTGGATATTAAGCTAATTAATGCCAAACTTCTGAGTTAGTTCAGTCCATTACAAAGGATTAATTACCAGACCAAAATTATCCTTTCTTTTTTGATAAAAGTGAGGATAGACCACTGATTCCATTACCAGAACCAAGTTTAACTCAGGATTCAGTACCAAACCACTGGTACTGATCCTGATATTACACAATCAACCAAAATTCTCCTTAATTAGTAGGTTCTTCCTGGTGGAATTGCTGAATTGCTGAAGTAAAATTCTCCTTAATCTGGTACTGTAGCGGTTGTGTATTAGTTGCTGAATTGCTGAATTAAAATTATCTATCATAGTGAATTTGATTTGTTTTTTAGACTACTTGATCTAATATAAATAAACTCTAAAAATAATAAAATTTTAGTACGCATGCCAGATGGAAGCTGTCATTGCCGCCGCTTCCTTAAATCTGACAAGCTTCCGTTCTATCACTAAACACCAAAAAACAAAACAAACAAACAAAAAAGAAAAGAAAAAAAGTTAACGGAAAGTTAAAAGAGTTTTAGCTCATTGTTCTTCCTTTTCTCTATGCAGTCCCTTTTTGATTTTATAGATGTTGCAAGGACTGTGAAGCCTGGCACCTACAGACTGGTAAAATTTCTCTTCTCACAAGTTTTGTGATATATTTTTTTTTAAATCTTTACCAACTTTATATGTACATTACAGAAATACAAGTTTCCCTTCTCACAACTAGATTGGTTTTGTGATAATTTCCCTTCTCACAAAACTTTATATATACATTAAAGATAAGTTTTGTGAAGTCACTCAAGAGCTATACTCCCTTTGACAAATTATTATGAGATATAGAAGAGAAGCAGACCCCACTTTTGAGTTAAAAAATCTGAACTCAGATCAGAGTTCATAAATTCAAGCGTGGAAGATCATAAGCCCCAGCATTTATTGATAAATGGTTATAAAAGTTAGTTAAGCTTGTAATTGCTGTTGTTAATCAACCTATCAGTTCATGTAAGAAGTAAATTGGATCTAAACATATTTGATAATTATGTAGTACTTTAGATGTTTTATGTCGTACTTGAGATATTACATATTTGATGTTTATGTAGTATTTTATATGTTTTATGTCATACTTGAGATATTTCATATTTGATGTTATGTAGTATTTTAGATATTTCATGTTTATGTTGTTTTGTGAATTGTTTGTGAATCATTTGATATTTGATGTTAAATTCTTGGTACGTACCAATTAGATTACTTATGAATTATTTGATATTTGATGTTAAATGCTTGGTACGTATGAATTAAATTGCTCGTAAATCGTATGATATTTGATGTTAAATGCTTGATATGTATCAATTAAATTGCTCGTAAAGCGTATCATATTTGGTGTTAAATGCTCGTAAATCGTATGATATTTCTGCTGTAGTGACAGTTTGAAACTGCGAATAGAATAAAAATCTTTCAGAAATATAATTTTTTTAATTTATTTTTTCTAAATGGTAAAAAGAAAAATTCGGTCAAAATAGTCCTCTCTAAATTTTTGAGAGAAATTTTTAAAGGAATGCCCGATGGAATCCGGTGCTTTAGTGCTGGTATGATCGCATCCTGTCCTCTCTAAATTAACATTGACTCTTCAACATTCCTCTTTCATCATCAAAACATTTGTATTTATACAAGGTCATTGCGCTGAGAGTCTCAGAGAAATCAAAGGCGGTTCAGTTTCCGGTCTAGTTTGATTCAGTTTCATCTCGGCTATGTTTCGGTGTAATCTATCAGAAAAAAAATAAGACAAATAAGCACACAGAGAAAACAATGTCTAGTCTCATATAATTCCAATCAAATAAGAATTATTAAATTTGTATCTACAAAATGCACATACTCTTACATGTTTTCTTTATTTGTTTTACACTAAATATTTTTAAAAACACTCGTTATCTAACAGCTGGTTGTAACTTTTTTGAATTAATATAATCGTACATGAATTTTCAACCAAAAAGAAAACAAACATTTGCCTTGTATTTATACGTTACTTTCACATGGGCCGGCCCCCACAAATTGGGGCTCATTACAGGCTCAAGACTAAGAAATAAAAAAATGGGTGCAATCGATGTCAACGACCC
Organism: Carex pumila; assembly: GCA_033356055.1. NCBI lineage: Eukaryota > Viridiplantae > Streptophyta > Magnoliopsida > Poales > Cyperaceae > Carex > Carex pumila. Next base: position 150,807 of record JARJHM010000088.1, read on the forward strand.
CAATTTTGAGGACAAAGATGATTCGTCCAATATTGCAATATAATTATTGAGGAAATCTATTTTGCCCCGGCTAACTTGTCCCAGTATCTCGCCCCATTATATTATCTATTCGGTTCTGTCTTATCCAAAAGTTTACTTTTAAAGAGAAAATTAGTTGCTTCTTACACCTTCGTTTGTTCTCAACTATAATTTAGATATCAGGAAGACTAAACATAACACATCATCATTAATAGTCCTTTGTGGTATATTATTTCTTAAATCAAGAAATACTGCAGAGAAATTATTACCAGGTCAAAATAGGACACAATATTGATTTTTTTTCTTTTTATATGAACTACGTATAATGAAATAGAGAAATTAGTACAAGTAAAAAAAGGAAGACTAATTAAATTATAACAAATATGATTGAGATTTTACAAATCATGAAGTGCTTTAGTCACTCCTTGTTCTGTACTGAATCAGCCCATGCTGATCGCTCATTTTTGATTTTTTTTAATAAACTATAATTAATTAAATCAAATTAAGTAAACCAGTATGATTGACTTTTTCTTTTTGAAAAACCATAAAGACCGAATGGTCATTTCGGTCTCCACATTTACTTTTCCCCCAGACCGAATTGGCCATTTGGTCTCCAAGGTTTTTTCAGTTTTTCATAATTTTTCGTGCAACCAATAGTGTAAGAAGGGTTTTTTTCCAGACCGAATTGGCCATTTGGTCTTCATGTTTTTTCTATTCAATAAACCATAATTAATAAAAATAATTTTTCTGTTTAGTGTAATTTAGATTTTTGTAGTGTAATTAATAATTATAGAATTTTTTAATTTGCATGCAGAGTAATTTACTGATATTTTTATTAATATATAACTTAATGTAGAGCATTCAAAAAGTGATTACACTAGCATGTAGAGCATTCAAAAATACACAGAACTGACACAAATTTCAATTTATTTGAATTTTTTTACAATTAGTTATGAATTTTCAAAATTCAGCTTTTGAAATAACTTTTAAATAGCCATAACTTTGGCTAGGAAAGTCGGATTTGCATATATTACCATTTTTCGGAAAGGGGGGAACGAGACGGATCCGAATATTTTTCAAGGGTCACTGTTGAGCATTCGAAGCATCATAATTTCAAAAAAAGTCATTTAGTGTCTCAAAAATTCAATTTAAGTTTTCGTTCAACGGTAGACGTACAACGTCGGTATTTTGTTTAGTATAAATTTAGGTTTTTGTAGTGTAATTATTAATTGTAGAATTTTTTAGTTTGCATACGGAGTAATTTAGCTTTTTGCATGTAGTATAAACTAATTATTGAATGATTTAATTTTTTTAGTGGAATTTAAGTTTATGTAGTGTAATGATTAATTGTATAATTTTTTAGTTTGCATGTAGAGCAATTTAGCTTTTGGCATGTAGTATAAATCAATTGTTGAATGATTTAATTTTTTTAGTGTAATTTAAATTTTTGTAGTGTAATTGTAGAATAATGTAGAATAATAGAATGAATGTCATGCATGTAATATTTAAATAGATTTGGATGTTAATATTTTTCTGGAGGGAGAAGAAGGGTATTAAAAAAATATATAATAAATTATGGAGACCGAATCCCCAATTCGGTCTAGAATTATTCGGAACTTCTGTGGCTGCATCCACGAAAAAGCTAAAAAAAAAGGGAGACCGAATTAGGAATTTGGTTCCAAGAAAAAGCAAATGGGGAGACCGAATTGGCACCCCGATAAAATTGCTTTTCGTGCGTCCACTGTAAGTGTTTCTTAATTCCTTTTTCATCTTACCATGCAATTTTTATTTTTTATTTTTAAAAAAAACTTGGTAGTGACTGATTTTAAATTTCATTCTATATTCGATTTAATTATTTTATATAACGGAAGTTATCACTTCACGATGATTTAATTATCACTTGGTATTATCAAACTTTTCACTTGATTTTATGAAGCTAATAGTTAAGCAAATTATCGCTTCATTGGTTCAAGCAAACTTGCTTGATACTTTTCAGAAAGGAAAATTTAATAGAACAGCATTTTCAAACAAGATCCCAGAACCCTGATCGTTTCTCTTTTTCGAAATACTGTTTCGGAATAATGAAAATATTAACTTTTTCAAATGCCTCTATTTTTTTTAAAACTTTAATAACTCAAAATTAAAACTTAAAAATAAAAATAAAACCTTTAGATCTGATCTATATTATTTTCTTTATGTGCTCATAAAAGAATATCACATTTCGATTTTATATTTATTTGAATCAGTAAGTAGAAAATTCAACGTTTTTAAATTATCTACATTAGTGTATTTTTACAAGCTCTTGATAATAATCAAAATGGAATTAAAATATCATAACTTTTTACACATGCATAGATAAAATGATGAGAATATGCCCAATAATTTTGTTTTGATTTTTAAGTTTAAAATTTTGAGTTATTAAAATTTTAAAAAATAAAAATATGATGGAGACACAAAAAATAGAGATATTGAAACCCTCATTAAACTATTACTTACCAAACTCATTTTCTTCGGATTTCGCAGCGTAAAATATTTAGTTCATCACAGTATGATCCAAATTATCTGTTAGCAGAAGTATTACCGTTACAAAATTACCACTTGATTTTCATATGATTTAATATTTCCTCGAATGAAAATGATGAGATACGGAAATTAAAACTGATAAGTGCATAGTGTGACGTGGAAATGCATAGAAGAATACTCTGCTTTCCTATTTGGAAATAATTTTTTTCTTTATAAAGTAAATGAAATATTGAAATATATATATTTTGTAAAATAAAAATGGTTAATTTTATTAATGATATAGGATAAATTGTTTAGCGTCCATATAATCTGGTAAATTAAAATAATGTTAAAATAAGATTGATCATATTGATTTGCACAGTACTTAAAGTAAATCCAAGGAACTACAATGAGAAAGTAAAAGAAGTGGTTTAACTTCCAAAGCAAGTTAGCACATCTGAAAGTGGTGGAGAGAGGCGCTCGGAGGGAGGGATCAGCGTCAGCAGAGGTGCAACAATGGAGGGATAGAAAGATGATTTGGTGGGGCGGAGATGGAGCGGAGTGGAGCGGAGCAATTGATGACTTAGGTTTTGCGCTTCAATCTTAAGTGAGGGTCGCTGCGAGCGAGTGAGAGAGAGAGAGGAGCGAAGTTAAAAGAAAATGACATCGCTAGAAGAAAGAGGGGAGTGTTTACTGGACAAGTCCACTTTGTGGAGAGGCGATATTTCAAATAAGGGTTCAAATGCCTTCAATTTTTGTACCTCCATTATACGTTTATTTTTTTTGAAGTTTAGTAGGAAAGTCCCACCATTATATGTTTATTTTTAAAAGTTTTAATAATTTAAAATCTAAAATTTAAAAGTCAAAATAAAATTATTGGATGGAGTCTATGTTATTTTCTTTATGTACTCATTAAAAATTATCAAATTTTAATTTTGTTTTTGTGTGAATCAATAAGTTGAAAAATCAACGTTCCTAAATTATCCACATTAATACATTTTTTACAAGCTCATGATGACAACCAAAATGAAGTTGTAATGTTATAAATTTTTACATGTGCATAGATAAAATGATGTAGATTATATCCAGTGATTTTAATTTGACTCTTAAGTTTAAAATTTTTGAGTTATTAAAGCTTTCAAAATTAGAGACATTTGAACCCTCATCATTTCAAATTTAGTGATATTTTCATATCAATTAGATGCGTACAATATATAAAGCATATCTAAGAGACTACAATGAGAAGTAAAAGAGGTGGTTTAATTTCAAAAGCAAGTCCGCACATCTCCTGTATGTGTATTACGAAATATACTATTGTGAAAAAGACACCCTTTTATTACAAGGAGAGTTTAAATGTCTCTATTTTTTATGCTTTCATTATGTCTTCATTTTTTAAAATTTTAATAATATAGAATTTAAAATTTAAAAGTCAAAACAAAACATTGAATGTGATCTATATTATTTTCTTTATGTGACCATAAAAAAATGTTACATTTCAATTTTATTTTTGTGTGAATCAATAACTTGAAAAATGAATGTCTATAAATTATCCACATTAGTTTATTTTTTACAAGCTCTATATAACAATTAAAATAAAATTGAAATATCATAATTTTTTACATGTGCATAGATAACATAACGTAGATCATATCTAATGATTTTTATTTGACTTTTAAAATTTTAATTTTAAATTATTAAAGTTTATACAAATAAAAATATGACGGAAGCAAAAAAAAAAAAATGAATACATTTGAACCATGTCTTTTACTTTATAGTTATTGGAACAGGATAAGCTTTAGATTCGGCAAGTAAAATTAAAAAAGGAATAACCAATTATATCATAGTCTCTTATTAATTTCAATTGCTGAATTGGAGATGCTCTTAGATGACATTTATGGCTCGTAGATTTGTATGTCGGTGTGTTGCAACCGTACAACGACTATTGGAAAAAGTAGGCCTGCAGGCTTTGTTACTGGCATACGGATTGGGAAATAAATTTGCTGCGATTCTTTGGAATCTTAAAAGCCAGTAATCGGTAAATTGAGTAGAAATATTTTTATATCTGTATCTGTCTAGATAATTAAAGTAATTTTTATATTTATTTGTATTCGGTAAATTAATGAAAAAATAATATTATTTTTACTTTTTTTTTAATACGGATAGAGAAATGAATAAAAAAAAATCTATTAACATCTCAATTTGTGTTTTTGATAAAATATTTTTCAAAACAAAAATATATATAATTAATAACAAACACAACTAATTTGTATTATGAAAATTTAGTACAATACAAAATTTTATAGTATCGTGTATTACCTCCGTATAAATATATATCTATGTATATCATTTTATTTCTAAATATTATAAGATCTTTATCCATTATGATAATGAAATTTTTTTTTTATATTCAAGTAGAGACTATCAGGTGTGCAAAAAGAGATGTGATTACAACTTCAAAAAATAAAAAATGAAAATAAAATAAAATCTCAACGAATAAGCAGTGAACCTCTACAACACTTCAACCACATTGCAGTCTCTTCTTTGATATCCCGTGCCAATAGCCACGGAGGTTTCCACTGGTGACCAAAAATACATGCATTTTGTTGCTTCCATACTCTCCAAAGAACAGCCATAATACAAGTTATCCGTACCCGATAAACAAACAGAAAAAAATATTACTCTTACCCATCTTTTTTTATACGTTACGGGTCAAATAAACAGATAAAAAAAATATAATTAACAAGAATATTTTATCTATAAAAATTAATAAAATAAGACGTTAGAAAAAAATATTTAATTTGTAATACTTTTAAAAAGATCGGGATCAGCTAGCTCGATCCAAAGTTTTGGAATCGGAATTATTAGTTCCGATCCAAAATTTTAATATTTTCTATTAGTGATATCTGTTAAGTTATGCTGAGAACTAATGGATTTTCCTCGGATCGGAACTTTTTTAAACATGGAACATAACGGTTTCCCGTTTATCAGAACTCTTTCGAAAGCTCGTTTCTCTTTCCTAAAAAAAAGAAAGCTTGTTTCTCCAACTTACGAAAAAAAACACTATATGTTGAAATGACAAAGAAAAGAAAGATGTAGCGCTTATCTAAGGCTAGAATAAAAAAAATACTTTTTGAATTGGGACCATTGAGTCCAATCTAAATCTTTGATTAGAACCGTCAATCTCGATTATTCTAAAAAATTTAAAAACCAAACACTGTTTCTATTTTTTTATTCTCTTATTATATTAATTTCTCTGGATAAAAAAAATAATCTTCGTTGACACCCTAATACGGATGGTGATTTTTTGAGACATTTTTAGTTTAAAAGTTCTTGTACTTGATGTTTTTCAATCAATTTTGTAATGTTTTGGTTGAGCCGCTAATGTCTAAATTATAGAATAAAGAGTTTAGGTCTCACTTAAATCGTCAAACATGTTTTAATTAAGCTAACTTAAGATAACATAAGCCGATCATTAGACCAACTTAAAATATAAAAAAATTAAGCCACATATTAAGGTGATTTAACCTTTAGTCTAAGCCACAGACGCCTATGACTTAAGCTTGCAAGTTATTATTTTTTATCTTCTTTATAATTTTTAAATCTCCTTTTAAATTATTTAAAAAAATATATAAATTGTTAATTAAATGAAATGGTAAAATATTGTGTAAATCAATTTGGGTCGAAAAATACTAATTAATAATATATATAAAATGTTAGATAAGTTTTATCATAAATTACTAAATAAAAAAAAATTATATGAAATGTAATATTAATAACTTTTACTGACCATAACTTAAACTACAAATTCTAACCAAATATGAATAACTTAATACTTCACTTTAGAGTTTAGACATCCACCAACAAAATAACTTAAGCTCTAACTTAACTTTAATCTTAAACCACAAACAAACACCACCTTTTTTATTTTCCCTCATCTTGTACTTTAACTCTTTTTTTTTTTGTTAACATATATCTGATGCTGCAAATGGCTACACTTCAAGAAGATACTTGTCAGTTCACTTGTGGCTTGTGAGTGATCTAGCATTTGAGCTTCCTTTGCTATGTCCTAATCGCTACAAATGATCCGGATGCGCCATAATGTCTTTGGAGGCCAGTGGCCCAGTTGTCTTTCACTTTTTGTAAAAAATCACAAGTCTACATTCATATTTTCGTGCTATGATCAAGCCAGAACGAAGCACAATTATTGTACCTCAGCACCAAAATCGATGGTAAACCTTTCAACTCTTTCCGGGAAGAAGTGAAGGAAGAGTCAAATCAATCAAAAAAAAAAAAAAAGGCGAAGGAAGAGAATTTCAAAATTGATCGCCTAGGTTTATTCGGTGAATCGATAAAAATGGCGTAAGATTTGCAATTATAAATGAGATATTTTGAACCATCTGTCAATGCATGCTGTGGTCGGGTTGAATGTCGTTGCTTGGAAACTAAACACCTTAAATAGAGCCAGCTTTTATTTGCAATTATGGCCCCACAAAACCTGTATCAACGAGATTCTCTCCATTTTCAAGTATAAGGGATATGTGACTGGGTATCAGATTTTTTTTTTTCATCAACAAGTATCAGAAATTTCACCGTGCTAAAATTAGAAACTAATTGGTGTTATGATAACTTTGATCTAGTTGAACTCGACACATTTCCGAGCATCATTGTTGGAATCTCGTTTTCCTAAAGTTCAAATAGGTCATAGTTATCATGAGACATTTATTGTTGGGGAGTTTTGACAACTTTTTATTGCAGAAAAGGGAATAAAAAAACAAGGGAAAACTCCAGTTAAAATGTGCAGAGTTAATTGTCCATTGATTTATAAACCCCATAACAAAGAGTTAAAATGGCCAATCCTTCCCCAGTTCCCCTATCGCATTAAATCCCTTAACCCAACTTTCCGAAACCCTAACACTGCTTCTTCCAACCACACCAATGAAGTAATGCCACGTGTCAGTCACCACCTCCAACCCAACAAAACCACACACGTCTTCCAAGCCCAAGTCTCTCTTTCCAACCTTCTGCGAGGAGAAATGCACAAGCAGGGCATAGTGTTTTTGTTTCTCTCTCTAGCTTCTCTCCACAATGTCATGGCATTCATGGGAGTTGGCGGGGGCATAGGTGCCTGGATCAACAGCCAAAATGCACCTCCATCCAGCCCTTCTATCCCCTCACAAAGCAGAGAATTTCAAGCCTTGCAGGCATGGAAGCAAGCCATAACAGAAGATCCAAAGAGGATTCTCTCCAATTGGGTCGGACCAAATGTTTGTACATACAAAGGTGTTTACTGCTCCGACTCACCTGACCAAACTGCCCCTTCAAATGTAGTGGCCGGCATTGATCTCAACAAGGCCAACCTCAAGGGCATTTTGGTCAAGGAGCTCTCTTACCTCAGTCACCTCACTTTCTTTCACATTAACACAAACCGGTTCTCTGGTACCGTACCAGACAGTTTTAGAGATCTACAACTACTTACCGAGCTCGACTTGAGCAACAATCAATTATCGGGACCCTTCCCGACTGGTATGGTTTTCATTCCACAACTCTTTTTCCTGGATCTCAGGTTCAATCAATTCTCTGGCGAAATACCGGACGAACTCTTCCAGAAAAACCTCGACGCTATTTTCTTGAACGATAACCAGTTCGAAGGAGAAATCCCGCCCAGTCTATGGAGTTCTCCTGCTTCTGTTATAACACTCGCAAACAATAAACTAACTGGTACGATACCGACCACCTTTGGCTACATGAGCTCCAGAGCAAAAGAGCTACTTCTGTTGAACAACAAGCTAACCGGTTGCATACCAGAGACTCTCGGCTACTTAACTGGTATGGAAGTCCTTGACCTAAGCTTCAATTCTCTTAATGGCCACGTACCAGGCTCTCTATCTTGCCTTACCGGCATTGAGGTGCTAAATGTAGCACACAACCAGCTCACTGGTGAGTTGCCGGATGTGTTATGTGACCTAAAGAGACTTGCTAATTTGTCGGTGGCATTCAATTTCTTTTCTGGGTTCAGCCAGCAATGCAACCAGTTACCTAATCGGAATGTAGGGTTTGATTTTGTGGGGAATTGCATACCGGGACAGGACATGCAAAGGTCCCAGCCAGAATGCAACGGCATATCGGGGGGAGACTTGAGTTGTTTAAGGATACCAGGGAGCCGGCCGGTAGGATGCGGTACCGCACAAGCAACGGTCGGGATTGGAATTGGGGTAGGTATTGGGAGCTTCGAATTGCCCCCGGTGGGGTTGAGCGCCAGTATGGGCCCAGTGCCATGAGGCGTTTGTCAGGAATTGCTGAGAGGGTGGTTGGGGAATTAATTGTGTGCACTGTGCAGGCTATTTTTTTTTTCTTTTTAACTTTTTTGGGCACAGGCAGTGAATGATTATTTTTTGGGTTAATTGCTGCTTCAATGATGAATGAGCAGTTCAACTGTCTTGCCAACTGTAATGCCAAAGGCTTTTATCTGATAAGTGATAACTATGGTGGTAAATTTCAAGTTAGTTTATTACATGTGTGCGCTTATTAAGTTGATTGTTCCGGTCTAATTCAAGAAAAAAAGACCATTTAAAATATTAGGCACTGGCTGGCTACCTGACAGTGTAAACTTGAACGGGAAAGTCTAATTTTTTTTTTGTGTGTGTTCCATCGTAATACAGCTTCTTTCCGTAATTTTAAATATTAATTTTTATATAAAAATGTGAATGCTTGTTTCGTTTCCTTTGTAAAATAATGCATTCACATCATTCAAAAATAAAATAATTTAGAGTTTGTTATGTAAAAAAGCAAAAGTTGGAAAATCAGAAGACCTGATATGATTAATTTGCGTTGCTAATTTTTTAACCTTTTGATCTTGTATAAAAATGAACGCAAATTTTGAATTTTTGATATAAATTGTTATCATGATTCATGGTGGAGCATTAAAAGTATGGGATCAAATCCTCAATTATAACTCCAAAAGAACATTGTTATCTTCCTCTGTGGTATATTATTTTTACTTCATTCCCTTTTGAGTTAATGAAGAGGATACGAATTCGAGCAGTTGCCCTCCTTGATTTCGAATTTTAGTGAAGATCTAGATGTTTCGATCGACTTTTCTCTCTCTGAGTTTTTTTTTGTCCCCAATTGTATGTTTGATTTATAATTCGGGTTAAATTTAGAGTTAAAATTAAAATAAATTTCTTGAATTATGATTGGTAATTAGAATTATAGGTTAGAGAATCAGGAATTACAAGTCAGAGTATTGAAAAGTATAAGTTAAAGCATTGTCTTTTTATCAAGTATGTAATTAGTTGATAAGTTTAAATCTAATTAGCTAATTAGATCCAATTTGATATTTATTTGCCCCTTGATGAAAATTCGGAATCCATCTCTGATCCCTTCATCCCCCTCTCTCCTTCCTCTCATTTACTCCTGCCAAAATAAAATAATTTATTGCATTTATTGTAAAGCCAAAATCTGCCTTCTTTTAAATAACCTTATTGCTTCTTCCTCCTCTTCAATTCTCTTCTAAATTCCGTTAGCACCATTGCTACTACAATTGAGCTTCTAAAATTGGCTCTGCTTAAAAGCACTTAGATATATCTAGGAAAATTATAAACCTAAATATGAAATTTTTCATCCAAAATATATTTAAATAAGACAATTAATTAACTGGTGCAATTGAAATTTTTTAGGAGTTGATAATAGAAAATAAAACCCTCTGTTATAGGTATTTTAAACTTGAAATGTATTGATAATTAATGATATCGTATAAATCTAATAAAAAAATAAATAATATCTCCAACTTTATTATAAATTAAATAGTTAGATTAATTGCTTACAAATCAAACTTGAAAGTACTAAATATATGATTCTATTTCCTCATTCAAGTCAGTTCACTCAGTGCTAATAGAAAAAAAAACAAAGAACTCTTTCCTCTTCCTAGTGGTAGACCGTGAATAAAGTGAGGCAAATGATTTAGATATAATTTAGAAGGGAACGAAGAATATAAATCTGATAATGGTTTAATTAAAGATATTATCTCCACTGTAAGAAACACCATTGTTTGCCTCAATCTACGTCCTCAGTTGTCAATATGAAATTACACCAATTAAAAGATAAAAAAAAAATAGTATTTGGTTAACAAATTAGACGAAGATCCAACTAAAACTGATAATGATTTAATTAGAGATATTATCTCAATGAATGAATTGTAAAACTGATAATGGTACTTTCAAAATTGGTTAGTAAGCAATTAATCTAACTATTTAATTTATAATAAACTTTGAGCTATTGTTGTTATTTTTAACTAGGTTTACACGATATTGTTATCAATACATTTCAAGTTTAAAATACTTAAAACAGAGGGTTTTATTTTCTATTATCAGCTCCAAAAAAAATTCCAGTTACACTAGTTAATTAATTGTCTTATTCATACATATAGTTTCATTATTTTCAATGAAAAATTTCAAATTTAGGTTTATAGTTTTCTTAGATCTATCTAAATGCTTTTAAGCAGTGCCAATTTTAGAAGCTCAGTTGTAGTAGCAATGGTACTAACGAAATTTAGAGGAGAAGAAGAGGAGTCAATGATGGAGGTTATTTAAAAGAAGGCAAAATTTGGCTTTACAATAAATGCAATAAATTGTTCTATTTTAGTGGGAGTAAATGAGAGGAAGGACGAGAAAGGAGGAGGGAGGGACAATGTGGGTCCTACAAGGACCATTTGACAAAATACTTAGAACTTAGAAGAGGGCATTTTGTTTGAGGGTTAAAAACTTAAATAACTCAAAGTTTAAAATTTAAATGTTAAAATAAAATCGTTAGATGTAATCTATGTTATTTTTTCTATATATTTATAAAAAAATTATTATATTTTAATTTTGTTTTTATTTAAATTAATAAGTTAAAAATTAACGCTTATAAATTATTCACATTAGTATACATTTTTACAAGTTCAAGATGACAACTAAAATAAAGTTGAAATATCATAATTTTTTACACATGCATAAATAAAATGATGTAATTCATATTCAACAGTTTTATTTTAAATTTTAAAATTTAAATTTTGAGTTATTAAACTTTTAAAAATAGAGACATGATAGATGCACAAAAAATATAAGCATTTGAACTCTTCTCATTTTCTTTAATGTTTTTAGAAGGTAGGGTATTTTAGAAGTTTTCCCATGCGCGCTTAGAACCGAGGATTCTTACCATTCATGCCAGAACAGTAGTATGTTCTTAACTGCACATGATTCTGTGAAGCTATGGCAGAAATTCATATCACGTGTGGCAACTGAAAATTTGAGTTTACATCCTAATCGTCACATCTTCTTTGACACGAATATTAAAGATTTCAAAAATTGATTCAGATTCTGATAAGACTATTCAGCTCTAAATTTAAAATTTGAGTTACTCCAGATCTGGAGTACTGTGACAGGGCCCCGTGATGTTGTTCTTAAGTTGTGACGATTCTTGGATAAATGCTGACGCTCTAATGAAAAGCTCGTACAAATCTCATCACCACTTACTTACCAGCCCTTTTAACAGATGTATTCTCTCTTGGGGGTGAAAATGGATCGGATATGGATTGGATAGTTGTTAAATCATATATATATATTCATTTTTTTTGGATATATACATATTAGATATTAAACAAATACGAACTGGATATTAAACCGTATATAGATTTGAAATTATACTATTATTTATTAAAAGACATATAAATAATATTAAAAAATATAAAAATTCATAATATTTATCTAATTATAATGATGAATAACATAAATATTTTATAATTCGTATTAAATTATTTAATATATATCTACCATTGAATACATATAATTAAAATTTAAAACCATATACATACCACTATCCATACATATATTTAAATATCGGATATCTGTATCTAAATTTCAAATACGGATCCGAAATCGGTCGGATAATGTCCAACCTTTTTTCACCCTAAATTTCGTCCCAATTCAAAAATGAATTTGTACCGTCTAACTCAAAATTAATGCAGACAAAAAAAAAATTACCTATTTTGAATTGTCATGAATTGATGAATATTAAATAGACTCCGTAAAATTTTAAATTTAATCGAATTGGTTTAAAAAATAAGTAAAAGAAACAAATAAAAATATATGATGTTTGAAATGAGCACTAACTTTGTCATGCCGCATGCCAGCTTTTTTGCCGACTCCATTAAGTCTTGTTCAGCAGCCTGCTAAGAAATAAGAATGAGAATAAGAATAAAAAATTTTGAACTAATTTTTACTGTTCACTGTGAGAAAAAAACTTCAGTTTGAGCAAAAAAAATTTTCCCACAATGAACAGTAATCTGCTGAATAGGACCTTAATGTCAAACTAATTATTGAAACAAAAAAATTGTAATGAGTTTTAAGTTGGGCGATTTAATTAGAGAACTTAACTTCAAAACTTATCAAAATTAACTTCAAATCATATATAAAAAAAATATTTGGAGATCAAACTATTTTTTTTATATAAGCAGAAATTTACTTGATTTAAAAATCCTACCTATTTAAAAAAATAGTAAAAGTATTATAAACAATATAAATTTAGTATCTAAGTATTTCATATGGAAATCATATTTAACAGCTCATATTGACTATTTAAATTTTAAAAATAAAAATAAAAATCTATACTTTACAGATCGATCAGTAATATGCATATTACATATGCTCACTCAGTGGCGAATATACATATATTGAAGAATTCACATCCTCTCCAATACCTAATAAGAGAATATTTTACAATTACTAAATTTGAATCGTTCTTTTTAACTTGGCACGAATCTCAAAGCCTAAAAGTACTGCCCCCCTATTGCACCCCGAATACCAAACCGGTTGAATTTAATCTGAAACCGTAAAGTGAGGGTCATCCTCTGCAATACTGGAGAGGATACAGATTCTATATTGAATGGGGATCAATTGATCTCTGTTTGTTTTAAAAATTTTGATACTCATATATGATTTTCAATATAGTTTAGGACAAAATACTACGGGTAATATAAAATTTATCCCCATATGCAGCATGGAATTTTATTTACTTGACCTCCATTTAATTTTAACTATCATAGTTTGAAAATCTGACATCACTTCTGTGCTCACTCAATTGTTACTGATATACTGCATAATAAATTGTGGGAAGAACCAACTATAATCATTATTAGCATGAGAATGTCTGGTAGGTGCTTTGTTTAAGTTGAAAGAATAGGTTTCACTACAGCCATACAGGCATCAAAGTCGTCCGATAAAGTTTAAAATTCGTATGCACAAATCTCAAACGGTCAAAAGCTCATCGGACCTACGCTTTTCTCTTTTGCGAGGAACATGCAAATGGACCCCAATTGGTTATAAGGGCTCATAATGGTAATGGATGCAGTGTATACTATATACGGTGTCCAGGAGCATGCTAAGCTCAATTTTAAATTAAGGCCTATTATGTTGGATAAAATTAAAAATTCTGATTGAACGGATCTGATCCATGAAACCCAGTTAACTGGCCTGTATCAGTATGGCACTCATTTTTTATGATAACTTAATTTGCCAGTGGATGCATTTTTCACTGTCATTTTACATAATGCTAGGCTTATTTGGAGACAATTTTTGAGCCGTAGCCTAATTGTCCCGTGTTTGGACCAAAGGCATTAAATTTCAGGCTCAAATTTGGTAGAGAGAAGAAATATGCCTCGAGATAAGCTGTTAGCCCAAAATCCAAGATATAGGATAGGGATTTCCTTAATTTGGGAATGCATCATTATGGGTCAAACTTATCAGTGGGTTGAAGTATACAACATGGGCCTAATTAACCAAGCTCAAGTTAAAAGCATAAGATACCAACATGTTTTTATTTTTTAACATTTGCTTTTCTGATCACACCATGGGGGGGTGGGGGGGTAAAGGGCTATAAATTGCAGTGGTAGTTAGGTTATATCCGTGCGCAGTAGTGGTGGAACAGGGATTTAACAAGACAAATCTAATAATTTAACATTGAAACTAAAAAAAAAAAAAGCTTTTAAATACAAAATTATTTGGTGACTTTTATGTTGCCTTCTTAGGTGAGTGAAATAGAAGGACAATATATGCATCAGTATATTTTAAAAAGAACATAACATGATCCATCCGGCGTGGCATATGGTGGTGAATGAAAAATCAGGCAATTAATGATAATTAATTATCACAAAAGGTTGTTACTGGATCATTTTTCTATCCATACTCATCTTTTTTTTTTCTGAAATTTTCGCTTTCTGGGGTTTCAAGCCTGAAGAAATTAAGCTTGTTCTTCTAAGCAACTAAAAAACCTCTAGCTATCTAGCACCTATTGTTAATTAAACCTCTTAATTTAATTAGTAAAATATGGAGCAAGAATATATTTTGCAGCTATCCTTTATTGGTACAAGGAATAAAAGCCCAAAATATCAAGGAAATAAAAGATATTCGTGAACAAATGGGTTAATAATCTAGGAGATGACTGCTGAGTGTTGAGATATTCAGATCAACAAATGGGATAAGCCAAGGAGATGCCTCCTCTGTTTCTTTTCTTTTAATTAATTAGCATGAATCAAGTGGAGCATGCAAATAAATATAGTTTTCTCAGGTATAAATATCTTGCTTTTTCAGAAGAATAAACGACAGTCCGAGCAATATTTATTATAACTAATCTCAAGGGAATATCTTTAGAGCATATTATATATATCTTGAACTCAACAGGAATCTATAGATGTATATAGGCACTTGTGTTAATAACAGTTAGGCTTTTTCCTGGCCTTTAAGGTATCTTATATATTATTTCATGGATATCATGATGTATCACCTAATTAAAATTTCTCCATCGGGGATAATACCTAGATCAGTGCCGCAGCTGGATGGAATTATGGATATATATTAGGTGCATCTTCAATGGAAAAGTATAATTCCGGCATCAGCTAAATACTATATAATTACTAGAACATGATTGTTGCTGCTACTAGTTAGCTGGTAAGCATCTTTAGTGGATCGCTTTGCTTTTCTTCACTTGCTTTGATTATATATCTTCTCTAGTTTGATATAACTTTTTTATGTACCACTTCTTCAACGAATTCGTATCCTCTGAGATATCTCAAACTTTGCGGGACTTTATGCAAAATCCTAACCGTTTAAATACGTTCTGCACGAACCTCAAAGCACGAGTAATTCTGACCCCCTACATCACCCCCCAATAGACACCGGACACGTCGGTCACGCAAAAGTTGAGATATCTCAGAGGATACGCACTCCTTCAACCCAGTAGGAAATAAATCAGTTGTGATTCTAAAGGGATCACAGACCCTGTTATTCCATATCCATCCATTTATTTGTTTAGAGATTTGTGTATAAAAAAATAAGTATCATTGAGATTTGTGCATTCCAAAAAGTGAAAGGTTAGATTTGGAATCGCAGGTCCTGCGATCTCTTTAAAATCACAGCAGATTTATTTCCTTAACCTTGTACTGCGGTACGAGAATCAATGTCTTTCTTTTTTCTTTTAAACCATGGCAGCGGTTGTCACTTGTGGAGTGTTCAAATGGTCAGTTCGATTCAAACCGAAGCAAAATGATCAAACCAAAATATTTTTTGGTTTCCAAAAATAGAATCAAATCGAACTGATTAAACCTATCAACCGATTAAGAACCGAACCAAACAAATCGAAGTAAATTTCAGTTTATTCGGTTCAAATCGAAGTAAATCTATTAGTATCATTATTAACAGAAATAATACATTATTATACACAACAATTGAAGTTCGGTTTGGTTCGGTCCGGTTTGGTTTAATGAAATCATTATAACACCAATAAAATTAGAGTCGAACCAATATAAACCAGTTGGTTCAGTTTAATCGGTTTTGAAATGTCTAAACTGAACCGAACTATTTAAACTGAAATTATTCAAATTTTCAACTGAACCAATCCATTTAAACCAAAATTTTCTAGTTCGGTTAAAAACTGAACAAACCGAACCGTTTGAACACCCTACTTATGGATCTTAAATGTCAAAAAATTATGTCTTATATAGAAATCAAATAATTAAATCTTATCTAGAAGACAAACACTTACACTTTAGAAAAGAAAAAATAATTTCCCACCTTAATTTCAAGGACCATCCTATGCTAAAGCTCACCGAAAACTTAAATCTAAAGTGTGGAACTTAATACCTAATACCATGCCATTTTCCATGGAATATTCAATCTCTTGCCAGAACAACAACTGTTTTCGTGTGTACGAGACGAGACTTTAATGGCGAGAAGCCTCTTCTCGCTGGTTTGTTGTTGTATCGTGGGAGTAGGTCTTCCAAGACGATAAGACTTGGCCCTTGAGAAATCCTCTCCAATTTCTTATGGAGCTCTCGTCTTTTTTCTTTGATGATGAAAGAAGAAGAGAAGACTAATAATTATGCATTTCTCTCTTTAAATTAACTTTTCGGATTCTGTGTGATACAATGTCTTGCAGCCATTTTTTTAATATTAAAAAAAATATAAAAATAACCTCCGTTTTATATATATATATATATATAGTAAGGCTGGGGTGCTATGGATAGCATAGAGGCCTCCTGTGCTACGGCTCAATATTCAAGTTTTCAAAATCCAAACAGTTCATCTTGTTCTCCATATTAATATGTGTTTGGAGACCAAATTTTATATTTTTTGAAATTTTTTTACTATTTTTTTAGCTAGGTAGAAAATCATTTGATCTAAAAAATTCTGCACCATTAAGATATTTGATTTTCTACCTATCTAAAAAAATAGTAAAAAATTTTCAAAAAATGTAAAATTTGGTCTCCAAACACATATTAATATGGAGAACAAGATGAACGGTTCGGATTGACTGTTTGAATTTTGAAAACTTGAATATTGAGCCGTAGCATGGGAGGCCTCTATGCTATTCATAGCACCCCAACCTTACTCTATATATATATATATATATGAGGAGGGATCCACTTACAACAACTTGAAAGTTACAACATCTTACAACATCGTTTTTTTTTATTTTTAAAGTCCAAATGTTCGATCCAAACTGTTAGATATTCAATCTATATAAAAATGTGCTTGGAGACCAAATTTTACATTTTTTGAAATTTTTTTGCTATTTATTAAGATGGGTACAAAATCATTGTATTTATTAAAATTCCGCACCATTAAAAAACATTGATTTTGTACCCATCTTAATAAATAGCAAAAAAATTTCAAAAAATATAAAATTTGGTCTCGAAGCACGTTTTTATATAGATTGAATATCTAACGGTTTGGATTGACAATTTGGACTTTGAAAATGAAAATAAACGATGTTGTAAGATGTTGTAACTTTCAAGTTGTTGTAAGTGGATTCCTCCTATATATATATGCTCTGATCGCCTGGATACGGGGCAGGCCAAAATTTTAGCAAACCACCCAGCATGGAGGCACTTCATGCCATTACCAAACTGCCCCAGGGGTGGGCGGTCCACTTTTTTTTTTTTTTAAAGTTGTGTTTTTTTTAAACATAAATTTTTTAATTTTTCGTATTGAAATATTAGAAATGTTGAATATATTTCTTTAAAAATAGATGGAATACAATATAATTTGATTTATTAGAAAGACTGCAACAAATAACCCAGATCAATATTTTTCAAGCTGGATTTTTCACGGCTATAAGAAAAATTAATATACTTCTTTATGTGTTATTGAAAAAAAATAAAAATGCTTAGATTCTGAGCTATTGATCCCGGTTCAAAAGTCACTTCTATGTAATCTAGAAAATATTGTGATCCTTCTAGGACATTTAATTTATAAAAAGTTGTATTTATTTTGATAATTCTTTTTGAATAACAATTATTAAATAACTTAAAGTTTTTATTTTTTTTAAAATAGATATAACTTTTCATAAATTAAATGTTCTAAAAGGATCATAATATTTTCTAGATTACATATAAGTGACTTTTGAACCGGGATCAATAACTCAGAATCTAAGCGTTTTTATTTTTTTTTCCAATAACACATAAATAAATATATTAATTTTTCTTACAGCCGCGAAAAATTCGGCCTGAAAAATATTGATCTGGGTTATTTATTGCAGTCTTTCTAATAAATCAAATTATATTGTATTTCATCTATTTTTAAAGAAATATATTCAACATTTATAATATTTCAATACAAAAAATTAAAAAAATTCTGTTTTAAAAAAATATAATAAAATAAGTGGACCGCCTATCCCTGGAGCGGTTTGGTAATGGCATGAAGCGCCTCCATACTGGGTGGTTTGCTAAAATTTCGACCTGCCCCGTATCCAGACGGTCAGGGCATATATATTAAAAAAAAACGGAGGTTATTTATATATATATATTTTTTTTGGGTATTAAAAAAAATGGCCGCAATGTCTTGTATCTTGAGAACCAATCTTTATAAATAATAAAACTGTCCTGACAATAGTCTAGTAGCCCACCATAAAATATGGCGGCAAGTCAAAAGTCTCAGATGTGTCATGAAAATCAAATTTCTTTTATTAACACATTTCATGCTGCCCGCCAAACTCTCAGAATTTTGCTCGAATTGTGTTGTAACTGCCACATTCAATGTTGTGGCCTAGGGGAAATCTCCTGAAAGGCGATTCTCCCTAATTGCAAGTCCGTAATCACCGAAAATTTTCGAAATATCTTAATAAAAAAATAAAAACAAAAAAACCATAGACATGTGAGAATTCTAAATTTAGCTGGGCCGGAACATGAAATGACGGCCCCATTCTTAGAGGGTTGCCATTTCACATCGTAGCCCCACCAAAAACAAAAAAATTCAGCCAAGCCGTTGAAATTTAATATATATGTTTAATACTTGTTAAAAATAGAAAGGATAATTAATAATTTGAATGTGTTAGAAATAAAATAAAACAAAATAGATAAAATGTCTTATAATTTAGATGTACTAGAAGGACTCTGAAATATTTTTCAAGCATGATTTTTGCCGGCTGTAAAAAAAATAAACTATTTTTTTATGTGTTATTGGAAAAAGAAATAACAATGCTTTAGATCTGAATTATTGATCTTAGCTCAAAAGTTACTTCTAGTAAATAAAGAAATTATCGTGGTCTTTCTATTACATTCAAATTATAAGGTATTCAAATTTTTTTTTTCAAAATAGATGGAGTGTCTTAAAATTTGAATGTACTAGATGAGTCATAATAATTTCTTGATTTACCTAGCATTGATTTTTGAACTAGGATCAATAATTCAGACCCAAAGTATTTTTTTTTAGTAACATATCAAGAAATAATTTAATTTTTTTTATAGGTAGGAAAAATTCTGCATGAAAAGTATTTTGGAGTCCTACTATATCTAAATTATAAGATGATTTATCTATTTTGTTTGATGTTCTTTATAATTTATTCAAATTATTAATTATTCTTTCTATTTTTTAAAATTATTAAACAAATATATTAAATTTCAACAGAAAAAGCTGAAAATTTTGGTTTTTGAGGGGTTGCAACGACAAATGACGCCTCCCAATTGTTATGACCCTGATAAATATGAAATTTTCTAGATTCAGTAGTCTTTTTTTTTTTTTTGGAGGAGTATATTTATGGCCATAATCAGTCTATCAATAATTTGAATTTATTTGTATTGGTCTACACATTTAATCATTTATAGATTACATTCTACTGAATACACATATTGTGAAAATTTTATAATTTTTTTGATCACATTAGTTAGACAATCATACATGATAATATATAATTCATAATCATATTACATATATGCTCTATACTATGATCAACAGTCAAGTGTTTCTATTAATATAAAAATTGTTTTACATCCGGTCTAAATAACTCCACACAAAAGAATCAACCTCTCTCTGTTATTTTTTTTTTATGAAACTTTGATAACGGCCATCAAGTATAAGAGTCGATCTCTCTGTGTTTTTCTTTCAACACCGGCAGAAAATAAAATATGGTCATATCCGTAGAAAACTTGTTCATGCGAGAAAAAATGTATCAGGGTGGCTACCTTTCAATCTTGATTTGATATAGTGACCGAATTAGATAATAAATTTCTATGATTGAAACAAACTGAAAGTAGAATATCTTTTGTGAATTGTGCATGACAAATAAAATTTCACCAATCAATTTGTTATCTGGAGCAAACTTGCTGGCCTCTGAGCAATTTATTTACCCCCTTTTTTTTATGAATACTGTGATTTAATGATCTATATACGTGAACCTAAATATGTCTCATTTTTCTTTGATATTTCAAGAAAATAAATTTTCATTTACATCAGAGATTAAAAATTTCTGTACTTTCCTCTTTGTACATGACCATTTTGTTCAAAAACACTCTTAGAAAAAATTAAAATGCCTTCTCAAACAACTAACAATTGCTCCAAAATAGTTTTTTTTTTTTTTTTTTGAAAACTTGGTAGTAGCTACCAACGTGAGGGGGAATCAAACTCTCGACCTTTGGGGTATAACAACTCTAGAACATTTTCCTAGCCAATTGTGCTCCAAAATAGTTAGAGCTCTAATTTATATGAGAGAAGAAAATCAATTTGCATCTTAATGGGTTAATTACGACAGTGTCTTTAAATATATATATTTTTTAACAAACTTGATATTCTACCTTTTAAGTAATGAAATATATGAATTTTTCCCCTCATAATTTCATATCGACTAAATGTGATATTAGCTAATTAATTATTATTTGTCAAAAAAGTTTTGTTTTTAATATGAGATGAGAGACAAAATCATATTGATTGGAGGCCTCATTGGGTCCATTATAATCTATAGAGATGCTTCTCCGGTGCTCCTTTCACCACACAAAGAAAGCCTGCCTAACCTCAGAGCACAAAATAACAGTATAGTGCTCCTGATATGCTATCTCTGAGAATTAAAAGGAGATCATGGAACAAATTCCTAAAGCAAGCACACATTTGGGAGAATCCAAAAAGAGAAGCTAGCCCATGTTCTCTTATTCTCGCACCCACTCATACAATTCTCCTTGCAACTCCTTTACGGGACCAAAACACCACATGGGAACCTAACAATGCCTAAAATAACCCATGCACCTTCCAAAGGAGAGAATCCATGATCTCTCTCTTTCTCAAAGAGAAAATAAGTTGAATAAAATCTTTAGAGGGAACTAGCTAACAAGACACGGCACCCTTTTTCTGTACCTTGCTAGAAAAAGACACAAAATACAAACACTATTCAATAAAGCAATATATATAAAGAAATAAAATGTCCGTATCCAAGCTATACCCAATATACTTTTTTTTGTTCACAATATTCTGTCATTTGCTGCATCTTTTTGTCCGTCTAGTATATTATTATGTGAACTTATTAATTGATTGGATTCACATTAAAAAAAAACCTTATAACCCGTTTACGGCATCGATCCGATCCGACTTATATACTGCATGTAGATCGGACGGAGCCGCACAAAAAAGATCGAGAATCCTGCTTTGTGGGACGGGAACAGCAGCAAATAGGTATCCTTGCTTTTTATAAGGATTTTTTTTTATTTTTTATTTGCTTAGCAAATTCCCTCTTATTAAAAATTTACTAAAAGTGAGCTTTAATTAGGCACAAAGGAAGTAAGACTTGGGCCTAATGCGCTAGCCCATGGTTAAATAAAACTCACTTCGGCCCAACTGCAATGTTTGATACTGTTCTACGTAGATCTAATTATAAACCATGCATCCACCATGGCTCAAGGTGATTATTAATTAATTTGACTTGTAGATTAGTGACAACCAGCTTTTTGCTGTGTGTGTGCCCAAATATTAGTTTACCTTTTTTTTATTTCACAAAATTAACTCTATGTATTACAGCATTTGTTTGCGGTTTTGCACTTGAAAGTTATTTTTGCATTCCCTGGAGCGGTTCCGGTAGTCGCATTGTATTTTTCATTGGAACAATGCAAGTGAAATTTTTAATAGTGTTAATTTAACGTGTAATAATTTTCACAAGATCATAATTTCTATTATATGCAAAGAGTTTAAAAGAAGATTCTTTTTTTGTGCTAAAAAAATATTATTATGGCTTTTCAGGGCAAAAATATAGCACATTAATTTTATGGCTTTGAAAATTCAAATCAGCAACATATAAATGCGTGTCTATAATTTCATAAAATATTTTGTGCTCATCTCATGTAGATCTCATTTACCCCCTGTCTAGCCTGAAATTACACCTCAGCATATATGAAAAAGCAAAACAAAAGGCACAGATGAGCAGAGATTTAAGTGTGAGATGAGCTTTATTCCTGATGTTGGGGAGGCAGTGAAACTGCAGAGAAGGTTCCATGCATCCATGCACTACCAAAGCAAGACCACCATGATATCTATAGATCTCCATCCTGTTTTATCATTTCAAGGGCCATTATTTTGTTGGTAAAGTGATAATAATGGTTTATTACCATTTACCTAAAAAATATAAAAGATGATAATTTATTACCACACAGAGATCCATAAATTTGAATTTTTCTTTTCTTTTCTATATATGAAACAGCTTTAATTAGCTTGATTTATTTCATGAATGTACCTAGTTTTATTACATATGTATTTTTTTAGAGTAAGTTTTACGTACATGTTTAGTAATGATATAACTTTTGCAAGCTACAAAATTAATTACGTATCCCATGATTAAGGTCTGAGTTGATCCTTCATTTAACCGCTCGATTGCAGAAACTTCTATCAGCCGTGCATGTTCTAGCATTTTGTAACATTTTTAATGATGGCCATATTCCTCATAATCTAGTGCAAATTAACCAGCAGCACCATCTAATAATATGGTTATAAACATTAATCCTTGTCATCTTAAATTAAAGCCACTTATATATGTAAATTCACTATCCAATTTTCTTTGTTGTAAAATTAATTTATTGCAACCAATTTATGTCTATTGCAACAAATTTTTTGGTTGCCCAAAATAGAAAATGGTTTAGTGAAAGTTCTTGATTTTTATATGCTAATGGTAGGCTGGTAGCAGCGTATAAACAATAAGTACTTAAAGCATCTAAAAAAATTTATACCCAAGAATCATTCCATCATCATAGAATTTGAGTTGGATTTGTTAGGAAATTCTCAATCACATATACCAGTATATGCTTAATCACAAGCACCCAAAAATCTTTAACGGACATATAAATCTTATTTAAAGGAGTCCAAATCTCCTGTAATTTAGAGAGGAATTGCAGGATCCTAAAATTCTGATATCAACAATTCAAACTTTTACGTACGCAGATCTCAAAAACGTTCTCGGAAAAGTAAGATTTCATGCACGCATCTCAAGAAAGACTAACGGTTGGGATCGGAATTACAGGGTCCTGTAATTTCCCGAGAATTACAACAGATTTAATTATTTTCTATTTAAAGTATGACACAATAGCGCGCTCCTTGTGTTTGTCATTTCAATTTCCATTTTTAATTATATTTTGATTATCTTCACTTCTATGTGCTTATAGGTAGCTTTATTCTATATTTTACTCTTAACTAATTAAAATATTATACTTGGAGGCCTAAAATGGCAGCAAAAGATCCGTTGTACAACTATCAAAATGGTAATTACCAAATGGTTGTCAATTTTTAATGCAAATATAAAGCTGGCGCATTTAATGCAAAATTTCATTTCTTTCCAAATTCCAACAACTAAAAAATAATTGTGAACCATATAATATAGCAAGACATGCAGTCTTAAAATTTGAAGTTACAAGCCTACGATGGACTAAAACATTGTCGCTTTACTTTTTCTCCCCACAAATATCTTCACAATTTGAAAATAAAAATTGCCCAAAAACAAAATAACTTAAAAACAATTTTAATGTACAACCAAAAGACATTATTTTGAACAAGATTACAAAATTAAGAATATATAAATATACCCACCAAAAGTGACTAGCAAGATGATGTGGGAATGATTAAGGCACTGATTTTGATGCAACCTTGATTGTCTCTAGTCATTCGCAATTTCCTTTCACTTTTCCCCTTTCCACCACTTTTTCTTTCAAAAGAAGCTCTTTAGTTCTCCCCTTGTTTCCATCTCAGATTATCTTACGTACAGTTAGTTCTTTACCTTTGGTATTTACCAACACAAGACAACTTTTTTCTTGAAAATACAAGTAGAGGTAATATACTAAGAGCTACTAGGAGAAGAGATGTTAAAGGTGACGCGTTAAAATTAGATGGTGCAATTACCCATGATGATCAGGGTTGTCAGGAGACCAGTATGTATACTGCCATTCTGTCTCTTGTGTGTGAGGAGGAATTGATGTTTCCTGAAATGAATACGGTTCAAAAATGTATGGGTCAAAAAGGGTCTGACTAGATTGCACTAATAATGGACCCAAATATATACAAAGAAAATAAACAGAGCAAAAATAATTGTCCATAAGTGAAGAACTTATGTGCATGCACACATGCTACTTCATGTTAGACTATTTAAATAAGAGTACTATATCTTAATTTCAATATTACCATTATCAAATAACTAACTTCATAATATAGCCGCTCAGATTTCAAATCTTGGCATATTAATTTTTGATAAATGTAGTACACAACACAGGAATTCAGATATCTTAAATTTATATTATAATTTACTAAAATATGTTTTAAAGTGATTGCCTCTTGGAATACCTACACAAAAATGAATTCCATATAGAAATAGAATACAAAACGGCAAGGTTCTTTTCAATTTGAAATTTGTTATTGCCAATTTTTGCCTTCGAGGAAAAAAAATATTAACGATAATCTAGCAAAAGAAATGAAATCACAGTTTTGAAAATTTTCCTTACCCTCGCGATGTCAAATACTAAAATTGATTACGGTTGTCTCATCGATTAAATTAAATAAGAAAAAACAACCAGGCAGAAAATAATCACGGATTTAAAGCAAGATATTGGTGATTTGAAAGACATGTAAAGAAAACAAAAAGAATTAAGTTATCTTTTTCTTTTCATTTTTTTCTTTTTTAAAGAAGCTAATGATAATTACAAACTGGTACTCATAGGTCTAGTCTGAAAGCAAGAAGGCAGAAAAGCTTGTGTTTTCTCTTATCTGGTCATAGGAGGAAAGAAAAGATGGTCTTTGTTTGTATATTGGTTTTTGCGCCTCTCTTCTTTCCGGTTGAAAGTATTTGAAAGTGTGGTCCTGTCATGTTTTTTATTCACTGATTTTCCCCCTCAAAGAAAAAGGATTTCCTTTGGCACATATATACACCACCACAAATATATATGGCAGATATAAAAGTTCTTCTACATATCAGCTCTCTTTTACAAAATTTAGTTTCGGATTATTATAATATACTAATTAAAATTAACACTCGTTGCATAAGAAGCTAGCTGCATTTGAAAATAGCTATTCTAATTATTATAATATAATTTTAAATCAAAATATAATTGCGCGCTATCACTATCTCAATGCGTGTGCCTACTTTTAGATATTGTTGGCATGCTTTTAAAGGAAGAGTCAATCAAAACAAAACAACAATACATGACAGGAGATGCACTAGAAAAATAACATAACCTAGGTTTCTTTTACATTGGTTGTTGTGAGAAGATGGGCCCACATATCTATATATTTTGAAACTGACAGGAGAGCTATAGTAATTTCTCAAATCTTCAAAATCGTATTAGAATGTTTCAATGTTAAGCAGAATATCTGAATTTTTTTTTTTTGATGAAAAATAAGAATATCTGAATTTATATATACAAGTAGTTGGAACAAACCAAAACCACCTAAAGGGCTGAGAAAGACAGTTAAAGATGACACCTATATTACATCTAATCTATTATATCTTATAGAGAGACAAACGAGGAAAGTAGGGGGGTTAGATTAGAAAGTAATCAAATGATCAAAGCGTTGTGCTAATTTAAGCTTTGTTTTAAGTAGGTGGGAAAAAATGGAAGTTATGGCTATAAGCTTGATTAAAGTAATCAAATGATCGTTATTATCTTTGAAATTGAATTTAAAGTCTTACTCCTTTTACGCTGGATGAGGTGCAACCCATGATCAACTCTTCAAGGCCAGCAGTAGATCTGTGGTCAAGCTTTTGGTGCGATTGCTGCTCACAAAATGTTTAAAAAAAAAGTAAATGAAATCGATGATTCTCTGAAAAAAATAATCAAAGACAATTACAATTGGAAACAAAAGTCAAGAAGAAAAGCATATAACTACAAAATTTTAATTATGTTAAGAAGAAATTAAGAAGATGCTGATCATTGATAAAAATGTTGATTACCATGGACCCACTTTGTTATGTAAGCCAATTTTTCATAAAAGTCTCCATAAATAAAAAAATGTGAAAACATCAATTTAATATATATTTCTCATTTAAAAGAAATGCCTTGCAAGACCATATCCAGTATTGCTGGTTGAAAGTCCTAGTACTGAATGCCAAATAAATTAATTAATATGTGACTAGTATACAGTGTCATCTAAGAGCGTGAGGAAGTACCGCAAACTTAGGTTGGAGTATTATATTGGGGACATGATAGGCATCTTCAAGCACATTAACTGTGGAGTGTTGCATAGGTGGAGAGATGATGGTGGAAATAGGGTCGGCTGTTTGGTTGACAAGGTAAGCTGCCGCTGCGGGAGGACCGGCCTGCTGGGTCCTGTGGCGCTCATGCTCTTCATGCATTTCCCTGGCCTTTGATGGCACCTCACCTATTCCTGCCTATTGATTATTTATAGCCATTAACGAAGAGTATTTTTACAATTTAGCTAAGTTTTTCTATTTCTTTTATGAAGTGAGCATTCCTATCAAAAAAAAAATATACTATGTACCTTATGATGGATGTTGGAGGTATACATTATGCAGATTCCCTAGAGATTTAATAAATAATTACATGAATGCTAGCTGCTTTTACATTGGGGTGAACATTAGGGAAATTCAGGAGTCTATTGGAGGAAATTGTCGTAGGGATATCTTAGGTGAGGAAGGTGACCAAAGTGATAAAGACATTAATTGCATTGCTTCCAAACTAATTTAAAAAAAACACATATATGTATTTCTATGGATGAACCAATGTTCTTCATCGATCGTTGCTGCATGCCAAGGTTGCTTGAAATTCAAACAATATGATGTGAAAGCTTTAGCTGGATAGTCTATTATTCTATCTTTTTAATTTAATATTTTTTATTTTCTTTCTGTTTATAGATAGTTATGTTTAGTTTGTGAAGACAAATGCCCAGTATTAGATTGCAACTTCTATTCATCACTATATAATATAAATTATTCTCCTATAATTATATATGTTAAGCTATATAGTCTACGTCAAAGTATCATCATCTTCTAATATACAGAGCTTAATTTAATCTGAGGCCAAAAGCACATAAAAAAAATGGAAAACTTCAAATCGGGTATTTGTCAAAAGTGTAAAATGTTGTGACGACATAAATCAGAACATCAATGACAAATACTACAACAACATGAAATTAACTAAATAAAAAATAGAGTTGCATACCTCCTCGAAGCTCTTTCTAAACGGTGAAAAACTGAAGTTATCAGGCTTCAAATGTTGTTGTTGATGTTGTTGATGTTGGTGATGCAACTCGATATTTCCACTATAACCCGATATCCCCGCCTCATCGATCCTTTGACTCATTACCTCTTTTGATGAACAACTCCCACTCCCTGTACTATCTCTCCTATTCTCAGCCACCCCTTCACCGGCCACTGCCTTTCTCTCTGACCAGTTGCACTGTCTCGGCTGCGTCTGATAAAATATTTTTGAAACAACTAATTCCCCTTCTTTCTCCTCTTCCAATTCGCCAAGGTGGTATTGATGCATCACCCAATTAGTCTTTTCAGGTTTTCTGTGCTTGCCGAAGTTTGTATAGAGCACAAGTATTTTCTTGCACCCCTTTTGTGTTCCATTGACCATAACAGGTCGGGTTTTCCCAGTTTTGTGCCAACGGGTATCTCCAGATCTTTGTAAGTCGCACTCGGTTTGGATTTTGCGTCTTTTCCTAGTACCAGTCGTGTACGCCTTGGATGGTCGATGGAAGAAATGTTTGCTGAGGCCATCTCTCGTTACTCCTGAAATTTTTAAGCGTGACATGCATCATGCATCCATGCCATACAAAAGAAGCTAAATTTTGTTCCTAACCACATAACTTTTAAAATTGCTTCTTAATTAAACAGTTATTTTATATTTTTATTTTGTATGAAATGGGCTTATGCCTCTTTAAAAAAAAATAGTTTTATTTTGTTAGATTAAAACATGCCTATTTTTCTTGTCAGGTGTAACCACTTTGAGAGAAACTATCTGTGGGCTAAAGAAACTATATAAAATTAAAAAGGGAAGAGAAATAAAAAGCACAAAGATCGTTCATTAGGAAACTTCAGAAGCATCTTCCCGTCATGCATGTGTGTGTGTGTGTGTGAGAGAGTGAGTGAGAGAGAGAGAGAGAGTCTATCAAGCAATCCTTTTGAAAACAATAATGCGTCTTATATACGTAATAAGGAAATGCTGCTACAAACTTTTGAAGGAAAATATTTTTTAAGGAAACGATGAGGATTTATCCGATACTCACCTTTGCTATATAGAATATGAAATAGATAAAAAAAAAGTAGATAATGGGCTCCAAAGTCCAAACTATATGTATGAAAATAATCAAAATTTGGACGTAATAACATTGTTAATATGTCAACAAAAATAATGCCGTATATAGAAAAAAACATATATGCACCATAATGAAAAAAGACAGAGAATATAGAAACAAAAGAACTTGTGCAAAATACATTCAACTTTTTATGCAAGAATAAGAATATATATAATTGTTCTATAAAACCTCTGCAGATATATGGCAAAGGATATCTCTTAATTTTATTACTTACAGCTAGCATACCTGGGAGTTTCTCAGGATGAGTATAACATATGCCATCTTCTCCTTCGATAGTTGGTATAAACTCATCTATCAAAGGGTGAGATCGCACACCTTCTTCTTTAACCTTTGCCTCTAGGTGTTCTATCAGTTCTTGGTCTGTTGGGTCGAACTTTACACCAGCGGGTAACCCGACCCAATCCTTCATGTGTAAATTATAACCAAATTAAAAGAAAATACTTGAATTCATTTTGTTCATACTATAACTTGACATTTGCATAAAAATCCTTAATGTTTGCATTGTTATTTTTCTTTAGAAAATGAAATCATATGGAGAAAACTTTTAAAGATAAAAAAATTGGAATCAAATTGTCCTCACAAAATTTTAGCAAAAATATTTAAAATGATATATTCCAATAGTGAAAGAATGCTTATCTGAACTCAAATCTACTAAAGATTAAGCATATTGTACGTAGCACAACAAAAGTCCAAACAAATTTAACAGAAGAGAATTGAATCAGGTTAGATATTGATTTAAAAAATAAGATATATATATTTCCATACCGGTTTGCAATTGAGCTTGTTGCCACAACTGGGGCAGTGTTTGGTCATACGATGCTCTTCGAGCTTGGCATCTATTTGGCTTCTATTCATGGTGCAATTCAAACTTCATGACACATCCTGGAAAAAAAAATACAGTAAAACAAAAAAAATATAAAGAAGCGTGGTATAGAAAGAGATTTATCATATATCTTATGCGAGAATATATAATTGAAATATAGGATAAGAGTATAAAATTATGGAATTCTTGGCTTACTGATCAGACTGTGATTAGTAACTTGAGGTGCTCTCTACCAGACTTAAAACTTTGCTCCTTAGGAACAGAATTATTTTTGCTTGGAAGACAAAGGAGAGAAAAAATGGAAAGCAACGGAGATAGAATATATATTTGTTTTTAAATCCAGAGGGAGAAGGTCTTGAGAGAGCTATAGAGAGAGAGAGAGAGAGATTAGAAAAGGAGGGGAGGAGGAAAGGAGGCCTGTAGTTTGCGGTAGCGGACTATAAAAACAAGCCTTCGTTTTTTTAGAATTAATAAATTAGCACTCAAGAATTCTCTCCTACTTTAACTGAAATCCCATCAAAAAAGGAAACCCCCCCCTCTCTCTCTCTCTGTCTCACGGTTACAGGCGCACACAAACACATGCACACAAAAGTACAGAACCGAATAGTACTAGTCATGAAACAATCCACACTGAAAGAAATTAACCTTGCCTGAACTCTAGGGTTTGAGAAGAAAAAAAGAAGCAAAAGGCGAGAACTTTGAAGAACAAGTACAAGAGCCGAGGCACACAATATGCAAAACTTCAACAAATTAAGAAAGCTTTCAATTAGAAAAAATTAGAAATATTTTGCTAATTACAAATATCACTTTGAAGCGTCAAATTTATTTTGTGGGGGTAATATAACATATAAGACCTAAAAACGACTTTTTGTTGAAAGAAATGATGAAAAAAACGGGTATTTCTAATAGAGAATCATGGAAAGAGAGAGAAAACAAATAAAGAACAAAGGGGGTAAGAGCTCACATGGCAATTGGGATTGTGCTCAAATGATGATCCTTTTTGGCATGAGGAGAAGCTGTTTGCACAAACGAGAGAGACAGAGAGAGAGAATACTGTGGTTTGCTTCTGATCCAAGGCAAATGAGGAGTATACTTGATGGACCCCAAAAGTATATTAAATATAATACATAAATTATCACATGCCCGAGCAAGCTTCTGCTACAAGCACGACAATAGTCTTTATATAGTCTAAGCTTAGAAGAAAAAATAAATTTGAGAATTGCTACGAAATTACAGTAGGTTGGATAGGATTTGATGCCAAACTGACATGTTTACTGAGTCAGTGTTAGTCCCCTGGAAACCAAATTATAACTTCTAATGGGGGCATATGGAACTTTAGAAGGGTGAGGTTGTTAAAGAAAACTAATTTCTTCTAATAGATTAGTGTTCAGGGCCACAAGAGAATATTTCTATTTCGAAGGTTATGGATCCTCTGTGGCCAAACCTTGATAGTTGATGTATCTTGTGCTGTGTGGTATGCAAGTATTCTTTTATTTAGAAATTGTCGCAAGTATCACATGTATAATGTATTATGCACCTCAGTTGAAAATATATTTCTCCAATTTCTTGTGAATTAATTGTGCCTTTGTGGCTTTATAGCTATTAATCCGATTAGTCAATAACTATGTTATTGCAGATTTGTACATTTCTTAATCAAATGCATTTTTTTTAATATATAGTAAATATATATAATAATGTCATCACACTAAACTTTATGCTTGTAGATGCTTTTCAACTACAAATATATTTTTTTAATAATTATTCTTGAATATAAAGGATATGGTTTGAGTAATATAAAGGATATTATTTGCTAATGCTTGATACTTAAACAAGAGATGGCAACAAAGACTCAAATTTGGCACAGATTATAAAACATACAAGTCATCGCTTGTTTGAGTAATCATCAACCATTAACAAATAAACATCGAAATTTAAACTTATATAAAGTATCAATGTATATTTACCAAAAGTGCCAACTAAATTTGTGTAATTGTACATGGAACATGATACTAAATCTAGGTTGGGCTAAACGTGAAGTGAAATTATCTGCTTGTGCTATATAATTAGAAGAAAGTCATCAGCAAATAATAATTGTAATCTTGAAACTTATGTAATAATAATTGTGTAATATAAAAAAAAAAGTTAAAAAAAAATTCTGAAAAAAAATAGACCACTTTTCAGTGAGATACGCAATTATATATACATATTTTTGAAGGAGCCTACAACAAAATAACTATGAACGATCATCAATGGCCTTCAATATTTGTAATTTTATATTGAATGAAAAATGTAAGTGTAAATATGTAATACCGTTAAAAGCACAAATAAATTATTGAAAAGTGACCTAAATTGAATTCTGATATAGTTTAGTGAAACTACAGCACAACATTAAAATAAAAATAAAAATGTGTGCTGAACATGAAAGGTTGCCTGGCATGGGTAACAGAAGATCCTACAGCTTGTAGTATGGTGATATGAGATCGAGTTAGCTTAGAAAGCGGTACTATACAGAGGAGAGGAGGGGTGTGGATACAATGTTTCCAAGTTGGTGAGACCAGGAAGCGATCGAAGGCCAAATAACAGGTTTGGTTTGAGGGAAAGAAGGATTTGGAAGGTGATCATAAGATTAGGTTCATCTAAATCTTGACCCCTCTACGGTTTCTTCTCTCATACTCCAACGGTCCAACCCTCTCTCTCTCTCAATTAACACGTTTGCTTGCCACTTGCTACCTGCGCACGTTCTATGTGGACCAAACAGTATAGTAGCTACACCTGAAGTCTGAGTGGTCTATTTTTAGGTGAAGAAATTTTTTTGAGTTTTGACTGAAAGAACTATATATATTAACCAAAGTCCAAAATATTGCCGGTCAATACTTTCTTGACAGAATGACAGTGCTATTACTTTTGGTCTGAATTATTTTTCAAGGGGTGGATATTGACACCCAATTAACTTTTATGATAGTCAAGATGTTTGATATATAATTTGTTAAAGTAAAAAATTAAAATAATAATTGTGTATCGTTGGATTTTGAAATAAATAATTCATTTAATTTTCATCCTTCTCTCTAAACTTCAAATTTTATATTAAGTATATATTATATTAGTTAAACATATTCTGCACGCTGATAATATATAGTACTAAAGATGATAACAAATAATAGTATTGAAGATAGATAATGTATAAGAACATACATTTTTCAATGAGAATATATATTAAAATAGACAATACAGAACAGTGTACATTGCTTGTGGTGACGCCTCTGAGGAGCTAACAGTAGTGTTCTCTTCTGATACCATTAATTAGTTCTTGTTGGTCTCATTGATTCCCTTTTCTCACCAAAATAGAGCTAATGATTAAAAGACATGCATGAATGGTTTCAACACAAGCGGAATCAGAAAGTCTGTTGAGAGAATTATTCTTCTTTTGCCTTTTGGAGGTGGGAGGAGTTAATGGTCATTAAGTATAATTAAAATACAATAATTCAAAATTTTAGGTATAAGGCTTGTTAAGTAAAAACACGGGTAGGAATTTTAGTTTGAGTATCGTTTTGGCAACAGCAAAAAACCGAAAGGAAGCTGAGATTTCAGCTGGAATTTCTATATATCCAATTTTGTTGATCTCGGTCAATATTAGGAAAAAATCAATACATATTAAATTCAACGGAAAGAAAGAGCGAGAGTTGTGAATTTGCTTGAGGTGTACCGGGCCTTTTAATTAAAAAAAAAAAAAACCTCTGCCAAGAACTTGATCCTCAATATATAACACAGGAATATTGAGTTAAATATATAGAGCGAGCATCCGGTACACAAGAAAATATAAACAGTCATTATATCGATTGATTATATGGGTAATCATGACGGTTACTTATTAGAAATTTAATTTACTGACAAAAATATTACTATAATTATATATCTATTAGACTATTAGGATATCATCGTGAGAATCAAATATATATAGCTAAATAGGGAACTCTTTCTTTTCTCATTTTTAAGTGTAAATTTTTTTCTTTAATAATCTTCAATATATGATGACAATTAAATTATCAAAAACAAATATAACTGATTATAATTAGTTTTTCAATGTTATCCTTTATTATCAGATGCTGAAATCAATTTAAAAGGTGTAATGAAGCAAATCTATAGTATACATTGAGAATTCAAAATTGAGAAGTTTTGACTGACATTATAAAGATCTAGCTCTCTATTTCATTTTAGAGCAACAAGACAAGCATTTTTATTTAAATGTTTTTTTTTTCGTTATTAACTACTTATTACTTAAATATTGTTTCTCTTTTAAGTAACTTTATGCACTAATGCATTTTGTATTTTTGTTTGGTTTGCACGTGATGTTTTGTAGTATATTATTTCGGTGAGTATACCTGGACTACATTGCTTGAATCAATTATCGGATCTCTAAGATAAAATTAATTCAACCAATTATCGGATCTCTAAGGTACAACTAATAAATGCTGAATGAAATTCGACCGTATTCACATGGCCTTGAATGGATATGGCAAGTGGCACTGGCATGCATGCACAATTTAGTCATTAGGCGGATGATTGGCACTCCATAACTCGGAAGAAGAAAAATAAGAAGAAAATATAATTATCCCTGCCAGATATGCAAGTAATAATTATCTTCATTGTTGTAAACTTTTCTTCACTTCACTGTTAATATATATGTACGTAAATCAAATTTGGTCTTTTCTTTTCAAATACCAAAAACATATTCTCTTCGAAAAGTGTAATGATAACCCCACCGCGCGTGTGTTCATACTTCATACTAAGATATTTTCTATTACAAATTCAAAAGTTACAATATACTAAAAAGAAAAATCAACATCATAGAAACATAAAGTCATAAGGAGAATTACAGACCAACTAATATTTCCTTTTGTAGACAAGTCCCATTAAATTATCAACGCCTCTGCTTGAACTCGCTCATGAATTAACTAATCACTCTAACAAACAAAATGTAAACTTGTCGGTAAAAATTGACAGTGTCGCAGTAATGTTGCTTTCCTCCATGTAATCTGAACCGAGGTTATTTGTATTTAACCAGAAAGAATGTGAAAGGAAAGAAAAGGTCAAGAGCAGCCAGTGGCGTGATTTTTACTGAAGTAACAATAAATTCAGAAACGCGTTGCCAGGATAGGAAGTGGGCCCTTACCGGAAAAGAGAAAAAAGAAACCTCTCCTCCAGTCTCCAGTCTATACAACCGTTCAAGTTCACATAGACACATACTCATGAAAGAAACCTCTCCTCCAGTCTCCAGTCTATACAACCGTTCAAGTTCACATAGACACATACTCATGTTTCATTCAAGAGGAGGGTTCAAATGCCTCTAGTTTTGTGCTTTCATCATACCTCTATTTTTAATAACTTTAATAACTCAAAATTTAAAACTTAAAAGTCAAAATAAAACCATTAAATATAATCCTCATCATTTTATCTATGCACATGTAAAAAATCATGATATTTCAACTTTGTTTTGATTGTCATCAAGAGCATGCAAAAGTGTACTAATGTGAATAATTTATAAATGTTGGTTTTTCAAATGATTGATTCACATAGAAACAAAATCTAAATGTGATATTTTTTTTGTATGAGCACATAAAAAAATAATATATATCACATTTAACGATTTTATTTGACGTTTAAGTTTTAAATTTTGATTTATTAACATTTCTTAAAATAGAGACATAGTGGAGATACAAAAAATAGAGGCATTGGAACCCTCCTCTTCATACAAACTAGAAGCGTAAGATTATTATTTCACATATGTATTTTTAGTATGAATGCTGATTCCAAAATTGATTCAGTACTTCAATGGAAGTATTGGGAAAAAAAAAGTTAATATTTTCCTTTCAAAAAGTAGTCAGTCACCTCTAGTTTAGTTGGTTAAGACTTTTCTTAATGTGAGAAGGTAGGCTTTCCATTTCCATTGGAATAAAACAACGGACTGGCAGTTTATCTTTCTACATTTCATCAACAAAAGATTGATTCAAAACCTGACTTCATACAAATTTTGAGTTGAGAACAGTGTGGGGTCATTCAGCAACAAGGATTTAAAAGTGAAAGATTAAGAGCTTAAGAAGTACTAAGGAACTGATATTCGGTTGTCTTAATTCAAGAGTGAAAACTAAAGAAATTTAAGGAGCAAGAGGATTAAGATATGAACAAAAAGAGCTTCAAGGGGGTGATCATAATATACGCTAAGGAACCGATATTTGATAAAATTAAGTAGCTAAAGAAAGTGAATTAATTCCTTGTTGCCGAACGATGGGGATCTTATTAGCAAAACAAAGCACTGAAAAAAAGAATTGGAGTTTCATACTTCTGTTGCTCAATCCCACTAAAGCCCAAATTTCTAAAATTGTGCTTGTAACATCCATGCGTACAACTTCCGGTCCGATATAAATTCTGTTACCCGGCCCAGCCCACAAACTTCAAGGAAACTTTTTTGTTACTTCATAATAAACCTCAAGAAGATCAATATAAAACCCGAATATAGTATGTCATGCTCCAAATTATTATTTTTTTTCAAAAATAACTTTGCGGATCCTTAATAACAAATTGCAATAGCTGTTTGTGAACATCCAATTTGTTTTTCTGCTCGTGATGAGCTTCTAGACCTTACAACTTGCATTAAATCTCTCAACATAGCACCACTAAATTAATGATATCCTTTAACAACAATTTTTTTTTAAACATAGCACCACTGGAGATCAATAAAAAAAAGTGAAAGATCGTGAAAACAATACAATATTGCTGCAATGCTGCCCCAGTAATCTCGTCGAGGATTTAATAATAGAATAGTTCACACGCTTGAATCTAATTAAAAATGAACAGGTGCCATCTAACTACTACACATTTTTGCCTTCATATTTCCTGGCAAGAGAAAAAAGGTGAAAAATAAACGAGACATATTAGATCTGGGATTTAAAAGAAAGGTTAGAAGAAAGTTGGTACTGGTAGTGTTTATTTGTTTCCCTGTTTGATTGGCATGCGACAACCAGTTCAAGTAAACAGTACAAGACACATGCTATAACAAATTACTGGTACTGTATTTTTTTTAACCTAATCTCCAACACCAAAGAGATCCACTGAAAATTGGAAAAAGAAAACCAAAAAAAATTGTCCTTGTTAAACTGCTTTTTCTTTGCAATACATGAGACAAAACTTACTATATTGAAGATTTATGACCAAAACAACCTTGTGACTACCATAAATTTGTCAAAATGAGGTTCAGAGCAGAAATTTTTTAAACTGAGGCTGAATTGGATATTTCAGGCATAATTAATAATTTCAAGGAAGTATACCTGTATATACCAGTTTGAAGTTCTTAAATGCCATACCTCAAGAATCCACCTGTATAGGAACAACATTTGATATGGCCCCCACGATGACATCATCCACCATTGCACTCTTACCGGCTACATCAGTTGAAGCTGGTGTTTCCTTCTCTCTCCAGATGGCATGGACCTCGTCAGTCCTGAACCTCTGTGTAAAGGTTGAATCTTCAAGTGGTGTGGTGACGCCATGAGCAAATTCAAGAAGGCCGGTGTATGCAATCATGGCACCGTTATCAATGCAGTACCTGTCATCAGTTGCAAACAGGCGGCCCCCACGCTCATCACACATAGTACGCATCATCGCCTATAACAAATCATTTTTCTTTTACTTTATTTTTCCTTTTAAATGCTATGTTTTACATTGAAAGATAATTAATGATTGGACCCTGCATAGCTATGAA
This sequence comes from Carex pumila, assembly GCA_033356055.1. Classification (NCBI taxonomy): domain Eukaryota; kingdom Viridiplantae; phylum Streptophyta; class Magnoliopsida; order Poales; family Cyperaceae; genus Carex; species Carex pumila. The sequence goes on from JARJHM010000088.1 coordinate 188,506, forward strand.
GGATGTCAACGGCTGAATTTGACATACTGCTTAGTGGATGAATCTGATATTTCAATCTGGTTTGGTAAAATAATTACTCTATTTACTCAATGAAAACTTTTGAGTCTGTTACCAAGTTTACTGCACAATGCAGGACCTGGCCTACTTACATACGGCATAAATATCAAGTTACATTTTTATACAAAACTCAGTAGCAGCATTGTGGCATACAGGCACAATCCACATATGAAACCTCAATCAGCATTGAGATAACTTATTATGGTGTATCTCTATAGTGTGGTTTGACATAGTAAATTAAGGGGGGAATTTCAAGTATACTCCTCAAAAAACATCAAAATTATTTATTTCCCCCTCTAAATTTCTTAATATCATATTTACCCTTCTAAACTTTAAAAAGTCACAGATTTACACAAATCTCAGCTTAATTAATTTTAATGTTCTATAAAATATATTTAATCACTTAATTAGTACTGCAACCCTTCCCCTTCTTCAGCGTAAAAAAAAACTTGATCGCTTGCATCTTCTTTTGGTACTAAAACTGTACGTGCCCTGGTGATTTCACTCTTGATCACTCCCCAATTTAACTGCTTGGCTTGTCAGAGATGACATCGGAGGAGGAAGAGCTCTACAGACCTAGATAGGATGCCCTAAGAACTCCCCCAGGAGCTCTCCACATCGGAGGAGGAAGACCTAAGAGCTTCAGTGATATTTTCTGGTTTTTTGTCAGTAAATGGTTGATCCATTTCTGACATGGTTTAGTCTGAACAAATCTACTACTTATAAACTGGCTTACTAAGTTTCATTGAAAATTAAGGAATCGAAGTCAAGTGAATCTTCTACGTTATCTTAGTTGCCCCACATTGAAATTCGCTACTCAAATGTTTCAATTCGCTTAGTGGAAATTCACACAGACTAGTGATGTCTCAACATGATCTACTGAAACCATAAACTCTGAGACCTACTGTCCCTTACCAGCTTGCCCCTTTCTACAACTTCACAGGAAATAAATCTAATTTCAGAGAAAAAGCTATTCTATTCAGGGCGGTGTCTTCTCAGATAGTTCCAATATTTCTCCCTCAACCAACCTGATATAATGTAGAGGCATAATTCAAATTGCAAGATAAAAGCCAGCCATACAATTCTGCAAATTCCCATACATTACTGATGAGACCTAAAGTGAAAATGGAGAAGAGAAAATGGAAACAGAACAAAAAGAAAAATAGCAAGAGGAGCAACAAAGAGACATGACAAAAGAAAACATAGGTCAAACATGAAATAGAGTTCAAACATGACAAAATAGAGGTCAAACACTGAGTTATGTGATTAATTATATTTTTTAGAATATTAAACATTACTAATTCAAATATTGGGTATATTTGATATATATAAAAATTGAGAGGGGTTCAAATGCCTCCATTTTTTAAAACTTTAATAACTTAAAAGTCAAAATAAAACCGTTAAATGTGATCATGTTATTTTCTCTATGTGCTCATCAAAAATTATCGCATTTCAATTTTGTTTTTATGTGAATCAATAAGTTCAAAAATCAACGTCTAGAAATCATCCACATTAGTGCGTTTTTTTCAAGCTCTTGATGACAATCAAAATAAAATTGAAATGTCATAATTTTTTACACGTGCATAGATAAAATGATGTAGATTATATCTAACGGTTCTATTTTGACTTTTAAGTTCTAAATTTTGAATCATTAAAGTTTTTAAAAATTGAGACATAGTGGAGGCACAAAAAATGGAGGCATTTGAACCCTCCTCGTAAAAATTATAATGGGTATGTGAGCTATTGTTATTTAGAAGGGTAAATATCATATTATGAAATTTAGAGGGGAAATACGTAATTTTGACATTTTTGTGGGGTATACATGAAACTCCCCCTAAAAACACTGTATCATAGACAGTGGCGTAGCCAGGATTTTCATCAGGTGTAGGCAAAATAAATTATTATTATATTAATTATTATTATTTTATTTTATTTAAATTATGAAATTATAAAATATTATTAAATAATTTTTATTGGAAGCGGAATCGATAATTAACCATGAATTAAAATCAAGAAAATCGGTAGAAATCCACCGAATTAGATCGAAAACTCGATTTTTTTGAAAGTTTACTTTGAAGCATAGTTCACAAGACTCTTCTATTAAAATTCAGCTCATTTTGAATGGTTAAACATAATAAAAATAATTTAATGCATTACATTAAATTTCAGTATATTACTTTATATAAAAAAATAACAAATTTATTGTAGTCCCACTATCATACCATTCTTATTAACCTTCTTCTTGTCGGAATATTTCAAAATAGATAGATGAAAGACTACCAAAATTGTAACGACTCGGCTAATTTCACTAATCGAGAACTTTAACTCAATCAGGAATAGACAAAACTCAAATCCAAACCAACTATATACAAACTTGATACCGTATTTCAAAATCCAGGGGTAGGCGACTGCCTACCCCTGGATATAGGTGGCTCTGCCACTAATCATAGAATGGACAGAAGGACAAAACATACATTGCAACATGTCAACACTGGATTTATATAGTGCTTAAACTAGATTTATAACCAATTTTGGCCCTAATCTTCAATTAAATAAATAAATAGGTATCTTAAAAGGCCCAAATATATGTAATTGTGATTACGCTAAACCCATCAAGCTCGTAGTTAGAAGTCCCAGAGAGAATTGACGCCCTTACCTGGAGCCGCTCATTGCAACCAACTCCACCCACGATGAGCACATCCTTCGAGTCACAGTGCGCCATTGCTCGCTCAGTGATCTCCACCAGCATTGCAAATAGTGTTTCCTGAAAGTAATTTTATTTCATTTAATTCAATAAAGACTAAAATTGGATATAGATTTTTTGTGGGGAACTGAATATCACGGTAATTCCAATAAAAAGGGGAAAAAAATGCATATTCAACATAGGATGGTGATATTTCAGTAAGCATTACAACGCACTCATGCCATTACTATACCTTCCCTGTTTACTTTCTGCAGGCAATATGATGCATACTTCAACACTTAAAATTAAATGGTATGAACTTAGGTTAGACATTGAGCTTTAACTGAGCTTTGATTGTTCTACTTTGGGAATAACCGTTGCTCTGGGAATTGATGCATAATTGGATGTAAATAAACCTTTCCATTTTTAAACAAGTATCCTGTTAAGTTTTCCCAACCACATAAACAACATACCTCCCTCTGAGGGACTGTCCAAGTAACAGAGGATATTTATAGATGATAAATGCAAATATAGTACATCCAAATTGTTCGACAATCTCAGTTTCAACTTTTACATATGGGTCAACTTCTGAGGTATCAGCTCCCCTAGCTGAACCATCAAGCTTGCAGATACACATCTTTTCTACAAGTATGCCTTGATTTACCTAATTTAACTTCATATAAATCCTCAACTAAGCATCTAAGCTTCAAATAAACTCAAATTAGCCTCAACTGTCCACTTCAATCAAACATGTCAACCAAAAATACCAAACAAAAAAAATGGGGGGGTTGGGGGTGGCAAACTCTTTGGTTAAAATCCTGTCCTCCTACAACAGGTTTCACAACTGGACAAAACAGAAGTGGCATCCAGGCTGCAGTTGTTGAATTTAAGTAAAAAAAAAGGTGAATAGCAGGAACTCGTACCTGTAAGGAATAACAAAGATCTGCAGGAGTGCATTCATTATTCTTGAGCTTCTCAATGGCAGTAGCTTCAATGAAGCTAAGAATACCACTAAATGAGACATCCATCCCCTTCACAGCATACGGTAAGTCTATGAACTTCTCACCCTTTTTTGCTAGCTAAAAGTCAATCACCAAAAATATAAGATATACATCATAATAACAAATACATTATTTACAAACTATTTGGGGGTTACTTGCTGCAGTATCCTTATACTTGTATCTTGTTTAGCAATTCACAATTTCAACAGTCGTAGTTGCTTAGAAATACAAGATATGCATCATAATTTGTATCTTGTTTAGAAATAAAAGATATGCATCATAATTAACAAATACATGGTTTACATGTTATTTGTTGAAAGTCAATCACCAGAAATTGGAAATTTGTTTCCATACTGTTAGCAATTTCAACCATCGTTGTTACTTGCTACAGTATCATTTCTCGCTAATTTGGTCAACACAAGATACACTATATCACGTTGATATTAGGTAATTACAAAGCCTATTATAAGCCCCTATTTATAGCATCAGGCCTCTATTCATACAAATTTTAACTACCGCCTGACTACAGGCAAGCCTTACAACTTATACCCAATTTTGCCTCAGTTCTACCTCAATTCAGGAACCAGGTTTATTGAAATTTGCTCCAAATTACACCTGGTTGAGCAATGAGACCAACTCAGCACCATTACTTCCAATTTCTCTATTGGTACCAAATTTTCAATAAAACCTTAGTCACACTCAGGATAAAAAATTTAGCCCCAAACTATGTGGTGCACATATACAGTTTGAAGAAAAGTTGGGACAACAAACCAGTACCACTACATTACCATTCCATACCATTAGGGGCTTTCCAATCTCGTACCTGCTCAATGTTATACCCTGGGCTGGGATCATTCGACAGCTCAAGAACTCTCGCAAACCGATCCAAACAGTTCCCAACTGCTATATCAATAGTCTCCCCAAAAATCCTGTACCGGCCCTCACTATATGCAATAACCTGTGTGTTACCCCCACTGACGTACAGCACCACTGGATCCTCTGCGCCAGTCACCACGCGGCCCATCTCGATGTGAGCTACACAGTGGTTCACAGCCACCAGAGGCTTCTTCCATAGCAGGGACAGCATCCGCGCAGCAAGAGCACCCACCTACGATCCATATGAATTGATTAATCCTCACACTATGTAACACTCTACTAAACCCTCCTTTTCTTTTTCTTTAAACAGAGGATATAAAGAAGTAAAGAAGAAGGGATACCTGGAGAGGGGCGCCCATGCCGGGGCCGCGGGTGTAGCAAATACAGTCTATGTCAGAGGGGGAGAGGGAGGCAGCGGTGAGAGCAGACCTGACGAGTGGAAGTGCGTGTTGGAGGTGGTGCTTGGCGGTCTCACGAGGGAGGAAGCCATGGCCCGGAGGAGTGATGTAGGTGTGGCGAGGGTTTGATAAAATGGACCCGTCCAGTGTTACAATTCCCACTCCAATTTTGTTCGCCGAGCTCTCTATGCCCAAGGCCACTAGCGGCTTCTGCGCGTCCTGCTTCATCGTTTCTGACATTTCACTTAGTTTTTTTCCGACTCCAAGAGGATGGGAGTGACGGTTTTGGTTTATATAGGCTTGGTTTATTGGAGTGGCTTTTTGGGGAGTTCAACTGTTCAATGGTAGGGATGAGAATTTGAGTATGACCCGACGAACCTCAATTGTGAAAGGTTTTGGTTTGGGACTTGGGGTTTTCAGTTTTGCAGACTTTTGTAACGTTGCTCGTAATCGGCTTGTAGGTACGACGAACTGAGCCGAGCGAAAAAGGACTTGGTCCCTTCCCTTGAGGAAAAAATGTAGCTCGTGATTGGCTCGTGGCTCGCCAAGCCGAACCGAGCTGGCTCGCTTTGAGCTCGTGAGGGCGTCGGACGCGGCACCCGTGAAACCGTGACAGAGACGAGGGGCGCGACACATGGAGGAAAGGGGATGGGAAGAGACGGGGACGCGGGACGGGATTTGCCTAAACCCTAAATTGAACGGATCGGTGTGTAAATTACTCCGTTAATGGACCGAGCTGATTGAGCCGAGTGAAGCCCAACTCAATTAATTTCTAGACCGAGGCAGAACGAACTGGCCTTTTTTTTTTTTTTGAGAAATTTGGATATGTACCCATCACAATTTCTTTAATTTGATATTTACTCATTCAAAATTAAAAATTATATATTTACCTAGGAATGCAAACGGATCGGATAGTGCTAACATCATATCCATATTAGTATTTTTTTCAGATACAGATACATATCGGATATTGGTTGGATACGGATACGGATACGAATCGAATATTTTTTGAATATGAATACAGATATAATTCAGATTCTTAATTCAAAATACATATGTTATGCCATTACAAAATATATATAGCCATTATCTAATTAACTAAAATTTACCAACATAACTATAATTTGAATCAAAAGATATTCTCTCTAAACATATATAATTCTAAAATAAAAAGAGATAGTTTAATAATATTTTGTTAACGCTAAAATAGACAAAACCGCAAGTAAAAAAATCTAACAAAAATAATAGAAATCAAGTGAGTCTAAAGCTAAAATCCAACAATAACAGTTAAAATTCAGTGAGATAGGAGTCACGTAAGCAATAATCCAACAATAATAATCAAAATTAAACTATTTTGTACCTTGTGTCTGAAACTTGATAGAAGAAGTCGAATTGTCGAATCATCGCGAAAATAATCTATTGAACAAAGCAGCAATTTGGGAATATTAATCTATAAATTCGGCGGCAGTTTGGAAAACAAAGCAGCATGAAATATAAAAAAGGAAATTTACAACAATAATAATCAATATAGCCTCCGCCCCAAATCTCAATGAAAGAAATATTTCGAACCATCGTGGATAGGGGTGAAAACGGAGCCGGATTATCCGGCGGATATCCGCTCCGTATTCAGATATAATTCGAATCCGGATAATTTGGATTGGGATAATTCCCGGATACGGATTCAGATAATTTTCAGAAATTCATAAAAGATCCGAATACGGATACGGATTCGGAGTCCTAAGCGGAGCGGATATCCGGATTATCTGGATTCGGATAGTTTGACCAGACCCATATAAAAGAAGAATAAATATTTGTTATAGGTGGGATTTAAACCCATGTCCTCCCATCTCAATGCCTTTAGACTAATTTTCAAACCACTAAACCACAACATCTTTTGTTACCATACACTTATTTGATATATATATATATATATATATATATTATATGAATAGATTATCTCCCATCTCTTATAAGTTCATTAATATTTATATTTAATATTTGTATCTTAGAAGTTCATATATCTTAATTATCCGACCATTATTCGTTTTATATCCGTATTCGAATCCGTATCCGTAGACTATCCGTTCCGTATCCGTATCCGTTTAAGGCGGATTTGGTTTTGAATTTTGATATCCATTTACTATCCGTATCCGTATCCGTATCCGTATCCGCTCATTATCCGACGGATGCGGATATGATATCAACATTATCCGCTCCGTTTTCACCCCTAATCATGGAGAAAAGAGAAGTCCAAAGGTTTTATTTTAGAATTTTTTTTGCCGGGTCTGTGTAAACGAATATCCGTTTAATTAAAAGTTACGGATTATCCGTATCCATATCCGCAAAAAATCGGATACGGATCCAGATCCAAATGGGTAATATCCGATTCGTTTGCACCCCTATATTTACCCATCTAAACACAACCTATTTATTAATATATCCATTTTTAACTTTTTTCCCACTAAAAAAATATATCTAAATATTAATAAAACACTTAAAGAAATTTTACCCTTCACAGATTCTTTCCTAAACTTCATGCGTGATTTTGCGTGACCTTTCTTTTCCTCTAAGATTTTGCGTGACCATTTTCAATTGTTCAATATTCAGATCTACTTATGGTGTTGTTTTCCCTGTTATGATGTAAAAGGTGGCTTTTTTCATTGTCAAAGTGAAACCACATGGGTGATGTTAAATTGATTCATGATATGGTATTTATGTGGTTATATTTGATGAAGATGGTGGATTATCAGATGCTGAAAATCAAGATCATAATAAATCAAAATATTTTGACCTAATAAGGAGATTTAGAAATAATGTGTGAATAGGTGTTTATATGTGTAATTTTGGTGGGCATCACCAATTAAATCATTCTTGTTCTTAGTTAGGAGCTCTAGGAGTGGCACAAATTTAAATGTTTTTTTTTTTCTTAAGGTTCAAATTTAGATGTTTTAGGTAGTTATATTTGAGTCATTTAGCAGAATCAAATGCTCGATTTAGATAGAAAGAGTCATTACATGTACAACCAATAAGGCGAAAAGATAAAAACAACAACTAAAACATAAAAAACTACAACTACTAAGAGGAAAAAAAAAACCTAGAGTGACATGATACAGTACTAGTACCAGTTATAGCAACTAAAAATGAGAAGAGCTGATATAGTAATTGTTAGTTTGTAATAATCTAGAAGTCAATAATAAGATAAATTATCATAAAGCTTTGTTCATGAATTGAATGTTTATTTATATATTATTTTGTTGCATTGAGTATTATTGAATTTATGGATCATTTCGAGTTCATGACTGAAATTGTGAAACTCCATAATATAGATGATATATACTCTTAAAAAGTCACTGACCAAGGTAATTAGCAGAAACACTAATTACCGCGATAAGGTTAGTATGTGGATTAAAAGATGGTTAAGTTTTACAAACCACCTGACACGAGATGTCATTTTAATCACATAGATACATGTTCTAGGAACATGGTATTTGACAGACCCCGAATAAAACATTAAATAAAATTGTGTTCGTGTCATTTATGTTTTCATTCAGTGTCACGTTCTACAGTATGAGGTATTTATCGTTCTCACTGAGAAATATGTATGTGTGATTGTTATCCACTGCTGTCCATCAAAAGCAGTCATAACGATAGCATTCTCATATGTATAGCTTAGCTGAGAAAGTGATAGTATACCAAAAGTACTATTTGTCCCTCATATTTTATACGAGCTATAGCATCACTGGGCCCCTTGATAGAGTAAGATTATTTGCTAGCGGTATAATTACAAGAGTAATTATATTTGATAATCTGCTCAAGATCAATAAAAGATTCAGTTAGCAAGGATGACACACATCTACCTTGAAACTAATTTAATAGCTATGAGACAGAATAACAGACACAAGTAAATTGTTTACTGGATCGTGATATTGTACAGTACAGCATCATCTGTGTAATTGGATGGTCATGATGTATACTGCCAGATACCGCTCATGATTATAGAAGTTAAAACAGTTTTAACTCTATTTACCAACATAACACAGATCCTATTGGGTCACACCATATAGGAGTTAATCGGAGAATCTTATTGTGATTGATTATAAATTGGTTATGATTAATAGTAAGATGGTTATAATTAATTATACATGTTATAATTAAATTATAAATGTTATGTAAAAATAACAAGCAAAAACATTGGTTAATTTATAAACGTGTGTGACACGTTGTATAAAAGTTAACCGGTTAATTTATAAATGTGCAGGACATGCTGTATAAATTACTGAAACAAACAACTGCAAGAAATATAATTGTTCAGAATAATTATACGAATATTATTTGTATTCGGGCCGAGGGCATTCGGGTCTTTTCAGATTCATCCTTATCCGCATGACATGTCATCGATCTTATCCACATGACATGTCATCCTTATCCATTCGATGACATATCTTGTAAATAGGCATATGTTGAGGGGTATTTCGGTCTTTTGCGAACCTCTTCAAAAGCCTATAAATAGAGGGGTGCATGTAGAGAGAAAAACAACTAATTCACTTGTATTGTTTTGTGCAGAATCGAATCGGTTTTTCTTTCTTTCCGGTTTCTCTCCCAAATAGTGTTTCGGTTGAGAAAAGAAAGTTATACATAGTTGACGTATAATCTTGCGGGTTGTTGTGGAGTATATTTACGGGATCGATGAATAGTGTTTTACCGAATTTCGTGGTATATCAGTTTTGCTCATTGATAAAACTGAGTAACCGAAAATTAGTGTTTACGGGTTTTCGTCTTTTCCCTGTGAATAGTGTTTTTGCATAATTTCGCGGTTTATAATATTTTTAGCAAAAGAAATAAACCGCTCTCTGGTTAGTCCTGGTGGATAATCGATAGAGGCATTAGACGTCTGATGCTCCGAGACGAGTCATTCCCGATGTCGCTCTTCTCGCTCGGTCTGCATTCCAACTGTGATTTGGAAACAAGGTATAAATATGTTATATTAATCTATTTAATTGGTAAGTAGATTAAAGTTTTAGAAATCAATCATAAAGTAGATCTGTAAAATGATTAAATTGGGTTTTGATGCCAAAGGAATATTGAAGGTGGACCGCTTTGAAAAGTTTCCTGACATACCCCGTTTAATCCTGAGCTTAAGTTGGTCGTAGAAATTTTTGTTCTACGGTCATTCCGCACCTTAAGCCTAAACGGATTTTGGTTAGCACCGTGAAATCCCAACAGTAATAACACTTCTTAGTTCCTAAAAAATAAAAAACAACAACTAAAAATGAAAAAAGCTAAACAAAAAAAAAAGATAAGAAACTGAATGGAAAAAAAAAATCCCATAATACTGTTGTGACCTAATACAGTACCTGTACCAGTCTCATTCCCTAAGAAGAAAAGTCAAGATTAGTGAATGCTCAAGCTCTAAATGTGTTACAGGAAATCTGAATCAAAGATGGTTTTTGCAACTATGCCTTCCACTACATGTGGCAAATTATATAGAGTAAAGATGTTGTCCCCCTTGAATCTGTTCCCTATCTGTCCCCCTAACAACCTTCCTTTTTTGTTCTCCCACGTAGTCAAAATTCACCATTTTCAACCTTCCTTTTTTGTCCCCCTAACAACCTTTCTTTTTTGTCCCAATCTGAACAGGTGTGAATATTATTAGTGTCAGATGTTAATATTGTTAGTGTCATATGTGAATACTTCATTAGTTAGATATGAATAGTTATATATATGAATATTTCATTTGTTAGATATTGAATACTTCATTAGTTATATATGAATACTTCGTAATCGTCAGTATGAGTACTTCTTGGAAGAGATAGGGTGAGAGAGATGAATCTAACTTTGAATTTTGAATTGTATAAATTATTTTAAACATGTATGAATACTTTGTAATCGTCAAAATGAATACTTCATTTGTTTAGATATGAATACTTCTTTATTTAGATATGAATAATATATAGATTCGCTGTAGTGGTCCCCAATCTTGGTAAATGTCGCTTTCAAACGATTGTGGTCCCCAATCCAGGCTGTCACAAGACGTCAGCGGTCCCCCTGGTTGTTACTGGTCCCCTCCAACTTGTGTTTACATATGACGAATGGTTCTAATAATAAGTATGAATACTACAAATTCGTAGGTATGAATACTATACGTTTTGACTATTAATAAAATAGCATTGATCTTGCTCTTTGGTGGTAGTTAGCACGTTTTAACTTTTTTTTTGTCTTTTAGTGCGGGGGACAGATAGGGGACTGAAGTAGGGGGACTGTTAGTTGATCCCAATTATATATGCTCATGAATCTCCTTGTTGAATTTAAGATCATTCCCACTTGACACTGTAGTTTAAAAAGAAATTTGAATTTCTATGAGAAGTTAAAGTTTTTTATAAGATTTTTGTCCCCAATTATTGAACTTTTTTGACTCAGCTTTGTGTGATGTTTCAGCACAACAATTAAGATTGATATATATAGAGAGAGACATTTTCATTCAAGCTATCTGTGTAACGTTATATCCGAGTCTTTGTGCTCTAAATTTTTTTCATGTCATTGTTAACTGTTAAGAGTTGAAAGTGTATAACACATTCCTTCCTTTTGATACAGATCCATATAGATTGATTATTTTGGTTAAACTATGAAACAACCAATTAATCATATACTCTATATCTTAAAAATTAACTTTTTGGCTTATCTGTGCTGTGGTTCTAGTTTTCCAGCTTTTTCACTATTTTTACTTTAATTTCACAATTTTTCTTTTAGCTCGATTGTTTTGAGCATATTGTAACTTTTAGGATTATTATTGCTCTCATGTAACTAAACTTCTGGAATATTTTTTAGTTATGTGAATGTATGGCTTAAAATGATTCGGCTAAACATCATTAATGTGAATGTCTCGGCTAAAATTTCTGGAATATTTTTTAGTAGTGTGAATTTATGGCTTGAAATGATGTTCGAATTAATTGAAACGTCAATAAATATGTATGTTATGTAGGGGCAGAATTAGAAAATTTTAGTAAGGGTGGCTAATTAAAATGCGTCGAATTTGAACTCAAAACCTCTCAATTATAAAATAGAGCTTTAATTATTAGATTGCAACAAAATATTTGTTATCATTGAGGGTGGCTGAAGTATATAAAAAATTAAAAAGATAAAATTCAATTAAACTTATATATGCATAATTAAAATTTAATTATAAAATCATAAAAGTGATTAAGCCATTTTTGATTATGCCTTAGATCTGCCTTTGATTCTAATAGTGTATATTTTCAAGACAATTTGATGTATCGTTACAATTAACACAATTATTTTTTATACGTTATTAAGATTGCTTTGACGAATGTCTATCGCCTTTTTGTAACTGTATGACTTGAAATAATACCTGAACTAATTAAACAACAAGAAGTATGAGCAGCGTGATGCTATAAATGAATGTCAATAGTATATATTGGCACTAAAATTGATGTGCCTTTTGCTAACATTAGCATGAATAACTGTTATGCAAGTAGATGTTACTGTTTGAAAAATACATCCAACTTAATTAATGATGTTTCAATTGATTAAAAAGATTAATAAAGGCAAATCTGTATCCCAACTATAAATATTCGAACAAAATGCTGATGCATTTTTTCAAATCAGCATAAATAGATTCATGTTGCAACTATTTTGTTTGGAAGCTTGACTGTGGCTTATCATATTACGAACAAAATGTTGATGAATCTGTAACTCCGAAATTATCAAGTATTGCGATCAAACAAACTAAAAAAAATATTACTATCAACCACATGCAGTATTAGTAGTTTAGAACTATTGGTGTTCTATATAATAGATTGATGTATCGTTAGTATAATTAGAGTGAGGTTACGGTAAATTGTAAATTAAGAATCATTTTTACTTCATATATACAAATTTTTGATTCAGAGTTCAAATAGTTAATTTGAACATTAAGTAGATTTCTATACAAAAATATTCTTGAAGAACAAATTTCACATTTTTTTAATCTTTTTTTCAGATAGGTAAAAAATTGTTCTTCTTCAATGATTCAAAACCTTTGAAAAACATTAATTTTTCTACGCATCTACGAGTACATTTTAATAAATAGATTATATTAAACGGTTTGAATCGACTGTTTTGAATTTTAAAAATAAAATATAAATATAAAATAAAACAAAACTCTCACTTCAAACTCATTATACTCCAACTCGTATGATTAATATATTTTTCTCGTGTAATGAGAATATCTCATGAATATATGTAACCTTTCCCTATTACATATCTTAAATAATGTCCGAATTGATTAAAGTACCAAAAGGCGTATGCATAACGCTATGAATCTAACTTAACAATATATATTTGCACCGTTTCTAATAAACGCAAATAAATTATTTTACAATTAAAAAACTAGCTTTTATCTATTTGATCGTAAAGACATATAACTTCTATTTGAAATTCACAAAGCGAAACTTTCTTATGTGATATAAATACGAGTTTGGAAAAAAAAAATTAGTAAGCTAGTTAGCTAGACATCCATCTTTCAATTTAAAAAATATATATTTTACAAGTAAATCTGTAAATGGTACTTTTGGATAATATATATTTTTAAAAAAATTACTTTCCTGGACGAGGCAATAATTTTAGAATTTATAAGGGTATAGATGAAATTCTACCAAGCACCTCGGAGACTGACCAGAGCTATCGGAGGAAAACCCTCGATTCCTCTCCCTATAATACTCGATTCTCATCTCTTGCTGCGCGCAATCTCGCCTCTCTCGTCCGATCACCCCATTTCTCACTTTATCGCAACAAGAGAATCTCCAGTGGGTTCAAACCGCTACCACAACCATGTACAGAGCCGCCGCTTCCCATCTCAGATCTCTCAAGGTTCGATCTCGCTAACCTAATAAGTTCCATTAGATCTCTCTATCCTCTCTTTGGGCTTTATTTTTCTTTGATCCAATGGTGACAATTTGTGAAATGAGGATCAACGATTGATGCTGCTTTGGTCGTTTTGTAAGGAAATATGTAGTCATCAGTATAATCAGTTGATAACTTGCAAAGTTTATCGATTAGCTGTGCCGATAGAGTGATGCCTAGTACCTAACACAAAATCGATTGGTCAATACGTAAGATGCTGATATAAGAGCAAAAGGTTTCAGTCTGTATGAACGTGTTCAATGCTCAGGGCTATTTTTTAGCTGTTTATCAAAATGCTATATTAGCACGACTCAGCTTAAGTTCAGCGGTTGACTAGTCAAACACGATTAGTCCTTTACTAACTCTGTTTACTAGGCTGTTACTAATTCAGTTAGATAGTTTGTTACTTTACTGTCCAGTATCTATAAACAATGAGTTGTAAATAATAGCTACAAGAAAACCATGCAAATCAATTTCAATCACTCTCTGTCTTTCTGTTCTCTGTATCACACATCTTCTTTGTATCTTCTCTGATCGTTTATGATATCAGAGCCATTTCACTTGTCCAAAAAATTTCTTTCTTGAAATCATGGCTACAAGTAACCTACGGGCATGTTTCTCAATTAAAAAACGTAGCTCCCCTACCTCACAGCCTACACCTCCCTCTCCAATCTTGAATGATCGAGTAATACAAATTACCATTCCTGTCTCTACAAAATTAGATAGGGACAATTTTCTTACTTGGAAATCACAAATTGAGCCAATTATCAATGAATTTGGCCTTTCACACCATCTGGATACTTCAGTGTCGCCTCCAGCAAGAAATCTGATAATTGAAGGTGTCCCACAAATCAACCTGAGCTTCCTCTCATGGGACAAGCAAGATCAGATCTTGCTCAGATGGCTCCGTTCTTCGATCACTGAACCAGTGCTCTCTCAATACGCGACATGTCAGACTGCTGGCCAGCTTTGGACTTCACTTCACAGAGTATTTGTTGTTACTCTACAGTATATAAACAACAAGTTGTAAAGAATAGATACAAGAAAACAATGCATATCAATTTAAATCATTCTGTCTTTCTCTTCTCTGTATCACACATCTTCTCTGTATCTTTTCTGATCGTGTACTATAACTTCATATAATGTTGCTCCTTTTTATTAAAGCATAATCTCATCAAGATGTATGCTATAACTATCATATCTAGACTAGTCTTCTACAAAACTAGTGAAGAAAGACTTTAAGCTAAATCACTTTTACTACAACTATGAAATTGTTGTATTTAATATAATAACTGTTTGAATCATTTTCTCCTCTCCTCCTCAGTGTGTGACATACCCTGGAAATGTGAGTGCACCAATTAGATATGCATGCACAAGTTCTGGGAATAATAGACAAGTACTCTTCCCAAAGTAATGAAAATACAAATACCTTGTGCTTCTATCTTGTACAAGACTTTTTTAAATATCTCTTTTTTTCTTCTGCGAAAGAGAAAAATATCAATGCAAGTCTATGACAGCAAGAAATTTTTTAAATGATTTTTATTTTTCATATGGTAGCATGGTGGGCTCTTCAGGCGACTTGCTGGCGGTGAATCCTGCTACAGTCAGTTGGCAGCTCTCGATGCCCCACTGCCTGGATTCTCTCTCCCGGATACTCTGCCTGATTATGTGGAGCCCGGAAAGACCAAAATTACTACTTTGTCGAATGGTGTTAAAATTGCCTCTGAGACATCCCCGGTACGTCTCCTTTTTCCTTTCTGCTTGGGAGCTGGGAAAACTGTATGTAGGGGGTTGCTTTACTATTTTGTGACACATTGATACCAATTTATTTGATCATGTTTATTTTACCCAAACTTATTGGGTCTATTTGCACTGTTGAGGGCTTGAGGCTACTTGAGAAGGATTTAGGTTTAGGGGAGCTTTTGCTTTGCTGAACTTAGAATATGTTGTAAGTTTACTAAACTGGTTGAGGCACAGATTAACTGGCTTATTCATGTTAATATTGGCTGGTTTTAGTCTCTGTTGGGTATACTATGCACCTTTTAGCTGGAAAAAATGAATTCGGTGCATTAGACACCACTAAAATTAAATCCAGCCTCATTTTTTTTTTTTTTTTTTTTTTTTGAGTATAAGCCTGTAAGCACACAGACCCCACTTGCAGGCCTCCAAATTAAAGCCCCGAACCGAGACCCTACTGGGACTTGATGCATGAATTTGCACTATAGGAGACTTCCACTAACATGAGACGGTAGCCTCAGTGGCAATTAGGCCTCAATTTAAGTCAAATTAAGCACTAACCTCTAGTCTGTAAGTAATAATCCATTGTGAAATAATGTTTGTTGGGACTCGGTTGGTGTGGAGTGTAATTAGATCATTTTACCCTCTCAGTATACATGATCAATGTTTAATTCATCCTTTACCAGGCAGGAAGAAGAATGAAGGAAAAGAAAGTAAAGAGAATGATGCTTTGTACATACCAAAATAAATGTAATCGTGCCAAATTGACCTCCTATAAAATTGACGGAATTACATTTTGAATTGAATAAATGCACCCTTGTTATACATAATATGAAGGGAATGGCATTCACTTTATGATGAATTATTGTTGTGCAGAATCCCGTTGCCTCAATTGGGATATACATTAACAGTGGGTCAGTTTATGAGACTCCCGGCACAATGGGCGTCTCACACCTGCTAGAGAAGATGGCATTTAAGACGACAACTAACAGGAGCCACCTACGGCTAATTCGGGAGATAGAGGCGATTGGAGGGAATGTTACAGCCTCAGCCTCACGGGAACAGATGAGCTACACCTATGATGCCCTCAAGACCCACCTGCCTGCAATGGTTGAAGTGCTTGTTGATAGCGTTAGGAACCCAGCATTCCTCGATTGGGAGGTGAAAGAACAGGTATTATTCTATTTTGTTTAAGTGTTTTGATCCAATAGTTGCAATCCAGGCTGTCTGGCTTTGATGAGATGACCATGGTTAATTCTTGGACCATCCAAAATGGCTGAACCTGGCAGTATTTTTAGATGGATTTTTTTTTTCTCTGTGGCTAAGAGGAGAGGGGGAGGGTATTGAGGGTATTAAATTGTGATTGAGGGGGAGGGTACTGAGGGTATTAAATTGTGATTCTCTCAGTTTTTTTTATTAGTTTTTTTTCTGCTAGTTAGGACGTGATTCAACTGTAAGATGCCAACCAAACAAACTGCACCCTTTTTATTGAAGCACCATGTACCAAAAGATGGTACTCAATAGTTACTTCCGGTTGCGTACTCTAAATATTTGAAAGCAGATGTTAGTGTAACTCCTGTTACAAATCTATTGCCTTAGATCTTATATTTTCATGTTTTCATCCGCACTTATGTTTTAGCATAATTTCTGTCATTTTCTCTGCTCTTAAACAAAAGAGTGCTAGAAATTTTTTGAGAGCTGTTCAGTTATAATTCTTTTTTTTATATTAAAACTGTAGGTAAACAAACTAAAGGCGGAGCTAGAAGAAGCAGCAGAGAACCCTCAAGGGGTACTTTTGGAGGCGATTCACTCTGCTGGCTTTTCTGGTGCACTTGCTAACCCTCTGACTGCTCCAGAATCTGCGATTAGCCAATTGGATGCAAATGTCTTGGAAGAATTTGTTTGTGTAAGAGTCATTTTAAACTAGGTTTTAGTTTATCACGGTGTTGTATGCTACTTTTATTAGGTTTTAAATATTGTGCAAATCTCATCCCAGTTGTCATTCTGTAACTACCTGATCATGTAAATTTTCGATTTTAGTATATACATAGCCAGCTTTAATTGTTGAACCTTCATGGTATTATTGTGTCAACTTCCAAAATAATCCTCTATATAAACCAAATTAACTACTGTCTTTACCTAATTTAGATCAAAATAACCTCACTTCTGCAACAAGGACTGAACTAAAGTTCAGTTTAACACAAAGTTTGTCTCAACTTACTCTTAATTGCCAATTAAGCACACACCTGCCAAGAAAAACATAAATGATAGCTAAAGAGAAGGAAAATATTTCCTGGTTCATATTAGCTCTAAAGCGGGAAACATATTCTTGCTAAATTTTGAGAAGTCTTTGTGGAACTAATATTAAATTTTTGCAGGAAAACTACATTGCACCACGTATAGTTCTAGCGGCATCAGGTGTGGACCATGAAGAGCTGTTGTCTCTCGCTGAGCCACTCTTAGGTGACCTTGCAGCAAAGCCACTCCCCCAGGAGCCAAAGTCCGTCTATGTCGGTGGTGACTACAGACATCAAGCTGATCCTTCGGTTTGTTTCATCTTTTGTATCAATTCAATTGAACATCATTGTGCATGAAATGCCATTTTATTTAGGATACATGATATTGTCCTGCCTTGAGACCTTTTTATATTATCTTCTAGTGGTTATTTCGCTTCATGTTGTCTTTTTCTTTGGGGAAGAGTTTGGTTGGACGGCCAGGGAGTATTATTGTGGTGCTTGGTGGAATCTTGTATTAAACCATTGGTGTATTAAATGGTACTTGTGCTTGTGGTGCTCGGTGGAATCTTATATTAATCATTAGTGTACTAAATGATATATTTGCTTGGCCTGGTCATTATTGTGTATGGTTCCTCATGAAGATGTTCCGTTGGTAATCAGTTGGAAGTTGCTGCATGTGACCTGAACGAAACAATTAACATAAAATAAAAGCATATAATAAAAACGAGTGTTTCTGTTTTTTTATTATGGTATTCTCAGCCAATCTTCTAAACTTTACTTTTTGATGTAATTGGGTAAAATAGAGCACGCATGTAGCCCTAGCTTTTGAGGTGCCTGGTGGTTGGCGCAAAGATAAGGATGCCATGACTCTCTCAGTCCTTCAGGTATGGAAAAACAAAATAAAAGTATCCGTAATTCCCATTTTTATGTAATGCGCATTATCGTCTTTGCCATTTATCCTTTGTTAAAGCTCTTAACCTTCATTTATGCAATTAAAATGTGATGTAAACTAATTGTACCACTTACCAAACCCAATAAAGTGAAATAATTCTTATTCTGACTTCAGTTCTGCAAAATGAAAACAAGTCAATGTAAAATAGTAAACAAACAACAGAAAGTTGGTGAAATTGGCACTGGACCTTGTGATGACAGCAAAAATAGCAACTCTAAATCAGTACACTTATTTTTTATTCTAAGATGTGTGGAACTCTGTTGTTTTAAATAGACTTTAATGGGAGGAGGTGGCTCGTTTTCTGCTGGTGGCCCTGGAAAAGGAATGCACTCCCGGTTGTGTAAGTTATTCTTTTTTGGTTGTTGTACCTTTTTTTTTTTTATAACTCAATTAGTCGCAACCCGAATGCAAGTTGTGCATGCACTTTCTCTGTTGAAGCATAGATATCAATGCTTGCATACATGCATACCATTTGATCTGCACCATGGGTTGTCTATTACTTTAAAAATGCTGGAGCTATGCATATATGGTACTTGAGCAATTTCTCAACTGGAACCATGGTAAATAGCTAGATGAAGCATTTAAATTATCTTCTTCCTCAAACGATTTTATGGAGTGCACTTTATGACCTGCAAGTGAAGCACATATATTTAATATAAACTTTTTAGGATTTACTTAAGTTCCTAATGTCAATAAATTTTTATCCTTTCTTCTTTTTTTCTTTGCCCCAGATCTACGGGTGTTGAATGAGTTCTCACAGGTTCAGTCATTTTCTGCCTTCAATAGCATTTACAATAATACTGGCATTTTTGGAATCCATGCAACAACTGTAAGTTCTGTTTTCTTTAATTTGTGTCCTTACTTTTACATCTTGTAATTGGGAATAGGGTTTTAAGAATTGACGTGTTCCATTAATTTAGAAATCACCGGCATCTTATATTTGCATTTAATAAATGTCTATTACTTTGCGATTAGCATCCAACTATGGCTTAGGCTGAAATGTTAACAAGCTCCATTATGTGTTGACAAATAGATCCATGACTGTATAAAAAAATTTCTTCTGTAATATTCAATTTAACTAAAATCTAGCAAAATAGATCGAAGTGCTAAGTTTCAAGTTTATATGGAATTATGGTGAATATAATTTGGTTTAGTCTGATATGAAAAAGATCCAGGCAAATGGTCATTTTTGTTGTAACATTGTTTCAGTGGTTTAGTGTGCAGTTTGCAAATTACTTGGAAAAATATGGGAGGTATATTTAATTGCAAATATTATAAATAGTGCGTGTTTGCATATTAAAGACTTGTACCATTCACTGGTAATGTTATCCAACAATAAAGATACAGTTGTAATTCAATAGATTCTTACCAAATTAGTGTCTCCAATTTGCAATGGTCATTCTAGCTATATAAGAAATATTATAAAGAACCGTTTCAATAAAGAATGCTAAGATTTATTAATGATATTTTGTTAGTAATTTTATTATTTCTTAATATTGATCCAAATTATTTTGATCTCTATTACTAAAAATAGTGAAACTTTATTAAAATAATCGGTTTTCAATGTTGGTTAGACCTTAAACTCAGGTCAATAATATGAGGTTTTTCTTCTTTTTTATTCTGTCTATACCTGATATGAGAATTGTCGCTTACAATATTGAAGTACATTTTTAATACAATAACCTCAAGAGTGGCTTCATTGTATCTGTTTTCTTTCTGCCAAAATAATTAGGGCTCAGAATTTGCCCCTAAAGCTGTAGATTTGGCAGTTAGAGAGTTCCTATCTGTTGCCACTCCAGGACAAGGTATGACCTCCCTATTTTTTCTGTAATAATTTATATTCTTGGTACATTTCTTTTCCTTGTACAATTCTTAATGAATTCCTTCTATTATTTTCTGGATCAGTGGACCAGGCACAGCTGGATCGTGCCAAAAAGTCTACTAAGTCAGCTATTTTGATGAACCTGGAGTCCAGAGTATGTCTCTACTTGTGTATATTTTCTATTTGTTTGTACCTCTTGTGTTTTCTAGTGAGCATATAATTTGGATTATTTTTAATAATTTTGTCTTTGCCTTCTGTGTAGAGTGTAGCCTGTGAGGATATTGGAAGGCAGATTTTGACTTATGGTGAAAGGTAAGCCATTTTCCCAGAAGAGGTCATGCTAACATTAGTTGCAAGTCTGCTCTTTTGAATTCTAATTCACCATAAGGTTGCTTTTCATGTTGATTAAGATAAATAGAAGATTCAGTCTCAAACCAAATAATTACTGGAGTGTAGGGTTAAAATGCCCCCCATTGTTTTTGTGCCCCAATCATGCCTCACATCCTTATCTCTGTTTTCAAATCCAAACAGTCGGTCTGAACTGCTTAACATGATCTCCATATTAGAATGTGCCTAGAGACCAATTTTTTTTTTTTAGAATTTTTTACTAATTTTTTAGATAGGTACAAGATCACTGTTTTTGGATGGTCCAAAATCTTGTGAAAAACAGTGATTTTGTATCTATCTAAAGAATAGTAAAAAAATTCCAAAAAATATAAAAATTGGTCTCTAGGCACATTCTAATATGGAGATTGAGCAGTTTAGATTGACTATTGGACTTTGAAAATGGAGATAAGGATGTGAGGCATGATTGGGGCATTTTAACCCGACTCTAATTACTGTTCAAATTAACTGTCCTTATTATTTTGGTGCAATTATGTATGCCCATGCCAAAAGTCAAGGTGTCATTTTATAATCCTTTGAAGCGTGAAGTTTATATGTCAAAATGTACCTCCGAAAGATGGAACCTCTGCCTCTTATCTCTTTAGGCCCTGTTCGGCAGCAAAACGCAAATTACTGTTCATGTGGGAAAAAAAATTCATTCAGACTGATTTTTTTTTTCCCGCGTGAACAGTATTTTTCAGTTCAAAATTTTTAATTCCTATTTCCATTAGGGCTGCCAAACAGGGCCTAATCAGTGAAAAACAGTGGGAAAGGAGTAATTTGGACATCTTTTAAAGAAAATAAGGATACTGTTGGATAGTGAGATTTTGCATATATTTTTTTATTTTTTATTATGGGGCATAATTGAAATATCCTTTATTCTGATGCAGGAAACCTGTGGATAATTTCCTGAAAGCAATAGATGCTGTAACATTGAAAGATATAAGTTCACTTGCTGAAAAGATGATATCTTCTCCTCTTACCATGGCCTCATGGGGTGATGGTATGTTAATTGTCCTTTAACAGCTGTTGCAACTCTTTCTTAATCTTGACATTTCTTTCTGGTGTTCTCTTGTGAAATGAAAACTATCAGCGCATCTTAAAGGAATGACAAAAATAATCTATAATATAACCTCATAACATACTTGGGTGTGTTTGAATTTTTTGGAAGAAAATTGTATGGGAAGTGTATTTGGAGACATGGCAGGGACATTTTGTAAGGTTACGAGCAAAAATTTATCTGTTGGATGGGTGCGTATGAAATTTCCCATGATGTTTTTTGAATACCTATTTGTGACATTCTTTTTTTCTTTTTCAGTTATTCATATGCCGAGCTATGAATCTGTCAGCTGCAAGTTCCACGCCAAATGAGTTTCTTGAACTTTTGTTTTTTTTTGTTTCCTTTTTCTTGTCATCTTAGAAAATTCAAATGGTTTCTTTTGTTTAGTGCCCCGTTTGTGAGGGGGAGTGGGTTAATAAAGACCACAAAGGATAAGAAAAGGTCCAACTGGATTGGTCAATTGGTAATCTACTTGGACATATTTAATTTCTTAGAAATCTCTGTTGTATATCATTTTTGCAATTGCTAACAGTCGGAACTAAATAAGTATATTTGAATTCAGAACGTTACAGATAATGAATTTGCAATTTCTTTTAGCAAAACAGGCTGAGATACTGCAGTATCTGATAATGTTATATGCACTGTTCAAATTTCTGCCTTGAATTATTGTTCTGTTGAATGTGAAATCAATTCATTTCAAATTTTCGTGCTTGCGTCTGCTAATTAGGAATTGTAGTCTTTTGCCTTTGAAGTTTGACAGTTTTGGTTGTTAGATGACAGTTCTAAACTCTTGAACTCTTCCTAGGAAAAATGAAGGTACTGTACAATTTATTATAGAATTGGGAATTATTTTCTTAATAAGATTATGTACAATGACCAGTCAACTAATTGAATCATTTATTTGCGAACAGTGAAGGCAGAAAAACCATAAACCGGGACTCGATTTTATAATTTTTTTGTAGCTATAATAAATTGGTTTAAACTAGATGAAGAAATCAGCAAAAAGAAAAAAAATAAGAATCTATAAACGACATGCATTATAAAGAATTACTTGCGAAGTTTCTCCAACCATCTGAATAGTGAAGTTTCTCCAACCATCTGAATAGTGTTGAGTACACTTTTAACTCCGAAGTATTGTTTGTAAATTATGTATAAAAAGTTATTTGAAACTAAAGAATATATTTGAGTGAGATGATATTCATGTAATTTGGGGGAAAAAAATTACCAAAAGATATATGAGATTTAATAATGATTATGTCACATATTAACTAAAATAAAATTCAAAATTTTGGCGATTAATTGGTGAAACCAAAACACTGACAGCTTATCACGTCTGTGCATGTATATCAACAGCTTCTAGATGTAATCTCTAAACTTATGTTTTCTGTAATCATGCCAAAGTTATGAAATATTTAAGTGGATGCACGTGAATATTGAAACAATTAGCACATATATTAAAGCAGATCATAGAAAAAAGAATTTATTGGACTCAAATTTAAATTCAACACATTTTTTTAACAAACCATGAATTAAAAAAAAAAATTAGAGAACCAACTTGATTCTTCTTTTACAAAAATCATAAGTATCGAACAATCTTTAGAAACCATAAATATATATAAAAAAAAAAACAAATATTAGAGAGACAACTTGATTTTTTTTTTTTTTTTTACAAAAATCACAAGTACCGAATAGGCTATTTAGTACCTCTCATTTACATTTAATTGGTACTGAAGCCTACTCGATACCACCCAATTTTATTCTTTTATTTGATTAAAAATATGAAAAAATTTGTGAAATCAAGAGGTATCGAATAAGGTGTTAAGTATCAAATAAAGTTATAAAGGTAAATGAGAGATACCGAGTAGCTTATTCGGTACTTAATGTTTTGTAAAAAAAAAATCAAATTAATTCTCTAAATTTACTTCTTTTTTTTAATTATGGAATTTAAAAATAAATAAATTACTTAATGCTGTTTCCTTCGTATATGTATGTTTTTAATTGGTATCTTAGGTTTTATATATGTTAGTATTTCACTATTTCCTTCATTTTCAAAGTATAAATGATTGATTTGAACCGTTTAACATGATTTTCATATCCATATGAAAATGTACTTTTATAAAAATTACTATTTTTTTGAAAAAATCATTTGATCTAAAAATTCTAGAAAAAATAGTAGTAATTTCCTACCTATCTAAAAAATAGTAAAAGGAATGTAAAATTTAGTCCGCAAGTACATTTTAATATGGAGATCATGTTGAACGGTTCAGATCGACTATTTGAACTTTGAAAACAAAGATATTGATCCGTAGTACAGACGAATCTGCACTATGCATAGTACCATAATGCTGATTCCTTTTTATATATGTTTTTAATTGGTATGTTAGGTTTCTTTGAAGCAAGAAAAGCGTGTTGCGGTACTGGTACAACTGAAACATCATTTTTGTGCAACACAATGGCACCTGAGACATGCTCTAATGCCACAGGCTATGTATTCTGGGACAGCTTCCATCCTACAGAAGCTGCAAACAAGGTCTTGTCTGATGCACTACTGATTCAGGGAATTGATCTCATATATTAAAGCACTAAAATAGCTTTGGTTGTAATTTCATGCGTAGCTTGGAATTAATCCAGTTTTTAGTGTTTTAATAAGCAATGATGGATAATAGAAACATGCATGTAGTTCTACTTTTAGCTTTATTCGCTATCTATTAGTTACCTTTAATCTTTTGTCATATTTTTCTTGGTATGTATGATACAAGTAAAAAAAGGATTGAAAGGAACTCTTTGTGACAGCTAGGTTTTCTCTTGTCAAATTAATATTATTTCCCACAGTTCTACGGGAGTCTAACAGGAATCTTAAGTTTCAATTTGGGGTGTTCATCAAGTCGGTTTAATCGGTTTTAAATCGAACTGAGAGAATTCGGAAATGGTTGGTTTTTCTGGTTAAATGAATTGGTTTGGTTCGGGTCAGTTTGCTTTTTGATTATCCAATAAAAGTTTAATTTGCCTATTTTAATTCGGTTTGGACTGAGGTTCGATGAACACCGCTAGTTTCAATTGCAAGGAAGTTATGACCTGTAACTCGTTTATAATATATATGGCTCAGAATTAGAAGCCCCATTATATCCCAGTAACATTCTTTCCATTTCCACCAGAGAGCTTTTTTAAATGAAATAAGTCATAGCAAACCAAAAAATAATAAATAATTAATAAAAAAATAGCGGGCTGCTTGGAGCATTGCCAACCAATTTTTTTTGTTAAATAATAAAAAGGAACAACTACTAAGAACTTAAGAAGTCTTAACACCTCTCACATACAATAAAGACATTCTTGTGCTCTTATTACTGACAAAGAAAAAATCTCAATAACTCTAGAATACCTACTTTAGCATGTACTCCAGATACTGACAAAACCCTGACACCAACACAAAATGGTGCACCATTTTCATAATTCAGATCCAGTGCGGTACCCTAACGTGTACAGTGAGATCTGCATCATCTGTTTTAACCTGGAACAAATCTTAAAGCGGACCCCCCTACAAAGAAGAGTAACCAAAGGAACAACCGTTTGCGGAGATGCCGCCTTGCTCGGGTTGTAGTGTTTTCATGTAGCATTTGGACCCACGAGATTTATTTATTTTTTTCCTCTTCTCCTCGGGTAGTGATTCCATTGAGCACTCTGAGAAACCTCGCCTCTCAAACCTGTTACCCATTAGCACACATGGGTTCATCCATTTCAGTTTCAATTACCATAACTACATTTATACTAACTGCAAATTTAGCAAGCCAATTCATAAAAAGAAAAAAGAGTTTGTGTTCATGTTATGGTAGAAAAGCAAGTTGGTTGAGATTCATGCCAATTTTTAAGTTTATCTAAAGAAAAGAATCTGAGACCTCTTGAGATATCTCAAATTTTCAGTTTATTTAAAGCCAGGCCAATGATTTTTTCAGTGTCTATTTGGAATGCAGAGGGGAGTATTATTATGCTTTGGGATCCATGGAGAAAGTATTTGAACGGTCCGGATCAGATCTTCCATGGATCAACTCAATGTTTGAGATATCTCAGAGGATGAGAATTTGTTTGCCTTTTAGGCAGTTAAAGGAGGACTTGGTCACATAAGGAATGATTAAAAACTTGGTTCAAGGTCAAATAAAAATTGGTGATTTCATTTTTTTTTCTTTGGAAAGTTACAAATAAGCATTTGTTCATTGCTTTCAGCAGAAAACAGTTCTGATCCTTTCATTAGGCACAGATGAACAGAGTTGCACTTGAAGCACAAAAGCTACAAGTCACAATTACTTAAAACAAGAAAAAATACCAGTCCAAGGCACGCGTAGTAAGCAGGAAAAGCCTCTCCAGTCCAAGAGATGCAGCCTTCTTTTCAATATAATCTGACACATAAAAAACTTTATGTTTTGGTCTATATAATATCAAAAAAAAAAATTAGAAAGATAAAAAAGTTTTATTCTTTGTACTTTTGATAAAAAAATTAAACTTTGTATTAACAAAGAAAAAGTATTTCTCATATTAAACTACATTTCTTTTAGTCCCGATTTTTTTGTTGTATATGCTTAATATTCTCATTCCAATAACAGACTTAATTTGAAATGTATAAATTTCATTCCAAATTCAAAAAAGAAGAGATCAACAATCCAATCTTTTTAGTTAATCTATTGGAATATTCAATAACCAATTAAAGAGCAAAGGAATAACCAGAGAGAGAGAGAGAGCTACCGAGAAGCTTATCTCCTTGACCAGTTCCACGACATTCAGGAGATACTGCAAAGGCGGCAACCTCGGCACATTTATCAGAAAGAAAAGGGAACAGTGCTGCACATGCTATCAATGATCCATCTCTTTCCACCACTACATAGTTTCCAATTGACGCAACCAGCTGTACCAGTTTTAAACAGTGTTAACGCTATGAGTACCACATATTTTTATAAATAAATCAATGGATCAAGAAGAAAACCTCGTCATCCGTTCGGTAAATTAAAGCACCAGAATCTTCTAGAGGTTTCAAAAGTAGCTTGATTCCTGCTATATCACCCTCTGTTGCTATCCTTGCTCCTTCATACATATCACTAAAGTCATAAATGATAATTAGTAAGGAACTATAGTCCACTCCCAGTTTCCCAACAAAAGAAAGTACAGAAAAAAAAATCAAGTTACAATTTACAAATCGTGTAGTGGTAAAAAGCCTAGTGTACTGAGTCTCAGTTCATGCAATCAAAATCAAACATTAGAGCTGTGAAAGAGAAATTCAAGAGCAGCAACTTATGGTATTAACAGATTATTAGGGTTATTTGGTGAGTGACGCTATGGTACTATGCATAGCACAGATTGGTCCGTACTATGAATCAATATCTATGTTTTTGAAGTTCAAATAGTCAATCTTAGCCATTCAACATGATCCCCATATGAAAATATACTTGCAGACTAAATGTTACATTTTTTACAATTTTTTTACTATTTTTTTAGATAGTTAGAAAATCACTACTTCAGAATGATCTAGAATTTTTAGATCAAGAGATTTTCTACCTATCTAAAAAAATTGTAAAAAATTGTAAAAAAATGTAAAATTTGATCTACAAGTATATTTTCTTATGGGGATCATATTGAACAGTTCAGATTGGACTTTCAAAACAGAGACATTGATCCATAGCATGTACCAATCCATGCTGTGCATAGTACCATAGCTTCACTCTTATTTGGTACATAGTTTAAGAGCCCAAACAAGGACCTCACTGTTCTATAGTAACTGTTCATGGGTCTGGTACAAGGAAATAAGTCCCTATTCGGTTCTTATCCAGGTGCTTTGCCAAATGATCCCTCCTCTAGCTAAGTACAAGTTTTTTTCTTACATATGCACCAGGTAATTAGTTGAATATATATATACCTGGCAACCATAGTACCCACACCATCCCTGGTAAATAGCTCCAGTAGTAATGCTCCATGGCGTCTCCCATCTACCAAATGCACTCTCTGGACCCCACCCTACAAAACCCAAGAAACCAATCAAACACTGTATAGTTAGTAGAGCGAGGCTATGGTACTATGCATAGCACAGATTGATCCGTACTATGGATCAATTACTCTTGCAATGTCCAAAAAGTTGATCCGAACTGTTCAACATGATCACCATATGAAAGTGTACTTGTAAATCAAGATAGATGTTTAACTTTTGTACTATTTTTTTAGATAGATAGAAAAAGACAATCTAAAGATTCTAGACCATTCAAAAGTAGTGATTTCCGACATGTCCAAAAAAAAATAGTAAATTTTTTTTTTCTAAAAAATATAAAATTTAGTATGCAAGTACATTGTCATATGGAGATCATGTTGAACGATTCAGATCGACTGTTTAGACTTTGAAAACAGAAATATTGATCCATAGCATGGACCAATCCGCGCTATGCATAGTACAGCCTCACTCTAGTTAATAAATAAAGACAAATTAACTAGGTAAGGAAAGACCCTATATAACCAAGACTCCTCTACCTGACAAACAAAAGCAGCAGCAGTCAATTCAGAGAAGTAACCATTCAACCTACTTTGCCTCTCTTCACCACCTATAGCGAATCCCTGTTGACCTCCAGTCCACAACCCATTTCCATTATCAAACCCGACTCCATTTTGAAATCTGGCATTATATGCTCTGACCCGGTTAAAGAGATCACTAGTACCAGTACTTGCATTTGAACTCTTGTTAACATATGTTGCTGCCGTAGGGCTCTGCTCCGCTCTCTTTCGGATCAACATGTCGGCATCTTGTAGTGTCATGAAGCGAATCAAACGATTATTCTCATCAGATATCTCACCATCTATTATACATATCAGTTTTTCGGCCTGTAGTGCCAGAGCACTTGCAGTTGCCACCTCATATGTGCTGTACTTGTTTGGTACATGAAATACGTTAGTAAAATAGAAAACTATCAACTACAAAGTATCACTCAATTCATCAACTCTACTCACAAACACTAGAAAAGAAAACAATGAGTAGGATTAAAATGCCCCAATCATACCTCACATGATCTCCATATAAAAATGTGCTTGGAGACCAAAATTTATATTTTTTGGGGAATTTTACTTTTTGGTTTTAGATAGGTACAAAATCACCATTTTTGGATGGTCCAGAATCTCTTGAAAAAAGAGTGATTTTATACCTATCTAAAAAATATGGTAAAAAATTTCCAAAAAATATAAAATTTGGTCTCCAAGCACATGTCTATATAGAGATCATGTTGAGCGGTTCTGATCAACTATTTGGGCTTTGAAATCGGAGACAAGGATATGAGGCAATGGGGCATTTTAACCCTACTCAGAAAATAATAGGAGGAATCAAAGAAAATGTGCGTACTTGCAGTTAAGAATCTCGCCTGAGCTCGCATATCCCAAGTTGCTAACAACTACAATACAGCCTCGCTCCAATCTCTCTTTGATGCTCTCCACATTTATCTTTTTCACTAAACCAGTTGCTCCAAAATCAACACCTTCAACTACACCCCTTCTCTAACAACCCAAAATATACATTCAAACACAGAGAAACAGTACAAGGATGAGTGAGGCTATGGTACCATGCATAGTGCACTTTGGTCCGTACTATGGATGCATATCTCCATTTTCAAAGTCCAACTGTTGATCCAAACCACTCAAATGATTTTTATTTGAAGATGTTGGAGGCCAAATTTTATATTCTTTTAGATGGTAGAAAATCACTACTTTCGGATGGTCCAAAATCTTTAAATCAAGTGATATTGTACCTATTTAAAAAAATAGTAAAAAGTATCCAAAAAATGTAAAATTTGGCCTCCAAGTTCATTTTTCAATGGAGATTGTGATGAACGGTTTGGATCTACAATTTGGACTTTGAATATGAAGGTATGGATCCATAGTACGGAGAAAAGTGCGCTATGCATAGTACCATAACCTCACTCGAATAAGGTTTACTTAACTTCTAACAAAAAATGGTGAGACAGAAGCAAAGTTCAAGAGGCACCACAAAAAATGTACTTGGAGGCCAAATTTTATATATTTTTTTAATTTTTTTACTATTTTTTTGGATAGGTAGAAAATCACTACTTTTGAATGGTCCAAGATCTAAAAAATGTAAAATTTGGCGTCCAATTGCATTTTCATATAAAGATTGTGATGAACAATTCGGATCAATTATTTGGACTTCGAAAATGAAGATATGTTTCCATAGTACGGACCAAAGTGCGCTATGCACAGTATGATAGCCTTCACTCATACAAGTTAACTTTTTCTAAAAAAGAAAATGGTGAGAAAGAAGAGAAAAAAAGAGGCACCACACCTTAGCAGCGAGGAAATTGCCACTTGCTACTGCTACGCCAAGTTCATGCCACCGGCTGTTATCTCCATGCCGGCGCAAATTCAACATGGGTGGGCCTGGGGACAGTTTGGCCTCTATTGTCAGACGTACTCTCCCTGCTGCTACTACAGCAGCTTCTAGAGATTCGCTATCAGTGATTCTGTATGGGCCCACATACTTCCCCTCACTTCCTCTCTGCTTCAAGATATTATCTATTTGCACCCATGTCCCCGGAACAATCACAAATCTGATCCCCAGTCCATGTAGCAGTGAAATATCCTATTATACAAAAAAAATTATGTATAATTGGATTTTTATTTGGTGAGAGATTAAACAAAATTGATATTCAATATTTAACTTTCAACTTAACAAACAATGTTAGAGAAATGTCAGTGGTTGAAGGTTTTGGCACAGTAGGTGCTCAATGAAATGTCCAAGAGAAGGAAACATAGTCCTTTGAACATTAAATAACAAGCAAGTCATTCTATACAATTTACTCCAAACGAGGATAAAAGCCAGTTTAAACAATTTTTGTTCTGAAAAGCATGGTTCATACTTAGCAGTTGGCACATAAAACCCAAAATAATTAAAAAAAAATTAATTGGGATAGTTAGAAACAAGTAATTAGGTTGGAGTAAAAAAATGTACTATAAGATATTCCTGGAAACATTCTGCTACTCTCTTCCAATTATGAAATATTTATCTATATTAAATATAGATAAAATGCATCTGATTGGGTGATAAAGATTCATGATTGAACCTAGATTTTATGAACTGAATGATAAAAGGTCTGATTTAATACACTTTAGGTTAAAAAAAAAATCAGAAATTTTTTTTGTTTGGTAATACGAGTATTTTATTAGTCGTAATAGTCTATTATGACTAAAAATAATATGTTCCCAGAATTGATAAATTAGTATTAAATTACAATCCAAGAAGTGATAAATACTTGGGCATCGATTTGTAAACCTACTATTTGCCGGGTCCAGATTCCCTAAAGTAACCTAAAGTTTGAGATTGCATCCAAACCATCCGATCAGAATCCGGGCCAATACAGTGCAAGGTGGAATGCACAAGGCCCTTTTAATATCTGTGCCAAAACAGATCAGACAGTTCGGATTAAAACCCAAAATTTGGGGTACTTTTAAGGGATCCGAATTCCTATTTGCCAAGATGACAAGTCAAAGTAATACCTGGAGAATGGTGTCTAAATGGGGGCTATCCATAATCTCACCAGAGATAACAACAACAAAGGTGCTTCCTCTGTGGCCTCTTATATACGGCCAAGCCTGTCTAAACCAATCCACAAATCGTGCCTCCTCTCTCACATCTCCTTGCTTTGTTGACATGTAACTATCCGAATCCGCATCAAAAGCAGATTCTATTCTCATAACTCTATGCCCAATAACTCTTTTGCCTGTGCCTGATTTGGCAAAAGAGATGAGTTGAGCGCCATTTTTCCTTCTAGGGGAGTGATAGGAGGGAAATACTCCCCTAACGAACTGGGACCCGCAAGTAACCATTTGAGACTGAGAATCCGATATTAACAACTTGCCAATAAAAAGAAAAAAGATATCAAATCAAGTAGTGTTCATGCAACCTTCTCAAATATCTATTGAGCTTGTAATAAGAAAAGGTAAAACATACATTCTGAAATATCACATGTGTGTGTCTTCTTTGCTTCTTCAGTAGTGCTAATTCCAACTGCCGAATCTGATTTGTATTGTATTTGTCAGTGAAATTAGACGATTATGCTTCAAGAAAGGAGAAAGAGAAGAGAATATAAGTCAGATACCAGATTCCAAATTGATATCAGACAACTTAATCAGAATAATTTAAACAAAGTTTGGAATTTTTCATTTCAGCCAGTTTGGTCATAACTAGATGTTCAAGTCTCAAACTATCCTTAGATGAAAACCAATAAAATACTGGTAAGGTTGAGTGAGTCAGTGAGGGTTTTCCAGATGACTGGTATTAGCCGGGGCGGATTCAGGATTTCTGTCAGGGTAGGGGACTAATCGGATTCAAATTATTTAATCGGGTTCAAACCCATTAACTAATCGGGTATGCTAACTAATTTCTTCTTGCAAGAGATAGAAATGGAAGATCGCTGGATGAGTGCTTCTTCAGAACTGAGTGGATGCTTTAATCAATCCAATCCAATTTTAAATCACCTTAGGCTAAACAAAATAGGGGTTAATTTCTAAGCAGTTTTTATTTTGCCAGTTTAATCTCTTTTCTGTTGCAGTAAAATAGTGGCAAACAGGAAACTGGTATACTGTTGCCCAATTACCTTTCTTGTAGTGAAATTTTGATTTATGAATGAAATTATTTCTACAGACTTTGAATAAAAAAAGCTCATATGACCAATCAGCCCACTTAGTTATCCTATCTGTCAACGAGCTCATCACAAAAGGGCAATGGATTTTCTATATGACATGATTTCTAAAAAGCATCAGCCTGATATCGTGAATAACACCCTTATTTGAGGGCTGTGAAAGAAAGATGAAATTGAGAACACTGGCGCAATTCAAGCACTAGTTCAAGATGAAATTGTCTAAAGGGTGTGAGTCTGAGATCGTGACTTAGAATACTTTTATAAATGGATTACGCGAGATAGTCAATTCAACCAGAAATTCAATTCAAGCATCAAACCTAAGGTTGACACGATCTCCTCTGAATTCTGATCCTCTCTGACTCTAGGACTGTGGTCTCCTCTCTGTACGAACTCGCGACCTCAGGCGCGATTCTAAGCGAGAGCGGGCGACTCAGGGACTGGCGTGAATTGTTTCTCTCGGAGGCGGAGGAGTTTGTCTCTAGCGAATTATCCTTTTTGAGTTTCAGCGGAGGCAGGAGCTAGGAGCGTGCTGAACTAGTGCTTATCTTGACTGGGCCGTATTATTTTTGGGCCAGGGTTAGACAACAGACTAAATGGCACATGTCCAGAACTGCTGTAGTGGGCTTAAAAAAAAAAAAAAAAATTTAGGGGTAGGCAAGTGCCTACCTCTTGCCTTTATGGATAGATCATACTTAAATTCTGATATTAAAATGTGAAAACTCAATATGAGCACATGCTTACCAGAAAACATAAACTTATAAATTATATTTATAAGCTTATATGATATACATATGAATTTAAACTTCATATTTGAATTTATCCAAAATTGACACAAAATTTAGAAAAATGCCCTTGATTGACTCTCAAAATACAACAAATTATAATTGTACCTCTCAATTCAGAAAACAACTATAGCTAGAATTAACTGAAGCAACTCGTGCTAGAGAAAAGCATCGTACCGAGATGAGCAGCAGTAAAGATTGTACCAAGAAGCGGCGCTACAGCCTACGACGAGGCTCTATATGAGGTAGAGAGAGCAATTTTTAGGGTTTGGTTCCCTAAAGTAACTCAAAATTTGAGTTTGTATATGGATCATCCGATCAAAGTATGGATCAATCCGATCAATGATGTTCCAAATAGCAAAGTAGCGAGAGATGGAGAGAACAAGAGTTGATATAAAGGAGAGAAACGGAGTTAGAAGAGATTTGGCTGAAAACACTTTTCTGTGAAGCACTAGTACTTACCTGTTTTCCTGGTGGGGCCAGCGACATTCATTTGTTTTTTCGTTCCGAGTTGTCGGATCGTTTTCGCATGTGAAGACTTATCGGGGATGGCAACTGTGCCAGAAGTACCTGTAGGTTGTAGCCTAGTCCTTCCTCTTTCTCATTTTCTACTCTAATCGGATGGTACAAATCCAAATCTAAATTTTGAGTTACTTTACCGGAACCTAATTCCAATTTTGTTGACGATTTTAATTTGAACCTTTTTTTTAGCTTTCAAGACCTTTAATTTTTGGCTAGTTTTTATAGGTGACTTGTATTAGGTCATGCTTAAGTTCTGATATTAAAAAGTGAAAACTCAATATGAGCACATGCTTAGCAGAAAACATAACCTTAGAAATTATATTTATGAGCTGATATGATATACATGCAATTACATGTGAATTTAAACTTTGCATCCGAATTTATCCAGAATTGGCACAAAATTCAACAAAATGCCCCCAATTAACTCTCAAAATATAACAAATTGTAATTGTACCCTGTTCGCGTGAAAGCGCAACGCAAGTTTCGGTACGCTTGGGAGCGTACCTTTTAAAACCGCGGTTACACCTTCTGATTAGGGTTGCAAGTGCACAACCCTATCGAGGAGTATAATCGGGTATCGATCCACAGGGACGGTTTCCTTGTCTAGAATCTATTTATCTTAACTAAAGACTAGAAGTGAGAAAGAGGGAGTTTTGGTATTTAATCTTCCTAAAGAATCAATTCAAGCAATCAAACAATGCAATAGAATAGTAACTGTGCAAGGAAAGGTATAAACTGTGTTTTGATTTAGGATAAAAGATGTTTCAAGGGTTTCAGACTTCATCTCTGATTTGTCTCTAGTGGTACGAGTCTTACCAAGTTGGTACGGCTAGGCCGCACCAACCTTGTTCCACCAAGCCGTGTGGGCTTCGTATGGGTAGGCCGCACCACTCTTGTAAGACCCGGACTGATTTATCAGAACATAGCTTACAAGTTCGAGTTGATGCATTTCTTGCTGGTACCTTGTATTAAACTCTTGAGAAAGGTTCAATTGACCATACCTAAGGTTCCTAAACCTTAACTCTCGTTTGTTGGTTCAAGATCTAGGCTTTGGAGTCAATTCTTCACCTTCTAGGGTTTCTAAACCTCAACTCTCGTGTTTTGGTCCAAATCCTCTAGTTGATTGATTGGAGATCTAAGGTATCCTCTAATCTGTCAATTAGGGGAGAATTCAACATTTCGGCTTCAATTCGAACAAGTCTACCTAAAGGGATTGGTTTGGTTGAGAGAAGGCAATGGTCACATGACCTTGTTAGGGTTGATCTACCACTATAGGCACACCACATGCAATCACAGAAAGACAAAGCAATCAAGACAAGCAAATACACAATCAATACAATCAAAAGAGTTCATACAAGATCCAAAACAAGAAAAAGCAACACAAATCAAGAAAATCCATCTACAAATCCTAGAAACAATGGTCTACTACTCACAAGTCATAGATTTGTCCAGAAATACAAGTAAAGAGGTAAAGAGAGGCATGATAGAACTAGATCGAAGATCGGGAGTGGAGAAGGGGTTGATCTGTCGATTTTTGCCTCTTCCTCTTCCTTCTTCTTCTCTCTTTACTCCTTTGCTCTCTTTCTCTCTTTCTCTGAGCTCCCAATCTGGAATGAAATGTGTATATCGAAAATGGAGAGATCCCTTGCTTTAAATAGCCTCTGCCAAGATTTGAATTCTGTCAGGCGGCATCTATATACAGCCCGTACCAAGGTGGTACGGTCAGGCCGTACAAGATGGGAGAGAGGCTGGATCGGCTAAGTCTGGTAAGGGCCGTACCAAGCCTGGTAAGGGCCATACTAGAGAGTTCAAAAACGTCATTT
This sequence comes from Carex pumila, assembly GCA_033356055.1. Taxonomy (NCBI): domain Eukaryota; kingdom Viridiplantae; phylum Streptophyta; class Magnoliopsida; order Poales; family Cyperaceae; genus Carex; species Carex pumila. Next base: position 224,408 of record JARJHM010000088.1, read on the forward strand.
CTTCGTTTACTTTGCTCCAATCCTGCAGAAAACAAACAAACTCTCAGCAGTACCAAATTCTAAGGATATATCAATGAAATGCACATGATTTTGACAATTTAGAACGTGAATTTGGTACGAAATCAAGTCAAATATAGACTAAATATGCGAGGTATCATACCCCTCAATTCAGAAAACTAATATAGCATCATACCGAGATGAGCAGCAGTAAAGATTGTACCAAGAAGGGGCGCTACAACCCACGACGAGGCACTATATGAGGTAGAGAGAGCAATTTTCTGGGTTTAGTTCCCCTAAAGTAACTCAAAATTTGAGTTTGTATATGGATCATCCGATAAGAGTATGGATCAATCCGACCAATGATGTTCTAAATTTCAAAGTAGATAGAGACGGAGAGAATAAGAGTCGATCTAAAGGAGAGAAACGGAGAGAAGAGATTTGGCCGAAGATTCTTTTCTGTGAAGCACTAGTACTTACTTGTTTCCCTGGTGGGGCCAGCAACATTCATTTGTTTTTTCATTTCGAGTCGTCGGATCATTTTCGCATGTGAAGAATTACTTAACGGGGATGGCAACAGTGCCAGAAGAACCTGTACGTTGTAGCCTAGTCCTTCCTCTTTCTCATTTTCTGCTCTAATCGGACGGTACAGATCCAAACATAAATTTTGAGTTACTTTAGCATAACCTAATTCCAATTTTGTTAACAATTTTAATTTGACTCTTTTTTATCGCTTTCGAGACCTTCAATTTTTGGCTAGTTTTTCCAAGTGACTAGTATTAGGTCATACTTAAGTTCTGATGTTAAAAAGTAAAAACTCAATATGAGCACATGCTTAGCAGAAAACATAACCTTAGAAATTATATTATGAGCTGATATGATATACATTCAATTACATGTGAATTTAAACTTTGCATCCGAATTTATCCAAAATTGGCACAAAATTTAGCAAAATGCCCCCAATTGACTCTCAAAATACAACAAATTGTAATTATACCCATCAGTTCAGAAAACTACTATAGCTAGAATTTACTGAAGCAACTCGTGCTAGAGAAGAGCATCATACCGAGATGAGCAGCAGTAAAGATTGTATCGGGAAGCGGCACTACGGCCCATGACGAGGCGCTATATGAGGTAGAGAGAAAACAATATTCTGAGTTTAGTTCCCCTAAAGTAACTCAAAATTTGATTATGTATATGGATCGTCCGATCAGAGTACGGATCAATCAGACCAATGATGTTCCAAATAACAAAGTAGCGAGAGATGGAAAGAACGAGAGTTGATCTAAAGGAGAGAAACAGAGAGAGAAGAGATTTGGCCGAAGATTCTTTTCTGTGAAGCACTAGTACTTACCTGTTTCCCTGGTGGGGCCAACGACATTCATTAGTTTTTTCGTTTTGAGTCGTCAGATTGTTTTCACATGTGAAGAATTACTTATCATTTTCTGCTCTAATCGGACGGAACAGATCAAAATCTAATTTTTGAGTTACTTTACCGGAACCTAATTCCAATTTTATTGACGATTTTAATTTGACCCTTTTTTTCGCTTTCGAGACCTTCAATATTTGGCTAGTTTTTCCAAGCGACTGGTATAAGTCATGCTTAAGTACATGTATATTAAGTGATCCGAACTTTGGGGGAAATCAAATGTTAAGAAATATCAGACAACAAATTGCCAATAAGTTAAAGGGTAATCCACTAGCTGCAAAAACTGTAAGTGCTCTGTTAAAAGATAATCTTGCCACAGTACATTGGATGGCAATCAAGGACAATGAACAATGGAAATCTCAGAGTGGTCCAAATGATATCATGCCTGCACTCCGGTTAAGTTATGAGCATATGTCATTTCATCTCCAAAGATGTTTCTCATACTGTGCTATGTTTCTCGAGGATCACCATTTTATACATAAGGAGATGGTATATCTTGTTGGGTTTCGGATACCACTTTTGGGGTTTCGCGGTAACCAAAACCTGTTTAGGCTTAAGGTGCGGAATGACCGTAGAACAAAAATTTCTACGGCCAACTTAAGCTCAGGATTAAATGAGGTATGTCAGGAAACTTTCCAAGGCGGTCCACCTTCAGTATTCCTTTGGCATCAAAACCCAATTTAATCCTTTTACAGATCTACTCCATGATTGATTTCTAAAACTTTAATCTACTTACCAATTAAATAGATTAATATAACATATTTATACCTTGTTTCCAAATCACAGTTGGAATGCAGACCGAGCGTGTAGAGCTACATCACGGAAGGAATCGACTCGTCTCGGAGCATCAGACGTCTGATGCCTCTATCGGTTATCCACCAGGACTAACCAGAGAGCGGTTAATTTCTTCTGTCAGAAATACCATAAACTGCGGAATTCTGCAAAAATACTATTCACGAGAAAAAGACGAAAACTCGTAAACACGAATTTTCGGTTACTCAGTTTCATCAAATGAACAAAACTGACATACCGCTAAATTTAGTAAAACACTATTCATTGATCCCGTAAATATACTCCACAACAACCCGCAAGATTATACGTCAACTACGTATAACTTTTTTTTTTCAACCGAAACACTATTTGGGAGAGAAACCGAGAAAGAGAGAAAATACCAATTCGATTCTGCACGAAACGATACAAGTGAATTAGTGGTTTTTCTCTCTACATGCACCCCTCTATTTATAGGCTTTTGAGGAGGTTCGCAAAAGACCGAAATACCCCTCAACATATGCCTATTTACAAGGTATGCCATTGACACCTCATCCTTTTATATGTGAAATGATCAAAATACCCCTTCCACACCCTTCCACACTCTTCTCCATGTTTCTACACATGCAAGGTGGCATAGGTGTGAAATGACCATTTTGCCCTTGTGGATAGGATTGATGACATGTCATCTGGATAGGATCAATGACATGTCATGTGGATAAGGACGAATCTGAAAAGACCCGAATGCCCTCGGCCCGAACACAAATAATATTCGTATAATTATTCTGAACAATTATATATATATTTTTCTTGCGGTTGTTGTTTCGGTAATTTATACAACGTGTCCGGCACATTTATAAATTAACCTATTAACTTTTATACAACGTGTCACACACGTTTATAAATTAACCAATGTTTTTGCTTGTTATTTTTACATAACATTTATAATTTAATTATAACACGTATAATTAATTATAACCATCTTACTATTGATCATAACCAATTTATAATCAATCACAATAAGATTCTCCGATTAACTCCTATATGGTGTGACCCAATAGGATCTGTGTTATGTTGGTAAATAGAGTTAAAACTGTTTTAACTTCTATAATCATGGGTGGCGTCTGGCAACACATCATGACCATCCAATTACACAGATGATGCTGTACAGTACAATATCACGATCCAATAAACAATTTAATTGTGTCTGTTCTTCTGTCTCATAGCTATCAGATTAGTTTCAAGGTAGATATGTGTCATCCTTTTAAACTTAATCTTTTCTTGATCTTGAGCAGATTATCAAATATAATTACTCTTGTAATCATACCGCGCGCTGATAATCTTACTCTACCAAGGGGCCCAGTGATGCTATAGCTCGTATAAAATACGAGGGACAAATAGTATTCTTGGTAAACTATCACTTCCTCAGCTAAGCTATACATATGGAAAAGCTACCGTTATGACTGTTTTTTACGGACAGCGGTGGATAACAATCACACATACATATTTCTCAGTGGGAATGATAAATACCTCATACTTTAGAACGTGACACTGAATGAAAACATAAATGACACGAACACAATTCTATTTAATGTTTCATTCGAGGTCTGTCAAATACCATGTTCCTAGAACATGTATCTATGTGATTAAAATGACATCTCATGTCAGGTGGTTTGTAAAACTTAACCATCTTTTAATCCACATACTAACCTTATAGCGGTAATTAGTGTTCCTGCTAATTACCTTGGTCAGTGACCTTTTAAGATTAAGAGTATATATCATCTGTATTATGGAGTTTCACAATTTCAGTCATGAACTCGAAATGATCCATAAATGCAATAATACTCAAGGCAACAAAATGATATTAATCATCCAATTCATGAACAAAGCTTTATGATAAATTATCGTATTATTGACTTCTAGATTATTACAAACTAACATATCTATGGATAGTTGATGACTCTAAATGAGACTACTAACTTTTAATATATATAAATATATACTTAGTTACCTTAATGCTACTCTGTCGGATTACAAGTGCGTAATCCTACCATGTAGTAGTGTCGTGTGTCGATCCACAGGGATAGATCTTAGTAGTTTAACAACAATAATACTAGTCTAGGTTCTTCGGGTTTGTTTGGTACGCGTGAATACTAATTAAAATAAAATAAATGATGATGATCATAATAATAGATGCAGTTTGATTTTACATATTACTCTGGCGAATTTATAAGTGGAGATACTAATTGCTGTAAACCAAGTTTAGGGAGTCTCTAAGGTTTTGGACAAATTCCTTCTGATTAACTCAATACAATATTTATGGTACTTATGTCTACCTATATACGGCACTGTCACTACAGTATACAACCTTGCCTACGGCCTTCTGTCACTGCCGTATGCGATATAGACCACCCCGCAGAGCCAAAGCCACATACCGGTACTTTAATTCTCCATGGATTACTTGGATTCGGTTCTATGCGTATTTGAAAGGTTCTCCGACTCTAAGATCGGCTTATGGGGGATAATTATGATTATCACAAGATATAATATAATTAAACCACTTACATCAATCTAATCAATTATATTTCCTTATTACTCGCTAAGTAATAATCTTAAGCCCTATTTATTACAAGTAATGACCCATTACTATATTGCTTAGGTGCTAGTACTTACATGTTTGTCCAGACGCAACGACTATGCAACCTCATAGCATATGGATTGCAAAGAATATATAAATTCCTAATTAAACCTCGAAATGCTATCTAGTCTATATCCTGCCAAGGGAGCCCACTGGGTTCGAACCCTAGCCTTTGAACCGCGGCCAGGCCTCGTTAGCCGAAGTGTTTATAATACTTACATGTATCCCCTCTCACACCGAGGTACAACGATTTATAACACCTATTGGTATATGGAGGACACTGGACCATCTGTAGACAGAACTATGTATGCAATGACATATTTCAATAGCATTTTAAGTATAACGAAATCTCAAATAGACATAAAAGAAAAATAACTATTATAGTAAAGAGCAATTAGAATTCATTACATCAATCCATAGAAATGAGGAGCTTAGCTACTCAAAGCCATGACAAAACAAAAGAAGTAATAAAAGAAAGACATAACCTATAACCTAGAACATCTCTTCCTTAGAAGACTCCTTCCGCCTTGGACTTCGAGTGCCTCTTCTTCTCCACGACTACAAATATTTCACGCAATATTCTGCTCTAAACTATGGACTTACACAACTAAAACATGCACACTAATTTCTATTACAAGAGGGATTTATATAGCCTAGCATATGGGTGAGAAGTCATGGAGAACATGGGTGCCAAATATAGCATAAAATACTATATTTGGAGCGCTAAACTTAGACTTCAAGGCAAAACAAGGTATGCCATATCTAAAAATGCGTTCTTCTAGAAGTTTGTTGTCTAATGGCTGAGATTTAATCCAAACTAGACAGTCCATGGATTCAATCCGTGTGCCCCTGTGGCATAAGCTTTTATGCCGCATGCGACATATCCGTGTGCCCCTGTACTTAGCCGAATTTCAATGAATTTTGTCATGTTGCATGTTGTGCACTTCGTGTAAGGTGTTTGTATACTCCATGTGTTGCCATATTTTGACATCTTTTTCAGAATCGACTTAAATATGATATTTTTGCTCTATTTTTGGCCTAAATTGACAACTTTCTCCAAAACCTATCAAAATAACCTAAAAACATGTTTGTAGTTAATAATTCAGAAAAATGGGTACTTTGCATACGCATTTTCACCATTTTTCGTACTAAAAAATAGTGATTTTCGCTATATGTTTTGGCGTTATCAATTGCTCAAAATTTTCTCGATGTAATATTTGTGGATATTGGGAGTAATTACCTTAATCATCTAGTCAGCCGTGGTTTCTTCCAAACCACACAATCAACATATGATGATAAAAAGTATTATACATTTCATGACTTGATTCATGATTTGGCAAATGAGCTTACCTTTAAAGAATGTTTAATCATTAATGGTCCAGAACCAAGAAAAATTTCATGTCCACCAACCATTTGTCACATGTCAATCTCTTGTACTTGGGAATCAAAAGAAGCCGAACTTGAAGAAGCAATAGTCAGGGCATTGCCTTGTTTGGAAGGAGACAACCTAAGTACAACACTATTAATTAGTTAGGAAAAGTTTTCTTCTGGTACTTTCCAAGGTATTTTGGACCTCCTAAAAAAAAGTAAAATATCTCCATGCACTGAGGTTAAATCCATGTTCCATGGTACAGCCGCATAATTTCAACTTTCAGAATTTTGTTAGCCTTCATTATCTGAAATTAAGTTCTAGTGACACCACTCGCAATACTCTTCCAAGAGAAATATGTAAGTTATATCACCTTGAAGTATTTGAAATTGAAAATGGGTGGAATCTGGTTGAGTTGCCAAATAATTTTAGTGACCTTGTTAGCTTGCGGTATTTTATTATTGGGGAGAAGCTATACTCTGAAACATGGGGTGAACTAACCACTCTGCATTCTATGATACGTGACGTAGGAAAATTAACCTCTCTGCAAGAGCTAAATCATTTTAATGTCCAACAAAAGATGGGCTTCGAGATAGAACAATTAGGCTCTCTTAAGGAGATTGGAGGATCACCCCACATCTCAAATCTTGAGAACGTATACACTGAGAGAGAGGCAAACAAGTCTAGACGAGCAAAGAAAGAGAAGCTTAATGCCTTGTATTTAAAATAGAATCATGGTGAATAATAGCACAAAGGTGTTCTGAAGGGCCTTAAACCAAACAATAACCTCAAATTGCTTGAGATACGTGGATATGGTGGTAGAGTTTCTCCCACGTGGTTGAATACCTCTCCCATTTTTCTCGGGTCCCTAACTCTAGAGGATTGTTATACATGGGAGGTGCTTCCACCTATAGGGGAGTTGGAGTGTCTCAAGCATTTGAAGCTCTTTAAATTGATTGTGAGGAAAATTGGACATAAGTGTTATGGCACTTGTCAAAGCATGAAATTTTCATCTTTGGAAGTGTTGAAGACAATATAAAACATAATTAAGTTCAGGTTATAATTAGTTCATTGGTTGAATTGTTGAGTTAATTGATCGAATTGTTAGTGTATTAGCAACAATATATTAGTTAAATATATAATGTTTATATAAAATACTATACAATATAAAACATTTTTATTGAAAATGATCAAAATTATTAGAATATGTTGGAAATGGTATTTCGTTTCTTTATTAGATGATTTTTGATATCCTAAAATATTATTCTCTAATTAGAACTTGTAATTCTTAATGTACAGTAAGTATAATTTTTTTTAAGATAATTTTACGGTTTAATGATATGTTCTCAAATTATGAAATTAAAAATTATATTTAATGCATGATATCTTGCTTACTATTTTTATGTTAATTAGTTGTAAATTTTAATACTTTTATATAGAATAACATGAAACAATAAAAATCAGGGACCAAAAAAACATGTATTATTCTTCATAATAACAAAACAACAAAAACAAAACGTTTTTTTTTCTTTGGAGCCGCTACACTTTTTTTTTTAGGAACAACCGTCTGGGTTTTTTTATTTTTCAAGATACATGCACATTTGGTCTCTTATCTAGATCAAATCGGATTTGGATTCAGATCCAATTTTTGTATACTGGGAATTTTGATGTTAATTACATGAATGGGGCAAGGACAAATTGGCAAAAAGAAGTTCATTTTAATATCATTCAAACAACTAAAATAAGTTTACCCAAAATGTGTAACGACATACACCCTGTGGTTATTAAGATATATAAGATGAATTGAAGTTTGCCACACAATTGGTGAGTGGAGGGTGGTCATGTCTAGTTTTGTTTTTGGTGGGCTTATTTACTACTAAAATTTGGGTCAGAAAAAAGATATATGGAGTTCAGACTATTTTGAGCCTACTGAAATTGAATTATTGAAAATGTTGAATATGAAATGTAGAGATTGATAATCCACTGTAAGGATCGAGAAAAAAAATGTGATCTTAGAAAATATTTATATGTTAAGCCTCTAAGAAAACTAAATAATGTAAACTAATTAATGATTTAGGAGTAGATTTGACCTAGTCAAAAGAATGAAAGAGGAAGAAGGAAAGAAAGTTGGACCAGTTCAGTTGCTATTGAGCCGAGAAAACATGAGAACTAACAAAATAATGCTTCCCTGACGAGTGGGCCTCTACTTGTCAGGTGAAATAATGTGGTACCTGAAATCAGAAAGAGAGAGCGAGAGAGATGCAGTGATTCTATGTCATGTGAGGGTAGCGGTCAGCGATTCTGAGTGGAGAGTAATCAATTTGTGTATTCCGTGAATGTTTTTAATCACCTCAACAGGAATGTTGATTCATATAATGTAAGTTAACAAAATTGGTCATTCCAGTTGTTTCAACAGTCAACACCCTCATAGTATAAATCTCAATACGATATTTCTTGCACTTGTAGATGGTAAAGATTATAAATTGAATTGTGAAGCAAATATCTATATAATTCCTTCACATATAGGCTGATCTTTAGAAAGCAAAGAAACAACAAACTATTAATTTTCTCCAACAGTTCACATCTACCTTTTCCTTTTGCTTTTCCTTTTATGACCAATAAACGTAAAGTTTTCTCAAGGGAACCGATTGAAATACTAAAGATTGTGTAAATGAAAATTGTAAAATTGTGTAATACCTCACAACAAAATTGTGTAAAAGAAAATTTGAGGTCGCAAGAAATTTTTGATAAATTTTGTAAACAAAATAAAATTTTTTATTGAAAGAATCTTTCAATTCTCAAGATTTTCAAAAGGTAATTGGTCAAAAGGGAGATAGGCTAATGTGTTTTCGGTAGTATATGGATCGAAATACACACGGTCCAAATTTGAAATTTCATAATCCAAACGGTCGATTTGAACCATTCATCTTATTCTCCATATTAATATCTGCTTGGAGACCAAATTTTACAATTTTCTGAATTTTTTTACTATTTATTAAGCTACTTTGAAAATCACTAATTCAACAGTTTTACTGTTTTGTGCAACCACCGTTGAATCAATAATTTTGTAAAATACTTAACAAATAGTAAAAAAATTCAGAAAAATGTAAAATTTGGTCTCCAAGCAGATATTAATATGGAGAAAAAGATGAACGGTTCGGATTGACTGTTTGGATTTTAAAATTTCAAATTTAAACCGTGTGTATTTCGGCTTATATGCTACCAAAAACATATTAGCCTATCTCGTCAAAATGTTACTTTTTTCCGTAATTAGTTGCAAACCAGTACCAGGGGTTCCGTTTGCTTCAAAGAATATACACTTAGGTCGAAAGTCAGAAGTCCACGGGTGTTTAAACAGTCAGTTCGTTTGAAATTGAAGTAAATTTAGCAAATTGAATTGTTTTCAGTTTTTGAAAACCAACCCGAACTAACCGAATTAAATGACCAACTAAACAAGAACCGAATTGTTTAACCAAACTAAATTTTGGATTTGTTCGGAAATTTTTCATAAATTCAATATATATACCAGTACATTAGTAATGTTATAAAAATAAATATCAAGATGATATTACACATATTATTGAATTTCATAATTTGTATAAAAAAATATGCAGATGTTCTAATATATACAAACTAAAATAGATAGAAGGAAATGATGATTGAACTAAACAAACTATAAACTATACTTGAACTATTATAATTCGGTAGGTTCGATTTAGTTGGTTTTAAAAGGTCTAAAATGAACCGATTGATTTAAATTGAAATAATTTAAAAATTCAACTGAACCGATCCATTTAGACCGAACAATCAAATTATTTAAACTGAAATTTTTTGATTAGATTGAAAATCAAACAATCCGAACCGTTTGAATACTCATGAGAGCTACAATTTTCACTAGTCCTTTTAATTATGGTCTCTTCTCATGTCTAATTGTCTAGACATGACCCGCATGAGGCACTACGTCAAAGAACCGTATTGATGTGAGTTAATTTTTTTTCTTTTTCTGTTTGAACAAGGATGTTTGGACTTTAGAATGTGATTGTCGTCCTATCATAACTTCTAATTCTGTATTGGCAGCCTCTGTCAATCTATATCTCTATATAAAAAAGACTATTTATTCTTACATAATGTTAGCTTTTATCTTTATTTTTTCTCTGATCACAGGCCGTAGGCTTAAAATAAGTCCAATAAGAAATAATTGATAATCAAAATACAGATATAACAAGTGAAATAAGTGCGTTATTATTTGAGATTTGTGGTGATCCATAGTTAGGAATTGAAATGACGGGATCACATTAAATGCTTGCATTATTTTGATCTCGCCTTTTTCTTAATTTAAAATAAGATATCTGTGCAGCGGAATTTTATGTATATAATTATTGGTCCCGTGATATCTTATCTGACATCTTGATAAGCACTGAGATCATTCTAGAACCATGGAAGATTGGTCCAGATTGTAGTCTGGTCTTCGATTCCAACAAAGAAAAAAAAATGAACTACTAAAAAGAGAAAATAAGAGAAACAGAAAAATTGAAAGAAGATCGTTAGCATCTACGCTGATTCTAGAAACGGACATTTTTCTTTACAAAAAAATATAAAGGTCAAGCCTCCATATTTCTAGAAACGGATAATAATTAGAGGACGGTAACGTTCATTAACAATTTCTTAACATCGTAATCTCAATTAAGTGCTTCGGTATTTTTATCCACACAAAAAAGTGTCGAAATTATTCAATGAAAACAATCCGTAAAAATCCGTTAAATGATGAAATTTTCAAATTGTTCAAGAAATTATAAAATATACGTCCTTCCTTTAAATTCTATGCCTTTTTTTTATTTTAAGTTAGTGGTGTTAGAGATAATTAACGTCATGAAGTGTTTTGCAATTAAAAACACGCAAACTTCAAAATAAAATAGCAAAGAAATTTAAATCTTACAGTTTTGAATTGAAGACATCTTTAGGCGGAAGCGTTAGTACTGATCTTCAACGGTTTTCCTCAGATCTAATGATGGAGACCCTTTTGCGTTTTCTTTACTTCTCTTTCAAAATGGATGTAAAGTTTTTCAGAATAATCTCAGTTCTAAATCGAAACTCCTCTTCTTAACCACTCTAATCTATCTCTTATTATTATGTTTTTCTGTAGAGAGAGAGTAGAGAGAGACACGAGAGAGAGATCTATAAAGAGCCGTATATTTATCAAAGGTACATATCCATAAAAGATTCTCCATCAATTAATCATCAAGGATATATATAGACCATATGCACCTGTTGGATATATACGCCTCTTCTCATCAGGCGCCTCTTTTAATTATTCAATAGATTAATTAATTAATTAATCAATTAATCTTATTTTTCAGAAATTAAATGGCAAAAAAAAAAACGTATTTAGAAAATATGGCATCTGTCCAAATAGAGAAGGGGTCTGTTTATATATTCTGAGGCAACCTTTGGGACCAGTACATTTATTAATAATAGTAATCTGAATTTTTCCATCAAAAATTCAGATGCCTTTTCGTTAATTTCTTTATATGAAATTGGTGCACAATAATAACATAGGCCACATAATAAAATAAAACTAACATTCTCCCACTTTGCCGTAATGTTATAACATAATAAAGCACACATTCAAAATTGGCCAATATAATTTTCATTAATCGTAAACCTGTTCAGTTAGAAATACCAAACCAAACTAATGTAATCAGAATAACAAATTGCGTTATTTGATCCCCATTAATTATAGCATTGGTACTCTTTCCAACAATGGTTAATATTCTTCATTCGGTCCTCATAAGTAATTTGCTTAGATTAAATAAAATTATGCGCATCTTAACAAGCAAATTTATAAATTCAAAGTCAATACATAATTAAAGACTTAGTACATAACATAATATATATATATATATATAGGTTACAACACCAAATCATAATACATTAACTAAACCCATGCCGGCAACATGCTCTTTGTAAAGAGTGGGTGGAAGCGCTTTTGTTAGAGAATCAGCTAACATAGCTCTTGTATTGATATGCTCTATCATAATAGTACCATCTTTGACTTTGTCTCTAACAACAAGATATTTGATGTCAATCCACTTGGATGCACCACTTGATTTGTTATTCTTAGAGAAGAAAACAGCAGCCTCGTTATCACAAAATAAGGTGAGTGGCCTCGCAATACTGTCAATTACTCGAAGTCCTAGTATAAAATTCTTTAACCAAACTGCTTGACCAGTAGCATGATAACATGCCACAAATTCTGCTTGCATAGTGGAAGATGCCCTTAAAGACTGCTTAGCACTCTTCCATGAAATTGGTCCCCCTGCAAGCATAAATATGTAACCTGATGTGGATTTCTTACTGTCGACACATCCAGAAAAATCTGAATCAGAATAACCAATAACTTCAAGGTTATTTGACCTCGTGTAAGTAAGCATATAATCTTTTGTCCCTTGCAAATAGCATAAAACTTTCTTGGCAGCTTTCCAATGGTCCATTCCTGGATCAGTTTGATATCGGCCAAGCATACCAACTGCAAATGCAATATCAGGACATGTACAAACTTGAGCATACATAAGACTCCCTACTACCGAAGCATAAGGAATATGCTTCATTTGAGCACGTTCTATTTCATTTTTAGGACATTGAAACTTGCTGAATCTGTCACCCTTGACAATAGAAGCAACACTAGGGGAGCAATTGTGCATGTTGTATCTTTTAAGCACTTTCTCAATATATGCTTTTTGGGATAAACCTAAGATCCCACGAGACCTATCTCGGTAAATTTCAATTCCTATAACATAAGAGGCTTCACCAAGATCCTTCATTTCAAACTTAGTTGATAGAAAACGTTTTGTCTCGTACAACATGTCTAAATCACTACTTGCCAATAAAATATCATCCACGTACAAAACGAGAAAGATAAATTTACTCCCACTAATCTTAAGGTATATGCATTGATCTATTGTATTTTCTTTAAATCCAAATTCGATTATGACCTCATCAAACTTGAGATACCACTGTCGTGAAGCTTGTTTTAATCCATATATTGAACGTTTTAACCTACATGCCATATGCTCCTTGCCTTCTACAACAAACCCTTCAGGTTGTTTCATAAAAATTTCTTCATGCAAGAAACCATTGAGAAATGCAGTTTTCACGTCCATTTGATGTAGTTCTAAATCATAATGAGCTACGAGGGCTAAAACAATTCTTAATGAATCTTTCTTTGAGACAGGAGAAAATGTATTATCAAAATGTATACCTTCTTGTTGTGTAAACCCTTTAGCGACTAGTATGGCTTTAAATCTTTCAATGTTACCTTTGGAGTCAGTTTTAGTTTTATAGACCCATTTACAGCCTACAGGTTTAACCCCGACAAGTAACTCAACAAGATCCCAAACTTCATTAATTTCCATAGATTTCATCTCATCATTCATGGCTTCTAACCATTGAGATGATTTATCACTCATAATAGCTTGCTTGAATGAGATAGGATCATCTCCATTACTTATATCACAACCCTCCTCAATAAGGTATACGATATAATCATCAGGTATGACAGATCTTCTCTCTCTTTGTGATCTACGTAAGGGTTCTTGTGGTAGCATAGGAGCTTCATCAATATTAGGAACATCATGAACATGAGTTTCTTCATTAGCCTCTTGAACAAGAGGTATAGAATTTGTAACCTCTCGAATTATCGGAATTGGAACATAAGTCTGATTTTCTTCGAGGTTTACTGTTCTAGTTACATTACTCCCACTAACGTTGCCATTTTCATAAAATACAGCATGTCTAGTCTCAACTATTCTAGTGGTATGTGACGGGCAATAAAATCTGAAACCTTTGGATCTCTCTGGATAACCAATAAAATAACAACTAATGGTTCTGGAATCAAGTTTCTTTAGTTGCGGATTATAGACTTTTGCTTCAGCAGGACAACCCCACACACGTAAGTATCCTAATTGTGAATTTCTGCCAGTCCACAGTTCATAAGGTGTTTTTGGAATAGATTTACTAGGAACCCAATTTAGAATATGTGTGGTTGTTTTTAAAGCTTATGTCCACAAAAATTCCGGCAATGTGGTATTGCTCATCATACTTCGTACCATATCCATTAGTGTATGATTACGTCTTTCAGCAACTCCATTCTGTCGAGGATCTCCCGGCATAGAGTACTGATGAACGATACCATTTTCTTGAAGAAATAAAGCGAATGGGCCTGGACTTTGACCAAGGTCGGTGTGTCTACCATAATATTCACTGCCTCTATCTGATCGCACTACCTTAATTTTAAGGTTATGTTGATTTTCAACTTCAGCCTTAAAATTTTTAAATTTATCTAGTGCTTCAGATTTTTCATTAATCAGATACACGTAACCATAGCGAGAATAATCGTCAATGAAAGTAATAAACGATTTATGCCCGTTAATACCCGGAGTAGGAAAAGGACCACATATATCAGTATGAATAATTTCTAATAGTCCCCCACTTCGAGTGGCTCCTTTCTCATTTCCTTTGACAAATTTTCCCTTTACACATTCAATGTAGTTGTCAAAATCAGAAAAATCTAATGCAGGGAGAATTTCATTTCTAATGAGACGTTGCATTCTATCTCTTGAAATATGACCCAATCTGCGATGCCATAATTTGGAAGAATTCCCAACATCACGATTTCTCTTGACTCCACGTTTATGATTAACACTAGTAATATTCATAGATAATAGAGATTCACAAAAGGAAGAATCTAAACATAATTTATATAGATTATCACATAATAATCCAGAACCAACAAACTTAGAGTTATGATATAGTTTCAACTCATTATTTCCAAACTGAAACATAAAACCACACGCATCAAGTCTAGAAACAGAAATTAAATTCCTAATCACACTAGGAATATAAACTACATCATGCAAATCAAGAATAAAGCCACTCTTCAAAACTAAACGAAGAGTTCCAACAGCCTCGACTTCAGCCTCTAATCCGTTAGCAACTTTAAGTTTCCTTTCTCCCCTTTGAAGCATCCTCACGGAATGGAATCCCTGCAATGAGTTCGTAATGTGCACAGAGGCACCAGTGTCAACCCACCACGTATTTAAGGGAACATCAACTAAAAAGGTTTCACAAATCATGAAATTTAAATCATTACCCTTTTTAGCGAGCCAATCTTTAAACTTCACATAGTCCTTCCTCATGTGTCCACGCTTCTTACAGTGATGACACTTAGGAGCATGCATGGGTTTTGTACCAGATGTTCTTTCCTTGTTAATACCAATAGCCGTATTCATTTTACTTTTACCTTTACCATTTTCCTTATTTTTCGGTTTTGGACTTTGAACAACAATGTGTGCATAATCAGGTTTCTCAGCCTTAATCCTTTCTTCTTCTTCAACACACATGGCAATTAATTCACTCATTTTCCACTTTTCCTTTTGCGTATTATAATTGATCTTGAAAGGACCAAATTGTGCAGGAAGAGAAGTCATAATGAAATGAACTAAAAAGCCTTCGAAAATTGCCATATCCATGCCATTTAACTTTGCGGCCATATCATTCATCATCATGATATGTTCACATACACCGCTTGTCCCGTTATACTTGGTGGTGAGCATTTTCATTATGAGAGTACTTGCATTAGCCTTAGAAGTACTTTTAAACTGCTCTTCAACAGAAGCCAACTACTGTTTAGCAGTGAAGATAGTATTTGCATCATCCTTCTCAGGAATACCTCCTCTTATAGCAGTTGTAATAGTACTTTTCATAATCATGAGAGACATGCGGTTTGACCGTTCCCATTTTGCAAAATTATTCTTTTCATCATCAGTGCTTGTTGCTACAATAGTAGGTTTGTCCATTCGTAATGCCTGATCAATATCCAGAACACCAAGAAAAATCTCAATTTGCTCTTTCCAAGTGGAAAAATTAGTTCCGTTCAATGGTACTATTCCAGAGATTTGAGCATGAACATTATTCAATGCTGCATTAGATTCAGAAAAAACGAAATGCTTACTATTATCAACTATAAATCCACAAATAGCAAAATAACATTAAATCAACTGTATATAGAGGGACTAACAGTAATTATACTAAAATAAATAATAAAACGCCAAATTATATTTCAGTTCTATCATAAGAGTTGTTGCATAAAATTCAATTTATATCACCGTTGGGCAGAAACAAATTGAATTGTTCAAATAAATAAATAAATTTAATAAATGCATAATGGTAATTAAAGTTGGTAAAATTAACCTTCATAATTTATTAAATGTTAAAACATAATTTCATAAAAATTAATTTGTTTAACTGTTGGGCAAAAACAAATTAAAAATAAATAAATTCATTTAATAAATCATAATGGCAATTAAAGTTGGTAAAATTACCGTTCATAATTTGTTAAATGTAAAAACATAATTGTGACTTAAATCACAAAATTTATTTTAATAAAATGACAGTTACAATTTAAAATTGATAAAAAATTAATAACAGCCAATTATTAAAAAAATAATAATAAAAAATAACATTATATGGTTTAAATTATTTATATGAAAAAATATATATAATAAACTTCCGTTGAGCCGATTATTATATACGAATTCATATAAAACCATAGAAGTATAGAACATAATATAATTCATGCAACATATATATGTGCATACATAATAGAGAATAGAAATTCTCCTTTAAAATTTTCATCCAAATATTATAAGAAAATATTTATACATAAAATTAATTGAATCTCTATATCTCTTATACGAACCAGTGAAAATCAATTTCGTAAAAAAAAAATTATTGCATCTTATATGAATTTACGAAAGCTCTGATACCATAATGTTAGAGATAATTAACGTCATGAAGTGTTTTGCAATTAAAAACACGCAAACTAGAATCCGTAAATTCAAAATAAAATAGCAAAGAAATTTAAATCTTACAGTTTTGAATTGAAGACATCTTTAGGCGGAAGCGTTAGTACTGATCTTCAACGGTTTTCCTCAGATCTAATGATGGAGATCCTTTTGCGTTTTCTTTACTTCTCTTTCAAAATGGATGTAAAGTTTTTCAGAATAATCTCAGTTCTGAATCGAAACTCCTCTTCTTAACCACTCTAATCTATCTCTTATTATTATGTTTTTCTGTAGAGAGAGAGTAGAGAGAGACTAGAGAGAGAGATCTATAAAGAGCCGTATATTTATCAAAGGTACATATCCATAAAAGATTCTCCATCAATTAATCATCAAGGATATATATAGACCATATGCACCTGTTGGATATATACGCCTCTTCTCATCAGGCGCCTCTTTTAATTACTCAATAGATTAATTAATTAATTAATCAATTAATCTTATTTTTCAGAAATTAAATGGCAAAAAAAAAAACGTATTTAGAAAATATGGCATCTGTCCAAATAGAGAAGGGGTCTGTTTATATATTCTGAGGCAACCTTTGGGACCAGTACATTTATTAATAATAGTAATCTGAATTTTTCTATCAAAAATTCAGATGCCTTTTCGTTAATTTCTTTATATGAAATTGGTGCACAATAATAACATAGGCCACATAATAAAATAAAACTAACAAGTGGCTTAAATTTTACATTTTTCATGTGTATCAGTTACAAGTTTACAACTATATAAATCACAATAAAATATATGATTTCGATTGCTTGTATTATTAGATTAAAATATTGTGAAGGACTATAAATCCAACTAAAAGTTATCTTTTCATGCCATACTGATTATATAACTAATAAGTAATAACGCAACATTTTTTATTATGGACAAATTTATCTTGACCTCTTGATTTATGATGAGTGTCTGAGATTTATTTTTTTATATTTTCATCTTTATTTTCAACAGATACTTATTTGTGATTAGAAAACTGAAAACTATTGATTTACAATTGACGATCTAAAGCCAAGATTAGGAGAATCCAACATTTCCTCCTTTTTCCATTTTCATGAAAGAAATGGAAAGTAAAAGTTCGTCAAGATCACAAAGGATGTTTGATGTTTCAGGCACCGAATGGTTATTTGAATAAAACTCATGCAACCAGTGTTACAAAGCACCGATCCACTTGTTTTCTTTAAAAAAATTAAAACAGAAAGTTATATTGATAACAAAATTGTTTGCAACTGTGATAACTGGCTTATAATTATCAAAATAATAAAAAAAAATTATTCACATTAATGTTGATAATGATTGAATGATTTTTAAAATTATATCAAACTTGATTCACAATCTATCTATATCATAGAGAAATATATATATACATATATATATATAGGGTCCGGCTAATTTGTTGCTGGCAGCATTTTAACCGGAGATGCTGTCACATTTTATTTATTTTGTGATGTCCAAACAACAAATCCAAACCGTTAGATGTTTAATCTATATTATAATCTACTTGAAAACCAAATTTTACATTTTTTGGAATTTTTTTACTATTTATTAAGCTAGTTTGAAAACCGCTGATTTCGATGCTGTAGAAATTTACTGAAAACAGCGGTTTTCAAACTAGCTTAATAAATAGTAAAAAAATTCCAAAAAATGTAAAATTTGGTCTTCAAGTATATTATAATATAGATTAAACATCTAACGGTTTGGATGTGTTATTTGGACATCACAAAATAAATAAAACGCGGTAGCACTGCCAGCAGCAAATTAGCCACAACCTATATAATAGAGAGAGAGAGAGAGAGATGGGCTATGGTGTATTGCAATGTATGGAGGGGTTTGTGTATTGGACCATAAATCTAAAATTCAAAATCTAAATAGTCAATCCAAACTGTTCATCTTGTTCTCCATATTAATATGTGCTTGGAGACCAAATTTTACATTTTTCCGAATTTTTTTACTATTTATTAAGTATTTTACAAAATTGTTGATCCAACGGTAGCTTAACAAAACAGTAAAATCAGCAGCCACCGTTGGATCAATAATTTTGTAAAATACTTAATAAATAATAAAAAGATTCAGAAAAATATAAAATTTGGTCTCCAAGCACATATTAATATGGAGAACAAGATAAACGGTTTGGATCGGCCATTTGGATTTTGAATTTTAGATTTATGGTTCAATGCACAAACCCCTCCATGCATTGCAATGCACCATAGCCCATCTCTCTCTCTCTATATATATATATTAATCTATATAACTTGTTTCTGTTGTCAAACAAAGATAGTTATCGTATATCACTATAAATTGGTAAATGTCTAAATGATAATTAAGCATTTAAATGAATAATGGTGACCCCAAAGTGAAGTCATTAACAGTGACCTAACTATAAACAATGGCAACTTTTGAGTATACTAGACAAAAACCTAACAAACAAATTTATTAATGGTGAGTCCAAATTACCAATGTAATTTCTTGACAAAGACCTAACATATTTGTAAACTATAATTCTCCCTCTTAACACTGCTAAAATTCCTCTTAACCAAAGTTCATGGCTTGCATATATGCTCAACTGAAATAATGTAGGTACTCAAGTTAGGCAATTTACATGGTGAGAGTTTATGCCTTTTAAAAGTTTGCAATAGATGAAGATTGTTATTACATACATAATGATAATAAGCTAACACGCATTAATTCAATTTTATGAGTGAAATTATGGTACTCTACAAGGCACGGATAGAGTTATATTATGAATTTATATCTTCATTTTTAAGATCCAAACAACTTATATGAACCGGTCAACGTGATCTTCATATGAGAGTATACTTGAAGATAAAATTTTGTATTTTTTAGAATTTTTTACAATTTTTTAGAGGGATAAAATTATTATTTTTGGATGAAGTTATTTTTTTACTTATATAAAAAATAAGTAATTTTTTAAAAGTAAAATTTCATCTCCAAGTAAATTTTTTAATATACAAATCATGTTAAGTGACTTTTGGATCAATTATTTGGACTTTAAAATGAAAAAAAAAATCATAGCATAGACCGATAAAATTACAGATTACCATAACCTCACTCAAATTGATATAAAATATATATATATATATATATATATATATATATATATATAAATAAATAAAATTTTATTAAATGTGTGCGAACATATTGTTTATGGACATTAATTAGTGCCACCGTGGTGGCGGAGCCGATCATTCCTTCAACATAAAAAATGTGATATGGAACAAGTGCAAGTAGCAATCGTAAGTAGACCCCACTAAGTATGATATATTAATTGATAAAAGTAGCATAAAAAATGTACTTCATTCAGCTTATCAACAAGCACAAATATTGGAATCTAATACATGCACCAATCCCATTCCCATGTAAAAAGATTGTACTTTCACAATTCAACCACTTGTAATGAGTTGTAATTTTAAATGAAGTTCACCGAAAGCACAATTGTTTATCATTTAACTGTCCTGTGGGTCGCCCACAGATACAAGTTGTTTTCTATCAAATCAAAGATTGATAATTACTTAATTAGTATGTCCGTACATGGTTGAACTGATCAGATGGCATGTTATTTGCCCGGAGCAATCTCATTTGGCATGAAATTGGCAAATGCAGAAAGCAAAAATATAAAAAATAACACACTTTCTTGATTAAAAGGTTTTTCGCTTTCCAAATCAGCTAGCACAAAGTTCTACCGCCAAAAGGGCACAAATGTATCCGAATATTTCGATCGTTTACCCAATAATAATCCATTATTTTACTTTAACTTTGGTTCACTAGCTATTAATTTGTAGGTATTACATCTGTTAAAAAATTATGGTAGGAACCAATTAGATAATGTATAATCATACATAATACATTGATTCCAAGAAGATAAAGTATAGACTTAGTACATCAGACAATGCAATATGGGAATTTTTTATTCATAGAAATTAAAAAAAAGGAGAGAGAAACAGAAAGAGTACAGAGTTCCTGATATTGGTAAAATGATTGATATAAATTCTACCAATAAAAAAAGTTAGGATAGATAGAATTTGTACCCATCCTAATCTATTATGGATCTTCTGCAGCACTGTCTTCAAAACAGAAATGGCAACAGATCAATTCTTGATCTTATGCAGCACTGTCTTCAAAACAGGAATGACAACAGATTAATTATTGATCTTATGCAGCACTGTCTTCACAGAAGACCCAGGATAAGTTAGGATGGGTACAAATTCTACCTATCCTAACTGTTTTGATTGTTAGAATCGGTAAAATCTGTACCGATCTTTCTACCAATATAAAAAACTATGTACTCTTTTTGTTTCTCTCTATCCTTTTTTTTTTAATTTCTATGAATAAAAAATTTCCTGCAATATTGCAGGAAATAGTACGAGCTGTCACCAGATTTGTTCCATGCATCAGATCAGATATTCAGATGTATAAATCATTACTTAATGTTCGACTATAAATTTTAAATATTCTATAACTTGGCAGCTGTTAATGATACATTTATATTTGCATAAGCCAACAAAACTCCACAATAGTCCCTTTAGTTAGAGACTATATTTATGATGGTCACATGGAAACGCAATAATTTTTCAACTTTAAGTACGTGGTAAACACACTAAAAAATGTTAGTGACGCCTGATCAGAGACTACTACAAGTTGACATAATCAATTAAGTTATATCACAGCATATATTATTTTGGGATATTGGGATCTAATGTAAAAAAAAATGTAACATGACGTAACGTAACTAACACATCGTGATTTAGTCACATCATGTCATAACACGTGGTTAAAATTTATTTTCACGTAACGTGACGTGACGTAATTAATATGATGGAGCATAGTCATATCATATGAATGGTCACATAATATGTAGTCATGAGATTACCACACATGATGTGACTAAACATTACATGACTGATTATGTTAATTATTTTTTCAGGTTTTACCTTAATTCATAGATAATAACAAACAGAGATACTTAAAATAAAAAACTATTACAAAATACATAATAATAAAAAGAATTGATAAACATGATGTGACCGAATCAATTTGTGTAATGTGACGTGATTAAAATAATTGATGACAGTTATGTCACAAATAACCACCTTATGTGACATGTTAGTCACGATATGTGACGGAACTGATAATAATATAGTTACTGGGTTCGTGTCATTTTCAAAAAAAATCAGAAATTTTATATTTTTATAAATTATTTCGGATCCAAATCAATTATACAATGTAAGCATTCGAGTTCTGTACCGGTTCGGTACATACTGCCTCTAGTGAGGAGTTAAGGCGAAAGTAGCTGCAAAATTCTGATCAAATGCAATACCTGACCGAGTACAATTAGACCCAAGTCAGTTTTTACTTGACACGAATTTCAAAACAAATCTCTATATTTAAATAAAGAGTAAGGCTACGGTGTTATGGGTTGCATAAACGGCTACAGTGCTACGGTTTAATATTCGAGTTTTCAAAATTCTAACGGTCGATTCGAACATTTCATCTTATTCTTCATATTAATATGTGTTTGGAGATCAAATTTTATATTTTTTGAGAAAACTTTACATTTTTTTTAGATGGTAGAAAATCAAATAGATTTTTTTAGATCAAGTGTCTTTCTGCATATCTAAAAAAATAGTAAAGTTTTCTCAAAAAATATAAAATTTGATCTCCAAACACATATTAACATGAAGAACAAGCCATAGCACCATAATCTTACTCTTAAATAAACACTCAATTTCAATTGATCGGCTGAGAGCTAATAGTACTCAGTCAGTTACCCTGGACGATACGAACTGGTAGCTGCAACGGTGCTCTGTTAAAAATTATTACTTGAAAAATATTTTAGGAAATTGATCGTGTGTGGAAGCATCATTGTGCGATTTGACGAAGAGAAAAAAAAAAAAAAAAAAAAACAGGGAGCGCGCGCGCGAGCGATCAACCGTTTTTAAGTCGTCCACCGAAACCTGCGGAGAGAAACTGCGTCCTGAGTCTGACTGGTGACTTGAAAACTAAAATACCCTTTTTGGCCAACACCGACAAATCATCATCTTCTAGATAACAAGAATTCTGCATCTACAATTTCTTTCGTCATCTTTTTCATACAAATTTAGTCGGTTTAATTTTTTTGTACAAATTTCGGACGGGATGTGAATCGCCAAAAACACAATGATATTATCATATAGCATTATATTAATCTCTTTTCACTGTATTCTTCTTTTAGGATAAATTTAAACAAAATTATCAGTAAATAACTAAATATGAATCAAAGTCAACAAATCACGCCATTTTTTGTATGTAGATTGAATTTTGAACTTCCAATATATTCAAAACCAATTTATATTTAGAAAAAAAAATAACGTTTACAAATTTTTTTTGTTTTTCTGAAGATGATTTCAAGAGGACTAGACTTGAGTTAATTAATTTATTGCGTATTATGGGCATTAACGACATTTTGAGGACTTAATTATATATTTTGCACTCGCTACCGATGCAGTAAAGGAGCACATATTATATATACAAAGAATCAGTTTTTAATTTAGTGGTAAAGATAATGATCTATGTGCGGAAGATTACATTTTGAAATCTGAAAGAGATAATTTTTTATGAATATTAAATAGTTTGGTAACTTGACCTCCAACCTTTATTAAAAAGTTATATATACAAAGTTTATTCCGAAATAAAAATATATATTGGAACAAAATTAAATTAATCTCATTGATTATATAAATTTGTACTATCTTATACACTCTTAAAGTAAAACTAGGGTTTTTTTAAGTTCACCAAGGCGTTTGATGAAATTAACTCCAAAATATATTATATTCGTTTCAAACGATAGATTTAAACAGTTGAAATTCATCTGCTTCACAAGTGATGAATTTACATGCAAAGATTCTAAGTTTTCGAATTATTTTATTATAAAGTCAAGCGGTCAAAATTAAAATGTTTATAAATTAATTTTAATGCATTTATTTTTTAAATATTTTTTGACCTATTCAGATTTCTAAAAACTTTACATGTAAATTCATCACTTGTGAAGTAAATCGGTTTCAACGGTTTAAATTTATTGTTCTAAGTCAATCTAATAAATTTTGAAGTTAACTTAGCAAATACTTCAGTGAGCTCACCAAATCCTAGTTCCACTCATCTTTATATTATTTATATATTCGGTTTAATTAATACTGGACTTGTAGTATTTGACGAAACGAACATTTTAAATTAAACTTAACTTGATGTATTGAAACTGAGCACATGTGCATTAAAAAAAATTATTATTGTCAAAGATATCACTTTTGACATAGAAATAATGACATTGATGCGCCATATTTTATAATTAGACCATTATTTAGATAAAATTACTGTCACCAACAATAAAAATATAATCCTACATGCTTCATTTTGATTTAATGATCCATGAAAAATATTACGGGAAAAAACTATCATATTTCAGCTAGAAAAAAATACTCTATGATATCAGATGTAGGGATCAACGAATACCGTACGAATTATTTTTATATCAATATGTGAAATTAAGCTTATAGTATTATATTTTTATTACAGACTACAGAGAGATAGAGAAAGAATAAGTGAGTAACTGAAAAATTCTATGAATTAATAAACTGGAGAAATTCCTCCGACTTCAAATTTTGGATCGGAAAAATTCTTCTGGTCTGAACATATTTTTTGTTTTGGTTTCCGGTTGCCTTTGGATACTCTATGGCCTCCATCCTGTCAATGATGCGACTTATGTTTGTACGAATTCGCATCCTCTGAGATAACTCATATTTTACTAGAAAATCACAATCGTTCAAATACGTTCTGCACGAATCGCAAAGCTCAAATAGTACTGGCCCTCTGAGCTATCCCTGAATAGGCACCGGATACGTCGGTCACGCAAAAAATGAGATATCTGATCTCAGAGGATACGCACTCTGTTGTACTGTGGTACCTGCTCACTTGGCCTACGGTAAGTGGGTCATACTTAATACTTTCCATGCTGTACAATTGTTTCAGGCTACAGAAAATCTAAAACAACCAAAACAAAAACTCCAGAGAATTCTTTTGAACCATCCATGCATTAAATTTTCAAGTTGCTCTTTTTCTCTCTCTTTATTATTTTAAAATATTATTAATAAAAAAATCTCGAATAAACGAGATCTGTAGACACCTAGATGCATGCTCCTCTCATTAATACTGCGCCACGCGTAACAAAAACGTTAAATTCAAATATTGAATTACTCAGAGCATCTTTAATTTAGCAATTAAAATTAATTGTTAAATTAGTAATTATGAAAATTTTAAAATTAAACAATTCATTTTTACATTGATACAATCAACTAAGTAATTGAGAATTAAACATTTAACTAATAAGAATAAAACATTTGGCCAACTCATCTTTATAAAAGAATTTCTTATTAAACAATTTTTTCTAACAATTACTAAATAAATAATAACTATACAATCCAACAATTACAAAAATAATTAACACATCAGCATAAACAATTCATAAACAATCACTGTTAAAGATGCTCTCATAAGCATTCCATTTTTGTGGCTTCCCATCGTTAATCGGATTCGGTTGTTTTCGACCAGTCAACCAGAAATGCTCACGAACACCTGGCCGACATAAAGATCTTCTGCGGTCGTCTGAAAATTCAATTATTGTATCACAACCACCGACAATTAAAAAACCTGACTTTAGGTTTAGTTATTTGCACTTGTCAGGGACTTACTATGCTATGCGGATTCTCTGCAGTCGTCATAAGGAATCAGAAAGTAATGTCCTTCTCCGCGGCGTGAATTGTCACGTGCCAGAACTTTGGTACGCGGGATCAAGTGCGCCAAGTGTGTTCGATACGTTTAAACTTTGAAGAGTACGCAATTATCTTTCATAAATAAGACTTGGGTGCTATGGGCCGATTTTTTTATTTATATCCAAAAAAATAATTAAATTTCAAAACTAACCCAAGCTGAATGGGATTTCAAAATCTATTTAAACCGAAAAAACTTTTTTCAGTAATTCACTCCAAAACCATAATTTTTTTTTTCCGATTTTAACATTTTAAAACAGAGACTAAAAAAAAATTGTAAATTTTTTTTTCGGTTTCAATATTTTTGTCTTTTTTTCAGATTTTTTTATTTATATATAGATATTTATAAATTATTTATTTTTTATTGAAATATTATAACTATTTAATATATTTCTTTGAAAATATATGGAATACTATATAATTTGATTTATTAAAAAGACTGTTACAAATAACCCGGATCAACATTTTTCATGCCGGAATTTTTGCGGTTGTAAGAAAAATTAATATATTTCTTCATTAGTTATTGGAAAAAAATGCTTGGATTTTGAGTTATTTATTCAAGTTTAAAAGTCATTTGTAGGTAGTACAAAAAATATTGTGACCCTTCTAGTACATTTAATTTATAAAAAGTTGTATCTATTTTGATAATTCTTTTTAATAACAATCATTAAATAACTTAATTTTTTTTCAAAAATAGATACCACTTTAAAAAAATTAAATGTACTAAAAAGATGACAATTTTTCTTGTATTTACTTAGAAGTGATTTTTGAACCGGGATCAATAACTAATAATCCAAACATTTTTTTTTCAATAACACATAAATAAATATATTAATTTTTCTTACAGCCGAAAAAAATTCGGCATGAAAAATGTTGATCCGAGTTATTTGTAGTAGTCTTTCTAATAAATCAAATTCTATAGTATTTCATCTATTTTCAAAGAAATATATTAAATATTTATAATATTTTAATACAAAAATAAATAAATTATAAATATTTCTATTTAAATAAAAAAATATGAAAAAAGAAAAAAATGTTCAAACAAGAATTTTTTTTTACGGTTTTTCTCTTTTTTTTTTGTAGATGCTGCTTTGGAATGTTGAAATTGAAAAAAATATTTTTGGTTTGGGTAGATTTCGATATCGTGTTCAGCTTCAGTTATTTTTTTGGATATAAATAAAAAAATCTGTGCTATGGGCCCTATGGATAAGATAACATAAGATCATTTATGCTATGGTTTCAAAAACTTACAGTATAAATTTTAAATTTAAATTTAAGTAGCTAAGTAAATTGATTATATAATAAACTTGTAGAATACTAATTTTTACTGTATTTAATATTTTTTGAAAGATGACAAAAAAAATCTAGAATATTGACAATTTTTTATTTTTAAGTTATTTTTGTCATCTTTCATAGATCATAAAAAATAGTAAATTTTTTTAAAATAGTAAAAGTTTGTATTTTACAAGTTAATTATATAACCAATTTACTGAGCTACTTAAATTGAAGTTTGAAGTTTATTCAATAAATTTGTAAGACCATGGCACAAATGACCTTATGCTATCCATAGCACCCAAGCCTTGCTCATTTATGAAATTTCAAATACGACTTTGTTTGCTGTACAATGTAAAGTATTTTTATTGGAGAAAAGTTCAAATGTCTTAATTGTTAATAACTCAAAATTAAAAACATAAATATCAAAATAAAACTGTTAGATGTGATCTATGTTATTGTATGTGTGTCCAAACACAAACAAAACTGCAATACATAATTTATAAAACTTATCATCACACACTATCACATAAAAAAAGTCAATGTGATTTTTTTTACTGTAATAAATTGAAATAAAAAAGAATAAACAAAAATAAACGAGAATAAAAGGCCGATTAAACGGTAAAACAAAAAAATCCGCAAAAAGTCACACGTTAAGTGTATTCATAACGGTTTGAAACAACAATTAAACGGTGGATTAATCGGCCATTAAGACAATTTTTTACAACACTCCTATGGACACATTTTTATTTTTAAATATAATACACAGTTTACACTTCATGCATATATACGTGCAGATTAAATTGTGAATTTTATTGAAAAACAACAAGAACTTCGCAAAAACTTTTAAAAGTTAAGATACTAACGATGCAATATTGGTGAGCTAATTGTTTCATTAAAAATTAAATTATTTGGTGAGCTAATTGGTGAGCAAGTGTAAATTGTACGAGCATGCACCAAGAGCAAGCAACTTCGTTCCCTTGGTCTAACACCGTTTAATATTTTCTTTTTGTTTAGTAATTACTAGAACAGTCTTCTCTTCTTCCTTCCCGGCTCTCCTCCTTCCCCAAGTCACAATCAGAACACAAGCTCAAAGAAAACAGGAACAAAAAGCACGAAAATCACACGCCACCTGTTTCGTCAGACCCTACTTTAAACGGTCTCGATTTTCCCTCTCTATATAAACAATGATGTCTTGCCTTATCTTATCATTTCCAGACAAAAATAAAAGACATTTAACATTTTCTCATGGATTCACTTTCTGGTTCTTCCTTGCCGCAGAAAATCCAGTCAAACCCCAACAGTAGCATACTTGATTTGAAAAACCGGTTGTCGGCCGTGAACATACCTGAGCCGGTCAAGCCGAGAGCAGGTCGAAGGATGTCGTCGGCCGAGGGCAAACCTGTCATTAGTAAAAAGATCGTGACTGGAGATGTAGGCTATGTTTTGGAAGATGTGCCTCATCTCACTGATTACTTGCCCGATCTTCCAGTGAGTTTCTGTATACTGTGTGTAGCTCTTTTCTTTGCTCACAGCTGGGTGTTAGCTAGTTTTATTTATTTATTTGTATTCTGTTTTGCTGGAAGGGGCTTTATCTTTTTTATATAGGTTTTGCAATAATAAATATGATAATAGAAGAGAGAGAACACTTGACAGGGTTATATTCGTTACTTTGAGTCCTTTCTCGCTTTTTTTTTTCGCATGTATAAAGTTAGGTTTTTCTGTTTATACCTTTTGGGAGGTTTTGTTGTCACGCCTCATCCAATTTACAGAATTACATTGCTCAGCATTATTACTTAAAAAAAAAGCTACTCTCATTTAGGAACTGTTTTGAAATACAAAACTGTTGTTTATACTTTAAAAGCATCAATTATGTAGCCGTGCTTCAATTGTTCTATGTAGCAGTTGTAGACATCTGTTTCATGACCACTGCTTCAGCACGTATGTCCCAATTTACAATTTATCGTTATAATATTTTTGAAATTGAGATTTGATTTGCTATTCTGCAATATTTCCTTCTGCTTTCCTAGATAATGTTAATTTTCTGAAATTTGTGATAGAATAATTCTTTTTGGTCTGAACTTATTATGTGTTGAATTCTTGAATTCTCATTCGTGCATAGTGTATAATATCAAGTTGGAATAAAAATTTTGAATTGATAAAGTCAAATACTGACTGAGTTCATTTTCAGACATATCCAAACCCTCTTCAAAATAACCCAGCCTACTCAGTTGTAAAGTAAGCTTTCTGTCTTTGTTGCATTTTCTAATTAATTAATTAATTTCATTCAATTTACCTATTTTTAACTCTACTTTGTATATTCCAGACAGTACTTCGTTAACACTGATGACACAGTTACCCAGACGGTATGTTTATCCCCAATTTCTTTATCAACCTTAAAAGAAAATTATCTCATATTGATTGGAGTACATAGTGAATTTTTTGAAATGTTTTGTAATGTAGATTGTGGTTCACAATAGTAGCCCCAGAGGGACCCACTTCAGACGTGCTGGGCCTCGTCAGAGAGTAAGTCTTAAACAAAATTGCAAAGGTAGTTTTAACTCCTGCCCTGGAGTAACTTTTAAGTATACCCTTGGTAGGAGAAATTTTGTGGCTGTCCATCTAATAATATGAAATAGTTGGTGGGGGGGGGGGGGGGGGGGGGGGGGGGAGGAGGAGAAGGGGGTGTTGTTTTTGCATCTTTGTAAGATGCCTCACAGTTTCTAATTTAGATTGCAACTTACATGACATCTTTTCAAAACAACCGCTCACTATTTATCCTGTGTTTGATTTTTTGTTCTTTCCTTTTATTTGAAAAATGGTAGCTTTGCTACCCATTTCATTACTGAAACAAATTTTGGACAGACTCTTTAACTGCGTCAAGGCAAACCACAACCAGTACCTACCAGAAAACTAGATTTTAAGCTTTGGCACTGATACCCTTAGCAAAGCAACACTATGCTTCATTGGCTACTCTTGAAAAGGGACTGGTTAAATAGTGTACGCCCCTTCCCCAACAGATTCCTTTCAAGACTACCTGCATAACCAGATTCAAAGCTCTGGTACCAGTACCTTCAGCAATGCAACACTATGTTTTGATTTCTTTTTTTAATACTTAAAACTCTTCTGATTTTTTAGGTCTATTTTGAGTCTGATGAAGTGAATGCATGCATTGTTACATGTGGTGGTTTGTGCCCTGGACTTAATACTGTCATTAGAGAAATTGTGTGCGGCCTTTATGACATGTATGGTGTGAGGAGAATCCTTGGCATTGAGGTATGCTATTATGCATTTCATATTGTTATACTGGAATTGTTGGTGACTGAAACAATATCAGACCAGCAATGCAGTGTAGTTTCTGGATTACAATCTCATTTAGGAGACCGAGTAGGGTTAATTTGATTTTGCACAATTTAAGTTATTGCATTTAGTTCAATTGGGCATGCAAGTGCCACTATTCAGTGACCTACAATCGAATTCTTTGATTGTACAGTAGAAATATCATTTGATGGTTAACATCTATAAATTATTTTGAGTTTTGACAGGGTGGATACAGAGGTTTCTATGCGAAGAACACAATCAACTTAACGCCGAAAACAGTAAATGATATTCACAAAAGAGGAGGTACTGTTCTTGGTACATCCCGAGGTGGTCATGACACAACCAAAATTGTTGATAGCATTGAAGACCGTGGTATTAACCAGGTAAGGATTCTCTGTCTCTCTCTCTCCGACCCACACACCCTAAAATAATCATTGAATTGATATCTTGCTTTGCTTATTCTGAATCTTTATTTGGTCATAGGTATATATTCTTGGTGGTGATGGCACACAAAGGGGCGCATCTGTAATTTTTGAGGTTGGTTATTTGTTTGCACCGACTAAATAAAGCTTATCCTTTTGTAAAATAGTATTTCCTCAAAACTTTTTCCATTTTTCAGGAAGTTCAAAGGCGGGGTCTGAAGGTTGCTGTTGTTGGCGTTCCGAAAACCATTGATAACGACATCGAGGTACTTTTGTTTCTTCAAGTTTCTCATGCACCATTTTATGTCTGTCCAAGCTTCATGTGTACTTAATTGGGGCTATATATAAAATTGCGGGCAGGTTATTGACAAGTCATTTGGGTTTGATACGGCTGTTGAGGAGGCACAAAGGGCGATAAATGCAGCTCATGTGGAGGCTTTGAGCCAGGAGAACGGTATTGGCCTTGTCAAATTGATGGGACGCAACAGCGGTAGGTACCACTTGTCATTTCAAATTTTCACTTGGTCATCACAATTGAAAGCACATCGACTCCATACGCACAAATACCTGAAGTAATTTTCTTCTCTCAATTATTGCAGGCTTTATTGCAATGTACGCTACACTTGCCAGCAGAGATGTGGTAAGGTTCTGTTCAATAAGAGCACATCTTATATACAACTGCAAAACCTATAAATATCTTTTTGCATGATGTTTTGTTGACACATGTTATTCTTTTAGGATTGTTGTTTAATTCCTGAATCACCATTCTACCTGGAGGGAAAAGGGGGGCTACTGGAGTTCATAGAGAAGCGTCTCAAGGAGAATGGGCACATGGTGATAGTGGTTGCAGAGGGGGCGGGGCAGGACCTCATTGCTCAGGACATGCGGTCCATGGATATCCATGATGCTTCTGGAAACAAGCTGTTCCTCGATGTGGGCCTCTGGCTCTCTCAAAAAATCAAGGTTTGGTTCTACTTTTTTCTACAGATGATGTATCTACTGTCTACTAGGTGTTTTAAGTACTATGGTTTTAGGACAACTCTTTGTTGTCTTTTCACAAATGGGATTGTATTTTACCATTTACAAGAGGCCTGTATAATGATCTATTTTCTTTGCAGAGTTTAGTTTATAATATGCAAGTAACTATAGTTCATTATCCACTTGACAGCTGCTGTCTAGTTCCTTCAAAAAAAAAAAAAAAAAAAACTATAACTCTTTATTTATTTTATTTCTACTCAATTGGATTGGTTACATGAGAAGCTAGTAATAGTCCTGGTTTTGGTTTTCCCACCTTTTTTATCCCTTTTCTTTTCTTTTTTTTTGCTATCCATTTGTGTCTTCTTGTCTTGTTGCTGTTTATACATGGCTTCCCTGGGTGAGTACGGTATGACAGCTTTTCTGTGGTGCGACCACCAAGAATTTTCGATTTTTTCATAGAAAGGATATTTTTTTTAAATAATTTATGTACTTTGGTGAATTCTTTTATTAATTCTCTGCTTCATAATTTGTGCAGGAGCATTTTGTGAAAAAACCGAAGATGCCCATCAATCTCAAATACATAGGTGTGGTAAAATTTCAAGCAATACAATTCGGTGTCTGCTGCCACTGTTGTGATGGCAGGCATGATAACACATTCATGCAATCACACTAATGGCATCGTCAGATGTGAATTATCAGCTATGTACATACATATCTTTTCGTTTTATATGCTTATATGTGACTCAAATTATCTTTCAGATCCGACTTACATGGTTCGTGCGGTTCCTAGCAATGCATCAGACAATGTTTATTGCACCCTTTTGGCCCACAGTGCCTTGCATGGCGCCATGGCTGGATATACAGGATTTACGGTGGGGCCAGTAAATGGTAGACATGCATATATTCCATTCTATGTAAGTACACCTCGTTCAGATGATTCTCGCCCCTTTATCTTTTTATTTTAGTCAATTTGTAAAATACTTGTGTTATTAAGATTTTAAATAGGTGATTTTCATTCACACCCCCTCCCAAAAGAAGCAAAATTACTACTCCGTTAAACACTGAACATTGGTGATGTTCACAAGCCCCACATAAGGGTCCTTCAGACTCCTCAGTCTCTTGATTGTACCGAACAACATCTTTTAAGTCCAGATTAAGCTTTGCTCCTTTTGACTGGATTAAGCCTCCTTAGCTCCTTTTACTCGGATTCTCAAGGCACCAATTCTATTGGATTAAGCCTCCTTAGCACCTTTTGTTTCCTCCTTGGCACCTTTTTTAAATCTGGCTCTACCGAACAAGTGTTCCTTAGTCCCACTTAAAATTTAATCCCACCTATTGTGCCAAACAGCCCTATTGAGACTATGCTTCATTCTCTCTCCCTGCACAAGTGGTTGCTGAGGGATTATTTGGGTACTCTGCAATGGGTGGGGGTGAGTGCTTGCAGTGTTTGGGCATTTAGCAGGGTTGTCTTTGTGAAGTTCACTGAAGGAACCTATTCTTTAAGGATTGAATTATTTTTCTTATTCCTTGAATGATTAAATCTCAATTCACATAATTTTTATTCTTTGACAGAATTAGAAATTTATCATGATGAACCTTATACTTGGTTTATTTACATGTATTTGTTTTTTTCTGTAAATCACAGAGGATTACAGAGAAGCAAAAGAAGGTGGTGATAACTGACAGGATGTGGGCCCGGCTGCTTTCCTCCACAAATCAGCCTAGTTTTCTGAGCAAGAAGTGTATTGAAGATTCAAAAAAAGATAATGAAACTCATAATGATACTGGCAAAGGGGAGCATGCCAGCACCGATGTGTCACAGTGCAATGGCTCTACCTGAGGCGATTGAACGGGGTTGGTTAGGTTAAATAGTGATGGGATACGTAAGATGTAATATATCTTGGTTTTAACTATGAGAGGCTAATAAATGCATTGGACTCCCAGCTTTTATCAACTTGTGTAGTTCTGTTGATGTTTTTTTGTGATGTGTATCAGGCAAGACCTGAAAAAAACAGATGTGATCTTTCCGAAGTACCAGGAATTGATGTGATGGTTCAAGTTATTTTCACAGGTAACTAGGCATGTAGAGCCTATCAGATTGCTAGTTTTTAAATAATACTGCAATACTGCATCTACAACTTGAGATTATATACAAAAAGAGGTTAGTTTCCATGCGCTCATCAAGGTATATCTAAATCACTACCGTGAATCTTGTTATCCTTTTCAAGGAGTAACTGAAAAACTATTTTAATGTTGGTTATGGGCCTTGTGGCGGATGATAGTTCAGATCTCCACCATGCATTTTGTGTGCAGCGGTTGAGAATTTATCTAAATCCGAAAATGCATCCCTGTGAGAATGCTAACATCAAAAGTTGTGATTCCTATGTAGAATCTTCTATTCGTTTTTTCTTTTCATTTGAGCCACCTCTTTTTGTGATCTTTCGTTCACAGCACTCGATTGTTCGATTTTTTTTCCCATCTCTCCGCCCTCAAAACCTTTTTTCTCTTGAATAACAGTGAATAAATTCACCGACTTTTACCAGTATTACTAAATGTCGGTACTTGAAAGTGGCACCTCTAACCTCAATCTAGCACAATCGTGTTCTAAATAGCTAGCTATAACGAAGTTATAGTGCAACTATAGTGATTTTGAATCTAGAAAGCTAAGCTATGTGATAAAACTGCGCTAATTGAGCTACGGCTGCTATATCACGTAGTGCATAGCGAAAATAGAAGTCCGTTATGCTACATGAACTTATATGATTTTGCAATTTTAATGAGCCGTAATGTCCAGATGATTCTTTTTTTTTTACTTTATCAAGTTATATCAATACAATAGAACATGTGAGGACTATACTGTTATATTAATTAAATTTTGTATCATACATTAATATATGGTAGTGGTATATTTTGAATATAAAATATATCGATAGTTTTTGAATTAGGCATATTTTGAATAATAATTTGAAATTTGTATTGGTTTAATATGAATATTAGAACTTCTTAATCAATTTGGTGTTTTTTTCTTGATGAAACATATTTATTATTAGTAGAAATATAAAATATAATTTTTGAAATAAAAAAAAAGCTATTTATGATAGCGTTCATTATAGCTGCGCTATTCACTAAAACTTTATTTTTTGGTCTCCCCACTATGCCGCTATAAACATTATTTAGAACCTTGAGCACAATACATAACAGTAGCAGAAGCTACAATATTATATCAATATAAAAAGATTTAAAGCTAGTAACATATTTCAAACTAAGCAACTACTACCGAAACCAAAAGCATGGCATCACATAGTACTAACAGTTTAATCCTAACCACATAACAACTGTGTAAACATAAGCATGAGTAAATTCAAAACAGTAAACTATCATAGCATACAGGCGTGACAAGGTCTAGCTCGGAACATAAGTAAGAGTCATCCTCATTGGGTGGGCCGTGGGCCTCCTCCTCCAGATATTAGACTCAGAATATTGCTCTCATCCTCCAGTTTCATAATGATCTCTGTAAAATCTCCAATAAAATTGTCCGGCTCCGTCATAGCTAAGAGGTCTAGCTCTAGAGGAAGAGTGTAATTCCTGTACTAGATTTATCTGTGAAGGTAATTTCTTAACATCAGAAGGCCATACATGAGTTAAGTTTAAAAAATTAGTATCAGACCTGGACTTGCACAAAAAAAGGTCAATGATAGTATCTTAGTTCCTAAAGTTTTAAAAGGTAAAAGATTAGCATCTTTAAAGATAATCTTATTTCTTTTCAGCCATATCGATCAAATTACAGCACCTTTTACTAACTCTATTAATAATCGATCTTTAAACGGAATAGAAGTATCAATAAACCACAAATCTTGTAAAGTTCTATAAGCATAAATAAAGTTATTATAATGAGCAATTCAAAACCAAATGACAGATACATAAGAACAACTAGTCTCTCTCAAAACTTGATACAAGTTATTAAGTGAAAGAGTACAAAACCTTGGTATTAAACTACTGGTACCAGCAGCATACAGAAAAAAAAAAGAGAACCTACAGCACAGATAACCTTCTACCTATCCTAATGAATGGAGCTACCAACTGTCAAGACAAATAACAGAGTTGAATTTAGAATATACTTACAGAACAGCCCTTAAAATATATTAAAATTACAGCATTATCTTATTATCAAGATCATTTTATCAAAACAGAATTAAAGTTTAGGTCTTCTCTTCTACTCCTAAATCAAAGGTGGCTTAGTGGCGTCAGGTTGAGTCAGAGTTAAGATCGATGGTGAATGACAGTTAGATCTTTTTTTAATAGTATTTTACAATAGATGTTTAATCCTTGGTTTGTTATACGTCTTTATTTGCTCAATTTAATAGATGATTACTAGATGCTTACTGTTATTATTGGGCATCATATTGAACTCAAATTAAAACAAAGCGACCTGTTAGTGGGCTCAGTTTGATGTGTCCTATTGCATCGTTTCTTCTAAAAGGCCCAAGCCCAATAAAGAATTTCTCGGAAATATTTCTCCGCTGTTTTAGCTTAACATATATGAGATTAAATTAATCTCCGTGACAATGACATTAGTAGGGAAAAAATAATCAATAATCAATCACCAATCATCATGACAATAAATTTTTAAGAGAAAGAAGGCTCCGAAAATATTATATGTTTTTCTATTTTGATGTTCCCTAGTCCTTACTCCGTCGTTTTCTCTCAGTGGCACATGTTTTAAAATAGCCTACTTGCAGACTATTATGAGTTAAATGCAAACTGCCGAAAGTTTTATGTGATATTTTGTTATAGTTGGGCACAACATACCTTTTCTTGTATTTTCTTGTTATAGGCAATTTGCAATATCCCTTTTTAATTTTGGCTGGCGGGCGGGGGGGGGGGGGGGGGGGGGGGGGGGGGGGGGGGGGGATCTCTTGTTTTTTGGTAATTTTTGCAATATCATTGAGAAAAAAAATTAGCTTATTAAAATGCCATTTAACTAAAAAAAATGCTAGCACTCAAATAAAGTTCTTTCAACTTGTTTAAGGGGAATTTCGTTTATACCCTTTAGAAACATCAAAATTGTGTTTTTCCCTTCTAAATTTCATAGTATCGTATTTATCCTTCTAAATTATTAAAACTTACAAATTTACACAATTTATTGTCTTTTTTTATTAACACTCATTTTAATTTATAAAGTTATCATTTTATCATTTAAAAAATATGTAGCATGTGTAAAACACATATTTAATCTTTTCATTGACCAATCTGCTAGAACAAGTGGTTCATTTTTCTACTAGTGATACATACATGGTAGCATGTAGGCAAACAATTGTTTGTGTTATAAATAGAAAAAAAAAATAATTTGTCCTTACAAACTGGCATATTAGAAGGTTGATAATTTCTCTCGGTATATTTTTTTTAACATAAAGAGTAAAATGGGAAGTTAATAAAATTTATATGAGTTTTAACATAAAAGTCAATAAATTGAGTAAATTTGCGAGTTTTTAAAATTTAGAAGGATAAATATGATATTATGAATTTCAAAAGGGGAGACTATGCAAGTTTTATGTTTTGAGGAGTATATATGAAATTTCTTCTAATATGAATATTATGTTGATTGGATTTTATACTAAGTAATCGGGCCTTAAGAAAACCCGATTAAAAAACTCATTTCTAACAAGTTTTGACCGTAGTTTTGTAATCATTTTGTATGAAATTAAGATTGAATTATGGTAGAATTGCGAATTTAGTGTGGTGGGCCTGGTGGCACGAGCACTCGTTTAGATGTAGGTTGAAGTTTATGTTGAAAGTTATCTTGAAAACTCAAAATTTTAATTCAATATTTGCTAAAAATCTATATTTGTGATATTTACAAACTTGCAACACTTGAGGCTCCCAAGTTTTCAAAAAAAGAAAGAAGAAGAAGATATTTACAAACTTGAGCGGCTAATAAAAATCTCATATCGAATTCATTCTAAATGGAGTAATTGAATCAACCTTCATTTCTCTCTGTTCGGTACCGGAAAAAGAAATTAAATAAAATGAATGACGGGTGTATGCATGATAACAGAAACAATTTGAATAACAATTAACCTATCTTTTAGATTCATTCTCTAATTAGATAATTAGTCTCTCCTCTCCAGACAAATATATTCACTGTGAAATCCTACTCTCTTTTCTTGATTTGCCCCTACAGGCTACAGAATGAATTCTTCTGATTTATTCTCGATTTAACATTTTGTCTCGGTCTTATTAAATTGTGATCCTTGCCTAATATCATAGAGTTATTATTGGTCACTTCTATAGCCGTGCTCTTAGTGGTAAGATCTCTAGATTATCTCTTGATGGTAATTGGTAATTTCAAATCTTGCACGATAGAGACAAAATATGCTTAAGAATAATGCTTTGCACGATTCCGGTATTATCCTTTCAATTTGATTTATTTTATTTCAAATTTTAACTATCCAAATATTCAAAAAAAATATTCCAATATTTTCGAAATATATAGTATTTAAGAAATACTGAAAATGTACTGGAGCTTTTAATAATACAAAATTGGTTTAATTTATGGGAGCAATTGTCCAGAATTCAACTTTGAAGCGAGATATAATATTCTCTCATCCAGAATTAGAACAATTGCAAATTAACTTCCAGACTAAAAAGTGTACTACGCGTATTACTCAAGATAATAACTTTATATATTTTTGTGAACAAGAATTTTGAACGAGCGGTATGATACAAGCACGTAATGATAAAACTTAGCTATCTGTATTAAAGTGTAATTATCCCTTTGTACTGCAACCTCGTCAAATCGATCTCCTTTCGGATGCTCCTTTATCTCTTCTAAGTAAAATCATGGAACTTTCCAACCATTCCTCTTTATTAGAAAGAAACTGCTCAAATGCTTATTTCAAAAGCTACGTTGATTTATATTCAATTATTAGTCCTAGTCAATGACTAGGGTTGGCTAAAAAAAGTTTGTTGTTCGTTTGAAATTGGCTCGCAAAATTCATAATTAGTTCTTTGATTTTGATTTGGCTCATCACTAGCGAGTTCAAACTTGATACAGTTCAACTCGTGCTAATCCTACTCATTTTTTAACTTGTTGTAAGAAAAAAATAATTCTAACATTTACATTATTTCTCTTTGTGTCCATAATGAGAAAATGAAATTTGTTAAAATGAGAAAATAAAATTATTTCCTGCCATGATTTATGCACAACTCATAGCATTATTATTGTTCGTACAATAATTTTTTACGTCTATTTGACTAATTTG
Organism: Carex pumila; assembly: GCA_033356055.1. Taxonomy (NCBI): domain Eukaryota; kingdom Viridiplantae; phylum Streptophyta; class Magnoliopsida; order Poales; family Cyperaceae; genus Carex; species Carex pumila. The sequence continues at coordinate 263,578 of JARJHM010000088.1, forward strand.
CAAAAACATATAATTATTGAATTTTACGATTTCTTCTATTTTGAGATTATGTAGGTCCAAGAAGAGTAAGAACTGCAGTATAACATGCTTGGACTGAAGAAATCACGAAGACTTTTATCAAGAATACAAATTGTAAAATCAAAAGCTTGGTAAAGTATGTTTGAGGTTGATTAAATTGGAATAAAACGTTATGAACGTTTTCAAAACGTTGGTAACGTTTTACAATAATCAGTAGCAACAAACTGATCAAAAGAAGAATCAAGTTATAACGTTATACAAACGTTGTAACGATTAATAGCTTTAGAACTGCTGAAGCACAGCTGAACTGTACCAACATGAAACGTTGTAAACGTTTATAAAAAGTTGTAACGTTTCTAAAATGTCGTAACGTTTTATAAAACGTTGCAACGTTTCAAGAATAATTAAGCTTCAAATAACTTCTATTTTGATCAAGTTTTTACAGGTTAAAACGTTGTAACGTTTTATAAAACGTTGGTAACGTTTTACTAAGCTGTCAAAGATTTAAAACCCTAAAATCGCATTTGAATAAAACGTTGTAACGTTTAATAAAACGTTGGTAACGTTTTATGTCAAACAGCTCATTTTTGAGCTGCCACTATAAATAGACTGAAAGGATCACTTTCAAATCTATCTCAGCCGACCTTAATCATTTCAAAAGAGATTTTCTGAGAGCTTAGCCTACTTCATTGTTGTGAGAGCTTAAAACTTCAAAATCCCTCAAGCAACCTCAAACCTACTTCACTAATCTTGATCTAGATTAGGTTAGAGTGATCTATTGAGTGTTTCTCTTGTTCTTGAGTAGCTTGTGTGACTTCCCTTGTTTGTAAGGACTCGCCGGCTCAAACCTCGAGTTGCTCGTGTGACTTCCCTTGGTTGTAAGGGCTCGCCGGCACTCATCTCTCGTTGGCCGTGACTTCCCATTTTGTAAGGGCTCACGGTTCACAATTGTAATCCTTTCATATTGGGTAATAGAAAGGCGCACCTAGAAAGAGGTTGCGACGCCCCGGAGACGTAGGCCATTGTTTTGCCGAACTCCGTTATCATCCCGCGTGTCAATTTCTCTAAACTCATCTATTTACTTTCAATTGCAATTTATTTTCAGTTTTTGTTCAATTAGAGGTGCCCCTAAGTGCAACAATTATTAGCGAAAATCTTTAAACAATACACAGTTCACAATACAAACGAGTTGTTAACAAACAAGCTTAACTCCCCCGTATTTGCCTCTGTAAAAATCAGTCTCAATTAAGATCTTTTTTATATGAGCCGAGTTCAAACTTTGTCTAACTCAGCTCGGCTTGTTGACAGCCCCACCTACGAGGTTGTAACTGCGTAAAGGCACATTTAGTTACTTCTTATTAGAGGTTTCCATTGGGTTGGTTCGTTTAAATTTAAAATAAAATAGGTTAACTAAAATTTTATTCGGTTTTCAAAAATATAACCGAACCGACCAAAATAAACTCATCAACCAAAATAAAAAGAAACCAAGCAAATCAATTTAAATTTTGATTTGTTTGGATTGAACTCAAATAAGAAGACTAACCATAATTTTTTTTTAAGATGGATTTAAAAATTATATGGTTTGGTCTAACCCGTTTTAAACCACCAAACAATATACATTAGGTTGTAACTTTTGATTTTTGATTTTTTTTATTTTTGGTTCTGATGGAGAACAAATTTAAAAATTTCAATAGGCTTGGTCTATCTGATTTTAAAATTCTAAACCGAACTGACTCGAACAATTAAATCAAATTTCTGAAATGAACCGAACTAATCCATTTAACTTAAAAGACTAAATCGTTTAACCCGAACTCTCTCAATTCAATTTAAATCGATTAAATCGGACTTGATCAACACCCCTACTCTTAAAAAAAATATTAATACTACTTGCACATCATCACAAACAAAAATCTCTAGAAGCAACCCCAGGGTGAGAAGCAAGCTACCAAAACCCTAGAAGTCTGGAGCTCTCCGAAGCTCAGGGACACTCCTCGCCTCCGCAGGATCTCCTAAGGCAGAACATACGAGACAAATCGTGATTATATGCATTTAAAAGTCTTGCACTATTTTTATAAAGTTTTTAGATTATTTGACAATACAAGATTAAGTCTTCTTAAATTTTCTTTCCAATTCCTTGATTTAGTTTCTTTTGTCACTTAATTAATTATTTCAAATACTGGCTTTTTAGTGAGAATTAAGATCCTATCTTTTAATCTTCTTTTATCTGAAAGACTGAAACCTTAAGGCATCTCTATCTCAGAATTAAATCTCCTAACTTTTACATCTGAATTCAGACAACTAAACATGATTCCTTAAGACGGGTTAAGATTTAATCAGACTACGTTAATCGTGGGTTTTTGAAAGAGAGGACACATGAAAAAAGTCACGCTGTTTGCGTGTTTCTTTCAATCTGATAAATCAGCCCTTGCTTTGAATAATGAAAAACATAAAAAAAAAATAGAAATAAATGACAATTAGTCAAACTTATTATTGTTCCTGGAAATCATCTGACAACTTCTATCATTCTATCCATATTTAAGTCAATCTTGACTAACTATATATATATTTTTTCTGCATATTTTTTTTTGCCGTGATATTCGATAGCGATTGCCCACCAAAAGTGGTTTAGCAAAATAACCCCGGAAATTGTACTAATTACGAAAATGCAATCTTGTACACTGACATTCTTTAAAGAAATGCAAAGATGAGCACTTATATATATACTAGTGTGCAATTTTTAAAGAAAAGTAAGATGTGCACTTATATAGTTATATATATACGTATGACGACAAGCTATACAAGTTGTATGACAATGACACACGCAATTCATAATAGGGCATATAAACTATACAAAAAAAAAATGAGATTGTCATATTTTTCGGTGAGCATCAGCATTATTCTTCATTCAAATGTTTGTTGCGTCATATACATACAATAAGAGTAAGGCTACGGTGCTATGGGTTGCATAGAGAACTACGGTGCTACGGTTTAATATTTGAGTTTTCAAATTCTATTATTTGATTTGAACCGTTCATCTTGTTCTTCATATTAATATGTATTTGGAAACCAAATTTTATATTTTTTGGAAATTTTTTACTATTTTTTTAAATAGGTAGAAAATCAAATATCTGAATGGTGCAAAAAAATTTAGATCAAGCTATTTTCTACCTATCTAAAAAAATACTAATTTTTTTTCAAAAAAATATAAAATTTGATCTCTAAACATATATTAACATGGAGAATAAGATGAACGGTTCGGATTGACCATTAAGATTTTAAAAACTCGAATATTGAGTTGCAGCACCATAGCCCTCTATGCAATCCATAGCACAGTAGCCATACTCATACTATAATATACAAGCTTTCCAAAATTGCAATCTGATTTTTTTTTCTAACAAAAGAAACAAGGGTGCTGATATTCACACCACAAAAAATATTATTAACACAACAAGCTTTAAATATTTTAATAAATAGACAACTTTTACCCAATCAAAATTTGAAATAACATGCCCCAATTACCACTTTTTTTTTCCTCCTATAGATGTAATTACTTCCTACTTTTAATTGTGGTACTCAATTGATTGAAAATTATGTTGACAATATTTTTTGTTAATTGTAAATTGTATAATTTAATTAATCTTAGATAATTTTATATTTACATCTAATCATTTCAATTAATAAAATATACAATTTATTTTCTATTAATTTAAGTATAAGTTTTCTTTTTGTTGATTCATAAATTGAATTTTCAGCTTGTTAATTATGAGTTTTAAATTTTAATTATTGTCTTTTGTTCTTTAGGAAAGAAATGCATCTAGAGACAAATATTTTGATTTTGGAAATAAAATGAATCATAATCATTAAAATAAAGAAAGTATTGATTGCACAATCAAAGCAAGCTATAGCAATAATAAAAGAGGGATAAAATTGTCTATACAAATAAAAAATTTGAAATTGTTGTGTTAATAAAAAAAATAGTTGTGTTAAAATCAGCACCCAAGAAACAAACGTAGAGAGTAATTGAAAAAGGCAACTGCATCTAGTGGCTGTACAAGTACATTAAATTTTTGGAAAACAGAGAAAGTTAAATGGCTATAAATTATATTTGATTTTTTGTTTTCAACCCCCTGACATTGCGGGTAATATCAACAAAAGATAATTAATAAAGATAATGTTGTAGTTAATAAAGGCTTGTTTGATAGAAACAGTATCATTAATCAAAATTATATCTATGAATATATCCAACGGTTGAAAAATCTATAACACCAATTTTTCATTCGTCCCCCATCAAACCATTTTGCTCCCTTCATTTTATTGGAATTGTGCTATTCGATGAATAGTGAATTTACAAAAATAATTTGATAGCAACACGAGTACAACATAGACACAATACATAAATGACAAATGATTCTTCCACGTGTAAATATGAGTCGTCCGATGATAATCACATGATTATCATCGACAGTCTAGAGTGAGGAGAAAATATTGAGCTTATGATTGAACTGTGAATTCTTCCCTCAACTAATCAACTTTTGCTCCGGTTCATCCTCTTCTCCTGTCAATAAAATAAAATAAAAAATCAAAGAGTTAAATGTGTCCATATCGTATTTAGATATATCCACATTGTGTGTTTGTTTGACATAATATGGATACTTCTAAATACGATTTGGACACATTTAACACTTTGATATATATATATTTTTTTTAAATTTCTTTAACAGGATAAGAGGATGAACCGAGCACAAGTTGATTAGTTGAGGGAAGAATTCATAGTTCAATCCACAAGTCCATATATGTTCTCCTCACTCTAAACTGTCAATGATGATTATGATAGGATGGCTCAGATTTAAACCGGAACAAACACCTACAATTAAGTTAATATGTTCGCGTGTCATATATATTTTTTTTAAATACAACAATATGAGTATTTATTTTACCAAAATGTTTATCAATATTCTAAAAAAGTTCCAAAATTCAAATACAACATCAAATTTCTAAAATCTCGGATTATGATCATATCGCTGGCATGGTCAGCGGTAGATTGGTCCTCTACTGTTGGCATGTTAGTCGTACCATTTCTCCCATACCACTGACAATGTCAGTACTACTATTTTTTTTTTTTTTTGAAGATTTTGAAGTATTTCTTTTGCAATGAAAGATAGAATGACCTTAATTATTTTGCATTGGTGCTTCATTGATGTTTTTGCAATGAAATATCAATGACCACTGTCGAGATTAACCATGTTATATTATATCGGGGTGCCATTAATATATGCACCATTGTCGAGATTAACCATGTTATATTATGTCGGGGTGCCATTAATATTTTGGGAGGAAAAGATTTTGTAAGATGGATGGTTATGTTTAATTTATGTTAGTTCAGGGTGTTGTAATTTTTTAATTTTCCTATAATGTTGACATCCACTGCCAATGATTTAAAAAAGAACACTGATGTCTTGTTTTCAAATTTTAAATCATCATAATTTTTGGTAGAAACTCCGATTTGAATGTTTGACTTTAATTTGGAAACCTCAGGAAGAGATGAAAGGCCAAGTGACCTATGCTTTAATCTGAAAAGTTGACACAATCAAAATTGCGAAAAATTGTCGTTTAAGGCCTTAAAATTTCAGTTGAAGTTTTTTATTTTACGATCTGAGAATTATACATCAAAAATTTAATTTTATAATTATAAACATTCTAAAATTGAATATCAATATTATAAAAATTAAAATGTCAAGAAAAAATTAAACACATGCTCTAACCATATTTTAATTTTGTTTGAAAACTAAAAACAAAACGGAACCGCTGACAATGTCAACGGTAATAGGAAAATAGTATTGCTGGCAATGTCAGTGGTACTAGATCAAGCCTACCGCTGACAATGCCAGCGGCAAGGTCACGATCCGAGATTTTGGAAATTTGAGGTTATGTTTGAATTTTGGAATTTTGTTTAGAATATGGATAAATATTTAGGTAAAATAAATACTCATACTGCTGTATTTAAAAAAAAAAGCTCTAACAGTTAAGCGTTTATTGGATGAATGGTTCGTAATATTGTAATTTATTAACAGTGTGGAGCAGAACCTTTGTCTCTCAAATAAACTTTATATGTATTAAACTCTTAAATATCACAATCTAATGTATTAAGTTTTTTAAAAAATTGAAAATTTATATCTAACTTTGAAATATTAACTTTAGTTAATTGACCAGTTGAAAAACATTCTATCTTTTTATACCACAATAAAATTCATTATGTAATAGTTTTGATCTTACTAATGGCTCCCGTCATGTCCGACTAAATATATAATAAAAATATTAATATGGCGCGCGGGTCTAAGTCATGGGTGGGGATTTTGTCCAAATGACTTTGGACAAAATCTCATCCAAAGTCAGACTTACACTGTCTGATTTGCATCAAAATTCGAAGAAATATTTAGATTCAAGAAACTATTTAAATTTATTAAGTTTTAAATATATTTACATGAATCTCAATACCAATCAGACGTTTAAACTTAACTTTGAAACTTAGCTTTGAATGAGATTTTATCCAAAATCTTTTGGATAAAACCCAATCCCCTTAGTCATAGTCTCACAGGTTACATCAAGTCCGACTAGATATTTAATATTTTACAAAGACTCATATATCACATCTTATCTTATGTACATCAAGGGCCGAAGTTGTCAACAGCTTGGTAATTAATGTACCTTTTCTCTGTTTTTCTTTTTCTTTCTATTTTGGAGTAAATTTTAAATTAGGACTTCTTTTCGGATACATCTCTAAAATAGAAAAAATATGCTGAAAAAACAAAAAAAATTTAAAATTGAGATAACGTTTATCAGATTAAAATAAAAAAAGAATATATATATATATATAGAGAGAGAGAGAGAGATGGACTTGGGTGAGACACGGAGTATACGTGTTTGGTGCTTCATAGTACAGTTTAGCTATTTTGAAAATTAAAACAACCGATCTGAACCGCTCAACACAATCTCCATATTGAAATGTGCTTGGAGACCAAATTTTATATTTTTTAATTTTTTTTTACTATTTATTAAGCAATTTCGAAAGTTGCTAATCTGATGGTCCAGAAAATTTTACAGTTTTTTACTGTTCACAGCAAAACAACAACTTTAAAAAATACTTAATAAATAGTAAAAAAATTTCAAAAAATATAAAATTTAGTCTCCAAGCACATTTTAATATGGATTAAACATCTAACGGTTCGGATCGGTCGTTTGGACTTTCAAAATGAAAATACGGCGTGAAGTACAAACGCGTATACACCGCGTCTCATCCAAGTCCATCTCTCACTCTCTCTCTCTCTCTCTCTCTCTCTCTATATATATATATATATATATATAGGAATATCATATAGGAATATGCTAGCATGCTACGCATAGCATAGAAGCCTCTGTGCAACGACTCAATATTCAACTTTTCAAAATCCTAACAGTCGATCCAAACTGTTCATCTTGTTCTCCATATTAATATGTGTTTGGAGACCAAATTTTATATTTTTTGGAATTTGTTTATTATTTTTTTAGATTTATTAAAAATCGCTGTTTTCAGAAAATTTGGACCATAAAAAAAAGTGATTTTCAATAAATCTAAAAAATTAGTAAAATTTTTTTTAAAAAAATATAAAATTTGGTCTCCAAACACATATTAATATGGAGAACAAGATAAACGGTTCGGATCGACCATTAGAATTTTAAAATATTGAATATTGAGCCGTTGCACGGAGGCCCTCTATGTTACACGTAGCACCATAGCAGGTTCCTATATATATATATCGTAGTTGTCCTGATCCATCAACGGCTGAGATTGAGAGATGAATTTTCAGACTAAATATCAACCCTCCAATTACATAATTTGTATCTCTTGATTTAATACATCTATTTCATGTATAGAAGTCTAAATTTAGTTAAAATTATACTCACCACGCGGACTGCTACATAGTTGTCACGATTAAAATTGCATGTATCTCTAACGATCCGTTTCCTTATTTCTCATTATAGCTATATTTGATTCATGCAATTCAATTATTTCCTTATTTCTTTGATTCTTTGCAATTAAATTATATCCTCTATATTTTTGACAATAAAAATAGAAATTATTCAATCTTTCTGAATCTATAGAGAAATTCAATTTTTCATGTGTGAAGAGGAGAAATAGTCTTTATTAAAACTACTAAAATGCTTTCACAATTTCTTAATTTGTTGCTTGCTACTAATATGCATTTCACAATTTCTCTTCCCATACTATTAAATCCAGTAATATGTTTCCGTTGCAACGCACGGGCACAATACTAGTATATATATATATGCATAAAAATCTAATAGAACCAGACAATGATATTCCAATTCATGTATTATTAGGTAGACCTACACAATAATGATGGAATCCTTGAAAAAAATAAAATACATCATCTTATAATTCAACAAAAAAATATGAATCGTTAGATTATGAAATTCAATACAGAAGAAGATGATCAAATGAACAAAAGTACACAAGAGCACACACATAAGCACAGTAATTAGTGTATGTAAATGGGACCGTCTATAGCTATTTATAAGAATAAAAAATCAAATCTGGTCATATCATGCTCAAGGTTCTTTATTTGTTAGTGACGGAACTAGGATCTGAGTATAGGGGGCTAGACAATTATTTATGTTTAATAAAAATATATTTATATAACACAATATAACACAAAATAATAAGATCTTTCACTATTTAATTTCATAAAAAGACACAATAGATGACTAATACTAACAAAGTATGAACAAGAATCTCTTTGATATAATTTTATGTATACAAATTATAGACAAAAAAGAATCATCTTAGCGGTGTAAGAAATAAATTGTATTTGGTGGACTGGTATAGTATTTTAAGAGACTAACCATTGAGACGCCAAATTAATAAAAAATTTACACATAATTATGCTTTCAGGTTAATTCTATATAATCTAAACAAGTTAAAGAGTGTATTTGTCTAACTTTGGTAAGAATTATAAATTACAATTGATTAAACACTTTCTTTTTCTATATATTTTCTTCTATCTTTGATCTTTCCAATAGAGCAATAACTTTTTCTTATTATTATTATTGTTAATGATTTGGAAATTGAGGCGTCTATATGGAAATGAAAAGGCAAGATAAGCACAGTTTTGATTTCGGAAATTTACATTCAAGTCCTTTCAAATTTATTATATTATATAAGGGGGCTAATACATATAAAATGAAAATTTCAGTAAAGATATAATATACTTGGTAAGCAATTATTGAAATTATAGGGTAGCTTGACACCCTCCAGCATGAACCAAGATCCGCCCCTGATTAGTGCATATTTTCTCACTCTTTACTTCAATGTTGTAATCATACGAATAAGATCCGACCAAAATTGTTAGTTAGTGCATATATGTCTCTTGTACTTCAAATTAAACTTGTTTTTAGTGTGTTACACAAACGGCCAAAACTACAAAAATTTGACTGGTGGGTTGAAATAAAGTGCACAATACATGGCAGGTGAAATTTGAACTCAAGCTAGTTTTCACAATCACAAAATATAATTTTAATCAGTAAACTGTAAGTATATATTTAGTATTTTATGAGAAAGTTTAGCCATATAATAAAATTTCCTAAAAAACACTTCAATTAAATTTTAATATAGATAATTAAAACATTTAAAAATTACAAAGATAATACATTTATAATTAGTTGCCTGCACTTATACTCGTTATACTTGCAACAACATTTGTAGCTTCATCATACATGTCACAGAAAAACCTTGAGTGAGAGGAGGCACTAGAAAGATAAGTTTTCTCCTCTCTTGGTCTCTATCTGACTTGTTCAAAATTTCATGTGGCTCGTGCGCAAAATTCAGGTCTTTCACATTTTATTTTTCTCTCCATTTCCACTATTTAGGTGGCTACAGGGCCCATATAAAATGTCCCTTCTCTATAAAAAAAAAATAGAGTTCAACTTGCATTGCTCTTACTTTGAGATTCAAATGGATCAAGAAAATATACAACTCTTGAAAGAGAATATATTAATAAATTATTATCAGAACAAAGTTAAATTGAAATTACTTAGAAAGAAGGATATGACAATTAATTGATCTAGTAATTAAAAATAATATTTCCGTGTGATATATAAGTCGTATAGGCTAGACATTCAGATGTTTGTTTTTGTGTGTGAATATTAATGGATCATGAGTGGCTTGACCTTAAAACTCTCATTAAAAACAATGATGGCTATTTCAAATTTTGTGAAGAACAACAATAAATACTTAGTTTATAAATAAGAGACCATTTAATATAAGATCATCCTTATCTGCAAAATATAAAAATTTAATTTTGGTACAATAGACCGCCAATCATCATCAATAATACATTAAAAACCAAATAAATGCTTCAACTAAACAATCAGATCGTTTAAAATTAATGACTCTGACAAATTGAAAGAATCAGCACTTATTTATTTTGGGTAATTAGCTTGAGCACTCATGCCCAGTGTTGTGTACTCTGGCATTATGGCATGAAAACAGCTAGCAAGTCTTTTTCACATGCATTAACTCAATAAAACAAGAATGGGTCCCACTGAACAATCTAATATTAGACACCAGATCAAACAAAAACAGTGTCAAATAAAACAAGTCAATCCACGCAATTAAGCACACTAAAAAAATTCTCATGTCGGGACCAATGATTTTTTAATACCTGTACTCGAGAAAAAATAATTATTTTCATAACAGCCTAGTCTCTTTCTCCTGTTCATACACATGATGCCATCACTTCGAGCATGATATATTCCATCAAGTAAAACACAGCAATGTTATTAATTAGAAAAAAAAGAGGGAAGAATTTTGAAATTGCCCTTACAAAAAAAAAATCTTCTTTATTTTGAGACAAAGTAAGGTGAGGAATAAATTGAACAATTTTATTGAAATTTTACAAATATTAACTTCCTACAATCTGAGGCATGAATACTGCATGCAGGATCAAGGGATTGCTCTCTAATTTAAGATTTTGTAGGTATAAATGCAATTATCTTTAAATAAAGCACAAGATAAGACTGAAGTCCTAAACAAAGTTTAAGCTTGGTACTAGCTACACCCATGTGGTTTTGTCTCATGAGGAGAAGAATAGAAAGCACCAAGAAATTGATCATCAAACAAAAAACCACAATTGCTATTGTCCAATAAAAGAGATTGGTAATTAAAGTCTAAATTTAACCCAAACCCTAATCCAGCAGTGTTGCTTGTAGACCCCAGTGTAGGTGCCAAGAAATCATCACACGTGTAGGTCTCTGTTTTTACCGTCGGTATTACGAGCGGTGCGATAGGTGGTGAAGGTGACGGGGTGTTGATTGATGTGCTAATTGTGCTAATTGCACTATTTGTACTAGTAGGTGGAGATAGGGGACTAATTAATTGCTGATCCTGTTGCGGTGCCATCATTCGTTTCTTTAGCTTTGTGTTCCAGTAGTTCTTGACATCATTGTCGGTTCTTCCCGGGAGCTGAGCTGCGATAACCGACCATCTGATAGCAGGGAAAAATAAGATTAATTATGAAGTATAACAACTCTAAATTGAGCACAAAATCTTAATGTTAAGCACAAAAAATGTTTAAGATCCAGAAATGAAAAATTAAGAGTCACTGTTCACATGCTAGTACTAATTATGTGAGTGATGACATCTAAATGTTGGAAACTATGAAAGCTTTTTATGGAAAATAATAACTCCATTTCAACATTCATAAAGACTAGAGGAGCACAGAATTTCGATCTCAAATGGAAAAACTGTTTGTGATATCTAGAATTTGGGAAAGAAAATATAGAAATAAAATGTTGTAGTCCCCATGTAACTAATTGTATACAGAAAAATTATTCATTGAAAGAAACAGTACTTCTTTCAAAAAAGACTACAATTAGCAAGGGACATATGCAACTAGAGAGAGAGAAACCTGCTTCCAATCTTGTTATAGAGAGACCAAATGATATTATCTTCTTCTTCAGTGAAACCGCCATGCTTTATATCTGGTCTGAGATAATTTAACCATCTTAAACGACAACTTTTTCCACATCTTATCAGTCCTAATTAAGCACAACATAAGGGGAATTTTGAGAAAAAAACTGATATGGATATATAATTCTGACAAACAACGTCAATCAAAAAGAAAATTAATGAATTACTATGTACCTGCTTTCTTTGGCAAAGCAATCCAGTTGCCACTACTGCCATGCTTCTCTATGTAATTTCTGAGTGTTTCATCTTCCTCTGGAGACCAAGGACCTCTCTTCACATTTGCCTTGTCGCAGCATGGCGCTCTTCCCATGTCTCCCCAGAAAGAGAGAGATTCAGAGTAGAGAGAGAGAGAGAGAGAGAGATGAGAAGAGGTGTGGAGAGTGTAAGTTGCAAACAACCTGGATCGGTCTGGTTTTCAATCTCTTTAAAAAAGCTATTTGAAGAGAGACACAGGCAAAAAGTTGGAGAAAAAGCTGGTCCTCTGTAGTATAAAGTATTGACCAAGTTTTGCTCAGTTTTCCATTTTTAAAGTTTTCCAACATTGCTTGTTTCGTACCGGAGAAGAAAGAAATGGTTAGCTAGACCTGGTTTTTTTATTCATTTGAACGCCTGAGGTAGTCTTGGAAGGCAAAAGTAGGAGGATATGATATGAGAAATGTTACATCTTAAATAAAATTGAGTTTGTTATATAATATCTATAATAATACTCATAATTAAAATCTAAATAATAATTTACAAGTAATTTCATAATTGAGATACATGAGATCCAGTTAAAACATTTATAGCCTCAAATTTATTAGAATTTCACACAAAAATTATGAAGTATTAATGTATCATTTTATAAAGTCCAAATGCAGTTTGACTAATATAAATCTATCTATATTAGATTTTTAATATAATGAAAATAAATTATATTAAAAAAAATATTTGCAAAAGATGACTTGATAGAATTAAAACTACATATTTTATGCTTTGATTTACAACATTCTTTTACTACTCTTTGTGATAATAATACTGCCAAAACATAAAATAGTTAAATGTTTCTACAAAATAATTCGGACAATGCCAAAAAAAATGAACAAAACTAAACAGCCACACACTTATTTATTGAAAACATTGGTTCAAAATAATTTAATTAAACATTCATCTGTTATTATAAAAAACTCATGAATCCTCTGTTATGAATTTAGATAATTAAATTTACCAAATCAAAAACAAGTTTTGCATTCTATAAATACTGTAATTATGAACTCCCTCCAAATCCAACTATTGTTCTCCCCTTGAGCAGCCCAAGCATTTATTTTAGACCAAGAACATCTCCCAAAAATTGATCAACAACCTGGATGAACCAGTTGACGTCGAAATGGTGGAACCTGATTGGAAGAATCAGAACCCCGCTTATTTGTTGCTGGATCTAAGCCGTGGAGATAAAAGTTGAACCGATCATCACAGCAAAGCGACAAATGGACGGCTGTGATTCGGACCAGACTAGAGGCACCGCAAGGCGGCGGGGTCCACTTGTCCCACGCAAATTTGATGTGCTCGGCGGATCCCAAAAGGTGATCTCCTTTTGACGTTGGTGTGAGAGAGTGTGTAAAGCTTTTTCTAAAGGGTAGTGTCGGTATTTTGTTTATTTTCAGGTAAAAAAGTGTGTCTGTGGTCGTTGCTGTGGCGGGTTGTAATAGGTTCCAAATGCTAATTTGTGTATAATTGGGATTAAATATGATTTACAAGGTTCTTTACTATTTATTGCACATATGTATTATATTACATCAAGTTGTATGATGTATATAAATGAATGAGAACATAATAACAAAAATACAAAAGAATAAAAAAACTCAATTGATTACTTACAGAAGACTCTGAATTTTAATTCTTTCTGAACATATATTTATGATTGGTTAAATATTTAAGCAGAATTTTATAATCAGCTGTTGAACTTATTGGCAGGAAAAAAAATATTTTATGTTCCTTGATTTGAATTACTTTCTAGAAAGTTGAAAAAAAAGAAGAAGAAGAAGAAAGAAAACAAAATAAAAGCGAGATCCATCATCCTTTGCATTATTAGTCACGTTGTAGGCTCCAAAGAAAGATAGAGAGACATTCTTAAAAGAGCGCCTGAGGTTTGAAACAAGTCAGTGGTGGCAGCCCACAGGACAAAACAAGACCATTGCCAATTTTATTTTCTCCGGGTTTTATTTTGGGTTGAACTTCTTCCCTTCGGATTCTTCACTTTTCTAGTAAACTTTTTCTCTTTTGAGAAAGTAGGAAGAAAAATATGAACCCAACAGTGCTTTTTTAGAAAATCAATCCTCATCCATCAGTACGGTTTGGGGCCTCAAAATAATAAGAGGGTTCAAAGAGGTTATTTTCATATCTTTGTTTTTTATTTTAGTGAATTTTGCACTACCAACCCTGCAAAGTTACAGTAGAATTGAAAGACAAACGATCTTTAGAGCTCTCTATTATTCCTGCTATTCATTGACTGAAAGCAGAACCGGTTCTGATATTCTCTGCTCAGCTGCTTCCTCTAGAAAATATATTACTGCAGCCTGAAAATTAAAATGCCTCTGTTCAGTTGTTCCTCTACAAATTGCAGGTGCTTTGAATTGAAATCAAGGCTCCGCTCAGCTGTTTCGTCTAGAAATTGATTACTGCAGCCTGATATTCAAAAGGCCTCTGTTCAATTGTTCCTCTACAAATCGCAGGTGCTTTGAACTGAAATCAAGGCTTCGCTCAGTTGTTTCCACAAGAATTTACCGGAGTCATCAATTGCCGTTGAATGTATTCATGGGCTGGGCCTAAGGCTTCCTCCCTGCATTAAGAGATGCCATTAAAGATCCAAAATAAATTTATATTGGGCTTGACTGAGCCCAATATTCTAGTTAAATCCAGCAACTATGCTTGAAACTAAGATTCGATTTCTTCTATAATCCAAACCAAATCGGCAGGGAAACAATTTTTTCATTGTAATTCTTACCGGCCTCTTTTAGATAGCATATTTTTTCTAATTTGAAAGCCCATATCAACATTGTGAACAAAAAAAAAATGGTTTCATCAACCGGCCAGATCTCAAGTTATCAATAAAAATCATTTATAACTCTTACAGCAAATTATGTAATGAAAGTGATAGTAGTACAAAGTACAAACTCATAATGATTAGATTTTTGTTTTTTTTTTTTGATGAATTAAGTAGGGTCAAAATTTCATAACCACAATTACGGAAATAGGATTTGCAGTTGAAAATATTTTACCATTTTTTAATTTAATTTTAAATTTTTAAAGAACACGTGGATATTAGAGCATTAATGACGAGTGAATAGCAGAGTTATTGCTCACATAATTGATCCCAGCGTAAACCAGTAAGTGACAAACTTCTGTAGAAAGAGCCATAATAGGTGTCGTTTAAAGAAACAGAACAGTATCTCATTTCTAGCCGTTCTTTTTCCGAATCCAAAGTAACCATCTAGAAAAGGACTGATCACAAAGAATACGAAAAATTGGCGCTGTGTTAGGGATTGATTGATCGGCTCATCAGTTGATGCCGATTTCTGCCCCTCTAAAATAGTTTTTGTAGAATTCCTCATTCTGTTGAACTATCGCTGGTAAAAACCTCTGAAATGTCCAATTTTTTTTTTTTTTTTTTTTTAAATGAAAGGTTCTGTATATTGCTGCAAGAAGCATTTCTCGCAGCTTCAGTAAAGACAGTGTAAATATCATAAAAATAAAATAAATAAGAATTACTAGATTTGTGTTAGATTGAAGTCTTTATGAGAAATTTTCTTACAAGTCCAATTCCAAAGAAATAAGAGGTCAGGAATCTTACTATATTCATTTTTTATTAAACATGATATTCAGCGAAACCTATGTAGTTTGGACATCGACATGAGTATATATTACATCGGATTTAAATCACTTTCAATTGAGACACAAGTATCTATATTGTTTCAAACACACAAAAAAAAAGTTCTAGAAAACTACATGGAAGGAAAGCTACTAATAAAGGATCGATTCTACTCGGAAGTATTTCAGAGAAAAACCAATTTCAATAATAATTCCATATATGCAAACAAAGCAACTTTAGGACTTGGTTAAAAGGACAGACAAATGTCAATAGTACAGAAAAATCAGATATTCTGTCGGGGTAATTTGATAAGAAATATATGCTACTCCCAACCTATTTCAATTTTATTCATTATTGCTGTACCGCAGTGCTTAGTTTGTCTTTTAGATGTGACTAATAATGGATCTTTACCAGATCTGAAAATACAGCAAATGAAGGAAATCAGAGGGAAAAAAAAAACAAAATTTGTTACCAGACAAAATTGTTAATTAGATAAGATTGCATTAGGAGCACCAGTGACTTTTTTTTAAAGTAATACGCCAGATAGTAACTATTGAAAATAGTTAATACCCAAAAGCGCAATTTATTCCAGTCACAAACCAAATCAGTCTGTAATCACTAAACTTTGTCTCCCGAAGAATAATTGGCACTGTATTTGGCATCAGCAATTAATTACTGATTACGAGATGATGATCGCTAAGTCAAGATAGTTAATCCCAGTTAGGCAAATCAGATAGATATTTAGTGCCAAACGCGGCCACAATACCACCTGTACCTATTAGAATTTTGATTGTGATGCCGGTACTATCCTTAATTATATAACACATTACGTGTACCTTGGTTAATGGATATTATAACTGTACCATCAGACAGATACAATTAAGTTAGGAATTTTTTGATAAACCATAATTAAGAAAATCATTTTTACTAATCCAGCATGATTGCTTTTTTTTTTTTCAAAAACCAGAAGGACCGGAGGAGTCCTCCGGTCTCAGTTTTTTCCTTTTCTCAAGACCGGAGGAGCCATCCGGTCTCAATATTTTTTTTTCAAAATTTAACGGAAGCCACAGAAGATCCCACTGCATATATCCCAACAAAAATTTTCAAAACCGGACTAAGGCTCCGATCCCTTTTTTTTTTTTTTTTTTTTTACTTTTTTTACTTTTTTTTCTGTGCGGCTATCTGTGTAGCATCTCTTATTTTATGTATATATAATGTATGTATATGTGTATGTATAATATATGTATAATGAGTAGGGTTTTAATGCCTCATCTTTTTCATACCTCATATTTTATATCTTCGCTTTCAAAGTTCAAATTGTCGATCCGAACCGTTCAACATAATATTTATGCTAAAATATGCATATAGATAAAATTTTATATTTTTTGAAATTTTTTTTACTATTTTTTAAGATGAGTACAAAATTCAACAGTCTGGATATAGCGATTTTGATATATACACACATATATTATATATACATATATACATATATACTTATATACATATATTGGGTCCGGCTAATTTGCTGTCGACAGCACTTTAGCCGAAAGTGCTGCCGCCATTTTTTATTTTTGTGATGCCCAAACAACAAATTCAAACCATTAGATGTTTAATCTATATTATAATCTACTTGGAGCCCAAATTTTACATTTTTTGGAATTTGTTTACTATTTATTAAGCTAGTTTGAAAACCGCTGATTTCAATAAATTTCTGTAGCATTGAAATTAGCGGTTTTCAAACCAGCTTAATAAATAGTAAAAAAATTTCCAAAAAATATAAAATTTGGTCTCCAAGTAGATTATAATATAGATTAAACATCTAACGGTTTGGATTTGTTGTTTGGACATCACAAAAATAAAAAATGGTAGTAGCACCACCGGCAGAAAATTAGCCACAGCCTACATATATTATATTATATTATATATACATATATATACATTTTTATATATACACATACACATATAGATATATTATACATACACATATACATATATTATATATACATAAAAAATAGAGATGCTACACAGATCGCCGCACGGGAAAAAGTGGAAAAAGTAAAAAAAAATATATATATATATATATATTGAGACCGGATGGCTCCTCCGGTCTTGAGGAAAGAAAAAAACTGAGATCGGAGGGCTCCTCCGGTTCTTCTGATTTTTGAAAAAAGAAAAAAGCAAACATGTTGGATCGGTAAAAATAATTTTCTTAATTATGGTTTATCAAAAAAATTCATTAAGTTAGGCCCTCTGGACAAATCAAATGTCGTACAAAAAAGCATACGATTTGGGGATTACATCTGGTTAGCCTCAATTGGGTTTCAGTTTGGTCGGTTCTAAGATCACATGCACAGCATCATTTAGTCCACACTCTTTTCGGTACAAAGCGAGATGATGTGTTCAACTTACAGTGGTGATGTTTCCTAGGGTCGTTAAAGGAACATTTTGTGGTGTACAAATGTAAAGCCCAGAAATATCAATTATTATTTTTTCAACTCAAAATATTAATATTTGCCTTGATGGAGTGAGGCTATGGTAATATGCATATCATTAAATGGTTCGCGTTATAGATTTGTATATCTGTTTTTAAAATTTAAATAGTCAATTTGAACTATTATATCTCTGTTTTTAAAATTTAAAAAGTCAATTTGAGCTATTAAACATAAACTTTATATAAAAATGTACTTCTAGACTAACGTTTATTTTTCTTAAAATTATTTTACTATTTTTTTAGATAAGTAAAAAATCACTTGATTTATAAATTATGAACCATCAAAAGTAATGTTTTTTCAAAAATAATAAATATATTCTAATAAATATAAAATTTGGATTGATATTCATATGAAGATCTTGTTTAACGAACGACTCATATTGACTGTTTGAACTTAAAAATTAGAGATATGGATCCATAGCACGAGTTAATATGTAATTTGCATATTACAATATCATCACTCTATGTTCCTGATGTAAAATACAACACGCAGAGGTATATCTGCCTTATAAGAATGGAGTCAATTTACCGTCATTCATTTTCAAAAAATTTAAATTTATACCTTACTTTTAATATATATTTAAAATAAAATATTATAGATTGTGTAAAATTGACCCTCATTCGTAGTAAGAAAATTTTATATATTTAACCGCTATTTATGCTTAACGAAAGTCTAATTTTGTCCCTGATTATATGTATCATATACCAATAATTAAATGTACATATCGTGAATCCGGATTATATAGTTCTAAAAGATAAAAGGTCACATATAGGGGTGTTCATCGGTTCGATTTGGTTGAAACCGAATCAAATTTGGCAAACCAAAGTTATAATTCGGTTTTAAAAATAGAACCGAACCAAACCAAAGTTTTATTTCTGTTTGTTCGGTTCAAACTGAAATATATTAATTTTTTTATTTAAGACAATTGATTTATAATAAACCGAAGTATATTAAGAAATAAACCGGAGTATTAAGAAATAAATTAAGATATTTAGAAATAAACCAAGTATTTAAAGCAATTGATTAAGAAATAAACTGCAGTATTAACAAATAAACTGGGGTGGTTCCGATCAAATTCATATTATATGAAAGTTCGGTTGGTTCAGTTATTTCGGTTTTAAAAATTTTCAAACCGAACTGAACCGAAGTTATAATTCGGTTTTGAAAAACCAACCGCACCGATCCAATAAACCAAAATAACTGAACCGTTTAAACCAAACTAATTCGGTTCGGTCCAAAACCGATTAAAACGAACCGTTTGAACACCCCTAGTCACATACCTGTTTACCCACGAAAACCTATTTTCATCTTTGTTGACAACAATACCCAACATGGCTCTTCTTGATCTTTTGCATTTATCTCAAATGTAACCTAATTAATTGTCAATTTTATTTTCTTGGTGCTCAACTGAAGATCCATTCCATTACAATAGAAAAATAAAACAAACATCTTCTGATCAATACTGGCTGAATTTCAATCGATTTTTTTATAAAATTAATGGATAATCTTCGTTCCGACACGATCGAGCTACGATGAGTTCGTATCAGTTGTTTTTCTCATCTATAAAAGAAGATTCTAAGCTTTTCAATCTAGACTTGATGATCTAAAATATAGAGACTAGATCTATCGAACTGATGGCTAATAGAGACATTTTTATGCGTGCTTTAGTGGGATCCACTTTGCACATTTTTTTCTTGTTTTGTCCTAACCGAAAACAAATATGATACAGAATAGATTTATGATAATAAATACGGAAAATATGATAAATATAATAGTTGTATTAACTATTATGATTTGTTGATTGTACAAGGGAGCCTTATATAATTTCGGTAAAAATTAAAAAACAGTTATCTACCGAAATTTTTATTTATACCTTTTCAACAAAAAAAAAAAATCCTCAAAATATGGGAAATTCCACATCTACCAGGCTGCTATGTAATATGCGGCTCCATTTTTTAGATTTGCTGATTGGTTTGGAGGCTCATCAAAATTCAAGTATATTTAATATTACAGTGCAATTTTTTTCAAGAATGGAGCTGCAGATTGGTTTAGCGGCCCAAATAGATATGGAATTCTCTCAAAATGAGAATGTTTTTTTTTTTTTATTATGGTATTAATAAAATTTTGATGTTATATACTGATCTCAAGTACACGGTTGCTTGTACATTTTAAAAATGAAAATGATTGAGATGTTTTTTTATTCTAAAAATAGTAAATTTGTACTATATCTATCTATAGAGAAAGAGAGAGAGTGTGCGCGCTTTTGGGCTCTAAAAAGTTTTGTGAGTTTTTACTTAGACATGTATTTTAAATAGTGACAGAATAAAAAATTAAAATATATAGGATAGTATGTAAAACTTTTTAAATAAATAAATTTCAATATGTATAATTAAAAAAAAATTGAAATCATGAAGATAGCTAAGCCCCCCCCCCCCACCACCACCACCAGAGTCTATACATAGATCAGCTCTGATTTTAAAGGTTCATTCAACGTTCTCTTAAAAAGAATATGAAAAAAATTAAGATGCTCTTGTTGGTTAAAATAAAAAGGCTCATTTAGTCAATTGAGTTCTCTTGAAAAAAATATTAAAAGAAGAGTTTAGATTTTTCTGTGTTAATGTGGAAGAGTTTCTTTGTCATTTATTAACATGGTTTTCGACCCTTTTTTCTTGTTGCAATAGATATATTCAAGAAATTTTTAGCTCTTTTGTACCAATTTGTTGTTAAGATTGGAAGAATTGGAAAAAAAAAAAATTATATATATGTTTGGCTTCATTTGGAATTTGACTTGAGGAATTGAGGGGTTTTTCATATATTTGGTGGGATTTTATAATATTTGAATCTGTAGACAGTAGGTTTGCGGGAGTTTATGTTCAAGTTCAGTAATTGCAATGGTAGGTGGAGAAAATTCTTTATTTTCTGCTTTAAAGTAGAAGGGCTTCTCTGTCATTTATCAACTTGATTGATTGAAAAGTGGACTCCACAAATGAAATTGAATTGTGAGCTTTCAAATTGGATTTTATGGCGTGCTGGATTTGAGCCAGAAGACCGGAACATAAAAGCTGGGTTGTTTTGTTATATATTCTTGTTCTTGAACCAAGACCAAGTTCATGGTGCCATCTGAGTTCGGGTGAGAGAAATTGTAAAAAGAAGGAAGAACCTCTTAACCCGCAACTAATGATTTAGTCATTTGTTAGTAAAATACTAAAATTTGAATGTACCCGATAAAAACGAGTGGACTGTTGACCCGTATAAATGAACCTAATAATCCACATTCTCTTTTGTTCTTCGTGAAATTGGTCAGAACAACCCAAACAAGTTGTACTGAATCTCTTTGCTCATTCTTTGTGATGAAAGATGATGAATCGTGTGATGTGGAGGTACAAATTGATAGTGTGTCATTTCAATTTACGGAGCTTCATCGCAGTTAATGTGGTGCGAGACAGACCGAGCCCAACGACCGCAGTGTATTTGGTGTATGAGCTGGAGACTAGATCGACTTATTGTCACACTTTTTTTTTATTATTATTATTTTGTTTACATGAAGAGAGGAACAAGAGTAGGGGCTTTGGAAATTGGAATAGCTGAATATGTTTGATAAGTTGTGAAGAATAAGGCGGTTAGTTCCAAGTGTCCATCTCGAATATAGATGCTAGAATAATTAAGATCTAGAATAGAGAAAAAGGATAGAATACAATATGGGACATAATATTTTTAATATGCTGTCTTAATTTTGCTCTATTATTGTTCTGATATCATAATAATTTAGAAAAAAAATATATAAGTTAACATAGAATGATTTTTGTATCATTCTTGGGTAATTTGATTACAATTGTATAAAAAATATTTTATATATATATTTTTTTTACATCTCCAACTAAATATTTTTTTACCTTTTAGTTCTAATTTGTTGACACAATATACATCCACTAATATTTTCTAGTTAATATCTCTAACAGGCTTTCTTCAAAAATCACACATTCAAAGTTCTTACTACAGATGCTGTTTTCACCCTTTTAAAAAGGGTAATCTAAATCCCAACCACTTTTACCCTAGTCCTAGGAAAGGATTGAGATTAACCAAACACGAAGCAACCATTAACAACAAGATAAAGTGATAATACGGGATCAAGAAAGGGACACATTCCTCTCCACTTGCTATTAAAGTAGTTAATTTTGATAAGATCTCTGCTGCCTCAATTCTTAAAAAAGAAACATAGAAAATGAATTGATAAGATTCTACTGTCTTAAGTGTTTTGCGAAATCTGCTTTTCATTTGAGGATTTTCCACTGTTTATACTTCTTCTTCTTTTTTTTTCTTTTTTTGTCTTTTTGCTTCTTGGATGGTTACAAGGCCAGAAGCCAAGTTCCTGTGATCTAATTCAAAAATTAGATATGTATTCCCTGTTGGTTTTTCTTAACTTTAAAATATAATAAAAGATATCGGATAATTTTCAGAAAATAAATTATAATTAAAATTGAGTTATCTGAATTATGCGAAGCACTGTTCTTAAGCGAATTACATCTTTATCGTGCAAGATTTGAAACCACAACTAAGATAATTCGAGGTAGTCAACTTTTTGGAACACGATCGTGGAAGTGACTGATGACAACTTCTTGATACCTAGCAATTTACCGAATAATATTTATTGTAGTAGTGAATTGGAAATCTAGAGGAATAATATGAATAGGTAACTTTTTTTCAAGATGATACAGAAAGACTGTATTATCTTTTTTTTGTTTCTACTTCAAGAATGAGGACTTATATTTAGAAGGTCTAAAAACGTTTCTGCATGAATTGGGGAAGAGAAAGAGACAAAACTATCATATGCATTAGAGGATTAACAATACTCGGGTAGGGTATACCCGACTATACCCCACCCGTACCCACCGCCCTAGGTACCCGTACCCGAGTCCGGATATGGGTCAGGTACTCGGGTACCCGGATACGGACAAAAACCGAACCGGACCCATTTTTTTTTACCAATACCCGACCATACCTTACCCGAGTTTACCTATATCCTACTATACCCGTACCCTAGTACCCGAATACCCATACCCAATACCCAACTACTGTTCATTCGAATTCAAAATTAAAAAATTCTGTCCCCCACCCCCCCCCCCCCCCCCACCCGGTGCCAAAAGACCAACAAAAAAACCAGAAAAAAAAATACCCGTACCCGTATCCGTACCTGCCTTACCCGTCAAGGGTACACGGGTACGGGTATAGGACGGGTAGGGTATGATGAAAAATATACCCGCCATACCTGTACCCGTATACCCTTGTACCCGTCCTATCCGTACCCGAGTTATACCCTTACCCGTCTCGGGTATACCTTGAGTACCTGTACCCGCCCCACTATTAATACCCTAATATGCATTGAATATCAAAATAGGAAACATATCTAAATGATTGTTGTGAATATATTTACTATTAAAGACTTATAAATGTTAAATAAATTTATCAACGGTCATATCAAAAGAAGTGATTAATACATATGACATACTGGTCAATCAATTGGAGATAATATACAAACATATTGACTTAAAATTTTGAGTTTTAATATATAAATTTCTACAATTCTTCACAAAACTCAAAATTTAAGAATATCAAATTATTGAAATTTATAGAACTAAATTGCTAGATTTCTATTGCGTATCGATGAAGTAGTTCACAAACTTTGAACTTCATATAGTATTGATAGGTTAATATTTAGAGAAAACAGAGAGAACTACGTCTTGGACTTGTTCCTTTGTTCCAAATTCTACTACCATACAAACAATATGGAGATTATCATCATAGTGAGCGCATTAAATGGCCTTATGCAAATACCTCAGATTTTTCATGAGAGATTCCAACTTAGGACGATCTAAATTATTCATGTTTTGTTGATATCTAAAGTTATACCTTGACTTAAATAATTCCTTGTTTAACAAGAATTTGATCACTTCAGGTATGATTCGATATTACAAATTATTTTGTCCTACAAAATTTGTAATAACAATAATAAAACTATTCTTTGTATTTTTTTTTCTTTTCATTTTGATTGAAAGAAATTGTAGAGAAAATGAGTTATGTATAAATTAATTTTATATTTTAGAGAAGCACGTTGTATTTAATGAATCTTATTTAATTAAAGTTATATGTGTACTATTTTATTTGTCAAAAATGTGTTAGGTTGATGAACAAAAAAATTATTATTTTGTAGTACAATTTAAAAAATATTTTATTTAATTATTTTCTAAATTGCATATTTTGTTAATTTAGAAAGTTATGTAATTTAAAAGAAATATTGTTTGATAAAAGTTATAAATTTCTTTATACGTAAATGAAAAAAATTGCTTATTTTATATTTCTTAAAAAGTGATTAAAAATAATAAAAATAATGAAAAGTTTAATCTCATCCTCAATTAAAATTAAATCATCTAGAGATGTGATTTAGTTTAGATCAATTTAGTCCGATTTAAAAATTAACTTATTCCGTCTTAATTCAACTTAATTAAACTATATTTGATAAAATAGGTAAGACCTAAAATCCCTGTACCACTGTTTAATCCACGAACCAAACGTGACCGCAATGTTTGAGATATCATTCTGAGATGTGAAATTGCAAATTCGTCTAAAAGATCCTTCTGGTCAATCCTGGATCCCCTAAGTCTGGGATTGGTACAAACTCTCCTGCAGCGAGTTAGTATGTCACCGACATATGAATATTGTATATTGTCAGTAGCTGATAACTTGCCATGAATGTTCCATGATGGCCGCGGAATATCTGAAAGCTAACCTTACTCCTGGAGTCCTGGTAAAATATCAGCCTGATTTAAATAAAAAATTTATTGGCAGCCGATAATTCAAAAAAAAAAAAAATTCAGCTTGACACGTATTGGCAGATAAGGGTGGACCCCGAATCTTGGTCAGGCTGCAAAAAAATATCACATCAGATTTAAATAGCTAATCGGTTTAGATTCATTTAACTAATTAGATATTCTATGAAAAAAAAATTATTTTAACTTGTACTTTTTAATAGTTTGGCTTGTAATTATCTGATCTATAATTCAAATTATCAATCATAATTTAAGAAATTTATTTTAATTTTAATTTTAAATTTAGCCCGAATTACAATTCAAATATTTAAAGAAGGCAGAGTTGTTTAGAACATCTCAAACTTCACTAAAACTCAAAATCCAAGGGATCCCAACACTGTTGGCATAGGCGTATACATTTCACGCAGCTGCATTCCAGATATAAGACAAAAATGACTCAGTTGATGTTAATAGAAATAAAGAATGAAGATACAGGGTCATTCAGTATCTTATAGCAAGGACGAGTAAAATAGAGTGGATAATATTCGATCTGTATTCGAAAAATTAGATATGAATATGCGATATCTGAATATTTGTGTGAATATATATGGATACAAATATAATTTTGTGTTTCAATTATTCGTATTGAAATAGTAGATATATTATATAGTTTAATATATATTGTGAAAAAAAAATATAATTTGTCATTATAATTTGATAAATATTATAAATTTTGATATTTTTTTAATAAATATTCAATTCAATCTGTATTCGTATTGGAAAATAAAAATGGATATGAATATGATTTTATCAATGTCCGCTCCATATCCGATCTATTTTCACCCCTAAGTCGAGCATTGAAGTTTTTGGTAAAAGAAAAAAACAGTTTTTTTTTTTTTTTATGTTTTATTTTACATTTTAGTTCCTCTTCTTAATGTAAGTATATAACATATTTTCTTTCGTGTTTTCGTCTTTTTTTTAATATTTATATTTTTGTAACATTTGACACTTTTGATGTTTGTATCAATTGAATTTGAAGACATTACCTCTAGATATATATATATATAAATGGAGTTAATTAAACCCTCATGTGTATTTAATCTTTATAAATCAAAAGTTTGTCCCTGATTAGGTTCACATTGCTTACCAAATATATATATATACACACACACACATATATATATATATATATATATATATAGAAAGAGAGATAGGCTAATAAACAATCGATTGTTTCTAGCTTCCCGTACAATCAAGTCATTTTCTAATTTTTAAAGTCCAAATGATCAATCCAAACCGTTAGATGTGATCTTCATATTAAAATGTGTTAGCAGACCAAATTTTACATTTTTTTCGAACTTTTTTACTATTTATTAAACCACTTTGAAAATCGCTAATCCAACAGTAGTTTCTGATTTTACTGTTTGGTTAAGCCACCGTTGGATTAGCGATTTTCAAAGTGACTTCATAAATAGTAAACAAATTCCAAAAAATATAAAATTTGGTCTCCTAGCATATTTTAATATGGAGATCACTAACGGTTTGGATCAATAATTTGGACTTTAAAAATCGGAAAATAACTTGGTTGCACAAGAGGCTAGGAACAATCGATTGTTTATTAGCCTCTCTCTCTCTCTCTCTCTATATCTATCTATATATATATATATAGGACTTGGCTACGGTGCTATGGGCTGCATAGAGGCCTCCCGTGCTACGGCTCAATATTTGATTTTTCAAAATTCTAACGGCCGATCCAAACCGTTCATCTTGTTCTCTATATTAATATGTGTTTGGAGACCAAATTTTACATTTTTCGAAAAAAATTTACTATGTTTTTAGATTTATTGAAAATCGCTATTTTTCAGATAAATCTGGACCATAAAAAACAGCGATATTCAATAAATCTAAAAAAATAGTAAAAACTTTCCAAAATGTAAAATTTGGTCTCCAAACACATATTAATATGGAGAACAAGATGAACGGTTCGAATCGACTGTTAGGATTTTGAAAAGTCAAATATTGAGCCGTAACACGGGAGGCCTCTATGCTACCCATAGCATATTAGCCAAATCATATGTGTGTGCGTGGGATGGGCTATGCTACTCCATGGAGTAAAATGAGTTGGTGCTCCACGCCGCCATATTTTTATTTTGAAAATCCAAATGACCGATCCGAATCGTTATATGTGATCTCCATATTGAAATGTGCTTGGAGACCAAATTTTATATTTTTTTTGGAATTTTTTTACTATTTATTAAGCTTTTTGAAAATTACTGATTCAATGGTCCAGAAATTTCTTTTTTTACTGTTCACAGCAAAACAGAAATTTTGAAAAATACTTAATAAATAGTAAAAACATTCCAAAATATATAAAATTTGGTCTCCAAGCACATTTCAATATGGAGATCACATCTAACGGTTCCGATCGGCCATTTGAATTTTCAAACTGAAAATACAACGTGGAGTACAAACGTGTTTTACTCCATGGAGTAGCATAGCCCATCCCATATGTATGAGTTAGATATGCATATTTTATGTTGTTAGATATGAATACTCCCTATTGTTAAATATGAATGCTTCATATTTACATTAATTAGTTATAAATACTTCATTAGTTAGATATGAACACAATATACTTATTATAAAAAAGACTTTTTAAGTGAATTGAAAAAGTGTTTTGGAAGAGGTGTCCCAGAAAAGGTGTCTGATTTTGAATTGTATAAATTATTTCGTACATGTATGAATATTGTTAGTGTCAAGTGTGAATACTTCATTAATTAGATATTAATAGTTATATATATAAATATTTCATGTTGTCAACATATAAATACTTCTTTAGTTAGATATGAATACTATATAGATTCGCTAATATTATGATTCGTGGTAGTGATTCTCAATCTTAGCAAATGTCGCATTCAGACGGTTGCGGTCCCTAATCAAGGCTATCAGATGTCATCAGCGGTCTCCCTGGTCGTTACTGGTCCCCTCCAATTTCTGTTTATATATAATGAATATTATAGATAATAAGTAATAATACTTAAATTCATAGGTATGAATATTATACGTTTTGACGATGAATAAAATCACGTTAACCCTTGCTCATTAATAATAGTTACCACGTGCGTGTCAGTTAATAGTTTCTTATTATACCTTTTTTATCTTTAAGCACGGAGGACAAATACAGGATGGAATGGGAATACTGCTAGTCGTTCCAATATATATATTATATATCTAGTGGAGATCCAACGGAATTACAAAACCATGACTAAAAAGGAATATCGGTTCTAAAACAAAACCGAGTGTGGAAATGGACA
This sequence comes from Carex pumila, assembly GCA_033356055.1. NCBI lineage: Eukaryota > Viridiplantae > Streptophyta > Magnoliopsida > Poales > Cyperaceae > Carex > Carex pumila. Next base: position 292,074 of record JARJHM010000088.1, read on the forward strand.
CTGCATATTTGCATAAATTTCAAACAGCTTTATTTCAATTATTAGTTTGGTCAAACAAGATCTAAACCGATCTTTAAGTTGTACGGTTTGTTCCCGGAAAGAAAAATGATTCATAGCCACGCAGTGACCACGGCGCTCAAACATATAACGAAATCACTATTTTTTATTTAAAAAATAAAAAATAATAAATGTTAAGTAATCATATTTCTAAATTTATTTAATGCAAACGTATTTTTGAGTTATTTTGATATGTTTTGTAAAAATTTACGTATTTAAGTTAAAACGAAGCAAATTATCATATTTTTGACGTTCATAGAATATCCGTCAAAATTGAATATCACATATAGCATACAACACCTCTCATGAAGTAGACAACATGCAAAAAGAAGAAATATCAAAACAATCTGCTAAGAATGAAGTCCATGAGACATAGCCCGTATGCGGCATGTCACACCCCGCAGCCACGGGACGTAAAAGTCTCATGCCGTAAGCATACAACACCGTGTATACTTACAAGGCTATTCAAACTTTACTCAACAATTCAATCACCAAACAATACAAACTAAGTTTATATATATACACAAATTAGAGTACACAGTCATGTCAGAATATAAAACAACAAAAGTATCTCATCCGGATACCAACCATGAGGCCTACCCTAAAACTATACACCAAAATATATCTAGGGTTATGAGATGGTAAGCTACTATGGCCTACTACTCGCGTGCCTCTCCGGAATCTGTCGCACCAGTACCTGTAATATAACCCGAAAGGTGGGGGTGAGAATAAATTCTCAGTGCGAATTTGCCACATTTCAGATTATTGGACTTGCAATCAAACTCTATATTCAAAAATGAAACCCAAACAATAAACAATGCAAAACAGATATATGTAAGTAATCATAAATAACATAATACCGATGCTCGACAACAATTAATCAACCTGAAACATAGTTCACGGAATTTACAATATGATTTTCAAAACACAACATAATTATTTGGCTTAACTCGATTCATAACTCAATTCATTAAGGCTTGTAGCAACTACAGATGTTCTTTCGAGCTGAACCGTTATCAAACCCACATTTGTAGGGTTACAGACACCTACAGATGGCCAACCAAGCTGGACCCTTTATCTGACACCCATCTGTAGCTGTTTTGGCTTAACCATTTCCTAAGATCCAGTTACAAGTCACCAATACAGGTCAACTTAACAAATTCAATCACACGGAATCAAAGTTACCTATACCGGTCAACTTTGCTAAATCTCAAGCAAATATATCAAAGCCACATATATAGGTCAGTCTCACAAAATCATCACAGGTCAACGCATAAGTTAGCAGCGTCACCTCATCCAGCCGCCTAAACAGGTCGGTCTGGCAAATTCTCACAGGTCAATGCATAAGTCAGCAACGTCACCTCATCCAGCCGCCTAAACAGGTCGGTCTGGCAAATTCGTCACAGGTCAACGCATAAGTCAGCAGCGTCACCTCATCCAGCGGCCTAAACAGGTCGGTCTGGCAAATTCGAACAGGTCAACGCATAAGTCAGCAGCGTCACCTTATCCAGCCATCTAAACAGGTCGGTCTGGGAAATTCATAAGCACAGGTCAACGGATAGGTCACCGTTACCTTATCCAGCCACCTAAACAGGTCGGCCTGACAGATTCATTCACATCAAGAACAATTAATAGAACTAATCAAATAATAACCATACCAACATGCCATTTAATATTAACCTAACAATTCAATTCATTCTCAGTTATGCAAGAATCAATATGCAGCATGAATTCCAAAATATGCAACAATTAATCATTCAACATGACAAACGAATAAACAGTTTAATTCCTGAAAATAAAGTATCAAACAAGTCCAAGAATCCCGCACCTGTTTAAGATGAGCGTACCGCTTAGCTACGGATCGGGCGTCTCGAACTGCCTCGGTAAGTCTTGCTCAACCGAGCCTACACCTATATTATACATTTACTTGGCTTAATTCAGGTTCAGTGGTCTATACGTTTACTTAGGGTTTGTACAGTCCTAAATCAATTCTTATGTTTTGGTATCGATTCTTTTCGGTTCCTTCTTTCTTATTAAAAATCTCATATAACGTGCACAATTGCATCTAGGCCCTCTAGCCATATACCATTTCACTTTGGTAACCATCAATCACCGTTTCACTACTTTGGTTCTCGGATCAATTCAATTTACCGATGAGTTAAATCCTAATTTGGTCAAAACCTCAATTTAACCGTTAAACATTCTAAAAATTCAGGATCAAGAGGCAACCTCACTGATTATGAGTCTAATCAGTTGGATTAAACATATCAATTTACGATTATACTCAATTTGGGTTATGGCTCAAAACCCTAGAAATCATGAATCCTCAAATCGGAAAGAAATCGGGAAAAATATTGAAAATAAACAAGCAAGGGGTGTAGAGGAACTAGTCCTCGAGCAATTCGAACACAAATCTCGAGTTTAAAACGAAAATATGAGAAATCGAGAAATCTGAGTTTTTCGAGAGAAACGGGAAGAGAAAGAAATACCAAATATGAGAGCTAGGAGAGATCCACAGCCACTTACTTGGTCCTGACTTTGATTTCTCGCAACAATCGGGGTTTGAGAGGGAACGAAAACTCTCTCTTTCTTTTTCTTCTCTCTTGGTAGAAATTTACTTGAAAATGGTGAAAAGAACGAAGTGGGAGAGAGAGAGAAATTGAATTTGAGTTTTAGGGCAGAAATCACCTTGAGTGCAGATTAACCAATCCGCACTGCGGGTTACCTAACCCGCACTCAGCACTTAGTCAGTTTTCAGAACATGAAATTTAACACAGAAACAACCCGCAGTTGAAACTTAGTAAATTCCTGACACAATTTCAGAAAAAGTCTAACATAGAAATAATCCGCAGTGCGGGTTACCTAACCCACAGTGCGGGTCACTTAACCCGCAGTCGGGACTTAGAAAACTTCAATAGAAATTCAGGAAAAATTCGAGCGTAGTGCGGATAAATCCTACCCGCAGTGCGGGTTAACTAATCCGCATTCAATACTTAGCCAATTTTCAGAAAATTCAGTTCAACACATGATTTCATGAGTGCGGGTTAACCAATCCGCACTCAGCCTATAAAATCTCAAAATTCTCGAAATTTCAACACGGTTTCGATTCATATTTAACTTACTTATTTAGGGGAACCTTAATTAAGGTTTAAACTTCTATTTTGTTAGCATGATTTATCGATTCTTGCCTTTAAATCATTTGAATTTAATTGTAAAAATTTCGTAACATAACACGGCATCAACCAATGCTGTACGGAAAGCAGGCTGCGCTATTCTAGATATTCCTAAGTAAATCCATGTCCTCCATGTTCTCCCTTACTCCCACCACTACATAGGATGACTATATATACTCCTTTAGACAACATTTTATATATCAATCATTATTCTAGCAATCCTTATAGTTAGATAAAGTTTGTTAGGCTAAGTAGTCACTTAAAGAAAAGGGGTATAGTCATTAGAGGTTGAGTAGCTGAGAAATCATCTGAGGAGGCATAATTCGGCTCAATCGGAGGCATAGGAGTTTCATCTATCTTCAATTGGATTGTATTTATATTTTTCTTATTTATTTCTTTTGTTATTATGGCTGTGAGAGGTTAAACTTCTCATCTCTAAGATAAGTATTGTACTTGAATTCTTAATTATATTTTTCATTTATGATCTGAATGTTTATTGTATTTTATCTTTTTATATGTTATTGCATGCATACTTCTGTCTACGTTGTCAATGATCTTCGTATGTCTTTGATAAGCAATACACATAATTACTCATAAGTAGCGGTGAGATTGGGGTTAACGAAACTTGGCAGTAATTTAAAGACTTGAGTTCAAACCCAAGGTGCTCCCTTGGCAGGATAGTATAAATTGTATTTTATTTTAGAATTAGTTGTCCCTCTTTGCTAGATTAAACCGACATCTAAAACATAAACTAATTAATTTAATCACCGACTTTTGCTAGATTAGGCCTTAGTTAGAATAACATTCAGAAATCCAATCTTGGTGGGATCTTTAGACTTATTTCAATAACACAGTAGTATAGGAAAAAAAACATATTTTCATATCTAAAATACCTAGTCTTGGTAACTCTAAAGTTGATCGAAAGATCAGAAAATCTCATATTGCATAACAAATATCTCAGTATACCCTGCGAGGTAGTGACAATTTCATACACAATATACGGGGATGACAAAGTCTATACAATACGCCGCAGTGACAATACTGTACATGATATAGATAAAAGTCAGAACTTATATTTGTATAATTAGAAAAATAGAAAACCAACCCTAGAGGCTATCTACCCACTGAATACTTTATTTTACTTATTATTGTTTGATTACATTGATTACCATAAAACAAATTTGAAAATCGACAAACCTAGAGTAGTAAAAATTGTCAAGAACTTAATACACTATTTGTTGGTTGTATGCAATCTTCAATTATTTTGTTTAAATAAATTTGCAAAATACAGACTAATCGAATTTAACCATTTACATGATTTAGTGAGTTTACAAGTTTCCTTTAATTACAAGATTTATAATGAAGAATCAGAGATAGGTTTATAGCTTTAATTTTAAGATTTATAATGAAGAATCAATGTTCATGAAGTGCTAAATTTCAAGATTATTTTGATGAACTGGAGGAGTTAACAAGATCTTTACAAAGCTATAGATTTCTATAATAATCAAGTAGTTAAGTAAAATATATTTGACGCTAGTTGATTTCTGGAGCATTCATCTTGAACAGAACAAATGTGGAACCAATTCAAATGATAAGTCAACATGTTCCAATTTGATTCCGACCGAGATGAGTGTTATCTATATTGTTAGCTTATCAAGTTTTGTGGGACAAATTATATCATACGTTCTGGATGGGCATAAATGCTCAGAACGGATAATATCAATTTGAATTAAATTCCAGAAACCCTAACTTCATTATTCGTACAATCCGAACTGATGAGTTTTTGCCCGTTAGAACGGATCTTGATGAATTTGAATTCTCCACTATAAAAAAAGTTATTTCACTTCAGATTCTTCAAGCTAGTTGATAGGGGCAAAATAAGTAGTGATTTTCCCTATCACTTGACCTAAAATATTGTCATTCATCAAATTACAATTACTCAACTTTTATAAAATTAGATTTTTTTTTTTTGTTATTTTACTTGATTTTGGAGAATTGCAGATTTTTAGTGTTATTCAAGCTAAAACAGGCATAAAAAGCAGCAATTCAGAGACATAGTCCTAAGCGTGCGAATGCCCTCATTCGCATGCAACCCAAAGAGCTACCATGCAAGAATTATGCTAGCTGTGCGACCGACTAGTGAACCACATGCTACTCAAGCATCCACACGGAATACTGCCATAATAGCAATTACAGCTCTAACTTGGCAACTAAGGCCTATATATGCATTTGACTAAAGGGAACTATACCTCTAGACTAGCATTTATCATTTTACACCAGAGAACGTACAATTTACCATGTATTATTAGGTTAGAACCAGGGTTTCTCTAACGAAGGCTATGCAAGGATAAAAGAGTAAAATAGCAAAGCCTTTATTAGAAGAGAAGGAAGAAGTAGGAACTAAAGTTGGTGTGCATTAAAGAAGAGATTGTATAGGTGTACTCCTTCCATCTCTCTCTATTATTCTCTTTCTTCATGTCTTTTGTCTCATTTGTTGTTAAACCTGTCATGAGCGGCTAAGCAACCCTTTTCTAGGGTGAAGGTATGTAATATTAAACTCTTATGAGTTTGATCTAAAGGTTTATTTATATTTATCATTTATGTTTGATATGAATTCTTTCAAAGATTTACTCTTTCTATCACTACCTAATTTGGTTTGTTTTAACATCGACAACATGGAGATACACACTCTATGGTAGGCGTATAGGGTTGACCGGTAGGAATAGGGTATAATTATCTTAGATCCAATAAGAGAAATAGACTTACCATTAATCTTTCTGCAATTGCTTAAGGTGAGGCTAGGGTACCTTCCCCTTACCAGTCCTACTCAATTAGAGTGTTATAACATAACTGTGATTAACACTAGAACAAGATTAACAACTCTTAGATTACATTTGATACCATTACATGGCATGTGCAGTTCTGATCAAACAATGTGTGATTCCGATTGGTGTGAAAACTAGATGTGTACAGTTTATGCAGTAGCATACGGATGGTGACGAAACCGCATGTGATTGTTAACTTTACTTTACAGGTTTACGCAGTAGCATGCAAATGGTGACAGAACTGTATGTAAAATTGCTCACTAACTAGAAATTAGATTAAACGAGTTTGAATGATATAATGTCTGAATCCTTAGAAGTCCTATCTTCTAAACAATCAATCAATTACTTACTGCACTGTTGTAACTGAACATTACAACTAAACAACCAAACAACCAACTAAATAATTAAACAGCCAACCCAACCTAAAAGAATCGATAACCTAGACTTGATTTGTGATTAGATCTCTTAATACACCATTCCTATGGATCGACACCCCGATCTATACTATACGAATTGATTCATTTGCTTGTGAATCTATAGTAAAGTAGACAATTAGAGTTATAAATATTATTAGCTATGATTTTGATCCATCACTAGCCACACCCCACATTTCAAAACGTATTAACGTGCAACACTTGTTAGCTCCCATTGTTAAGTGAACTATTATTTCAATATTTTCTCAACATACTCAAATCAACTCGACTTATCTTCTAGGAAATAGTTTAGTGTCTAGGATTTAGTTCTATAGCCTTTCCATCCTAGCTAGTGTGGTCTACTTATAGAAGGAGTACACTAGCTCCAGCATTTTAGCATCAATACACTCAAATTTGTGCGATAATCCTCTGTGTAGGACTCGCCAACTACAACTTTTAAACCCAACCTGTACACAAAGTTAGCTGTGACAGCCCACACAATTTAGGATCACGTGTCACTAGTTGTATTCTTTTTTTTAGGTAATAGGAAATGGGCTCCGACAAGGTTACTCTACCCCGGAGACATGGACTTTTTACGCCAAACTCCGTTAACACTCTGTGTGTCAAATTTCTCTAAACTCCTCTCTATTTTACTTTATATTGTACACGCCTATTTGACTTATTAGTTTAGAGGGTTTAACAGAAAAATGTAAAAAGAGTTTCTGAAACTCTATTAAACCTCTCCCTAAGTGTTGTTAGATAGTGCACTATTAATGTGGATCGACATCCCAATCTATATTGCACGATAAGATCATACACTTGTGATTCAATCGTAAGTTAAATTATGGTTTATAAATGTCAAAAGTAGTAGTATTTATTTCAAGTCATCACATAGCAGTTAGGGAGGGAATCGATTGAATATGGGGGTGTAAATGGATATGGATAATCTGCTCCTTATTCGCTCCGTATCCAAAGATTATCCATATCCGGATTAAACGAATATGGATACTAATACAGATAATTTCATGAAGGTGAATATCTGTATCTATATCTGCAATTAATTCAGATCCGAAATTACTTCCAACCAGCTTTAACTTTACTGCTCAGGATAGAAGTTGTTATATTTTCTCCCATATTCATTCAGTCTTGGTTGTATAAATGATAATACAATATGATTTTCAATTTAATCTCTTTTTTGCTAGTGATGGTGCTACAATAACACAATTCCCTTTCTTTTGACCTCCACAAGATTTTAGTCCGTGAATGTAGTATGATTTTAGTCTGCTAAATTGGTTTTAGTCACTGTTTCAAGACAACAACAAATTACTTTTTTGTATCTTAAAGTGCATAACTCAATTATCCGATAATTATTCGTTTCGTATCCTTATTTGAATCTGTATCCATTGATTATCAGCTCCGTATTCGTATCCGTATCTATTTAAGGCGGATATGGTATTAAATTTTGATATCCATTTACTATCCGTATCTGTATCCACCGTATCCGCTCATTGTAAAACGGATACAGATATGGTATTTAGCATTATCCGCTTCGTTTACGCTCCTATCGAATAGTGATAAAATCGTATTCCATATTTAGTTTTAAATATAATGCATATTGAATTAGATATTTACTAAAAAAATATATAAATATTGGAGAAAAAGTTATCAAAGTTTATGATATTTTTCTAATTATAATGGTGAATAATATTATCTTTTTCATAATATATTTTAAACTATATAAATTATATCTACTATTTGAATATAAATAATTAAAATTTATGCTATATCTATGTTTGTATGTATCTTTACGGATATTCGGATATCTGTACCTAATTTTTAAAATGGATCGAATATGGATCTGATATTACTGCTCTGTTTTCACCCCTAACAATAGTAAATAGTAGTGTTGTAAATAACGGTATGCGGTCGTCGAACGGATAGGGTACCGCCAAGCGATTAATCTAGAATAATTTTTTAGAGAATAATATAAAATAATCGGTCAATTAGTTAAAAAAATCCATAACATTTGATCACACTGCTAACGACTAATCGGCTAATGAAACCACTAAAATGATGTTTTTTATAAGACAACGAATCTTCTACCCCTCTGGATGTAGAAATTTTCTATCTCCTTAGTCACTACGTGTGAAGTCGGTTACTGTTAAAGGAGCCGGTCACTTTTAAATTTTAAACTGGACGTCTACCTCGGATCCATACACAATAACCCTGGAGGCAGAAAATTCTTTGGGGCAGAGGATTCGGTTTTTTATAATACTAGTAAATAGAGGTAGTGATGTAACGAGGCATTTTCTGACATAGTTTTGACAACATAGTATCTCGATCAATAAGATCTAAACAATTGTAACTACAACCTTGTTTCTTGGATTTGATTGGAGAATCGAGTCAGGTATCATAAATTAACTACAGTTTTCGTAAGTTTAATTTATAATTTACTTGTACTCATCAATGGACTCTAATGTCACCATGCATAATTTAAGTTTTTTTTTTTTTAACTACCCTAGGAAAGACTAGCATTTTTAGGTCTTATTCGCGTCAATCCGTGCCATATTTCTGGTTCACTGTCTGTGGTTTTTAAGACCAATAATGGAACGGTTTGGTTAGGCACAATTCAGTGTTTTTATAATTTTGTAGTATTTTCATATTCCTTTAATGGGGAAAAGAAAAGTAGAAGCTTCTTGGTTTTAGATCATCCAAGTATAAAACAACTGAAGAATTTATTTAATGGCGTCCACCGTTGATTTTGTCAAGAGTTTCTTGTTTGTTAACTCCTAGAATGGAAAATTAAATGCATACATATACTCAATAATAACATCAATAATAAGAAATCTTTGGACACAGCCAAATTTTAAGGTAACTATCAAAATATGTCCTCGAGATAGCTCCTAGGTTTTTTTTTTCCAAATAGCTCTTGTATTTTTCAACTTCATGCCAGAAGTTTTCTTAAATTGATTTGGGCCTTTGTTGGGCCTAATTTTGTCTTGCTAGTGCTCTTGTAAAAAAGTACTAGTCCGAATACCATTATTAAAGAGGGAAAATAAGAAAAAGAAAAAAAATCCAATTGGTTGCTTCATGCCTAGTTGCCTACAGACTATATTTGTATTCATTCTAAAGAGAAAGTCAAATCTAATATAGACTCTATTTATATTCATTATTAAGAGGGGAAATAAGAAATAATAATGCTGTCACGGATAAATCTAATACATAGTATTTAGATTCATTCCAAAGTTGCTTTGGAGAGAATTTACTTCTTGAAATCGCCAGAAAAATGACATGTATGTTGGAACTTTTGTAAGTTGTTCAGTAATGAAATCGGTGAAATTCTTTTACTTTTCTTTTAAAAAAAGTTAGAGAAAAAAAAGTTTATTCATTTTCTATTAAATAAAATATTTGGACTTCAAGCCACAATGACAAACAAATAGTTTGGATTCTGTTCAGCGCGATAAAAAATTCGCAATTTCGTACAACAAGGAAGCAAAAAGAAAAACCTCCCTCCCCCCGCCCCTCCCTCCCCAAAAAAAAATGTCACCTTTTTTTTTAGTTTTTCTTGCGAATAATTCGTGATTTGCGTTTTATTCACGAATAAAAGATATTATACGTTTTTTTGTATTTTATTCGTAGTTTGGCGAACCGTAAAAAAAACATGAATTATTTGCAGATTTATCACGTATATTGTTATTATGCTTGAAGCTCAACCAGCTTATTCCCTGGTCCATTTTTTTTTTATTTACCACCCTAATAAATCAGAATTAAATCATTACCACCTGATTAATTGGATTTAAGATTCCACCACGAACGCATATCCAGTACGCGGATGGATCCTAATCGGAATGCATACCCAGTACGCGAACGGATCGGTGCACGGACTGGGTATGCGTACTGAAATTGATTTTTTAATATATTTTTTGATTTTTTTATTATTTTGTCCACATACCTAGTATGCGCACAGATTTTTATTTATTTAGTTTTGTTATGAATTGTTTGAAATTTTTTGACCAAATTTTTTTTTGTTGTATTATATTTTATTCTGTGGTATTTACAATTATATGTACACATAAAATTTGACGAGAAAATTGTAGAAAATAAAACACACTTATTTAACAAAAATTTTGTTTACTAAATTTGAACTAAAAATTACTACAACAAATTATACACACAATCTGAGCAGCATTGTCACACCCCATGGCCACGGGTCGTAACAATCTCCCGCCGTAAGCATACAATGCCATGTATGCTTACAAGGCAATTGACAATTCACACAACATAACAAGCAATATCAAATAAGTTTCTAGTATATGATCAGAGTACACAGTCTGGTCAGAATATCATACAACAAAAGTATCTCATCCGGATACTAACCACGAGGCCTACCATAAATCTATACAACAAAACATATCTAGGGTCATATACTGGTAAGCTACTAAGGCCTACTACTCTCGTGCCTCTCCGGAATCAGTCGCACCCGTACCTGTAAAATAATCCGAAGGTGGGGGTGAGAATAAATTCTCAGTGCGAATTTGCCACATATGAATTATTGGACTTGCAATCAAACTCCATATTCAACAATGAAACCCAAACAATAACAATGCAAACAGATATATAAGAAATCATAAATAACAGAATGCCACTACTCGACAACAGTTTATCAACCTGAAACACAGTTTACGGAATTTACAATATGAGTTTCAAACACAACAGATATTTTGGCTTAACTCAATTCATTAGGACTTGTAGCAATTATAGATGTTCTTTCGAGCTGAACCTTTTATCAAACCCACATCTGTAGGGTTACTGACGCCTACAGATGGCCAACCAAGCTGGACCCTTTATCTGACACCCATCTGTAATCGCTTGGCTTAACAGTTATTACGGTCTGGTTCAAGTCATATAAAGAAAATCCTCTTTGGAATCATTTCCAATAGTCGTAATATTCAATTGAGCGTTCAAATGCATTAACACATAGGAGAATGCCACAGAGCCACAGACGTTACACATGTCACCCACGATTTCCAATCCACACATCTCATAACATAATCACCCTCCCTCGTCCCAACCGGTACTGGGAATATCGAGGGCCGTTCACCTAAGGCCATTTAGGATCCTGGGAATCCAAGTCAGCATACAGCCCGACTTGGCAAATTCATTGGATCCAAGTGCTTAACTTCATAAATCCATTCACATCCATATCAAATCCAATCGTGGTGACTTTCAATCAAATCAGATCATAATAGATCGACACAACCTACAACCATACCAGCATGCAAATCATTCAATTCAGATCAATTCGAGTTTAAATTTGATTGGGCTATGCAAATGCTTTACACAATTCAATTATGCAATTAATGATATTCAACATGACAAACGAATACACAGTTTAATTCCTGAAAACAAAGTATCAAACAAGTCCAAGAATCCCGCACCTTATTATGACGAGCGTACCGCTTAGTTACGGATCAGGCGTCTCGAATTGCCTCGTTAAGTCTTGCTCGACCGAGCCTACACCTATATTATACGTATACTTGGTTTAATTCAGGTTCAGTGGTCTATACGTTTACTTTTAGTTTACCAATGGTTCATACAGTCCTAATTCAATTCTTATGCTTTGGTATCGGTTCTTTTCGGTTCTTTCTTTCTTACTTAAAACCTTTAAAACTCACACAGTTTACTTCTGGGTCCTTTAAACCCTTCACAATTCCACTTAGGTTACCATTCATGCACCGTTTCACTACTTTGGTTCTCGGTTCAATTCAATTTACCGATTGGTTAAACCCTAATTTGGTCAAAACCTCAAATTAACCGTTAAGTGTTCTAAAAATTCAACATCAGGAAGTAACCCTACTGATTACAAGTCTAATTGGTCGGGTTAAACAAATCAAATCACGATTATGCCAACTTTTAGTTTTGGCACGAAACCCTAGAAATCAGATTTCACAAATTGGAAGGAAAATCGGGAAAAGATTGGCAAATAAACTAGCAAGGAGTGTAGAGGAACTAGTCCTCGAGCAATTCGAACACAAATCTCGAGTTTAAAACAAAAATATGAGAAATCGAGAAATCTGAGTTTTTCGAGAGAAATAGAAAGAGAAAGAAATACCAAACAGGAGAGCTGGGAGAGATCCTCAGCTGCTTACTCGGTTTCAAAATTGATTTCTCGCAACAATCGAGGGTTTGAGAGGAACGGGAAACTCTCTCGCTCTTTTTCTTCTCTCTTGGCAGAAATTTCACTTAAAATGGTAAAGGAATGAAGTGGGAGAGAGAGAGAGAGCAGGAATTATGCAAATAAGCCATTGGAATCACCTAGTGCGGATCACTCACCCGCACTGGATCTGAGTGCGGACGCACTCGGCAGTTTGTAGGTCCTTCTAGCACTTTCCAGTGCAAAAATCAGTGTCGGTGCGGGTCCTCCACCCGCAGTGCGGGTCACTTCACCCGCACTCAGCACTTAGTCAGTTTTCAGCATGAATTTTAACACAGAAATCACCCGAAGTGCGGGTAGCTTCACCCGTAGTGCGGGTCACTTCACACGCAGTGGGAACTTGGTGAATTTTTTGACAGAATTTCAGAAAAAGTCCGAGCCTATTGCGGATGCATTCCACCCGCAGTGCGGGTCAATACATCCGCACTGAGGACTTAGAATAATTTCAGAAAAGTTCAGGTGAACACAAAAATTCATGAGTGCGGCTGAACCCATTCGCAGTGCGGGTCACTCACCCGCACTCAGTACTTAGTCAATTTTCAGAAAATTCAAATCAACACATGTTTGCATGAGTGCGGATGCACCCACCCGCAGTGCGGGTCAACCCATCCGCACTCAGCCTATAAAATCTCAAAAATCTCGAAATTTCAACGCGGTTTCGATTCACATTTAACTTACTTATTTAGGGGAACCTTAATTAAGGTTTAAACTTCTATTTTGTTAGCACGATTTATCGATTCTTGCCTTTAAATCATTTGAATTTAATTGTAAAAAATTTCGTAACGTAACAAGCATTTTGTACTAAGTTGGCACACAAATCGCTACAAATTATACACACAATTTGCTAACAGAAAAAAAAATTTAGTCAAAAAATTTTAAATAATTTATAACAAAACTAAAAAAAAAAAATTCCCTGTGCATACTAGGTATGTGGACGGATAAATAAAAAATTCAAAAAGAAATATTAAAAAAATCAATATCGGTACGCATATCCAATCCGCGCACTGCTCCGTTCACGTACTGGGTGTGCGTTCCAATTGGGATCCGTCTGCATACTGAGTATCCGTTCGTAGTGTAATCTTAAATCCGATTAATCAGGTGGTAATAATTTAATTCTGATTTTATTATGGTGATCAGAAAAAAAAAATTCGATTCCCTAGTACATTTCCAATAAGCAAGCTCTATCCAAGAGATCAACATTCGCTGTTTTTCTCAAAGAAAAAGCACGGACCTGCTATCTTTTTTACTCTCTATCTCTCACTTCAAAAAGAAGCAGAGAGAAAAAGAGGAGAGACATAGACAGAAAAGCACATAATAGCAGCAATTTGAAGAGCAGTTGATCTCATTCCCTATCTAAGACAGAAGAATTAGACAAAGATATTGATAGAGCTAATTTGACTTCATACATGATACAACACATCAGTTGGATATTTTTTTTCATTTTATCTTTACATCTCTGTCAATATTTTTATCCAACAAATATCTTTACTTCATCACATTTTTTTTTTACTTTTTGGGAAAATTGCAAGACGACTTCTTCGGATGCCCTTTTTTTTCTCTCTCTTTTTTCCCTTTGAAGCAGGACTTCTTCAACACCAAATTGATTAAGCAAAGGTTTTATAATTTCAACAGAAACCTGAGAAATTTCAAAGGAAAAATTCTGGCTACGAACGACAACCAATTAAATGTTTTGAATTGTGAAACAAGAAAAGAAAGTTGAAAGGGACCTGAGAAAATCCTCTGAAGTATTGCAAATCATGCAGTAAAAATTAGACCCTCCATTTTTTGTTTGAGATTTGTACCCTGGAATCACCAGGGACCTTCTACAAACATATTCTTGCAACAAATAATGCTGCTATTGAATAGTAAAATCTGTTAAGGATGTTATTATCTAAGCCGTTGGATCTTTATATAATTAATAAAGTATTCAATCTGTTGTAACGGACATAAATAAATCTTATAAAAAACTTAGCATCTTTATATAATTTTCAAGTTGTACATTTTTTTTTAATAAAAATAATTTTTAATCTCAGTCGGCATATTTTCTTTTTTGTTTTAATCTCAGTCGGCATTGATGGATGATGAAGGGACAAAACACATGAAAAGACTTTGAGGCAGTGATGGATAATATCTAGGAAGCAGGTTTGAGATCCAAGCTTAATAATTTAGATCATAATATCATATCTTACTGATCAGTGGGTCCGGTTTTGTTAGTTGGGTTGGGCCCCTTACCTCGACCCGCTAACTCGCATGACATTACTGCCAGTGGGCCCAGCTATTTAGAACTCCATAATCTCTCTCCATAATCCTCTGTTTGATTCCCTTCCTACAATCCAGTGGCCGAACCGCGGAAGGTAAGGTAATCTTTGGGTGGCTAAGTCACTCTCAATATTTTCAAAAAAATTTATTAAGTATATAAATATTGACTTAAAACTTATATTTTATGTGTATCAGCCTCTCCTATGATAATGCAAAAAATTTTAAAGACATGAATGTAAGATGGCATATTTTTTTATATGAATATATTTATAAAAAGAAAATGAATATGTTATATTTTTTTATTTTGATAAACATGTTATTTTATTAGTGTTAGTTATTTATTTTATTTTTATGAAATTAAATAGTGACTATTTTATGTTATATAGATTTTTATTTTTATTTTAATATTTTTTAATATAATGTTTATTCGGTTAGCCACCTCTATCTTCAAAGTTAAGTTCCGCCCCTAGAACAATCATCTGCCTTTTTATTCTCATAGAATAGATAACATCAAAGATAGATTGCAAAAAAATTGCTATATAAATAAATCTCTGCAATTTATATCCCATTGATAAGGTTTTAATTCAAAAGAACCAATAAATAAAAACAAGTAGGAAGAAAAACAAACAGAGGAAATGAAATCCAATCTATATCCATTGCCACCAGATTTTAGATATGTAGATTTGAAGAGTTCCCCTTAATGGGGACCTCTTTCTCAAGTGGATAACATTCCCACGATGGAACCTCTTTTTTTATTCATTTCTTAATCTATTTTTTTTAACATGAGATGATATTTTATATAATTATCTGAAAATAAAGAAGCATATCTAACCCCTATCATGGGGACAAAGATCTTCTCTCTTATTAACCTCTGCCGCACACCATCACTTACCAACAAAAAGGTTTAAAAAAAAAGAAAAGAAAAAAAAAAAAAAAAAAGATGAAATCATTAAATCAGTGAATGAGAACAAATTAAAAACAGAGACTTCCTTTCATGTTTAGAAATTCATTTATAAACGGTTCGTATAAGATTGTCAGACTGTCCCTCTTACTTACAAATTTATATTTTACACCTATAGAATCAATTTGTATCTAATTAGACAGACCTAACTAAAAGAAGGAATATAATTTCTAATATTTATCCTAGAATAAAGCAACCAGCAAGATACAATCTCTCCCTCTCTTTAAAAAAAAACAAGAACCGAATTGTAATTTTTTTTTTTTGCTATATATAATTGGTTTTAACTTCAAGCATTGTGTAACAAAGCAAATTGATTAATAGTAATACTTGGGTAGTGCTTTATCTTATAGTTTGACAATGTGTTACAAAGTAATCTAAATTTGGGTAGTGCTTAAGAATTGCTATTCTATTGTTTCCCCTTAACAATTTCATGTCTCTGTCATACCCTACAGCTTTGGAATTTTGTCAACAAGAAAACAAAATAAAATGGATAAGCAATGCTCCTCTCCTGGTCAAGTCGTTGATCTTCTATAAAAAAAAAATGTCGTTGATCGTACAAGTTGTTTGCTAGTAACCTAACAAGCAGGCTACTCAGGCCATTAATAAAACTTGAATTTCGGAAGTGCTCCTAGAATTTTTGGAACAGCCTATTTAATTCACGATCTATCTGTATTAAATGTATAATTTTATACGGTTGAGTCGTTGACTCTATAAAAACATTTGAGTTCTAAAGCTTCAATAATATATCACATCATTAAATATTTTTAATTATTTTATTAATAATTAATTAATATTACACTTAATCTAATGGCTAAAAGTTGTTTAAATTTAATAAATCATCAAGCATTTTCAATCACTAATTAACTATTAATAATTATAAAAATTCATAATCACGTCTAATTCAGAATACAAAATTAATTAATATATCATGTGATCAACTATTTAGCATTTTTACTTTTATATACTATTTATGCTAAATTCAATTTGGTAGTATTTGGCTCAAATTTTGGGAAAAAAAAAATCTGTAATACATATTTTCGTTCCCAAACATTCTAATACATTATTTCCGAACGAATCTTAAAAAGTAGTTATAATATTCTGTAACACCACTAAACTATACCATCTACAAGAAAAATATAAAACAACCCATCAAAATATCCTTGATCTAATATAACATATGCTTAAATCGCTCTCAATAAATCACACTCAGTGAATGCCAAGATATTTAACAGAGAACCTTTAAAAAATTAACCCTAGTGTATCCAAGAAGAACAAACCTTTGACCAAGCACGAAAAAATGCAATCCTGACCCCTATGCTTTAACCACGTGAAAAGACGTGACATTGCTTCAAGGACAACAAACTCTTAAAACCCCTTCACTTCAAGAGTCCGTATCCTCTGAGATATCTCAACTTTTGCGTGACCTACGTGTCCGGTCCCTATTCGGGAGTGATGTAGGGGGTCAGTATTTTGTGTGCTTTGATATTTCTGTAGAACGTCCTCAAACGGTTGGGATTTTTCATAAAATCACGCAAAGTTCGAGATATCTCAGAGGATATGAATTCTCACTTCAATGCTACACAACACTGCAATTTTAGTTACATCAAGGACGATACATGTATTACATTTCCAATACAAGTTTTAGATACACTATTAATACACACACTCTTCTGCTTTATGTCTTCATCATTGCATGTCATGTAGAACTACAGTATAGAAGAAGAAGAGGCATGGCTGGTGGGAGATGATGATCTTTATCTCCGACCTACGCACAGTTGAAATGGTAGGTTCGTACAGTTTCGTACATGTTTCATTATTGCAATGTTAATCCCCTCAAGGCTAAGTATGTAAGGTGCACTATTTGCTTAGGTGCTTGATCTGATCTTAATACAGTAATGCAAAGGGAAAGTCATTAAAGGCCACCTGTCTCTCTGAACCGGACATCCCCCCCCCCTTCAGGTATTTTCCTTTTTCATTCCCCCCCTCCCCCCCTTTTTTCTAAGCTCCACGTACAAAAAGATATTTTGATAATTTCCAGGGGGCAAATAGTGTGAGTAATCGGAAAATAAAAAAAGTATCAAAATATCTTTTTTACGTGGAGCTTAGTAAAAGGGTATGGAAAATAAAAAATATTAGACCTGATGAAAGAAAAGGGAACATGTTTTATTTCTCATAATATTGCCATGTTACAAAAAGAACTTGCAGGGCTGCAAAAAAATTGTAGAATTTTCATTTATGGATAAAATTGTTTCACGAGTTTTAAGCTATAAAACCATGATTATTTATAATTTCAGTTAACCCCTTTGGAAGCATTCAACCTCGCATACACTCCAAACCAATCACAAATATTGAAAATAACATCTCGCTCGAAAAGAAATGAGACTCAACACTCAACATTTAAATATTTGGACAGGCTTATATTTAAAGAGCTTCCCGTCAAATTAAAGGGGACAGCAAAAAATATAATACTGATTACTCAAATCGCTGGTCTTAGCTCAGTCACATCTCACAAGAAACAACGATGAAGAGAAACAGAGCAGTTTCATTGAAGTAAATATATTACATCAGGATTATCGCACCTAACATAGGATGAAACATCAAATAGAAAAGATAAGATAACAATGATAATAATTCTATTACATTATCTTAAGAAATAAAGCCCTTCTGTAAGGGATCCTTGCACAAAATAACAAAATGGTTTGTAAACATAAAGATAAATTTCATAAATTGAAAATTAAGGCGGCAATTAGCACTGCAGACTATGCCACTACCAGTACCACTTTCTTGCGAGCAGCAGCTTTGATGTCCTTCACCTTCTGCTTCCTTTATTTTATTACATTTTACCCCCTACGAATTTGCCCCAAAACAGATCAACCCCGCTTCAGTCTTTCCACCACCACCCTCTTAGACTTAAGTATTCACACATATATACAAAATTAGCCAAGATATTAACACCACCCATCCTCAGATTTCTCCAGAAATTAACCACTTCCCACAATAGCCCCTCAATCTTATTTAAATTTTAGAAAAGACCATCCTCAATTCACCAACTCAGACACCCAATCGACATCCGGAGACTGGAGAACAGGTGCCACTTCATCCTTACTAAGCTTCTGGAACAACTTGGCACGCAACGCCCAACCCGACTCGACTCGTTCAGTCGGCTCCTCCTCAATCAAACCCAAGTCATGATTAACTCCACCATTAATATTATTACTACCCATTGTTGGTGTAGAAGGCAAGCTACAGAAACCAGCCGACTTCAAACCGCTCGCACCAGTTCCTTTCGGCGTACCAGCACCACCTCCCAGCTGAACCCCCCATGAACTAGGCATGGACTTGACCTTACTAAGCCTAAGCTGCCTCAGAGATGCCAGAACTTCACTAACAGGAGAACCAACAGGAAACGAACCCCTTCGAACTGCCATACTACAGGTACCATCAACGGGAGACATCGGTGGGGACTCGGATTGGGGGCTCCTAGGAGGCGACAAGAGAGTCGATGTGGGTGACGTTGACGTCAAACACTTAGACATATACATATCAAGCACATGCTGGCGCCTCTGAGGCGACCCGTCATACGACTCAGGTTGGTTGGAAATACCGGAACCCAAACCCCTTGGGCTCTTCTCCTGAGGCAGCACACGTAGTTGCTCGGGGGTGTGGGCAAAGAAACACACCCGCCTCCTGCATGCAGTGCCATCCTTGCATGGCTGTGTGCGGTAGCGGGCCGGATGCAGCCAGCATTCAAAAACCCCATGAGCAAACTCGCATGAATCACCCCTCTTGCATTGACCCTTACGGAAGTCGGGGCATGCAGTACCGGAGTAGTGGTACTTGCGTGGGTCCCGGCGGCGCGCCTTCTCCCCAGGATGAGCAAAAGGGCACTCGGTCCAATCATGGGACCGACCACGGGCACATCGCCTGACCTTGAACTCGTACATGCGGAACTCGTCACATGAGTAGGCATCAACAGGTGGGTCCGCCAGGTCAGACTCGTCGGAGTCATCAAAGGCTTCAGACGGGGGGTTGGGAAAATATTGCTGCAAAGCCGCAGCCGCAAGAGCGACCTCCTCCTGTGAGTAGGGAGACGGGTGTTCTCCTGTGGGGGTGGTCGAAGAGGCGGAGATGCCACTGACAGGGAGGTTGGGATTGTATGGCCATGGAGGAACGGTAATGGAAAGATTGCCAGATTCTCCCATCATCATCATTTTTTGATGGTGTGTTACTGCTATGCGCTTTCGTTCTTTTTCTCGATCGGTTTTTCTTGCTCTCTACAGAACGTATGTTCTCTTTCGTTCGTTCTCTCTCTTTTGTTTAGCGTGTTTAGCGATTTTGGGAGGGTTGTTCTCGTACATTCTAGGAGAGAAGGAGAGGGGCGTTATAAACTGCGGGTTAACCAGGGTAGGGTTGAGTTAACCGTGGTTAGTTTAACTTTGTTTTGAGATATCTGCAAGGACGAAAAACTGACGGCGTTTTGGTTCTTCTTTAATTCATCTTTTTTTCGTATAGGCCCTCCAGATTAATGTATTTGGGCTATAATTCTACAACCTTTTGCAAGATATTAAAATACAAAAATACATTTGAGCAAAATACTATTTGAAACTGCTAACATTATTTTTTGTCCAATAAGATGAAATTAGTTACAGCTGCATTACTACAATAAAATCTGAAATAGATCATGTAAACAATAATAAGCTGTAGCGCATGTGATATGCCAATTATTTCTTTGAGTTTATCGCATTCAAATCAAGTGTATTAATCTGAAAATAACAGCAATTTCAATTAAAAAAAAATTCCAGATTTTTTGACAAAACAGTCCGTGTAAACCTTGTGTAGTACAAGAAACCAGGGACATCACTACAAGAATCCAAGGCGGTGAGGAATAAACGGCGGTTAACGGAGGAGGGGGTGAGCTGGGGGGACACGTGGAGGAGAAAGAAGAGAGCGGTGTCAGACATGCGCATGGAGAGGGGGTCCGTGGGTACCCCTATCAAAGGACACGTCTTCTTGCCTTCTCTTTCCCTTTCTCTCTCTTTCTCTTTGGAGGACACCACTTTGTTGTGAATAGAATATTACTTTTTTTTATTCACTCCTTCAAAGTTCAGAGTCCAGATAGAACCAAATGTTACGGTTTTTTTTCTTCCCCTATTTTACCTATGAAAATAACTATTTATATATATCAGTACAATCCAAATTCCTTAAATATTTTTGTTTTATACTGACTTTGAAATATTTAGAATTTGGGATAATACAATAAAAATCAAGAAAAAAAATCAACTTTACCAAAAAAAAAATTATCTCAAGTACAATGTATATGTGAACGGTAATATATAAGAAAACTTCCAAATAGTTAGTTCCGGATAATTTTTTGTTATTTTTACTTCAAAATATACACATTGAATTATTATAAAAATTATAATACACACAGTACTAAATTCCAATGGGTTCATACGTAAAACAAAACACAAACTTAAGACTTTGGGTTGGGTTTGGGTTCATCCAGTTTGTCTACGGGTAGGTCGGCTCAGCGCACGGTTTAACGTGCAATGGCGATACATTGGGCATCTAAATCGGCGTACGCGTGACAATTTAGCTGGCTGATAGTGGAAAGTAAATGGTGCAATTGATTTAAATTGATTAACTAAGCGGCCTCTTAATTAATTTCTATTTAATTAGAAGATAGTAGATACCAGTCACGTGATTCCCGCGCTCCCAAGCAAAACCAGACCTTGTCCCCTGACAGTGGAAGGTCAAAAGATAGTTCGCCTACAGACTTTTTGACGCTGTTTGGTATCTCATCTAAAAGAATTTTTTTTATAAACCATAATTAAAAAATAATAATTTATGAAACTAATATTATTACTTTTTTTTTAAATTACAAAAACCGAAATATCATTTTAGTTTTTTTTTTTAACCGAAATAAAAAATACATTGAAAAATTATAAAAATATCTGGAACCGAAATAACATTTCGGTCTTTATGATTTTTGTAAAAAAAAAAAGTAATCATGTTGGTTTCATAAATAAAAAATTTCTACTTATGATTTATAAAATAATATTTCATCTGAAAAGTCGTTTATCTCTCTCCACCATATATCATAATTCAACGCTTTTGATCTATTGCATATCTTCAATCCCCTAGTTATTAGTTAACCTATCTCCCGATCTATTAAAATAGAAATATAAATTTATAATAGAAGAAAAAAAATGACATGACGTGATTGATTATATTTAATTATTCTTTTTTAATTTTAAATTACTTCAAAAAAAATGGGTGACCGGAGTAATTTGCGTGATGACGTGACGTGGCTAAAATAATAAAAGATGATTACCTCACCTGATATGACGTGAAAGAACTGATAACGGCGTGATTAATTTTATCCACTACTCTTTCTAATTGATTTATTATTTATATTTAGAATGTTTATCTCATATATATCGGTTTAGATCGATATGCTTGATTTTATCACAAAAAAATTGGACTTAATTGAGCCGCTTTGTTTAGAAATCAATAATTCATGTCTGGATTACACGTCTAGTGATGTTAATATTAGAAACCAAATCCTAAAATAGAGCAAACATTAAATGAGACAATGTGAGGGGCGTACATTAAGTGTTATATGTTGCAAATATTAGTTGTAATGTTAATGATGGTATACTAAAGGTCATTTTGGAGAGTACATTCCTATTTTTAATGCAACTATGTACATTGTTGCAGTTACAATCTATGCGTTACCTTACCGAGCTTGTCATCTCCATAAATAAACGGCCCACTAATTGCAAATTAATTTAATATCATAAATGCTCAATTGAAGGAACCAGTAAAAGATATGTGGTCACTAAAATCTGATGATTTTTTATTTGAAGTGGGAGTGTATCCATCGGTTTCATTGAAACCACATAATCCATATAAAATTGAGTAACAAATCCTTGGTGTCAGTCCTGAGTTTGAATAGTATAATATTAGTGTCATTTCCGCCTATATAACACTAATTCTAAAATCTATCAAATCGACTTCGAACGATTAATCCAAACTATTCCAACTGTTTTACAGTATGAGTGATGCGTTTACATACAATTTTTTTATATTTTCGAGTTATGTTGGTATCAAATCAAGCGGTAAAAATATTAAAAAATTAGTATATTAAAATTAACTTAAAAACTCACACATTTGATCACTTGACTTAATACTAAATAAATTCAAAAAATTATAATTTTTTGCATGTAAATACACAACTAATGAAGTAGATTGGTTTGGATTCACCGTTTGAAGTAGATTTGATAGGTTTTAGAGTTGGTGTTATATAGGTTGAAATGACACTGATATTATACTAGCCAAATTCGTCAATCCTATATTGTTCAAACATACATATTAAAAAAAAACTAAAAATTAAGTAGTTGAAACATAAAATATATAAGGTGTGACAATTGAAATTTGGTCTATAATCAAAATTGGAATTCTTACTGTTAAACTTTAAGTATTAATTTGATATTTTACGAAAAGCTAAAATATATAAATTTTAAATTAAATTAAATTTCAATAGAGTGAGTGTATGGTATTATGCATATCACGGGTTGTTACTGTGCTACGGTTCTATATTTGAGTTTTCAAATCTTAACGGTCGATCCGAACCGTTCACCTTGTTCTCCATATTAATATGTGTTTGAAGACCAAATTTTACATTTTTTGAAATTTTTTTACTATGTTTTTAGATATTTAGAAAATCACTTGATCTGAAAATTCTGAACCATTCAAAACAGTGATTTTCAATAAATATAAAAAAATAGTAAAAAAAATTCAAAAAATATAAAATTTGGTCTCCAAACACATATTAATATGTAGAACAAGATGAACGGTTCAAATCAACCGTTACAATTTAAAAACTCAAATATAGAGCTGTAGCACAGTAACAAATCGTAATATGCATAGTACCATAGACTCACTCATTTTAATATATATGATTAGAAAATTAAAATCATAAAAGTGGCTAAACACTTTTGACTTGTGTCACACCCCAGATCTCGGGTATGATAGCCAGCTGCGTATATTTATTAAGTGTCACACATACACGCAAGACAGTGGATCTTTTTATATACATTATCAATATCCTCATTTGCTGTATCCGTCAAATAAACCTGAAAATGACCCAAACGGTGGGGGTGAGAATAAATTCTCAGTGCGAATTTGCCACAGTTAAATTATTGAACTTGCAATCAAACTCCACATTCAAAAATGAAACCCAAACCATAGCAATTCAAATCAATTCATAATAAAAAGGAAATGCATATGCTCGATAACAAGTAATAAACCGAATCACAATTTACATAATTTTCAAGATGAATTTCAAAATAAACACGTAGTTGGCTTAACTCGACTCATTAGAGCTTGTAACAACTACAGAAGTTCTTTCGAGCTGGACCCTTTATCAAACCCACATCTGTAGGGTTACTGACACCTACAGATGGCCCACCGAGCTAGACCCTTTATCTGACACCCATCTGTAGCTGTTCGGCTTAACCATTTCCTAAGGTCTGGTTACAAGTCACCTATACAGGTCAACTTGACAAAAATGCAATCACACGGAATCAAAGTCAGCCATACTGCTCAACTTTGCAATTTCATTCAAATAGAACCAAAGTTGGCTATCAGCCTTGCAAAATTCATTAAACAGATCAACGGATAGGTCACCGTCACCTGATCCAGCCACCTAAACAGGTTGGCCTGGCAAATTCAGAAACAGATCAACGGATAGGTCACCATCACCTGATCTAGCCACCTAAACAGGTGGCCTGGCAAATTCAGAAACAGATCAACGGATAGGTCACCGTCACCTGATCCAGCCACCTAAACAGGTCGGCTTGGTAGATCCATTCACGTATAGAACAATTAATAGAACTAATCAAATAATAACCATACCAACATGCCAATTTACCTTAACCGAACAATTCAATCATTCTCATTTATGCGAGAATCAATATGCAGCACGAATTTCAAAGTATGCAACAATTAAGCATTCAACATGACAAACGAATAAACAGTTTAATTCCTGAAAATAAAGTATCAAACAAGTTCAAGAATCATGCACCTGATTACGACGAGCGTACCATTTAGTTATGGATCAGACATCTCGAAATGCCCCACAAAGTCTTGCTCGACCGAGCCTACACCTATATTGCATGTACCCTCGGTTTAACCTTTATTCGAATGCTAGCTTGAGTTGTATTAATCTCTTTATACTTTCCTTAACGAAATTCATATATTTTGGTGTCAACCCTTTCTTCATTAGTCTTAATTACTTAACATCTCTTATCAATTCTCATATTTACTTTTGGGTCCTCTAGACCATACACAATTCCAATTCGGTAACAATTCCTTTACCGTCTCACTATCTTGGTTCTCGTAATAATTCAATTTGCCGATTAATTAAACCCTAATTTGGTCAAATTTCATATTAACCGTTAGATGTCACGATTGAGGGGGAAGGCTCACTGATTACAAGTCTATTTGGTCAGATTAGGCTCAACAATTCATGATGAAACAAAATTTCAGATTTGGTACAAAAAATAGAACCCTAGAAATGGGAATCCAAAATCGAGGTGAAATTGGGAAAAGAATCGACACATAAACAACCAAGGAGGCTCAAGGAGCTAGTCACAAGCAATTTCAACACAAATCTCGGGTTTCAAACGAAAAACCCTAACAATGGTGAAATTTGGATTTCGAGGGAAAAGAGGAGAGAATGAAATACCGAATGAGAGAGCTAGATAAGAGAAGCAACCAATTTCTCGCTTCTTCCTTTGATTTCACGGGATTTTTGGAGGGAGGGGAAGCTCTCTCTCTATTTTCTTCTTTGTTTGGTGGAACACACAAGAGGCAGGGAGAAGGGACGGAGTGAGAGAGAAAGAGACACAGAATTTTGCTAAATAGACCCTCACATTGTCGGATAAAACGTTATAACGTTTTGGTAAATCGTTATAACGATTCAGCTGGTGAAAAACGCAGGAAATAGTGTCTAAAATGCATAATTTAGTGTATAAAACGTGATAACGTTTTCTGAAAACGTTATGACGTTTTAATTAAATCCAGCCTTCATAAAATTGTCATTTTTATCAAGTTTTACAAGGAAAAAACGTTACATAACGTTTTACGATTTTTTTTTTTTTTAACAGATCTAACAACTTGGCTCTAGATTCACCAAACATATTAATGTGACAACATCAGACAGCTAAAACAAATTTTAATTACTTCAATAACAATATTTCTACCGTAGAACTAATAAATCTTAAAAATATCACCTTCTCTTTATTCATCATTACCTTGTCCAAGCACCGGTACCTTCGACGAAACTGATACCATCAGATAAAAAACATATGAATTGCATTTCCTTACCATCACATCACATGACAGCATATAAGTTTGCTTTACATAAAAACTATAATTTTTTTTTATTTACATCTAATAAGAAAATCAATCTTTAATCTAACGCTAAATAACATTTTTGTTCACTTAAAAGATCACACAACTAATATTTAGACAAGATTTTTTTTTTTTTAAATATTAGAATTGGGGTGGCCTGATTCTCTTCTCCAAAACAACAAACACCTGCCCAAAATTTTTAACTTAGCCCCCAAAGCTCTAGTAAAAAAGAATGTAACTTTTCCCTTAAAACATTTTTTTATTATGCACTGACCTCTAAAAAATTTCGTAAGTTTTACATTTTTAATTAAGTGGGATACCAGCATCTAAATACCAAAGATCTTCTAGTATATCCCTTACAAATCTAAAATTATTATAATTTAATAGATATAACTAAAAAATAATTTACAAGTGATGTATATAAACAGAGTCAGGTAAATTGAGGGTATCCCTATTTTTATATTAAGCACCAAATGTTCTGATTCGTTAACGGATGTGATTAAAAGACTAATTTTCAGATTGAATATCAGCCTTCCAATTAAATAATTTGTCTTTTTTATTTTAAGCATCTTTTTGATATTTTTTTAGTATAAAAAATCAAATTTATTTATCCATGTATTTGTCATATGCAAATTGTATTATTTTCCGATTGGTCATGATTTATTTTCATTTTTTAAATGTTATTTAAGATTTTTTTTAATTGATTGATAAGTGATTGACCATGTCTTCATTTCTTTTTTTTTTTAATATCATTTAAAGAATATTATTTGTCATTTAATATGGTATTTTGTAGGAGATTTTTTTTATAAAATATGTCAAAAAGATAAAAAGACATATATGTTGTTTAAGGAATATTATTTATATGTAGATGTTATTTAATATGTCATTTAAGGAATGTTATTTGTTATATAGTCTAATTTTTTTATATAAAATCTGTTAATTTGTATTTTTTTTTGTTTTCTTATAATATATTCCCGTTGCAACACATAGACACAATACCAATAGTTTGTTAAACTCTTTCTAACTATAAAATTATTTTAATTTGTTGAGAAATTTTTACTTTTCAAATACTATCATATTCATCCTCCAATTACCATACATTTGCTTCAAAATATCTTTGCATTTGCAGGTAACAAAAAAATCAGAATACCTAATCCCAATCAAACTAGCTAGAAGGGTTATATTTATCAAATACAATAAATCATTAATATTTAATCCCCAAGTCCCTCTCTAACCATACGATGTTATGTGAAAGTTGATGGGAACATTAATATAATTAATATAATATACTTCCTGCTACACAACAAGTGCCAGTTACTTCAAATGAGGAAATACGAATTGTACATTTGTGGATCGAAAACTACCAGGTCCACTTCTTTACTTTATCTCTTAGATGGTGAAAATCACAATCATGCGGCAAAAACGGACAAGTGATTCGAGAAAATGGTGACAATTGACCAAGTGTCATTTGCTGATTTATATCTTGATTCTGACTGATAATATATGACAGCAACAGAAAACGCTATTATACATAGTTACTCACACCCTAACAGGATCGAGAGCAGAGGAAGGAAAGGGAGGTGAAAAATATAAAGGAAGGAAATGAAATAAAAACAATGTATGTAATCTCTTCATGTTTGAATTTATTAATGAGAAAAAAAAGATTTAATTTTTTTTTGTCTTATTTTTTGTTTGGTTGATTAAAAATTAGAAAATTAATGAGAAGTTTGGTGGCTGCTGTAGAATTGTAACAAAAAAACTCGTATCAGAATTATATAGGTGAGATATATGATTGGGCGTTTGTGTTTTTTTTTTCTAAAATATTTGCAACAAATTTTATTTCTATCTGTTATATCTCAAATTGAAAGAGAAACCGTAACTATTGATTGCAATGATACAATGTTAAATTTTTCATCTCATGTAGTCTTCACCTTGAATATAATTTTGTCAATCAAACACAATTTAATAGAATTTTTTTTTCCCCATTCCTTCGCTTCGTCTACTCTCCATCCAAACAAGGTGTTAGGATATTTTCTTGTCAAGAGAAGTCAATAGAAAACTTCGCATTATATTTCTAATCACAAAGGTGCCGTTCAGTAAGAGTCTCCTTAAGTTTCCTTAAGGCTAAAGGAGTTTCCTTTAGCTTTCTTAGCCGCTTAATCTTGCCGAACACCAGTTCTTTTGCTCGAATTAAGATAAACTTATTTAGCCTCATTTTACTTGGATCTTAATCCCCTGTTCCTTCCTTAAGGCACCTCCCCCCTTCTTTTAGCTTCCTTTAACTATCTTAATCCTTTGCCTCTTTCTTTAGCTTACCGAACAACTCCTCCTTAGCACGAATTATTATTTAATCCACTGTGTATTGCCGAACAGCCCTAAAGTATTACGAGTGATGAGGTACACACGGATATGGCCGCCGCTATGTAAATAGATTTGTAAGCTAGAATATACTAAACCGTCTGTCCAATGAAATCATGAAATGTAAACAAGAGACAACAGCAGTTCTTAACATTTATTTCTAAATAAATATTATATCATCTTCATTACAATAATACTAATTTTGATCATGAATTCTCCATTGAAATTTTTTATTTAAAATTTACATTCTAACAATTGACAAACAATTATAACATGTGATGCGACAATTTCTTTTTTGATTGTTAATTATGCAACGTTACAATATTAGCGCTTATTCTACATCATTGCAATTGATGTTATTTAAGTATTTCAATTGTTTCCAGATGAGAAGTTTCAGAAGACAAGCTGAAAAACTGAAAAAGGAATAAGTATATATATATAAAATGGCCAAAAGGACCTAAAATGCCAAGCAACAGCTAACCTTGACAACGAAAGGATAATTTTAAAGAATATCGTAATGTCCAGGAAAAATGTCAAGAAATATAATTATCTTTTGTTTAGGTGCGAAATATATTATTAAAATGTCAAGCTAAATTTGACATCTCTTAATCTCTCGTCATTCCTTCTCAAGCAGTATAATTATTAAAATTTCCTCTACAATGTTTGTTTAGGTACGATATTTTTTTTTATCAGTCAATTTCTCTTTGTCTTAAAGTTTACAATAAATAATGGAAAAGGTAAAATCTCAATAAATATCATAGTTTCTCTCAATCTGTTTGGTTAGTTACAAGATAATGTTTGTTACATTTGACGTAGTAATATACTGTCTGAAATATCTTCATCGTATAATAAAATTTTAAAATATTTTGAGAGCATGAGATCTAAGAAAAATCGGAATGTAAGGCTTGAAAGTGACTGAAACTGTATAGTTGCTTGTTCTTTTGGGTTTTCAACTTTTGATAGGGTTTATCGGATTAGTTATAATTGGAATTGTATAGTGGGGTATAAAATCTTACACATGGATTGTGAAGTTTTTCTATTATTGATTAGGGTTCCTCATCTAACTTTCTTTCGTTTCTTTTTTCAAATAACTAGCTTTTTTTCTAACTATAATTATCAATTTAATTATCTAGTGTTCTTGAAGGTTTTGTCTACCTTTATTTATTTTCTCTCTCACCTTTGCCTCTCCTACATTCACCTCTGCCTCCGATTTTTCATCGATAAGCTCAAGTAGGAGGTACCCAAATAGTTAATCAAGTAGTCAATGATTGGAAAAAGAAATGAGAAAAGGTTAGAGAGATAGCTAGGTGCTCCTATTGATAATTATTGATATTAAGCAATACAACAATTACTCGGACAATTTTGTCCCTCAATTATCTTCTGGATATGTTTTTATTTTCCTTCTGTGTTAGCATGGCTCTTAACGACTATTTTTTAATTATTCAAATTTTATAATTTGTTGTCCTCAACCTTTGAAAGCAAAAATTAGCATCTACCTCTGAATTTAATTTGCGGTCAAGCAGAAGAAAATTACATGAAAAAAAAGTCAGTTCAGACTAATTCGCGTAAAAGAAAGAAATAAAAAAAAACAGTCTGATTCGCTACTCCACTTAGAAGAATTGTTGATTTGTTAGGAGAAAAAAAGAGATCAACTACTAAGTATATAAATATGTACCGTGAAATGGATCACGTGTCGTGTCGTACTATGACTAAATTTGGAAGGATGGTCATGGCACATGAATGGTCATAGTACATTAATTACGGCATGACATGACTTGTCAGGTTTGATTGTGTTTAACTATTTTTTCATAATTTATGTTAGTTTATTTAGGATTCACCATTCAATTAAGATCTAACAATCCTAATTATATATGACCAAGCGTGTTGTTGTGTTGTGACTAAATCTTTTGCGTGATGTGCCTTGTCATGTCAAATTTTCGAAGGGTGGTCCTAACACAGGACATACGAGTCATAGCACGTAATCGGCACATGTGCCTTGACGGAACCATATTATGCCGTGATCTTTTTAGATTCCTATATACTACTTTGCTCTGATTCATCAAGAAAAAAAAATTATACTCTTGTTAATATTTTGTGTCTACCCCTGATTTAAATTCTAGATCCGCCCCGCTTCTAATTACACGGATAATAATTATTTGAGATAAGTATCTGCAAAAAATTTG
Source organism: Carex pumila (assembly GCA_033356055.1). NCBI lineage: Eukaryota > Viridiplantae > Streptophyta > Magnoliopsida > Poales > Cyperaceae > Carex > Carex pumila. Next base: position 322,936 of record JARJHM010000088.1, read on the forward strand.
CTCTTGCGTGATTCTATTTTCTAAAATTTATTCTCATGATCTTTGTCTTTGCTCTGAATGCGTTGAACGAACTTACATCTTTATTTGGCAGGAATAGAGCTGTTGAGATTTGAATCTAGTTTAGGGGCTTGTTAGTAAAATAGGAATATAGAGAAGTCTAAGAACTTATTTGCAAGAATGTAACCTCTATATAAACTCAAAAGATCAATAAATAAAGAACGATGACCTTCAAAAAGTTACATCAATGAGAAATAATTGTTACTATAAAAGAAACATTTAATTAGGACTAAATTTATCCAAAATATTTAAAAATTTCTAGACTTAAATTTGGTAAGAAAAAAAAAACCACTACATAGTTGGTACCAAAAACTGTAATTGAGTTTAATTGAAATAATACAAAGTTTTGACAGTCAGATGCATGTCAGTGAACAAGAACATATTGCATCTTCTATTCAAAGGATCAATTTTGAGTTTATAAATATAATTAATCGTAACAAATGCATATTGAAATCCAAAGAATTTGGGAAGAAAAGAAGGATTACACTTTCGTCCTTCAAATTCCGCACGACTTTGAAAATCCAGTCATAGTTCGTCTGTACTCCCTCGACTAAACATTGTTTTTACTTTCATGTTTCGTACTTTAGAGGAAAAACTGTGGTCAAATTTTGAAGGTGAGTGACTAAAGTTTAATTTTTAGGTGTATAGAATATTCAATCAAATTCGTATTTGTTAATTCAATTCGTTATATTTCAAACTAAAAGATTATTCTTTCAGTAAATCAAATCTTAAAAGTATCACTACTTACCATTTTGATTTAAAAAAAATTAAGAATTAACCTTTTATATCTAATGTGATCAATTCGAATTGGTTGTGTGTTTAAAAATGGTTGAAAATTTTGTGGTTTCTGAGATGACATAAATGTTAATATCAATATTAATAAGAGTAGAGCTGGGGTGTTCTTAAGCTCATCAATCTTTTTTGTGAATTTAATTTTAGAATTTGTCACAATGATGTCAAATAATGGATTCAGATTGTTGAAATATATCTACTTCACTAGTGATACTTTTATATGTCAATGTAAGCTTTTTAATTAATTTAGTATAAAGTCAAGTGTTAATAAAAAGTTATTTTTTTATTGCTTACCTTTATATCAAATTAATTTGATCTTCTTCTTTTTTATAAAAAATTTGACATGTAAATGCATCACCTATGAAGTAATTGATTTTAACAGTTTGAATTCGTTGTTTAGAGTTAGGCTTGCCAAAGAGATTGGTTATTTTTATTTTTATTTTTATTTATTTTTAAGAACAACAATGATAAAAACAATTAAATTTAGGGAATTGACATCATGATTTTTCTTAAAAAGAATCATTAGTACTGAATAGACTACCCAATAGTCTATTCAGTTCTCTTCATGCCATAATTGTTTTTCATAGTATTATGTCAAATAAAATAGTAAAATTGGGGTTCTGAACAGACTATTCGATACCTCCTTAGACGTATTGAACACTGTGCAGTACTTATAGTTTTGTAAAAAAAACAAAAAAAATCATATTAGTTCCCTAAATTTAATTTTTTTAATTATGGTTTAAAAAAAAAAAATCAAATGGCTCGGGGAGTTTAAGGCCTTTTGTGAGCTTTAGAGCACCCTAGTTTTACTCAATAATCAATGTTCATATCACCTATATTCAATGATCTAGATGATAATACTAATACCATGTTAATTTTATTGACGGTATGTGTTATAATTTTAATAACGATACTATTGTATATCAATACTTTTTTTATGTACACTAGTTTCTCATACAATGATGTGGATTTTTATCTACTTGTAATCATAAACATGTACATATATATGCATACATTTACACACACATATATACACATATATATCCGAATTTTTTTTAAATACCATAATAAAAAAATTAAATCAAAACACATCCGTTTTGGGGGGAATTCGACATTCACCAATTTACCGCAATAACAATACTATCAAATTATGATGCTTAATTAATAAAATCCAGTCTGTTTATGGTAATTTCTTTTCAAATAATAAAATATAAACGCACATTACAGGAGGGGATACAATGCATCTAAATAAAATATCAAAACCTTACTGGGACACAGTGGGTGGCCTAAAGGAGACCAAGACAGGATGCAGAAACTCCGTTACTCCAACAATGCACCATTCAACGGAAGAGCGCCACGTAAGCAACGCGCCATAACGAAGGCAGCTACGGCCCACGTGGTACACCCCACGTCAAGTCAACTGAGGATAAGAAATGGGTGTTGAAACCAAAAGAAACAGTGTGTGTGATGTGTAATGTAGCAATGTACATCTCCCCTCCCTTGTATTTGCTCATTGCTTCTATTCTATATCCCATGCACAAATGCACTGGTGCACCCCACCTCACCTCAACCGCTGTGCTTCATTTATGTCTCTTCTTGCACCGCACGAACTAAAATTGATGAATGCAAGTGCTCTGTTCCATGCTCTTGACATATGTGATTGACGATCGAATCGCATAACCACTAAGCTCTTCCAAATAAATAATTGGATGAGAACTCGTCTGTTTGATATATGACCCGCAACCAAGTCATTATTCGAGATTTATTTTGTATTAGAACGGAGGCAGTAACCATTTCAAATAAATGAATTTAGTAATCAGAGTAGAGCATGCATAAATAGACTGAAGTCGGAGGCATTTTTAATTTACTAATGTTTAGTCAAATTATTAAAAAAGAATCAATCTTTAATTACCGTGGAATTACATATTAAAAATTCAATTATATTTTTATGAAATTTTAAATTAAAACGATGAACTCTGTTTTTCTCACTCAAAAATAAAATACAAAAAGAATGATATACAAACTAACCATTTATTTTTATGAAAGAATGGGACCAGTCAGATGACTGATTTAATCTTACACATGCATCTGCCCGGAAATACAAGTCAATAATTTGTTTTAGAAATGTCAGTGTCTATATAGTTTTATTTATTTTTAGTATGGATTAACGGATGGATTAATTCAACATTTTTTTTGTATTTTTAAATCCAACAATAAAATTTTCTTATAAAACTTATATATATTATGTATAAATTACCATGAACTTTGATACAAATTTTACTGTCAACCAAACATTTTAGATGAAATATAAAATAACATGCAGATTATGTGAAATTTAATGTCCCATAAAGCAATAGTGCTGACAATAAGTTTATATATTTTTGTTCTTATTTTGAATTTTATAATTACTATCAAGACTATTTAATTGACGGTCATCGTATCTCAATCTTTTGTGTTTCAACTTATCTTTTGTTTGACTATTTGTCCTTCACTAATTAGGGTAATATATATATATATATATATATATATATATATATATATATATTTGACATCATTGAGATAATATGTCAATTCTAATTATTGCTCTAAGAATGATTAAAGAAAATGACACAAGACAATGTTATTGTCAATATATTAAGTACTGTATTTACTGTGTCTGTTATTAGACATTTTGCTTCCCGAGATTCTTTTTCCATTCCATAAATGATATTAAATGCCCATGTAATTCTTAGTCTTAGCCGTTTAAGTTTTTCAGTTCAACCCAATTACCAAAAATAGTTAAGGATGCATCATCAATTTCCACACAAAAATGCTTACAGAATATCTGATAAGAACATATCCGGCGCCGTACGAGAAAGTTCGATAAGACGTATCGAGAGGGAAGTGGAAGAAATGAATCCCGGACAAAACAATTGAATAAACATTCTAGAAAAATATTTATCATACAAGAACAAGGTCAAGAAGTGTATATATATTATATTATATAATAAAAGTATAGTAAAGACTAAAGAGCTCACCTTGCACACGGTGGAGCTTAGTGAACTCCTTTGAGATCAATTATACACCAACGAGAAAGAAATATCGACGATGAATTAACCGTGAGATTGAAATCAAACGAAGGAAACACATCAATCGTCAGATAGAGATCGAACGGAGGAGAGTTGAGGTGTTATTGTAGATGATACTGTTCATCTACAGTAATCGGGACATCCAAAATTATATATCTATAGATAGATATGGCCCCGTTGGGTGATGATTAATTTTGTGGGAACAGGAATAATTAAATATGAGAATATGAATATTAATTTGTGACATTTGTAAGTTTTTGAATTTATAGAAAATTTAGAATATAGGAGTTCGATGAATATATGAGAATTTTTTTTGGAGAATTATTTGTTTTCAAGAAAAATGTAATGTTAAAATCAGACTTTATTAAATGTGTTGATAATAATTATTGATTCAAATTAATATATTTATACATATCATATTCTCAGAAATACTAAAGGAGTGAATTGGTATGTTTGTATATATCATATTTTTTTGAATAGATGAGTGAATGAATTGACTATACACTGCAAAGCAACATATATTGTACATAATTTAATTGTATTATGATAATGGATGTTGCTTGGATTATATTAGCCGTTGCAATAGAAACTTAGAGTTAGAGTTAGCTCAATATATCTCAAATTAAGTGTTGCTGGTTTAATTATGCTTGTTTATTAATTTGTTGTATTATGTTAGTTTAATTAATTATGCTTTCCTTAATTAAAATTTTATCTGTATTTAATTATCTTGGATGTTACGTGTATGATAATGGTTTTGTCTTCAATGATTGAAGTTTTTTTCTTTTGAAGGTTCGTGAATGATTAAAGTTGACATGTAATTTAAATTTGTTTAATTAAAATTTTGAAAGCTTTATCAGTTGGGAAAAAAACGGAGGTCCAACTGGATATTTTTTTCATCAAAAAATTAACATAGAGAATGGTAATACAATTTTTTGGGTATTAAGAGGAGAAATAAAACGAGTCTATATACCGAACGGTTCATCAGAGAAGTTATTAAAAAAAAAATGTAATTTTCCGGAATTAAAAAAAAATTACGTAAAGCTATATAAAGTTATAGTTCCTGGAGCGAAATAGGAAGTTTGTGGATGAAAATTATCGGAATATTGCTGCAAAAAAAAGGAACAAGTGATCAAATAAATGCAGGAGACGCTCAGTTTTGTCATATGGAGAGAAAGGTGCAGAAGAGTCTTTACTTATAAAGAAAAACTGATGACACTGCTAGTTATAGAAACTAATCAGGGCATTTCAATGTGGTTCAGCATTAGACAGAGTAGTAGTGCAGGTGTGTATGTTTAATCTCTTTTCTTTTTTATTTCTTACTTTCCACTTTTTTTCTTTTTTTTTTTGGTAACAAACTAATATTTTTTGTGTCTTTATCGATCAATGGAATATGGAGAATTGATCTCCAATTTCTTTTTTTAAATAATAATTAATTATAAAATTTTATTTAACATCACATAATGAGAAAAAAATATGATTCTGTTTCTGAAGTTGTACGGAGTCTAATAAAGTATCTTGCAACGTAGACAAATATTTATCATCCATGGATTAAGGAGTGTATGCAGGGCTGTAAAAGAGCCGAATTTGAGCGAGTTACTCTCAACTCATACTCAATTCATTTACTAATTAAACGAGTCAACTCGAGTTGGAATGTCAATAACGAGTTGTAAAGCCAACTTGAGTCCAGCTCATTACCAACTCGAGTTGGCTCATAACTCGTAATTTGACTAGTCAATTTTCTTAATTATAGTTATATACTAGTAAGAGTTTATCTAAACAAAAACAATTCAAATGATTTAGTAAAAAACTATATAAACACAAACAATTCAACATATAATTAATGAGGTTGGCTATTCTACTTCCATTAGCATATGTCCACATATGCTTATAACCCATTTTTGCGTTTTCAATGTCCAAATGGTCGATCTGAACCATTCATCTTGTTTTCCATATTAATATGTGCTTGGATACAAAATTTAACATTTTTCTGAATTCTTTTACTATTTATTAAGCCACTTTGAAAATTGTTGATCCAACGGTAGCTTAACAAAATAGTAAAATCAGCAGCCACCGTTGGATCAGCAATTTTCAAAGTAGCTTAATAAATAGTAAAAAAATTCATAAAAATATAAAATTTGGTCTTCAATCACATATTAATATGGAGAACAAAATGAACGGTTCCAATCAACCATTTGGGCATTGGAAATGCAAAAATGGGTTATAAGCATATGTGGACATATACTTATGAAAGTAGAATAACCAACCTCCATAATTAACAAGACAACTAATAAAATAAAAAATCCAAACAACAACTTAGAAGTCATTTAGAAGGGCATGAGATTTATTGTGACTAATCTTATATAACTCGAGTTATCAATAAGTGAGTTGAGGTATGCTCAAACTCAGCTCAATTATTAATAGTCAACCAACTCGAGATTGAATTGACTTGAATTTAAATGAGCGAGTTAAAGGAATCAGTTAGCGAGCGAGTTACGAGTTTGGACAATTTTTTACAATTCTAAGCGTACGTGTATTCATTGCAAAGTTTTCCACACACATTATTATAATAGTTTTCTACACACATTATTATGATAATAATATTATTGCAAGTAATGCTTTGAGTCGATATTTTGCCTAACAATATCTGACACATCAAGTATCAATAATGATCTCAAAAAATATCACTAAAGTTCCTTCCAGAGTTTGATAGTGTGCGTCATTCACAGCTCATGGAATTGATCACCACTGTCTTTTCAGATAACTAATTTTCAAATGGTGTTGTCATTTTTTTTAACGATGGGGTGAAAATTGAAATCGCCCCCAATGATATTGTACTACATAATTAACTTTTATTGAAATCTGTCATTAATTTAGATTTAGACTTCATGATTCCATTAGCGACAACAATGAGCTATGTTTTTATTAGCGGTTCTTAAAAAAAAAAAAAAACCTGGTAATGGTGTATGCTGACGAAATATGATTAATATTTGTGTACATATATTTTTAATATATTTGTATTGAAAAAAATCATTTTGGTATATGTTTCTAAAATCCTAATATACTACAATTATTTCTCCAATAATACACGGGCTTTTAAACTTTTTAGCAAATTACCAGGGACGTTTAACGGTTTCCTAATTTAGGATAAGCTTGGGGGGCTTTCATGTAAAAAGCAAAGCGAAAAACGACAAGAGTTTGCATACGAAATGAATGCAGTGCGTACGGCGGAGCGCCACTTGGCAGTGGCATCACGAGATCCGGAGTCCGGACCTCCTTTCCATATCAGGTCAGTTCGGGACAGTACGACGTGGGTCCCGCCAGTCTTGTCGCGTTCCCCTGTTCAGTGCGTTTCCTCTGAGATACCTCATATTTAGCGTGACCGACGTGTCCGGTTCCTATTCGGGAAAACCACAGGGGCCATTATTATTTCAGCTTCGAGTTTCGGGGGAAACGTATTTGAACGGTTAAGATTTTCCAAAAGGTCACGAAAAATATGAGATATCTCAGAGGATCTTTCCACAACCATGGGGCCCGGTCCCCTTGTGTGGCGTGACTCGCGGGAAAGCACGATCCCGCCGCGTGTGCACGGAGAGGGGTTGAGGTGGTCGCCTGGATTGATTTGCGCCATTCCCGTGGGAAGATTAGATATCTTCTCTCGACTCTGACCCGAGCCAAATTTTTGGGTTCATTCCTTTTGAACCGGGTTAGATCAGTCTTTTTGAGTGGACCCGGTGCACCATATGTATGCCTTTTAAACTTGTTATGAGCTTGTGTGTTTGGAGTTAAATAGACCCTCAGACTCGAAATAATATTTTTATTCGAATTTCAGATTGTGACTTGTATGTTATTTGTAGAATTTTCGTTGTATTTCTAAATTAAATATACTTGCGGAAAATGTAGAACAAAAATTATAGAACTCTGCTATTTTATTAAAAATGGTTGGGATCAAGCCATTTAATTAATTGTCTATCCAGATCCGTGACTTCTGGACTGATTTTGAAATAATTTTATCTGAGTGTTTAAATACCTCTATTTTTAGTGTCTTAATCATACTTTTATTTTAAAAACTTTGTTAAACTTTAAACTAATATCTCAAACTTCCAAATAATACTGTTAGATATGATCTATATTATTTTTTACGCACACGTAAAAGATTACAACATTTTAACCTTGTTTTTACTGTTCACAATAATTTACAAATATGCACCGATGTGTGTCATTTTTGGACGTTGATTTTTCAACTATTAATTTATATATAAACAAAATTGAAAAGTATTAATTTTTTATGAGCATATAAAGATAATAATATATAGCATATCTAACTATTTTTTTATATAAGGAATTTACAATTTTTGTTATTATAAAATTAAAAAGTAGAGGCACAATAGAGACACGATAAATAAAAGTATTTGAACCTTTCTCATTTTGTTTATATGTTTTGTTTTCATATTGTCCCAATGAAATTGTTCAATTATTTGAGAATTTAACTTAACTAAAATTAATTTATCATAGTTAGTTTAAATTTTCATTTAACCACCTTTTGATCTTATACAAAATGATAAAATATATATATATATATATATATATATAGAGTAAGGCTTGGGTGCTATGGATAGCATAGAGGGCTATGGTGCTACGGCTCAATATTGGAGTTTTCAAAATCCTAACGGTTGATCTAAACCGTTCATCTTGTTCTCTATATTAATATGTGTTTGGAGACCAAATTTTATATTTTTTGAAATTCTTTTACTATTTTTTTAAATAGGTAGAAAATCAAATATCTGAATGGTGCATAATTTTTTTAGATCAAGTGATTTTCTACCTAGCTAAAAAAATAGTAAATTTTTTAAAAAATAAAATAAAATTTGGTCTCCAAACACATATTAATATGGAGAACAGGATGAACGGTTCAGACCATTATGATTTTAAAAACTCGAATATTGAGCCGTAGCACCGTAGCCTTCTATGCTATCCATAGCACCCAAGCCTTACACTCTCTCTCTCTCTCTATATATATATATATATTTTTGACGTATTGCTTGCAAATAAGAACGAGATTAATAAATACGATTTATCATCTGTGTTTTGAATTTCAAAAATATTAGAGAAATTAATGATGATGATAATTTCCTAGCAACAAAACACGTGACACTCAAAGCCTCCTCGTTTACATAAATTAATAGGCATTGTGATTTAAATTATTTCTATATATCTTCGAATTTACGGATGTAAACTAATTATATATTTTTGAAATACACTTTTAAATATAGCATTGAAAATATAAGTTTTGTAATATTCAAACATCCTTACAATGATGCTTCACATATTAAATGGATAGAGGTGCTTTAACTTTAAACGAATACATTAACTCCTCATATTCATCTTATTCCCATAAGGTGGCTCTTTGAATTTTATGCCATTATTAAATAGCTTGGAGCATGCTAAAGGCATTTTTGATGTGATTTAGCATGTTTGCTTAGAATTTCACACCAAAAACGTTTTGCGAGTTTTTTTTTATTGGAAACTGAAATCATGAGAAATTTTGATCCAAGACATGGAGAAAAGGGTTGTGTTTTGTGTGACCTACAAGTGTTATTTATTATTTTATTTATATCTCCCTAATTATATAAATTATATTAAATATGGTTTGTTGTATAAAAAAGAGTTTAAATTATTATTAAATAAGTAATAATAAAAACTGATAAAGAGTGCCTCTAATAATTAAATTAATTATTTTTGTCTACACTTGAATGTTAGTGATAATTTACAAACATGGTAAATATTTCATAATATTGTTCTTATTAATGTTTACTCCTTAGTTTAGTCTCCTATTGTGATATAATTTTAACTTAGCTTTACTACAGACTTTTAGCACACTAGAATGTTTGAATGTGGAAACATAATTAAATTAAATTATTAGAAATTTACAAACATAATTTTTTAAGTGTTATAATTTATAAATTAAAAAAACTTACTACAGGTCGGTATGTAAGATGAATAAAATTAAATTGTTTCACATGACAATATTACTATCTCTAAAAAAAACAATATTTTCCAAGATTATGAGTTTAAAATCCCAACTCACGTATTGTTAAATATTGATATTTTCACAGTGTTTCAAATTATAATTGCATACACTTGGTCTATACAATAAATCGATAAATTGTTTCCTTAAATTGAGTGTTTGGTAAATTTTTTTAGTCCTTTTAGATGAAAACCAAAAACTAGTAAAAAAGTAACGAGATGTAGAAAACAACAACAACAAAGTTTTTAGTCCAAACAAATTGTTGTATGATAGAAATAAAACCCATCCAGAGTCACAAAACTTGAAATTAGGGAAAAAAATATAGAGTCACAAGTCAGTACCACTGCCTTAAATTGATTAGTTGAAAAATATTTATAGCATAAATTCAATAAACTAGTACATGCATAAGAATCGACGTAAATCAATTGGTTGTTGTCTTAAAATCGAGTTGATTCTTATGCATGTAACAGTGTAAAAAATTTATAATATAAAATTTTCAACTAATCGATTTATTGGATAACTCGATTTAAGGCAAAATAACATACCAGTGGTACTAAACCAATCCAACTATGTTCCAACTAATTTACATTTGGATACTCCCAGAAAAATCAGAACAAGTCTTTACCTTAGTTGAAAGATTACATCGCAAATCACATCAATTCCTTAACAACAATATCTACTACATCTAAAAATTAAATCCTAACTAGCTGTGACATCTGTGACATCGCTGCCATAACCGTCGCCATCTTCCTCCTAGGCTCCTAGCCACACCCAACGTGTAATTGGCGCTAGCCCTTGACCAGTGCATGTTATATGCCCTCACCAGCAAAGGCAACCCCACTGTACAGTGCTGCAGTAACATTAAGAGCCCCAATTTCATGGACGGATGTTGAAAACCAAACAATTGACTTGAGAACTTTAGAAATAAAAATTGTTGTTAATGCCAGCTAGCGCTGCCGCTTGCCTCCTCGACAAGTGTGAAATCATTTTTCCTTTTACCATAAGCACCACTAGTGGTTTGCTAACGGGTAGGGTACGGGTACCTCGGGTATACCCGGGTCGGGTAGTTGGGTAGGACGGGTACGGGTAGGACGGGTAGTCGGATAAACGGGTACGGGTAGGTCGGGTAGGTTTTTACAAGAGTGTGCCCTGCCCGCCTCGGGTAACGGGTACGGGTAGTCGGGTAGGCCGGGTAGGGTACGGGTATTTTATTTTTTTTTTGGGTTTTTTTCGTTTTTTAATATTGTTTTCTCTGTTTTTTAGTTTTTTTTTTCTGTTTTTAATACTATTTTTTTTTACGGCAAAATAATTTTGAATTTTGAATTTAAAAAAAAACGGATAAACGGGTAAAGGTAGACGGGTAAACGGGTAAAGGTACATGGGTAAACGGGTGCGGGTACGGGTAAAACGGGTGTGGGTAGGCGGGTTTCGGGTACGGGTAAGACGGGTACGGGTTGGGCGGGTTTTTTTTCCAAATCCTTGAGTCCGGTCCGTCTCAAACCCGTACCCGTGTACCCGTTTACCCGCCTATACCCGGGTAACGGGTACGGGTCGGGTAAAACGGGTCATACCCGTTCGGGTTTTAGCAATTGTCTAAGCACCACCACCGACTACTTCAAGTAAGTGAGAAAAATGGTACGGTGGAGTTTGTAGAAAATTTGATATGGCATGGCACGCAAAAGATCTAATTACAGCACATAATCACGCGAGTCACGTGTAATTTGAATAATTAGGTCTTAATTAAATATTGAATCTTGAATGAACTAACTTAAATTATAAAAAATAGTTAAACGTGATAAACTTGACCAGTTATGTTTGGACACGGCATGCGCATAGAACGGCACGGGCCACTGTTTACTTAGTCGCGGCACGGCACGAGATCAAAATCACGGCGTATTAGTCACAGCTAGTGTTGTAATAATACCCGTTAAGGGTATACCCTACCCTGCCCGCCCGTGTCCGCTGCTCGGGGTACCCGTGCCCGCGTCCAGGTATGGGTCGGGTACGCGGGGACGGGTAAAAAATGGACCGGACGGGGTTTTTTGCACCCATACCCGACTATACCCTACCCGACCATATCCATACCAGACTTTACCTTACCCGGGTACCCGTTTACCCTTACCCGTACTCGTACGAAACCATACCCGTACCCGACTTTACCCTATCCATGTACCCGTCTACCCTTATCCGTACCCGTACCTTTATACCCGACCCAAATTCAAATTTTCCATCAAACCCTTAATTTCTATTTTTAAAAATATGTTTTTTAATTTCTGTTTTTAAAATTCTGTTTTTATTTCTCTTTTTTAATTTCTGTTTTTTAATTTATGTTTTTATTTCTGTTTTTTCATTTCTGTTTTTAAATTTCTATTTTTAAAATTCTGTTTTTATTTCTGTTTTTAAAATTCTGTTTTTATTTCTGTTTTTTAATTTTTGTGTTTTAATTTCTATTTTTAATTTCTGTTTTTAAAATTCTGTTTTTTTTTATTTATATTTTATTGTTTCAAAGTAAAAAGAACACATAACAAAAACAGAAAAAAAAAATATTAGGAAAAAAAACGGACCTACCTGGACCGCCCTACCCCACAAGGGTACTGCGGGCACAGGTATAGAACGGGCAAGGCATGCTTTTTGAAAAAAATACCCGAGATACCCAGCCTGAGATACTGTTAGTTTGTAATAATCTAGAAGTCAATAATATGATAAATTATCATAAAGCTTTGTTCATGAATTGAATGTTTATTTATATATCATTTTGTTGCCTTGAGTATTATTGAATTTATGGATCATTTCGAGTTCATGACTGAAATTGTGAAACTCCATAATATAGATGATATATACTCTTAAAATGTCACTGACCAAGGTAATTAGCAGGAACACTAATTACCGCGATAAGGTTAGTATGTGGATTAAAAGATGGTTAAGTTTTACAAACCACGAGACACGAGATGTCATTTTAATCACATAGATACATGTTCTAGGAACATGGTATTTGACAGACTCCAAATAAAACATTAAATAGAATTGTGTTCGTGTCATTTATGTTTTATTTAATGTCACGTTCTACAGTATGAGGTATTTATCGTTCCCACTGAGAAATATGTATGTGTAATTGTTATCTACCGCTGTGCGTAAAAAGCAATCATAACGGTGGCTTTTCCATATGTATAGCTTAGCTGAGGAAGTGATAGTTTACTAAGAATGCTATTTGTCCATTGTATTTTATACGAGCTATAGCATCACTGGGCTCCTTGATAGAGTAAGATTATCTACTAGCGGTATAATTACAAGAGTAATTATATTCGATAATCTGCTCAAGATCAAAAAAAGATTCAGTTAGCAAGGATGACACACATCTAACTTGAAACTAATCTGATAGCTATGAGACAGAAGAACAGACACAAGTAAATAGTTTACTGGATCGTGATATTGTACATTACAGCATCATCTGTATAATTGGATGGTCATGATGTATTCTGCCAGATGTCTTTCATGATTATAGAAGTTAAAACAGTTTTAACTCTATTTACCAACATAACACAGATCCTATTGGGTCACACCATATAGGAGTTAATCGGAGAATCTTATTGCGATTGATTATAAATTGGTTATGATCAATAGTAAGATGGTTATAATTAATTATACGTGTTCTAATTAAATTATAAATGTTATGTAAAAATAACAAGCAAAAATATTGGTTAATTTATAAACATGTATGACACGTTGTATAAAAGTTAACCGGCTAATTTATAAATGTGCATGACACGTTGTATAAATTACCGAAACAACAACTGCAACAAAAATATATATAATTGTTCAGAATAATTATACGAATATTATTTGTGTTCGGGCCGAGGGCATTCAAGTCTTTTCAGATTCGTCCTTATCCGCATGACATGTCATCGATCCTATCCAGATGACACATCATCGATACTGAAACAAACAACCGTAGAAAATATATATATAACTGTTCAGAATAATTATACGAGCATTATTTGTGTTCGGGCTGAGGGTATTCGAGTCTTTTAAGATTTGTCCTTATCCGCATGACATGTCATTGATCTTATCCACATGACATGTCATCCTTATCCATTCAATGACATATCTTGTAAATAGGCCGAACTTGGAGGGCATTTTGGGGTTTTGGCAACTGACCCTAAACCCTATAAATAGGGGTGGAGGGGTAGAGAGAAAAATCACTAATTCACTTGTATCGTTTCGTGCAGAATCTGATAGCTATATGACAAAAGAACTAACACAAGTGAATCTTTTAGTGGATCGTGATATTGTACAGTACATCATCATCTGTGTAATTGGATGGTCATGATATATTATGTCAGATGCCTCTCATGATTATGGAAGTTAAAACAGTTTTAATTCTATTTATCAACATAACACAGATCCTATTGGGTCACACCGTATAGAAGATAATCGGAGAATCTTATTGATTAATTATAAATTTATTGTAATTAATATTAAGATGGTTAGAAATAATTATACGTGTTATAATTATATTTGTCATGTAAAATGACAAAGCAAAAACTAATGGATATAATTAGTTATAATTAACTATACGTCATTTAGAATGACAAACAAAAACACTAGTTAGTTTATAAATGTGTTTGACATGTTGTATAAAAATTACCAAACGAAAACTGCAGACGAATATAATTGTACATAACAATTATACATATTTAATTTGGATAGTTACTATTTACTATTCCTTTGGGTTAATGGATTTAGGATTCATTAAACAAATCCAACCAATATGAAATAGCAAAATCCAAATTGGATGCCTCTCCAAAACCGCCACAAAAGGGCATTTTGATAATTTTGGCAACTTCAGGGGTATTTCGGTCTTTTTGCGAACCTCCTCAAATGCCTATAAATAGAGGGGTATAGGTGAAAGAGAAAAATCACTAATTCACGTGTTAATCTGATTACTTCGTTAATTGGAATTTCTCTCTTTCTCGGTTTACGGTTTTTCGATCAGTGAATAGTGTTATACAAATTTTGCGGCATTTCAAATTTTGCTTAATAGTGAATCTGATTAACCGAAAGTTTGTGAATAGTGTTATTACGCCTTTTTAGGTGAATAGTGTTATTGCAGAATTCCGCGGTTTATAGTATTTCTGGCAAAAGAAATAAATCGCTCTCTGGTTAGTCCTGGTGGATAACCAATAGAGGTATCACACGTGCGATACTTCGAGTCGATTTCTTCCATGGTGTAGCTCTTCTCGCTTATCTACATTCCAACTGTGATTTGGAAATACGGTATAAATCGTTATATTAATCTATTTAATTGATAACTAGATTTAAAGTTTTAGAAAATCAATTATGGAGTAGATCTGTAAATAGGATTAAATGGATCTTCTTGATTCATTTAATCCGTAGCTTAAGTTAGATGTACAATTTTTGTTTTACTCTTTCTGCACCTTAAGCAAATAAATGGGTTTGAACCGTCAAAACCCCAACATACTTAATCAACCGGTTTGAACCGTCAAAACCCAACACGTACTCGTGCCCGACCTCTACCTATGCCCCTGCCCGAGTATACTCGGCCCGCCCGTGCCCTACCTAAGATTAATACACTAGTCACAGCACAACACAGCACGGCAGGGCACGTTTTTTCCACACTAACTCCCAAGTATGTGCAACAACCCTTCCATATAAATTTGTTGGTTTTTTACTACATTAATAAGTTATCATGGATCATCATTGACAAAATATCATTTTATCAAATTTAATGATCATATACAAATATAAATGAATACAGAGTTGCATGTTACCGATTACAATAAAAAATAATTGATCCTGACGTTATAACATTTTTCTCAAACCATTAAATCGAACAAACAAAAACAAAAATACTTGAAAATACATAAATTAAGACAAAGCACAAACCAAACGCATAATACACTAACTTAATGGGAAATTGTTCTATTAGGCATCCATCGATCAGCATGGATGAACTTTTTTGATGCAAAACTTGCACGCTTCTCCTGCTAAGGATGTGGATCCATGCCACTTCACCTGATTAGCAATTGCTGATTCAGGGTTTGTATTTGCATATTCAACTAGAGTATATGATATTTGGTGGAGTTTTATTGTTCCAAGTCTGCCACCCCTCAATATTAATCAACCTATCTACAAAAGACTCCGCGTGATTACAGAACGAGCGTACCGCTTTCATTAGTGTCTTCTGAGTGTTAACGTTGTGCCTTCTTTATACGACAATTTTGAAAGACAATTCCAGTTGTAGCATCCAATTTTGAGTGCTCTGTTGAGATTATGACACTATTTATTATAATCATTATTTTTAGTGGAATTAAATTTCAAAATTCAGGAGACAACTGGCCCTCTGGATCTTATTAATTGTATCTGTCCTGATTACATCCTTGGTATATAAAGTATTGCGATTTAAAAAAATATATAATATTTAAAAAGAACAAGGAGGAAATATAAACAAATTAAATTTCAAAGGAATAAGAGGCGCTAGCTTTGATACATGCACAGTGAATTCGATTAAAGATTTTTTCTGATCATTTTTAGTCGGATAAATTAAATAGAATAGGGGAATGATTCTGCCAAAAATTGTCGTTAGCCTGTGATAGAAAAAAACAAAAATCAAAAGTTAGCAATTTATTGGAAAAAAAATCCAATATTAGCTGGTAGACAGTACACGCGTAACATCTAGGAGCAATGTTCAAAAATAACGAGAAAAGAGAGATAGCATAAATGACTAGAAAAAAGTTTTAAAACTGTTATATTTAAAGATTGAGAGTTTTATTTTTTTCTCGTAACTTCTCAGTTTCTATAAAGATTTTCAAAATTATTTAAAAATAACACTGGTTGAACTGCCAACTTTTGATTTTTTTTGTTTAAACTCTAACTTAAAAATATTCGGATGATTCTGTAGATAAATTCTAAAATCATGTAATTACATGTGAGAATGTGACTACTCTTAAAATATTGTTCTACCTTATAGAAAAATATTTCGGTATGACCTTGGCTATGGTAGCGCAGTTACCGATTTTTCCAACTAATACGGTGTACGATCTAAATAAATTATACATAACGGGGCACACTAATTTTAACATCTACTACCCTTTTAAATTAAAACATTCTATAATTAAATGCCAAATTTGCAAGAAAATATATAAATATTGACGGTCGTAATCTGATTGAAACCTGTCAATATTTAAAATTAGAAAGTTTGATCAATTTTTATCTTAAAAAATAAACAGATGTTTTTTTGTTTTGTTTTGCAAGTTCAGTTCAACAAATAATGGTGAACCGGATGCAGCTAGCACCACAAGGAAAAAACCTATTGATTTTCCACTTGATAGGCAATGAATCTTCTTTTTCCCATACGGATGTTCCCTTGAAATGGACTCGGCCTATGATAGAGAAAGCGAGAAAGTAGGAAAATAAATAAAGTTGCAAGAGGTTGTTGAGGTGTTGTAGCATGGTAGCTTTATTTTTTATGGGCCACATCCCTGGTTTTATTCTCTCTCTTTGCTTCGCCTAGGCTGTCACCTTATTCCCATCATCCATCCTAACTATAGTCATATCTTATCCTTTTCTTATTTGGATCCTCTGTGATCTGACATCTGGCTACTTTCTATGCTTCCAACTTCTTTCTTATTTTATCATATACATGTTTTAAAGTAGATCTAGAGTATATAATTTCAAAATTTATCAAACTGCTTTCAAAAAACGAATTTAAATCACTGAATGTTAAAATTGACAAGCTGAGTAATTAGACTCCCAATCTTCTACTTGAGTGTAGGAATTTCCTACTCTTTCAGTCACTGTATGGGGGCCGGTCACTGTTGGTCACTTTTAATTTTTGAACTTCGGACCCGCACGCGGTGACGCTGGGGGCAGGAAATTCCTGCCCTCAGGGGAATAGAGGATTTGGTTCTGAGTAATTAATGTGTTTATATGTAGAATTTATAAATTAGTTTAGTATCTAACAAGAAGGTTGATAAGTTAATTTTAATATTTTTATTTTTCATAATTATATGGCATCTTGATTTTATATTAAATTAATTCAAAAAATTATAAATTTTGTATATAAACACTTTATTCGTAAAGTATGTCAGTTTCAATAATTTAGATTTATCATTTAAATCCAAACTACCAGATTTTCATTTGAAGTTCATCAAATTTATTGATGAGCTCAAGAGTACATTATATGAAACTCCATATTTCATTTTGTTTGTTTCATATTTGACGCTTTCATTTTTCCTCATAATTTGGACTCGCTTTAGCAAAATTCCACGAGTCCAAATAGCAAAGAAACAAATAAAAACAAAATTTAGGGAGCTTAGGTGCCGACATTTTTATTTATACCATATTCTAAAAAAAATAATAATAATAAAAAAATAAAAAGCTCTGATTTTGAAAGATTTTCAAATACATCCAGACTGTCAAAAATACTTGCGGCTTCAGAGACGAGATCTGTCAAAAACCACTGCGGCCCCCCAATGTAAACTAAGAAAACCCCAAAATTTGATTGATTCGTTTGATTTTATAATAATTGTTCAATAATTTTCAGAAATAGAAAAAACACAATAATTTCTATATTTATTAGAAATAATTTTTGAACTGGGATCAATAATTCAGATACAAAATATTTTTATTTTATTTTTTAAGTAACACACTAAGAAATAATTTTTTTTTACAACCTGAAAAAATCATGCCTGAAAAATGTTCTGCAATTCTTCTAGTATATATAAATTATAAGATATTTTGTTTCTTTTATTTAATTTTCTTTTTAACATATTTAAATTTTTAATTATTCTTTCTATTTCTGAAAAATATTAAACAATTATTATAAAATCAAAATAATCTAATCAAATTTTGGATTTTTTTGTTTTGTTGGAGACTGCAGGGTAGGGGTGAAAACGGAGCGGATAATGCTAATACCATATCCGCATCCGTCGGATAATGAGCGGATACGGATACGGATATGGATACGGATAGTAAACGGATATCAAAATTCAAAATCAAATCCGTCTTAAACGGATACGGATATGGAACGGATAGTCTACGGATACGGATTCGAATATGGATATAAAACGAATGATGGTCGGATAATTAAGATATATGAACTTCTAAGATACAAATATTAATTAAAATATTAATGAACTTATAAGAGATGAGAGATAATCTATTCATATATATATATATATATATCAAATAAGTATATGGTAACAAAAGATATTGTGGTGTAGTGGTTTGAAGCTTAGTCTAAAGGCATTGAGATGGGAGGACATGGGTTCAAATCTCACTTATAGCAAATATTTATTCCTCTTTTATATGAGTCCGACCAAACTATCTGAATCCGGATATCCGCTCCGTATCCTATCCGGATCTTTTATGAATTTCCGAAAATTATCCGAATCCGTATCCGAGAATTATCCGAATCCAGATTATCCGGAATCAGATTATATCCAGATACAGAGCGGATATCCGCCGAATAATCCGGCTCCGTTTTCATCCCTACTGCAGGGGCATTGGGAGGCCCCTCCGTCTTTGAAGCCGCATGGATTTTTGGCGACCCGAGTGTTTTTCGAAATCTTCTAAAATTATGGTTTTTTAGTTTATTTTCTTGAGAATATGTATAAATACAAATTTCGGGCTTAGGTGGCACGACTCACGAGAGAGATGTATAACTTCGTTTTCAGTTTGAAATTGATATTCTAAACATTGAATGCGTACTATCACCAAACTTAAATGAAAACGATTGCCCAAGTGCAGTGATTTTCACCGTTGATGTAGTTTTCTTTTATGGGTGTCAACTCGATCAAAATTTTCTTTTTCGTGCATGATTGCAATATATGTAAGCAGATATTTGAGAGATTCGTCATGTCTGATTTTGTGCCTTCGCAATTGGACCCGTATTTATGAACCAACGTTTTAAATTCGTGTATATTTATGCATGTAAGAATTACAAAAAGCAAAGAGCTTGAAAACAAATTTAAAGGAAGGGCACTTATCTTTTATATTTAAGAAAGAATTTGATTACACGAAAATATATGAATTGAGATAAAACATGAGTTTAAATTAAAAACAATTATGCACTCCAAAAAATGAACTTTAAAAATCTGTTATCTATTTTTTTTTTTTTTTTGGTTTTGAAATTTGAAGACCTAAGTCAATAACTTCAATTCTAGCAATTGTGAAAATCTGGATTATTGATCTGTGGCAGCTATAGAAAAAAAGAAAAAGAAAATATGTGTATCTCTTATTATTCGGTCATTTTTATTAATACCCTTAAAAAAATTAATTTTAAAAATTCCCCTACCTCTTTTTTTTTTTTTAAAGTGCCCCGATCGTCAGGCCCACGGGCGGCTCAAATCGGCACCAGACCGCCCGGGCCAGGGGCGGTCCGCTAGGGACTCTTTTTTTTCTAGAGAGATCTATATTTTGATTTAAATAATTTTGCGAAAAAAATATTTTCTTGTATGTCAAAAACAAGACATTTGATATATTTACGAGTGAAATGTTGTAACTCTTTATAACTTTGATTTGATTTGATTTATAACTCTTTATTGCCTCAATGATGTCAACTTTTTTTTTTAGAGAATAATTGGAGAGTGAGAGAGAATAATTGTATTATTTGATTATTGTCAATGTATACCATTTGCTCGGAGATAAGCAAACAAACACAATAAATAGTAAATGCATTTTAAAATAATCATATGAATAATTCTTGAATAATCTTAGGCCTTTCACTAAACAAAATACCTATCGTTGTACATCTACCATTGAATGAAAACTTAAACTGCATTTTTGAGGCACTAAACGGCATTTTTTCGAAATTCTGATGCTTCGAATACCCCAGGGTGATATTTAGATCCGTCTCGCCCCCCCCCCCTTCCGAAAAGTCGTCACACGCAAATTCGACTTTCCTAGCCAAAGTTATGACTGTTTAAAGTTTTTTCGAAAGCTAAACTTTGGAAATTCAAAACTAACTGTAGAAAAACCCAAATAAATTGAAATTTATGTCAATTCTGTGTATTTTTGAATGCTTTACATGCTAGTGTAATCATCTTTGTATTTTGGTTCCTTTATCAATCCATACTTGCTAATTTACCAGCAAATGTCAAATTTGATGTTTTTAGTGCATTGCGCTATACCAGCGACCTTTGCCTAATGCTTGGCTACTGAGCTTGGACTTAGTATTAATGTAGCTAGTTGTCTAAAAAAAAGTTGACATCATTGAAGCAATAAAGAGTTATAAATCAAATCAAATCAAAGTTATAAAGAGTTACGACATCTCACTCATAAATATATCAAATGTCTTATTTTTTGGCATACAAGAAAACTTTTTATTCACAAAATTATTTAAATCAAAATATAGATGTCTCTAAAACAAAAAACAAAAAACAGAGGACCGCCCGGCCCTCAAGCGGTTTGGTCTCGGTTCTGGGCCGCCTGTGGGCCTGGCGGTTGGGGTACTTTAAAAAAAAAAAAGAGGTAGGGGCATTTTTTAAATTAAGTTTTTTTAAGGGTATTAATAAAAATGACCACTTATTATTATATATGAAGCACTTACAACATTTGTAAGTCACAACATCTTACAACAATTCGGTCTGTGATTTTCAAAGCTGAAACAGTCAATCCAAACCATTCAACATGATCTCTACAGTAAAATATGCTCGAAGATCAAATTATATATATATTTTTACAAAACTGTTATTTTTTCAGTGGTCCAGATTTGATTAAAAAAATAAGTTTTATAAAATATTTAATAAATAGTAAAAAAAATTCAAAATAAAATGTAAACTTTGATCAATAAGCACATATAAATACAGAGATCATGTTGAACGGTTTGGATTGACCGTTTAGATTTTAAAAATTATAAAACTAAATTATTATAAGATGTTGTAACTTACAAATATTGTAAGTAGATCCTTTCTCATTATATATATATTTTTGTAATTATATCAGAATAAATATATCGTGCATCTTATATGATTTTTATTGAGAATTATTCTTTGATTTGTGAAAAAGACAATATCCTCGTGATAAGAGCTTGTCCTTTTAAAATCCGGTCGTACATCCCTGATAAATATTTCAAGACTTGACTTTAACGTCATTATTTAAAAAAAAAAAAAACCTTTAACCTCATTGGAAAAAAAAAATGTATCAAATTTGATCATGATCATCTAGTTACACCAGTCAAACAAAAATCTAGATAAATTAGTTTATTTTTCAAAGTGGAGTGTTAAAATATCTTATGTTTTTTTTTATGTCTCATTGTAACTTATATTATTTATCTTTGTTTTTAAAATTTAAATCATGAATTCAAACCAATCTATATGATTTTTATATTTGCGTGTGCTTTGGAGATTAAAATTTATATATTTTTAACGTTATTCTATTATTTAAAAAATATTAATTAGTAAGTTTAAAAGAATATGAGGCACAAGAGACATAAGTATCCCAACTTTTTTCCTTTTCAAATATTTGATTACTGGAGCAGCTTCACGTTAGACAAGATTTAGTTATCCCTTTAACTGTTTAATAATAAATTTGTAGTTTGAGTTTTTTATTAGCACGATTATTTTACCATCGTAAATAAATATTAAATGGATATGCAATATGCTTGAAAACTGACACCCGATAATATACCTTGTATTTGAAAATCCGACTTTCGGACATTTTGTAGTTATGAAATCAAATTCATAAAAATTAAACACTAGGGATCTCTCTGCAAATTTAGCCGCCCTAACTAATCACCAAATTTGTGTGGTTTCGTTTCTAATACTGATGGTATCACTCATTCAATAAATGAATTAATGCAACTAATTGACTGTCAATGGAGAGAGATGACGACTTCTTCTCTACCCTTGTATGTAGAATCCATATCCTCTGTATTAATGTACTGTTTTGGAGTAAGAAATAGAAGTAAAGCTCCTATTTTATTAATTACAATTAGTTACAATTGTTCAAAGAATTTTGAGAAGGAATTCTAATGTGGATTACTGATGGATAAAAACAAAAACACAGAGAAACAAATGAGAAAAAAAAAGAGTAAAGAAAGATATAAATAGCAGTACAAGAAACAGCGAATGAAAATGTTAATTTCTTCTTGTCTATAATTCTTCAATCTTTATTCTTCATTTTTCATTATTTGGAAAGTTCTACCGAGTTTTAACTTTCTCAATCAAATTGTTGATTGTTTTATATTGCTCTCTGAACAATCAAGCACACATTATCTTACTGTTTGAGTTAATTTATGGACCAAACAATCATAATTCAAATCAGTTCAATACATGCCTATAACACACAGTGCTCTTTAATATTAGTGCGGACATTTATTCAGACGGTTCAGATCTTAACTCAAACTTTCAGTTAATGAAGAGGATATGAATTCTTATATAATGTACAATAGTTTTGATTAGGGATGTTCAAACGGTTCGGTTTGTTCAGTTTTCAACTAAACCAAAAAAAATTTAAGTTTAAATGGTTTGGTTGAATTTTTGAAATATCTCAGTTTAAATAGATCGGTTCAGTTTAGATTTTCAAAACCGACTAAACTGAACTGACCGAATTATATTGGTTCAAGTATGGTTTATATTTTGTTTGATTCAATAATTGCTTCCTTTCTTTCATTTTAATTTAAATATTTTAGAACATCTACATATTTTGTATGAAATTGATCATCATCAAGTTATGTATGAACATGTGTAATTTTCGTTAATAATAACACCAATAGGTTTACTTTTGTTTGAACGAACAAATCGAAATTTACTTCTGTTTGTTTGATTTAGTTCTTAATCGATTATAAGTTTAATCGGTTCAATTCAGTTCTATTTTTAAAAACTAAAAAATGTTTAATTTAATTATTTTAGTTCAATTTCAACCGAACCAACCATCTTACCCCAATATAGGGATGCAAATTTACCGTATCTCTCTTTATGAAAAAAAAATATACGGGCATCTATTTATGGGGGCCCTATCCTATGTAGTTATTGCACAAATTGGACGGTCTTTCTTACATTAAATTCTTGCAATCCATTAAACCATTTCTTATACCGTAATCAGGATAACGATGGACAATCCCAATGAACGCATTGTATTTAGAATTTACATCCCCTCAGGTTATCGGACTGAGTAAAATTGAATCGGACGGTCCAAAATTATTCTTTTTAACTTGGCATGGATCTCAAAGTACGGATAATGAGTTGGGCTAATATGACACTAGTGTTATATAAAACTAAATAACACCACATCTTAAACCCTTAGATCTGCTTTAAGATCCGTACAAAATAAAGTGTTTGAACAGTAAAAGCGGATATTACGGATCTTAAAGCAGATCTAAGAATTTAAGATGTGGTGTTATTTAGTTTTATATAACACTAGTATCATATTAGCCTAACTCACGAATAATACTATCTCTTGCGCCATTCCAACCCAGCACTGACTGAGAGTAAATCTGAGCCGTCCGTTCCAATTGTATTGAGTCATGTACCTGGGAGGATGCGGATCCATTTAGCATCCCCAATTATGGAGGCTTTCAGAAGATAATAAACACTTTGATTTTGATTTGACATGAATGCTGCTTCCTACGGTGCATGACTCTTGCTTGGGAGACCGGATGTACCCATGTCTCCACCCCACCCAGTACCCAGTACCCAGTACCCAGTACCCAGTACCCATCCACAGACCAAAGTTGAATAATTGATAGCCCTTTGTTTTGTCACCGTCCTCTCCATTTTCATTACACATGTCAAGTAGCCTGTAATTATTTATCAGACTTTTTTTTGTTTTTTTAAATTCCTTTTGGTTACGTAATCAAGAACAGTAACGGTTCAATTTAATGGAAAATTAAATACAATAAACTATAGGCCATTGAATGGGAAATTGTGGCATGTCTACAAGACGAAGTTGCTCATTGCGTCAGAGGAAGAGGAACCAAAGAAAATTCAATTATGCAAATAGTTAGGTGATATGCTTGAAATTGCAAGGTAACAAATGGTTAGTGGATATTCACTAATTTTATCAGATACTAATTGTCCAAAATATGATATCATTGACTCGATATTAAACCATACAACAACGATACTAAAGTGTTTTAATAATCAACCAGTACTGAACTTACCAATCGTAATTCTAACACTATCCTAAATTGAATCCTTAATTTAACTTTAATTACAATAATAATTTCAGAATAGAATAAATAAAATTTCAGAGAAGACAGTTGATCCAGATCTATATATCTCTATAAAAATTCAAAATTCAAGAGACAATTGCTTCCCTTAACACTCACTGAATCCACTCCTGACGACATAAACTCAGGACTATAGTATTTTAAAATAATTGCTGCACATGCCTATTTTTCAAAAGCACTGGATGGCAAATGGATCAAAACTAAAATGTGATCAGCAATTCATCACAGTACATCCTTTCAAAACCACTGGTTGTTTCTTCCATGAATCGGAACAAGCAAGAAAATGTCACCATGCTTCCTTTTGCCTCTTTGTGAAAGGCCATAACGTTCTGTTCTCAGTTCTTTCTTTTTAACTATATTTGCGGTATGTGGCAACTTGGTACCCAATCAAGTTGGAAGTCTTTTGTATATTTAAAACAGAGTCCGCCAAGAGCCCAAGACATTAATGATTTCAAACTAATCTATTTCATGTATTTCATGAATGATGTATCAAATTAAGTGGTTAAATAAAAATGTTTTTAAATTAATTTTAGTACAATTTTATTTATCATTTTTCAACAAAACAGATCGATATATTTCAGGAATAAGAAACAATTCATCTGATTACCAAAAATTTGTAATTAAGGCAAACGGGTCGAATCCAATTTGACCTGTTAAGCGTTAGCAGGTCCTATCAAATGCGTGCCATTTATGGATCAGACAGAAATAAATTTAATAATATTTGACCAGTGACCAGACTGAGCCAACGACATACAGGCTACAGCTCCTTTGAGCCAATGACGTCGTTATATATTATCAATACAAATCTAGTCATTACTCTTTAATTAAAAATCACAAGGGACCACATTGCATTAAGTGGGCCACTGAAAGTAACAACCGTTAAAGCAAGTCGAATGCTTTTTTTACAATAAATCGTCAACACTGGTTTATTTAATTTTAGAAGTATATGGTCATGGTTGGTTGTGGAGTAAAGTTAAACCGGATTAAATTTCTTACTTCAAGTTAAATCAGAGTAAGTTAATCGTATTTGGTGGAGTAAGCTAAACCACATTTTTAGATGGTATAAGTTACTCCGATTTAGCTCAAATCTTACTTCATCTTAAGCTGCCTAAGTTACTTCTCGTTTGACTCCTTAAACGTAGAGTAAGGGATTTACTCCACCTCTTACTCCACAACCAAACATGGCCTATATAATTATTGTTTTACCCATAAAATCCTAAAAAGTAAAAACACTAAGGATTCATCTATTACATAAAAAAGTTGTTAAGAACCCTAGCTTCTCAACGTTCCTTGCATCCAATTGTCCTATGCCGTTCAATCTACGCATAATATCATCATACAACTAAAATTTATCCTTCTTTTATATAAAAAAAATATTCAGAATATATATATATATAGAGAGAGAGAGAGATATGGGCTATCGTGCATTGCAATGCATAGGCTATGGTGTGCATTGGATCATAAATTACCGATTCAAAGTCCAAATGACCGATCCAAACCGTTCATCTTGTTCTCCATATTAACATGTGCTTGGAGACCAAATTTTATATTTTTTGA
The DNA here is from genome assembly GCA_033356055.1 of Carex pumila. Classification (NCBI taxonomy): domain Eukaryota; kingdom Viridiplantae; phylum Streptophyta; class Magnoliopsida; order Poales; family Cyperaceae; genus Carex; species Carex pumila. The sequence continues at coordinate 349,625 of JARJHM010000088.1, forward strand.
AATTTTTTTACTATTTATTAAGCCACTTTGAAAATCACTGATCCAACGGTGGCTTCTGATTTTACTGTTCCAAACAGTCACTGTTGGATCAGCAATTTTCAAAGTGGCTTAATAAATAGTAAAAATTTCCAAAAAATATAAAATTTGGTCTCCAATGACATATTAATATGGAGAACAAGATGAACGGTTTGGATCGGTCATTTGGGCTTTGAATCGGTGATTTATGGTCCAATGCACACCATGGCTTATGCATTACAATGCACCATGGCCCATCTCTCTCTCTCTCTCTCTCTCTCTCTATATATATATATATATGGTCCGCCTAATGTCCTAACATTATAATTTCAACCTAAGTTATAACGAGTCAGTTTTTGAAATTTCAAAGTCCGAATAACCGATCCGAACCGCTCAACACAATCTTCATATTAATATGTGCTTGGAGACCAAATTTTACATTTTTTGAGATATTTTTTTTACTATTTATTAAGTCACTTTGAAAATTGCTGATCCAACGATGCCTTTTGGTTTTACTATTGCTGTTGGATCCACTTATACTGTTTTTTTTGTAACATCTGATTACACCTTTTTCAAAAAATTTAAAGTCTAAACAGTCGATCCAAATTATTTAACATGATGAATATATTAAAATGTGATAGCAAATCAAATTTTATATTTTTTGCATTTTTTTACTATTTATTAAGTATTTTACAAAATCGTTATTTTCATACCATTTGAATTTTTGTACCCATCTTAATAAATAGTAAATAAATTTAAAAAATATAAAATTTGATCTGCAAAGACATTTTAATATATACATTATGTTAAACAGTTTGGATCAACTATTTGGACTTTGAAAATATAAAGTGTAATCCGGTGTCACCATTATGTTAAACAGTGGATCCCTCCCCATATATCATTATTTTCGGATGGTCATTATCCATCCGATAAGAAAATAATTGCAAGTTAATAATTTACTTCACCGTTGATAAGTTAATAATTTTCTCAACCATACTATTAACTTCACCGGTTGATAAGTTAATAATTTCCTTATTTTTATTTCACTATTGCTCACTGTACTTGCAAAATGTGTACGAAAGAGAATGAAACAATGTTTACGAATGTTTAAAATATTGGTTTCAGGAGGAGGAAAGATAATTATATTTTTGGATTAAACCACAGAAATTCTTTAATAACAGGTTGTAAGTTACTGTTCTTCTGATTTGATGATTCTTATGTTCGTATTGTTCATTGTATTCGAGCCAGCAAATAAATTAAATTCTCAGATAAATATAACCCTTTGATTGGAAAGGAGCAAAATCGCCTAAAATATGAAATAAAATCAGAATTTCACCTGTCACCTGATTAAAAGCAGAGACAACAAGAGAAATGATTTCACTTCATGTGACTTTTCGGTCCCCAAATTGTACCGGAATTTTCCGGCCAAAATCAAAGAATTTGACAAAAATCGTATAGAACAAAGAACACAAAAAAAAGACAATACGACCCCTCCTAACCCGCTCTTCTTCTCCTGTTTGTTCCGATCAAGATCTACCGTGATGGAACCCACCTCTCCTCCGTTTTTCTTTCTCTATGTTGTATAAGATGTTGTTTTAGCCTTTTATTTTTTGCAAACTGGAACCTTAAAAGGAAGACTTTGATGTAACATCTGTAATTTTGAAAAAAATACGAGTATAATTATAAAATCTCTAAAAAAGAATTTAATCTATGAAAATTATTTACCTGGTCATAAAATTTTAATTCAAATTCATATCAATTATATTCTTATTTGTTTTGATTCTGATCAGAGTGTTAAGGAAACTGTAATCGAATGACATTTAGGTTCCATCTGTTCTTATAAACAAACAGAAAAGTGAGCGTATCTCAATAAAAATGTGGTAGGACCAAATACATTAGTTAAATTTGCAACCTTATCTTTATAGTTTATGAACCTTTCGAAAAAGTTGTGTTGGAGCACTATATATTATTCATGACAATATTATTAATGTTCGATAGAGTCAATATAGATATCACTAAATTATTTCCACTATATGTACTTGGAATTATAAAAAGTGTGGAGCATGCTCCCGAATTTTTTATTAATATTCAAATTTAATATAAAATTTCAAAAAATATCCGCATTGGCGGGTTTTTTCGAATAGTACCCATTCCGTAAAATTTTTTTCCGGAACTAAGCCCTACATCCGGAGAAAATTTATCCGGAAACTCGGTGAAACCGGAAAATTTTTTTCCGGAAATGTCCCAAAACCGGAAAAAAAATTCCGGACTCGGAGGTCTTGCTATAACCTCGGCCCAGCGAAGAAAAAATCAAACCAAGCCGTCTCTTTCACAGCACTATTGAAGGTAATTTTTATTTTATTTAAATATTAAAATTTAGATAATTTAGAATAATGTCCAAAAAAATTAGAAATTGTGTAGAATAATGTAGGAAATACCAAATAGTCTAGAATAATTTAGAAAATACCAAAATAGTTTAGAATAATTTAGAAAATACCGAAATAGTCTAGAATTGTTTAGAAATTACCAAAATGGTGTAGAACAATTTAAAAAATACCAAAATAGTCTAGAATAATTTAGGAAATACCAAAATAGTCTAGAATAATTTAGAAAATACCAAAATTGTTTAGAATAATTTAAAAAATACCGAAATAGTCTAGAATTGTTTAGAAATTACCAAAATGGTGTAGAATAATTTAGAATACCAAAATAGTCTAAACTAATTTAGGAAATACCAAAATTGTTTAGAATAATTTAGAAAATACCGAAATAGTCTAGAATTGTTTAGAAATTACTGAAATGGTGTAGAAAATTATCTTAGTAATATAAAAAATTGTTCGATTAATTTAAAATTTTTTTAGGAATCTGGTTTCCTTTCGGAGCTCTGATTGTCTGATTGATCGTATCTGCGATTCAGGTTTTTATATTTGTATTTTTTTAATTTTAATTTAAAATATAATTAATTAGTTCATTTTAATGGTTTAGAATATTTTTATTTATTTATTTAAATATTGAAATTTAGATAGTTTAGAATAATGTCTAAAAAAATTAGAAATTTAGAAAATTGTGTAGAATAATGTAGAAAATACCGAATAGTCTAGTATAATTTAGAAAATACCAAAATAGTTTAGAATAATTTAGAAAATACCGAAATAGTCTAGAATTGTTTAGAAATTACCGAAATGGTGTAGAACAATTTAAAAAATATCAAAATAGTCTAGAATAATTTAGGAAATACCAAAATTGTTTAGAATAATGTAGAAAATACCGAAATAGTCTAGAATTGTTTAGAAATTATCGAAATGGTGTAGAAAATTATCTTAGTAATATAGAAAATTGTTCGATTAATTTAAATTTTTTTTTAGGAATCTGGTTTCCTTTCGTAGCTCTGATTGTCTGATCGATCGGATTTGCGATTCAGGTTTTTATATTTGTATTTTTTTATTTTAATTTAAAATATAATTAATTAGTTCATTTTAATTTAGAAAATACCAAATGGTGTAGAATAATTAAAAAAAAAATACCAAAATAGTATAGAATAATTTAGAAAATTCCAAATGGTTTATAATAATTTGAAAAAATTTAAGGTGATGTACAATATTGCTCGAATTTTGTAGTATGACAGACCCAGTACTTAAGTATAGATTTAGCCCCCTGTTGTGGATAGTTCACGGTAATCACAGGATATCTGAAGCGTCTAAGGAGGTAAACATTTACTTATTTCGTTTTTCATAACTCTGTAAGTAATCAAAAAAATATTGTAATTAATTTTGTTCTTATTTTAGAGTAAAGAGATTTTAACCGTGAGACATTATCGGCACAAATGCGAGTATAATGAGAGGTACGCACCATTTTTAATTCGAATGGGCTTATATCAGCTCGTAACATTGCCCGATATCGCCCTCGATGCAGCTCTCATTCATGGACTTGTCGAGCGGTGGCGTCCGGGGACGCACACTTTTCATCTTCCATTCGGAGAAATGACAGGTATTAACTAATTTAAATATATTTTTTTGATTCCTTACTGACAAGTCAAATATATTACAGTTACTCTGGAGGATGTGAGTTGTCTCTGGGGTTTGCCTATTACGGGGGAGCCGGTAACGGGATTTACAAACTCGACGAGTTTTCATGGCCGACTGTATAACTTGCTGGGCGTGAAAGATAATGAAGTGAAGGGGTTCATGAAGAAGAAGGGAAATGATACGAACGACATGCTTATCGCCAAAAAAGCTGTCCGTGAGCGCTTCAAAAAATTACCAACAGATGCGAACGACCAACAATTGAAGTGGTTAGTATTTTTTTATTTACAACCCTGTTCGTATTTGATATTTTGAATAATGTACTCACATTTGAAAATTGACGGTTAGGTATGTCCGTGAATTTCTCCTCGACATGCTGGGAAATACTATGTTTGCTGACAGTAGCGGGGACGGAATACCGCTATGGTATCTCGGCATGATTGAAAACTTGGACGAGCCGAGGAATTACAACTGGTGCGGAGCTGTTCTCGCCTATTTATATAGAAATCTGTGCCTCGCATCCAGCCCTTCATGCCACTCCATGCATGGTCCCACCATGCTTTTGCAACACTGGTCGTGGACCCGATTTCAAATTCACCGGCCGTTACCGGGATCTCAACCGAACTGGGGCGCAGAAACAGAAGAGACATGCCCCGCCTTTGCTGACTTATGGAAAGACCCACACAATTGGGAAAACTCGTCCCATGGTGCAACCTCCGGTCCAAGTATCCTTCGCGACCAGATTCAGAAACTGACGGATAACATGGTCAATTGGCAGCCATATGCATCTGTTTACCACGAACTTTCGAGAACAACCCGGGCGGACCAGGTACATTATAGTAAAGTCTTATTCTTTCTTTTATTCATGTCATCACATTTATAATTTCTACCTAACATTGCAACTCTAAATTTGTCAGTCGTTCTACTTGTACCGCGGTCCTCTTATTTTTTATTGGATTGTTGAGCATCACAATCCTGATCGCTGCATGCGACAGTTTGGAAAATGGCAACAGATAGAGCCACCGCTTCCCCAGGATCCGCTCGAGCACCAAAAGCTGCACAAGTAATATTCGCAAATCATATGTGGTTTACTTATTTTAAAGTACTTATTTACTTATTTATTATACTAACCTTGTAAACAGGTTGAAATCGGGCTCAAAGAAAAATGTCAACTGGGCGCAACTGCACCGTCGGCATGTAAACGAGGCGACACATTATGCAGATCACGTGTACGAAGTAGGTCATCCGTGGGATATAAATGACCTCCTAAGATATCGTAAATGGTACCAGGAGAACTGCATGGCATCCGTCTACCTGTTTGGCCAGCACGTGGTGGGGATGGATCGCAATGTTCTGGTTCCAAGAGACGAGCACTCCAAGTCTGGATACATTCCCAGCGGATCGACATTTGTTCGAACTGTAAATATTTCTAACTCTGAATTTTATGATTGGTTTATTATATATCATTTATTATACTCCGAATATACATACAGGCTTTGCGTGGGATAGGAGAGTTAGCACATGGCACATGGGCATTTTTCACGAAGGGTCTCCGTGCAATTGGCAAGGGCAAAATGAGACTAGGTTTGTGTCTCTGCAGAGATAATGGTTATGGAGACCGTGCTATTGCCATGCTGGAGGATGCAGGGGTTCCACCTAACTGGGAGGAAATTTCATCTGACAATTCTTATCCTTTGGGAACGAAGCCGATGCTAGCTGGCCCCGTATTTGAAGGCCCAGATCCAGTGACAGGCTGGTTATATGATGGCTCACACTGGAGGGATTACATTCGTCCGGGAGAGTTCGCAGGGCATAATCTATCATCACGTGCCAACGCTGGCCAGGTATAAATTGAACTTACTAGCTGATTTAAAATTTAGTTTGTAACTAAGAAAAACTATGTATGAACTAAAGGTGTCGATGCAGACGCAGGAGCCGATGCAGACGCAGACGCAGGAGCCGATGCAGGAGCGGGAGATGACTGGTGATGAATGGTTGCAAGAACTATTCGGCGATGAATTGGGCCCGGTATATAATACTTTAATTGAGGTAATTTTGTTTTTTAATTTACAATGAACAAGTAATAAAAATTTTCTTATGAAATGCAGATGTCTCAGGATCAAGCAGGTTATCGTTACTATCCAGGACTGTCTTAGGAGCAGGCGAACGAGATGGAGCAAATGCAATTTGACCAGGCAAGACACGAATCAATGATGGCTCATATGGAGGCACCTCCGACTCCATTCTCCGGCCATGCATTCGGTGATCCTGGGGCGTCGTCATCTTATCCATCAGGTGATCCTGAGGCGTCGTCTTCTTATCCACCTCCTGCAGAGGATCCGTCTCAGACACCAAATGCAGTGGATCCCACTGATGGACCGCGCCGCTCACAGCGTGCTAGGACTGACACTTCTCGCTTCTCACATTCGCAGTATCCGGATCACCATGTATATTCACAGCGTGGCCAGTAGGATTTATAGATTTTATCTTGTTATTTGCGTTATATCTTGCTATTTTTTATTATCTTGTAGGACTCCTCGTATATTTTTTTATTTATACATTTGTGTTATGTTTTGTTATTTTTGATTTATCTTGTCATGTGTGTTGCATCGAAACCATATCCTATAACTTAACAAAATAAAATAATTCTCAACACATACAAATAAAATAATTCTCAGCACGTACATAATAAAATAGTTCTCAGCACATACAAAATAACATAGTTCTCAACACATAAAAATAAAATAATTCTTAACACATACAAATGCTTCACAAAATAACGTACTTAACAATGCTAGCCAGACTTTTTTATCTCCCCCAGACGACGTGATAGCCAGGCTTTTTTATCTACAAAATCATCATCAGATATTTCAACTCGCATATATTATTTTATCTGCACACATCTCGGACAGTCATTTTTATCTCTTCCAGTGATTTGGCATTTGTTTTTATTTTCTTCGGTTTTTTCTTGGTTGTTACTGTCCATCTTGATCGTCTACAATTTCATAATCAGCAACATTAGAAAATTACAGAATCAAATAGTTCTTAACACATAGAAATAAAAAAAAACACACAAGTTAATTTCTACGACGCAGACTGAAATGTTGTCCGAGGGTGCGCCAAACGGTTGTACTTGTTCTTGCTAGTTGCTCTACCGCTGCTTGCGCCTATCTTGCTGCCTCCTCTACATGTAGTGTAGAGCATGCATTAGATTGTGAATTTAGTTAAAAAAATCAACAACAGTTGGTTGATCAGTTATACCTGTAGCATTTCGATCAATTGTCTCACGATGAGCCTGGTGTCCGAGTCTCCGACCACGCATTCTGTCTATTTCCATCGGTATGCGGTCGTGCCGTCTCCTTCCTTTTTTTATCAGTCTCGACTCAGGTTTAATTTTCGGGCCCTCATACACAGGCCATTCACATTGGTTGCCTTTCGGTTCCCAATGTCCACTCCATGTCTGTGCCACTATTGACATACGGTACAATGGGTTGACGTATAAATTTTCATTATATCTCATTTCACGAACAACGCCCATGAAATGAGAACAAGGTATGCCGGTCAATTGAGGCTTCTAACATTCACATTCAACCGTGTTGTTGTCCGTAACAACAACCCTATACCCGAAATCCCTACGAGTATACTCGAGTCTCGGTTGATTACGCCTTGCTGGTATTTTTTCACCCTTAACCATGACCTCAAAAAGACCATGTCTTCCACGGTAAGGAGTCACATCCATTTTCCTTCCTTTTTCAATTTGCTTTTGCAATAACTTAGTTACCCTGTCGGACCACACCTGACCATGCTGACATGACATTTGAGCTTTGTTACATCGTTCAAAAAACCACTTATTCAACTTATAGAACGTGTCCTCCACGACCGCTGCAACCGGTAATCGCCAACTAATTTTGAACACGGCGTTCAGTGACTCTGACCCATTTGTTGTCACTATCCCCCATCGGTGGCCTCCGTCCAAAGCTTTATACAACTTCTCTGGACATGGAAGCTCGTCTTCATCGTTAGGGTCCCTCTTACCCACCTTGTTAAGGTAGTCGATAGCCTCCGGACAACCAATTTCAAAGTCTTGTAACATCTCCTGCAACCTCCTAGGTTTGCATTTCTTCACTCCAGCTATGAACCTGTCGCTAACCTCTCTCTTACGGCCCACGTGCTTGTAGAGATTTTCGGCAACATGTTGGGAGCAATACCGATGCACACATTGATCGGTAGACTCATCCCATCCGAGATTTGGATCCTGAAACACGGCTTTAATTCCCAAATGTCTATCTGATATGACACAAAAGAATCGATTATCTCCAATTACTTCCAACCTTAACCATCTCATAAAAAAACCCCAGTTGTCAGCGCTTTCTTTCTCCACAATTGCAAAAGCCACTGGAAGCAATTGGTTTTCAGTATCGTACATACATGCCATTAGCAGCCTACCATGGTACCGCCCCGACATGAAACATGCATCGATACTAATCACTGGTCTGAGGAACGGTATGACTGCATTGCTTATAGTGTTTGCTATTAATATTTTGCACTAAAAAGGAAGATAAATCTTAAAATTTTGATTGACATTTGTGGAAATCTTGCTATAAATCAAATTGTAGAAAACAATTGTCGGAAGGGGAATACTAAAAAAAATTGAATGCGTAATTGATTTTAGAGAAATGTTCTGGTACTCCGAGCTATCAAACTCGAGCTTGTTCCTGAACTAGTTTAACTGGATTTAATTGTCCGCTAATAATGAAAATTTGTTAATTTGCCATTAATTAACGCATCGGTGTTTTAACGCATTGCTATTTATATTAATTGCTTTAAATGTTAGTTTTGCACGGTTTTGTCTTGCGCTTTAATTTCGTGAACAGTCTGTTAGGGGGAGTTGTAATCACTAATTCCCGAACTAGTCCCCTAGCTTATTACCAGTCATGTAATCATTAATTAACTACTTACTTGAACGTACTTTAAAGTACAATTTATACCCAATTAGCTCGGGGACGCGATGGGGGATTGATTCTAATTTTATTTATGCAAATTAACAGCTTTTGATATTTAATAACTAATAATAAAGTCTCCATTTTGAACAAGTAATCCATTAAATGAAGATTTTTCAATGTTTATAAACACATGTTTATATGCTTTAAAATGTGTTTGAAGAATAAGCTTTAAAATGTGTTTGTAAACACAGATTTTTCAATGTCTGTAAAGAAAGGTTTATATGCACAAATTTTCAATGCTTTGTTTATGTTGTTTGCTTGCCAGTATATATTGGTTTATATATACTTTACTTGTTCACATGTACTGTTCCTGGCACATTCTGCACAGATGGAGAAAATTGGTGCTGGGGGACGCCCTTGGGGATTAGTAGAAATTTAGAGGTGTAAATTTCATGCTTGGGGACGTGCTTGGGGATTGGTTCTAGTTTAGATCTGTAAATTTTTGCTCGGGGACGAATTCGGGGATTTGTTTTTGTTTTTAAAAATAAAAATTTAACTCATTTACAATGAAAGTTAAATACTTGAATGCAGTAGATTAAACGCTTTTCTTTATATGTTTAAATTATACGATTGTTTCGTTGCATTTGGCGGTGCTTTTATTAAATTTGTTGAACATAGTGTTTTTTCTTTTCATGCAGCGAAATTCTGTAGAATAAAGAAAGATTGGTACTGTTATTGCGTTGTATGAAGTAAAATATGATTTTTTTTGTCGCCGATATTCTAGAAGGTTAGGGGACGTGCACGTGTACTTCGTTTGGGGTACAATTATCAACTTCCTTGATTTTATGAAGTATAGCTGTATCGGTTAATAAATTTTACACCTTGTTATGCTAAGAAAGTTGAATATCTTACTTCTATATTATTTTGTCATTCACATAATGGATGGTAAAAATATTAAAATTAATTTATAAAAATTTGCTCGGTAAACTCCCGATTTTTTTTCTCAATGCCCTAAAAAAATAACAAATTTATTTCAGTTGTGACATGGAATTAAGGAAATAAATTTGCTAAAATTAATGTATCGTTTTTTCAACTTTCAAGAGATGGAAATACTAGTTGGATCATATATATATATATAGAGAGACTAATATGCATTTGGTTGCATATGGACCGAAGTGCTTACGGTTCAAATTTAATTTTTCAAAATTCAAACGGTTAATCTGAACTGTTCATCTTGTTCTCCATATTAATATGTGCTTGGAGACCAAATTTTATATTTTTCTGAATTTTTTTACTATTTATTAATTATTTTATAAAATTGTTGATCCAACGGTAGCTTAACAAAATAGTAAAATCAGCAGCTACCGTTACAGCTATACTTCATAAAAGAGATAATTGGAGAATTCGAAAAGGGATAATCATAATAAGTTACGCATCAAAGTATTAATATCTTCTTTTTAAGTGTTAATATCTTATCTTATAAATATTTATAACTACGAAAGTATAAATATCTAAGTATTTTTTATATATGACACTGAAGGTATTAATATTTAAGTGTTGAAAGTATTTATATCTATACACTGAAGTATTTATTCCTATGAAGTCAATTATTTTTGTTAGAGAAAAGTTGATGAGGGAACGAGTGCGGGTACTGTAAAAGAGAAATTATATAATTAGTGGGGACCATAAAGAAATAGTGTTGCTGGGATTTTAGAATAATAATTTGTTGAAACTATATAATATATTTTTAGAATAATAATTAGTGGGACCATAATACATTACCGTGCAGTACAGTAGCACGACTACTCAAATAATTATTCTAAATATTTATAATTATATGCCAGACACTTCGAGAAAGCTCCCAGCTATGCGAGTCATCAGAAAATATATATATGCAAACAATCATATACACACGCAGATGCAAACACCTGTTAATTTATCACTCCAGATTGAGTTAGGTTAATTTGTACGCACGCCATATTCACAATCCTTATTCCTAAATATAGCGTTATCATTGAATTGGTTTTAAAAAAACAGACTCCATATTGTGTATAAAAAAGTGAAGAAAATTATCAGATATTTTCACCATATTGTGTATAAAAAAGTGAACCACCACAAAATCATGATGGAACAAAAAAGCGAGCAATAAGTAATTAAAAAAAATGGAAAGATAAACTAAAGTATTGGCCATTAATGATTGTGGTTCCTATTGAGCTTCCCCTTTTTTCATCATTTTCAGGTCCAATAGATGAAATTGAATTGGCTTTCCTTTGAAGGGTCAAATGGTGCTTATCTACTAAGGATTAGATTTACTAGTTTGCACGTGGAATACAAAGATCATGAGAACTACTGTTGTAGTTAAGAAGAGATGCCAAAACCAAAAGAGAGCGAGCACTCGTGACAGACAATTGGGTATTAAAATTATTTTATCTTGCTAGGTTCTTTCTTATCTCAACTCTAAAAAGTGTTTCCTGGTCTCTAGACTCTAGCTTTGCAAGCAAGGTTTTTGACCAAAACACGAGACACCTATGAACTGTCCTGCTACGTACTATTTGTTTACTGATTTATAGTGTCGAAACTCGAAAGCAAGCACTTTTCAAACCTGTTTAAGGCGAATTTTTTTAGTTATCATTTACGTAAAATGAACAGACCAGGCTGTTATTTTTCAGTTATTATCTACGCAATCATTTGGTTTACAGTTAATAATTAATATCATTTGGTTGCGTAGATAAAAATAAAATTTTCTTAAAAAAAATTCATCACATGATACGAGTATATGACATAACAAGTAGCTCGTAAAAGTAATGACACCACCGTCTATTTATTTCACTGAAATGATAATTAATTGTTCGAGTGGAGCATCTCATGTCATGTCATATTACTGTACAGTTTGTGCTTGTAACAAATGCGGCGAATATTAACCAATGCATAAAAAAAAAAAAAAATTTCTTCTCAAGTAACTCAGTAACTGTACGTTGAAGTCTTCAATCTTGATTTATTCAAATAAAAAGTACAAGTCACAGAATTTAAATCATCATTTACATATTTCCGAAATTCACATATCGTTTGGAAAATACATTTTGTGCCACAGCCCACAGTTATTTATATTTTTGCCAACTTGTTATGCCATGTGTACGGAAAAAAGTTGATTATGATCTGAGAACATGATTGGTCCTGTTTGGATAAGAGCAAGGACAAAGATGTCTATTTTCTACCAATAAACAAATGTGGCTTGGATTAAAGAGCAAGTAAAGTCTTTCCAAATTTGACAAAAAAATTTGACGTGACAAGCACAAGGAGCTGGTAGATTATAGTTAGAATGTCAAGTATTAGTTGTCTAATAAAAAAATGGCATAATCTAAAGATAAACAGACATATTTTGCTACAATACTTCCAAACAACAAAATGAAAGGAAAAAAAAATATTGTTTTATTTTATTTGAATCACCGTGGGGCCCAAAAGGCCCAATAATATTGGGCCTAAATTGAGGTATATGCTGTTTGAATTATGTGCGGTATCATGTCGTGTGGATTTTCTTTTAATGTTCATGATGTGTTATAAATTTGACAAAATAAAATAACTGTGAAGCATAGTACGCTCGTTATTCGAAAATAATTTAATAAAAATGAATAAAAACGTTATTCGAAATTAGTTTGTGGTAATATATAAACTAGACACGACATGATACCGCACATAATTAATGTTAATAGATAGTGAACATAATTGTAAACTAGACACGTTTTATGAACTGAATCGAACAAAAATTGGAATTTTATTATGGTGCTACAATTGAAATAGGATTAATTTCTCGTATATTCTTAAAAGTTCTTCAATTTTATATTATACTTCTTTACTCTTTATTATATGTATGATGTATCATTTCTTTAACTTATTATTCTTCTCGTTCCTTTTTTCTTACTTGTCTACAAAATTAATCTCAAATTTCAATGAGTTAATTTAATATATATATTTTTTTTCAATAATACCCTCATTTTCTTCTATGTCTCATTCCATCTGTAGCAACTAGCAACTAACATTTTCAATCAAAAAAAAAAAAAACTAGCAACTAACATCTCTAGCTATTTACGAGATAAAGGAAGGTGCATGTCAGTTTTCATATTAAAACTAAAGAGCTAGAGGTACTAGCTAGGTGACAACGAGATAAAGGAGGGTGGAGCGAAATAAATTTGAAGGAGACATAAGAAAATAATGATTTTCTTGAAAATGATATATTTAAATGACCTATTAATTATGGATAATTAAGTTTGTAGTTAAATAAGAAAGAAATGAAAAATATATTAGAAACAATAAATAATATAGGAGTCAATAAAAAATGAAAAACTCTTTACAAAAATACTGTTTTTAGATGGTTCAGATTTATTGATTTTGTACCTATCTAAAAAAATAGTAAAAAAATTTCTAAAAATATAAAATTTGGTCTCCAAACATATTTTAGTATGGAGGTTAGATTGAGCAGTTCAAATCAACTGTTTAAACTTTAAAAATATTAAAGAGAAATGAAGACACGATAGAGATACAAAAACACAGAGTTATTTGAACCACCGTCATGAAAAAAATTACCCCATTGAAATAACGTCTGGGTATCAATGAAAATTGTTTAAAAAAAAACCCGGATCAGGTTGGCGAACCGTCAACCTCACTGGCTCACACAGTCACACTTCTATAAAATAATGAATTGCATAATTAAATAATAAATTAGTAAAAAAAACCAAATCACATGGAGATCCCCACAAATTTGGAGAGATCAAGAAATTATATTGCATACATGATAACATGAAGCCATTTACTATAGTTAATCGGTATTTGTCTATGCGTCTGTTTGTTGTTGGTGGTAGACATTTATTTATTCTTATAATTGAAGAGAATTGTTATTATAGCCTCAGCATCTGTAGGTATTATGTTTCAGCCCTCCGCTGGAAATCTATCAGCTATGATTTTATCCAAGCCGCAAGTATTTTTCTTTTTAGATAAATATGAGTCCAATTTTTCAATTTTAAATATTTATAAGAATTTTCAATCATATTTCAAACTCATAATTTCTGATAGAAAAAATATTGCTTTGATAATTAGATCAAATGTTATTTTTTCTCTTTCATTCTATCTTGTAGTTCCTACTATATCTATATGAGAATAAAGTATGTATTTTTGATTGTTGCTAATGACAGGTTGTCTCATTTCATTTCTCTTTCTTCATTTTTCTTCTTTTTGAGTGGTGACTGTTCTTGTCCGATTGATTCAATTTCCGGTTTCGGTTTGATTTAGTGCCAGCTCAGTTAAGTGGTGACTGTTATAGTTCGGTTTGATTCAGTGTCCTCTTCTTCCTCCTCTCTGAGTGGTGACTGTCCCGATCCGATTTGATTTAGTGCCTCTCGGCTGTGAATTCCTTTGGGTGACGTCGAATTCAGAAAGAGAAGACATCTCGTCCTTAAGGAAGGGCTCGACGTGACGTAGTCCGCAAGCTATGCAACTCGAATAAATTACTGCTGTGTCTACATTCTTATAGAAGAAAATTGGAAGACCCACCTACTTGTTATTTGGATGTGAATAGAACAATTAGCATTCTTTGACTTCACGTATTTTTTATTTACTGACATAACAAATTAGATGATTATACAAGTAGCTCAATGTATAGGTTTTAATGCTTCTTAATTTAAATAAAATGAACTTATGTAATAGCTACTTTGTAAATCATTGAATCAATGCAATTGCATACAAGCTTTAAACCAAAAAAAAAAATGTTGTTTTTTCTTGCCCACAATACCTATTGTATTGGAAGGCCAAGATGAATTATAGTTCATACGATGAAAAATATAGGTATTGCATCAAATTGACATTGGAAATGTATATATTTCATATATAAAATTAATTTTCATTTAAATTTGAATTTGAATTAAGTCATTGCTAACTTGTTATTATTTTTTTGTTGAGACCAAGCGGAGTTTAACTTAAAACATCTATCCTCTGTGTGGAAGGTGTTACGTACATTCAAAATCCAGTGCTTAAAATTTTGAGTTGAAGGACTTTGACTCTCATTTAATGCTAAAAACTTGCTGTTTTTCATTTATCATATTTGCATTTTAGTGCTCATATTATTTTCTTGCTTTTGTCAATACATTAGTGGAGCTTGTTGTTTATTTTTCGCTTGCGAATCATCACTAAACGGAAGCAATGAGCACGTCTAAAAAAACAAAACAAAACAAATTGGATTGGTTACCATCCCAAAAAATTAAATTATATATTAATTTGTATTTGATTGATATCCTAATGCAAGGTCAAGTAAGCAAAGAATAAATCACTGTTGGCATTCCAATGATCCAATCTACATACTGTTTCAATTAGAAAAAAAATAAACACCTATCCTCTGTTATATAAATTAGAACGTGAAAACACATGGTACCCCATGACAATATGCATAATGTTTGCACATAGTTGTTAACAGGACTTAATACAGTGTGTGACATACACATGAGTCCATGGAAAGAAAAGGCACTGATGCCTTGTGAACCTCTTTGACCAATTCAAAGTTGGTGCAGTAGATTGAGTTAAACCTTATCCTGTTTGGCATTTATTTTAGTTGGTGGTATTGTCTAGAACCTCACCTATCAAGCAATGGCCATGTGCTGAGGTGCATGTGCTCACACCAACAAAGAGTACTTAAGAGACTTGGTCCATTTATCAATGTTTAGATGTTTGAATAATGTTATGCTAGATTGTGTCGGAGCACTCATTTTCATGGGGATGCACACGTGTATTGACAAAGAGATAAACATGTGGAATGTTAACTTCTGTAGGTTGGTTTGTTTACATGACATCTAGATTCTTTCTTATCCTAATTCCTAAAACCAGTTTGTGTATAAAAGCCTTTTGGCCCCTCACTAAAGTGGGGCTCCTGATTTGGGTTGTTAACTAGGAAAATTTCCTAATGCTGGTTATCACGTTTCAAACGAAACTAGAAAATTGATATTGGTATAAGAATATAAGATAGAAACTTAAAAGTTTGTACAAGTATTTGCTTAATTTACAGCTAGTCTGATAGTAAACTAAGAACATGTAAATACTTTTCTTAAAATATTTTTGAAGAACTATTATAATTTGGTTTTATTTTATAAGGCTACTGAAAAATATTAATATTTATAAATATTATGAAGTGCAAAAGACTAAACTGTTAATTTTCATTTATAGTGGACATAACCACCTAACATTCCTTAGATTCTTGCTGATTGTAGATTTCTAAGGGGTAAAATTGTTAAGTTGCTAAAGTTAACAGTCCCGGTTTCCGTACATCATATAAAATTGTTGGTTTTGGATTGGCAGTCCACATCAAAAGGAGCGCTACATGTACCGAGGGTTAACTTAAGCTCAAAGTTAACCTATGTGCGGATGTCTATATACATTGTGTTATTGTTTTGGAAATAGGAAGGTAAAAAAAGATCGCACCTTTTGCACTTTTATTGAATTTAAATTTAGCGAACTCATTACCGAGTTGGATTTTTTGATGGGCCGGATAAAAAATAGGTATTGAAATGAATAAAAAGGGCCGTAATCTGAATGAAATATATCGCTTCTTATCGTGTTAACTTTTTGGAACCACTATTACATAAACGGCCCAGATGTAAGGCCCAATATGTCTAAACAAAATCAACACACAGAGATAAATTAAAGGCCGCTTGATGAGAGGAATTAAGGCCCAATGTCTCTTGCAGAGAAAGTGACAATTATCTTTCATCCTTGTTGTTAAAGTATATTTAATATTTTAAATTTCAACATTTTATATTGCTCGTGAAGTATAACAAGACAAGCAGTTGGCAACTTTTCCCAAATTGTAAACCTTGGCATCTTCTCTCCGATGGTTTCAAGAGTTGTGGTCATTTTATATATAATTATTATTGTGTTAGAATTTATTTGCTGCTCGCTGTCTTAGTTAGCAAAAATATGCAAATCATGCAACAAGATGTATTTGTTTGTACTTTTTCTCACTTGATTCTGTCATAAACTTTGTACTTATTGTGATACTGTAATGATTTCTTGAATTTAACTTCCGAAAGAAAAATATATATATATCAAAGAAAAATTAAGTTTCCAAGATAATTTCTACAGATACATGATAAGTAATAGGAATTTCTACAGACAATTATAAAATCATATTATTTTAAGAATTATTTTTACTTCTAAGCTCTAAAGAACTACCATTGAATTTATGAGGTATTTGTAGCCCAGTAAATGGAACTTGTTTTTGCTCTACTTGTATATTATTGCGTGCTTCAATTAGGATCGATCACTCTGCTTGATGATATGATCACATTTAGCAGCTAAGCTATATTCTTGCAATAACCTAAAATATCAGCTTTCTAGTGCCAAAGGATAGAGAAAAAGAGGGGAAAAAAAGCACTAAGAACATTTACCATGCATGTAAGGTGAAACAAATATCGAGCGTCGTTTTCAAAATGTTTGGTGCGGTGGCAAAGTTACCATTGTCAAATGAAAGTAGATCTAAGCGTGATATTTTTGAATCTATTCACACGACAAAGCTTCTTTACGTGCTAACGACATGATGTTCACATTTTTGGGCTGTTGTTAGGCGCATAATTCCAAAGATATTTCATTAAATAATTAAAAAGAAGAAATTATATATAGTTTGTTTCCCAGTCACCATCTTTCTAAAGTGCCTGTCTCTAAAATATCATTTATTTGCATGCAAATGTTATTGTTCCAAAATGCCAATAATTTTGTTCCACATATTCTTCTTGACCTTCCCATTGGTTTAAAAAAATTCTTGAACGAGCAGGACAAAAGGCATTTACCTACAAGTTCGCTTTAAAAAGAAGTTCGAATTTCACTAATGAGGGGCGCTAAGGTGTTTGAAAGAATTCCCAACAAAAATGAAAATTGTTGAAAGAGATGAGCTTCTTCTTTTGAAATAAAGAAGGCATTTAATTGCCGTCTCCCTTTATGTTTTCTAATTCTTATTCGCACATCAAATTTAGAAAAAATTTCCAGTGTACCCATACAAATATTCAAAATAGCCAGTATTCTCGTAATAGCACCATAATATCTAATATTTCCTTACAAGCATAACTTTCTTTCTTGTATCCCCTTTCTTTTTATTTAATCTTTATTTAATTATTTTGAAAATAAAATAGACAACTATACCCTTCTCTCTCCTTCTCTACCTACCTCCATTTTTATCCCATGGTGCTTTATTTGCATAGGCAGAACAAAATTACGAAGTTAAACACCCTCAACCAATTACATTCAACTAATGAATAATAGGCACCTGTAATATATTAGTATCAAATTAAATAGAAAGTTCCGTATCTCTATTTCTATTGATAAAACTAAATAGCATCTGATCGTACGGACTCTGATCTTATCCTTCACGGGGCTCCCATTTGCCGAAGCAAAATGGTACTGGATTGGAGTTCATTAAACAACTTAGGTGCAATTGAATTTTAATTGACTTTGTAGGTTTCCTAGAACTCAAATTCTTGGTTTGCACGAAAACCTCTCCCTATTATTGAAACGTCCCCTGTCAAGTAGTCAATTAAACTGGATTCCGGCCATCTTTTAAATCTATTATACCTTCGAGCTGGCAAATAAATTCTGGTCAAACTAATGACAAAATATAAATATCTAGAAAAGATAATCCATTTTTTTTTTAACACAATAAGTTCAATACGTCCATTTCACAGTACATTGCTATGTTACTCTCTGATCAACAGAAATCACATAAATATATAATAAATATATAGAAGAATGAAAAATAACGAAATATTGAAGAGAATTCTTTATGGAAAATAAAAGCAAGGCGTTCTAATTATAATGGAAATCCAAAAAAAAAAAAAATGGACCTAATTGGTTTCTCTTCAATTTTCTGTTTTTCAACTGAAGTATGTAAACTTTAAAAGGAGAGAGATCAGGGTATAGTTGTCTATTTTATTTTTAAAATAATTAAATAAAGATTAAATAAAAAAAAAGAGATTCAAGAAAGAAAGTTATGTTTGTACGGGTATATTTGATATTATATCTATTTTATTTTTAAAATAATTAAATAAAGATTAAATAAATAAAAAAAGGATACAAGAAAGAAAGTTATGTTTGTATGGGTATATTGGATACTATAGTGTTATCATGGGGATATTGGCTATTTTGAATATTTGTATGGGTATACTATAAATTTTCCCTTAAATTTATGATGCAGAAGTAGAAAATAGAATATAGATATTTTTTATTTTAAAGGATATCGACATTGTTCTTCTCAAATGAATAATAAATAAGAAGAGAGAGATTACTTGACAAATAATTATCTTCACAATTTTGACAATTAGTGAAAACAAAATTTGAAGTTTAAGCAATATAGGCATCATTTACTGTAAGACCAACATATTTTTTTTTTCTAAAGAACCACATATCATGATCTTCGAAATAACAATATTGGATGAATGTTTTATCATTTACAACGTGATTTGAATTTTCATCAATTTTCACCACAATGTTCAAATTGTGTGAAATTTTATTAGAAAGCCATATATGCCTACAAATCTATTTTCCAAAATATAATTTTATAAGACTACTTTAAAAATTACTTTTAAAATTATCAAAAAATGAATCAGTATAATTGATTTTTCTTTGATAATAAAATATAAGGACAATGAAGAAAGTATACACGATGGGCAAGAACCCAAAAAAAAAAATGATGGATTTCTCTAGTAGTACCGAGGAATCCAAATTCATAGCCACTTAACAATTGTTAGACAATTGTCACAAAAAGACAAATTAAAAGTTCTTAGACAATATAATGTTTTTTTTTTTTTTTTTTTTCTGAAATCCTGGCAGAAGGTGCCATGTGTTGATTAGACATATAATGTTAAAAATGAAAAAAATTAGGTGGCAATTGGATGCCCCCATATGTGTCTAATGAGACAAAGAAGAGAATACAAAACAATGTATCTAGTAACCGAAGCCACCACATACACCAAGTGAAACACATGAGCCCACCTTGACACATACAAATTTAGCATTTCATGATCTCTTTCAAAATTTTTGGATGCTTTCTCTCGCTCGATATTGTATATTTGTATATAAATATTGGGATGTGTTTCCTTTCTACATTCTCCCAATTTCTCGATCTCAATCGTGGTATTCATGACAGTGATGTCCTTTTGTTTTCGTTTACATGCGGTCTATATTCATTTGCATCGATTTATTTTTTGGAATTAAATACAAATTATTGAATAGAGTGGAAAAAGCGTGCTGTAATGTGACATGATTAAGTTAATTTTTTATGTGTTGCGTCGTGTTGTTATTAAAATATTAAAGAGTGATCACGGTATGTAAATGGTTACACTACGTGAGTTATGCTGTATTCAAACGTGCCATGATCAAACATGACTCGTGTGACTATTTTATTATAATTTAAGTTAGTTTATTCAAGATTCACCATTTGATCAAGATCTAATGGTCCTAATTATACATGATTCGCTTGACCACGTGTCGTGCCATGTTGTGACTATATATTTTGCATAACGTGTTGTGCCGTACCAAATTTTTGAAAAAAATCACGATATGCAAATAATTACAGTACGGAACACGCGATCTACACCATGTAACCGACACACGTATCATGCCGTTCCGTGATAGAGCCGACTTCAGCGTGCCATTTTTCCACTCTACTCTTGACTCTTTTTCTTTCTTGGGTTAATTATGAAATGGCACGTCTCGTTAATTGCACATTCAAATTTCTCATTTATGCAGATGAAAAAAAAATGTTTTTTATACTATTAATATCAAGTCACTATCTGACATGTGGCAAGTTCTTTGTGGACGGACAAATATTAAAAAAAATTCTATTTTTTGAGATTCTTTCTTATAAATTTGTTTACTTTGCTTGCTGTTAATTTTAAACAGCAGTAAACTGCACTATATATATAGTCCAATGACAAAACTATCCGAGGGAATGTGAACAGTGTTAGAAGTGATGTTTGCAATTTAAAATTTCTTTTTTCTTTGAACGTTTGCTCAGATTGTATAATTGTATGGGTATAAAACGATAGATTTCTATTTTCTAGTAGTACCATTATTACCAATTTCTCAAGTAATATCGCGTACCAGAACTTCCGCTGTTAAAACGTATGACTTGGGAGGTGTTTATCACAGGTCATTTACATGGATCGTAGTCGGAAATGTTAGGAGTGAGAAATCTTTTTTATTGGTCGTAATTGTGAATTAACCAATTTAAATTATAAAAATGTTCAAAAATAGACAAAAATCTAGTTTTATAAAAACGTATGTTTAGACTGATTAATTGGCCGATTATTCGTTGACGGTAATCAAACCGTTACAGATTTTTTCGACTAATCGGCCAATTATTCTCAATTAATCGTTTGACAGTACTATGTCCGTCCCATGACTGCATACCGTTATTTACAACATTGCATAAATATCATAAGTAGACAACAACATATTTACACACAGACAATTCAAAATCCAGAAGTAAGCAGTGAGCCTGTGACATATCCCCAGTGGTTCCGCCACTGCTTTATGCTTGTGGGATGCTAACCAGTCCATCTAACCAGTCCAAGTATCTATAGATCATAGGTTTTAAATAGACAGCGAGTTCTTTGAAATAACTCGAATTCTGAGTTGAAATCTGAACAGTTTAGGATTGTATAAAATTGCTGAAACTCATAACTCATTGGTAACTTGCTCGCTTTAATTCGCTCATTTACAACTCGAGTCAGTTTCAACTCGAGTTTGTTGATTCGTTTAATAAATGAACTGAGTTTGAGCATACCCCAACTCGTTCATTAACAACTCGAGTTATACAAAATTTGTCATAATAAATCTCATGCCATTCTAAATGACTCCTAAGTTGTTTGAATTTTTTATTTTGTTTCATTGTCTTATTATTTATGTTTGGATTGTTTGTATTTAGATAAACTCTTATTAAATTATTTAAATTGTTTGTATTTAGATAAGCTTTTATTAAATCATTTAAATTATTTGTATTTAGATAAACTCTTACTATTATATAATAATTAAGAAAATTGACTGGTCA
This sequence comes from Carex pumila, assembly GCA_033356055.1. Lineage (NCBI taxonomy): Eukaryota > Viridiplantae > Streptophyta > Magnoliopsida > Poales > Cyperaceae > Carex > Carex pumila. Next base: position 371,680 of record JARJHM010000088.1, read on the forward strand.
AACGAGTTGTGAGCTAACTCGAGTTGGTAATGAGGTAAACTCTAATTGGCTTTACAGCTTGTTATTGATATCCCAACTCGAGTTGACTCGCTTATTTACTAAATGAGTTGAGCACGACTTGGGAGTAACTTGCTCAAATTCGGCTCATTTACAACCCTAGAACAGTCTAATCAAAATTAAGTTCAAAATGAAAAATACACAGAGTTGCTTTAATATTCGTGCCAAAGAGATTTGATGGTTCAAATTCAAATTCAAAATTTGAGTTATCTTAGGTGATCTGAATTCTAGGTTTTTCTTTTTTCTTTTTGTTTGGTCTTTCCTTTTTCTTAATTTTTTATATTAACTTCACATGGTATACGTATTCCGGCCCCAGTCGAGAAATACAACTTTTTAATGATATAATCATCCAATGACTTGCAAATGCAATTGCAAAGTTCTTGTTGGCAGTTTCATTTTTATTTTCGAAAAAGATTGAATCCTTTTAAAAGCACTTTTATCTGAGAAAATTGACGGTTACAATTTTTTAAAAAGTAAAATTTACAATTACTACTATTTCATGAATGTATTTATTTTACAATTAGTGGCTACTTTTAATTTAATAATTATCTTGCAATTTTTAATCAATTACATTGATGGAGATGCTAAGTAAGCAGATTGTACATGGAAGTTATAAAAGACGTGCACCATCGACTTTTAGTCTTTTTGAAAATGATTTTCATAATATTTAGCTGTACAATCAATTCTATTAATTGCAATAAAATTGGAGGATTGATAATTAACATATTTTATGCAATAAAGTCATATATCCAACATCTTATGTACTTGAAGCATTTACCCGGTCTACAAAAGCAGAATAACTGCTTGACATAAAGTTGTTCGCAGAATAAGATACTGTTGTATTATAATACGAATATACAATATTAAATTTTCAAGCTGTGATGATGGTACATAACTACATATATATGCATGATTTTGACAAAACTGTTCAAAGATGCAGTTAAATTATTTTATTCCGAAATAAAATCCAAACCGTTGGTTTTGAGTCAATGATTAAGGATATTTTTTTTTTCCGGATATGATACGGTCCTCCTAACTCAAATATAGCAACGTTTTTTTTTTTTTTTTTTTTTTTGAGAAACAGCTTGACAGAGGCTGCCAAGGGGTACAAAGAAAAACAAAATTACATCAAGCCCTTATTTGAAGGACTAGCTCAACAACATATGCAAACCATATAAAGCACCATCTTGCAAAATTTTCCTACCCAAAACATCACATCTCATCCTCCCTCCCCTCAAGATCACCTCGTTCCTGTTCCTCCAGAGCCATCAACAGGTGCAGATCACTGGTAATTGCATTAATACAACTGTCGACAGAGTATCTTTAATTGTATATAATTATAATCTGACGACAGAGGTGTACGGTTTTAAATATAAGAATAGGAACCGGACAATATATTAAGGATATGCTTACTTCGCATACTCATTTAATAATTAACTAATTTTACAATTATTTGATATTGAATATCATAATTTTAGTTTACAAAATTCTGTTGCACAACCCTTGTTAATTAAGATAATTAGCAAAATAATTTCAAACAGGTATGTTATGGCAATTTCTCTATGAGCTTCTATATATATCACACACCTTTCAAAGTTTCAAGTACACAATAATATATGACATCAAAGTAATATAAAGTTCCAGCATTAATTTCAAATTTTCAACCTTGAGACAACAAGATCAGAAATTATTCATTGACACTTTTAAGATAATTGTACTTGAATGTTAATGGAGAATAACCCTCCCAATGATACAAATTTGTATGGTAAAATATTAGACAAAAGGTTTGCTAGAAAACCCCACTTTAATTTAGGTTAGGTTTAATGTCATACATTTCAAGTTGCATGTCGTTATCAAATGCACATCTACTTGATTTCCATATCCCATCCGTTACATCTCACAATTCTTAATGTCAACACAACCCACTATGTTTCAACAGAATACTAATTTCTTAAGAAGCATGATACACATTCCTTACATATATATATATATATATATATATATATATATATATATATTCTAGCTAAATCAAGCAAGCAACTAGCTCTCTCCTTTTTCTCTCTTTTTGTCTTTGATATACAAGATAGACATTACATCAGCAATCAAGCTATATAATCCTAACAGTGCCCATGAATTGATGAGATTAATTAACTTGAAGGGGCAATTGAGAGCTCTAAATTTGGGGGTTCTGTGTGAAGTTGAACCTTTGGTATTAGAGGCGAAGGTGGTAATGTAACACTTGGCACTGCATTAACTGACAATGGATAATTTGACATGAAATTTAGATAATTGGGCAGGTTAGTATCATGTGCGGCTATAGTGTTGAAAGAGAGTGAAGGAAATTTAAGGTTGGACAGAGAAGATTCATCCCGTAACCTTGGAGATTGATTGATGTTAGATGGTGCTTTACCAGCTTCAACCTGAAAAAGAATTTGAATTAATTCTACATTAGCTCAATATTATCATTGAAAGTGAGGTTAAATTTACAAGAAATCTCTTTTCTTAATTAGTTTTTTAAATATTGATTTAATAGTATCATGAGTGGAGTCTGAAAATTTTAAATAGGGATAAATATATATCGAACTAAATCTTGATACCGATATAATGATTGCATGAAAAGTATAAAATTATAACTATGAGAGTTACAATGAAATAATCTACTTTTTTTGGAGGTAAATATGAATTTTCTTAGAAAGGAAATACTTGCGTAGCATCAAATTATCACATATACATGTATAATTAGAAAAAAGAATGGAGACGTTGCACTTCATTTGAAGTTACATCTTTTTTTTTCTTTCTTTTTTTCATTTTTCAATAATTTCTCTTTTATTATACCTAATTCTCAATTTTTTTTACTACAATGTCTCTTTTATTAAAATCTAATTCTGAAGAGTCAACTTTTATACTATGCAAGGGAATTTTTTTGTTTTCCTACATCGGCTTACATATACTATACTGTCAGAGATTGATATGTGTATGGACTTTGCACTGGATTATAAAATTAATTCCTTGAGGAACCTCTAGTGTATGCATAAATATATAGTTGACATATTTACCAAATCAAAGAGGCTCGATCGCCGCTTCTTTTGCTTTATGATAGTTTGTCTGAGGAAATATTTTTGGGCATGACTAGCCACCTGAGTCGGGCTTCTAGTCATGACAAAGTGCCGCGAAATCCCGCGCCAGTCCCCCTTCCCCAATTTCTCGAGACCCTCCAGAAATCTGCGGTGCTCTTCTTCACACCACGGGATCCCTGTACAATTTTGAAAGCTTCTGTATGATTGAAAATGTACACTGATATAAACTATAAAGTGTATCACTTTTAACTTGATGAAAGCAGAATAGAATTGCCATTTGTTGTGCCTTTAAAACAATGATGGAAAATGAACAAACTGTTTGCATGACGCTACTTTCAATTAACAACAATTCAGTCAGTTATAACGATTTGACAAAGTGGAGCGTGAAATGAAAAATAATAATCAAGAAATAGCTCCTTAGATATATAATTGTAATAATTGAAGACCACAAGAAAGATACCTTTTTTCCTCTCTTGTGTTCTACCCAGAAGTCCATCAGAAAGATATTCATTCGAAAACCGTTCAGAAACTTCATCTATGGAAATGAGAGACGACGAAGAGGAAACCGACGGAGAGCACGAAGAAGTTGAGATGCTCGGAGAAGGTGTCACGAATGATTCCATGCTAAAACACTTCTTCATATTAGATGTAGAACTATTTCCGACTTGTAGTTCAACACCAAATAACCTCAATCTGTCTCCGGTACTCTCCATACCTCGCAAGCCCCTGCATGTTCTCGAGTTGTGACCATTGTTGCCACAATTAGAGCATTTCCTTGTCATTGGAGGAGCAAATTAAGGAAGAGGGAAATGGAAAAGAGAGATGTGCCTTTGTGATTCAATGTGGGCTTTTAATAAGAAGATGAGACTAGATGATGAGATTTCATTAGTGGATTAAAGAAAAAGTTATATGATTGGTTGTGGGAACAGAGGAGACACACAATTGGCTGGTGTCTGGTGTGTGATGTGCGTGCGTGTGTATATATATACACACTTGACTTTTTGTGGCTAGCGTAAATTTGAAAGTTAAATATACTTTGTTTGTGGCAGCTTAAGCATCTCTCTGAGTGGATACTTGCATATTTTGGATATATTTATATTACATTTAAACTAAAATTAGTAGAGGAGATGTGCGTGGTTGATGAGTTCAATAAATATATTTCAAGTTTAAACTACCACTCAAATTAAATACATTGCTTGCGTTATTGGAATATAGTCAGAGAAAATGACAGCACGCACTGGTTGTCTGGTTATATTAATTATGATTAATTCTTTATTCTTCTCAGTTAGCTTGTGATTTTTTTTTGTTGAACAAAGGTTAAGTACAAGTTATTCAACTATTAAAATTTATTAGGAATTTTTATTCATATTTCAATCCTACAATTTTCTACGGAGAAAATATTGTCTTTGTTAATCAAAGGTTGATTCTAAATTAAGTTGTGAACTTTTGTCACAGAATTTACTTCGTCTGTTGACTGTTATCACCGTGCATGGGACCGACACGGTCAAAGTTTCTAGAACTTCGGACCAACTGCGCACGAGATACACACAAAATTGTTTTAAAAACAAATGAAATGCTTAAACAAGACAACTTTGGCTCAAGCAAAATTAACACACCTCCTATTCTGAAGTAAATTGACGGAATAAAATGAACTTTTAATCCCTCTAATTTAATTTCAAAATATTCTTATTTGATCAGAAGATTAAAATGGAGGAAAAGCCCGTTTCATATTCACTTGTTAAACAGTGTAAAGGATCAGTTATCAATTTATGACAATCCAAACTAAATAGTTCAGGAACTTTTTAATTAAACAAGTGTTGCAAGCCGCTGCAAATTGTTTATTGGGCCTTATTGCAATTGTGTTACATAATACCATTATTACCTGGATCAATATATTATCTGAGTCATCTACTTATTAATCACCGGGCCTAATGTTTTAACAATGTAATTAGGCTAACTTTGGAGAAGGCTTTGAAAAATTGAATTTTATATCCACATACCATTTCCAATCTTAGTCCATAATATTGTTTCTCCCGTTTAAATCTTATTAGACTTTCCAAAGAAAATAAGAGTCAAAATTGGAATGTGTAGCCCATAATTGTAAATGAACAAGCCGAAAATTAAAAACTGTGAATCCAAGTTCCAATTAAGATATATCTATATATTTTAATATGTATTATGAAAATAATATGTTATTCATTATTACAATTAGATAAATATTATAAACTTTAGTATTTTTTAATAAATATCTGATCTGATTTATATTCATATCAGCATCCCTAGCCGCTTCGTTTTCACCCCTAATATTATATTTTTAATCTCTCTCTTTATAAAAGTAATTAAAAAAATATGAAAGAAGGACAGTGTGTCCCAATATTATTTTTATGCATTTGTTGAACCTCTTGGCTATTAAATTATAAATCAAAGCAGTTGAGATCCGTGATTTAATTACTGCGTGCCTCTTTGCATGTGTTACGTATCACTGTTATGGGTCGAGATCAATCAAATAAAATATCATCTGTATTTATATTTAGAGGAGGGATCAAGTTACAACAATTTTTGAGTTACAACAAGTATTTTCTATATTTTCAAAGTCAAAATCGTTGATCCAAACCATTAGATGTGATGCTACAATAAAATATGCTTGGAGAGACCAAATTTTATATTTTTTAGATTTTTTTACTATTTATTAAGATGGGTACAAAATTCAATGGTCTGAATTTGACTAGTTTTTTGTACCTATCTTAATAAATAGTAAAACAATTTCAAAAAATATAAAATTTGGTCTCCAAGTATATTTTATTGTAGAAATCACATCTAATGATTTGGATTGACAATTTAAACTTCAAAAATATAGATAATACTTATTGTAACTTGTTGTAACTTGATCCCTCCTCTTATATTTATTATGTTATGCAACGTGTTCATGTATCACAAGCTCAAAACCCCTGAAAGAACATTTGTGCTAGCTATTTGCTGCAAGGATGGAAATAAATATGCTACGATCCTAAAGGGATTTTAGGTCCTATGATTCCAAATCCAACCTTTTATTTGTTTTGAGATTCGTGTATAAAAACAACTTTTATAGGGATTCGTGATACTTAAAAAATGAGAGGTTAGATTTGGAATCGTAGGACCCTACAATCCCTTAGGATCGTAGCAGATTTATTTCCCTGCAAGGATGTGCGTGCGTGTCAGTGTTTCATACATTTGTGCTAGAAAAAAAGGATAGTGATAATTAACCCCGCAAAACCAACCCCGCAATTATTCCCGCACTAAATGTCAAAAAACTCCAGCTGTCATTTTTTTTCATAAGGTATTAATACTTACGTACAGAAGTATTTATCTCAAAGAACGAAAGTATTTATCCCTAAGCACGAAAGTATTTAGGGGACCATGCACATTTTTTTCATGAAGGGTGGGGGGAATCTCAAATCACATGGGGAACCATGCACATTTTTAGAGGTGGGTTTTTTTTTATCTCATTTCAATCTCGTCCATATTTCTCACAATTTATGAAAAATTTTGCGAATCTAAAACCACAAACATTTTTTACGTAATTTTCTCTTTCAAATGAGATCCATGATGATATACTTTCGGGCAAGTCGTTACAGAAGTATTTATCCCTCATCGTGCAAGTATTTATCCCTCATCGTGCAAGCATTTATACCTATACTTGAAAATATTTTTTTGCATATAATACTTATAATACTTGATATTAATACTTTCATATGTCAGTATAAATACTTATAATACATGATATTAATACTTTTATATATCAGTATAAATACTTATAATACTTGATATTAATATTTTCATATATTAGTATAAATACTTATAATAATTGATAGTAATACTTTCATATGTTTGTGTAGGTATAAATACTTGCATGATGAGGGATAAATACTTCTGTAATAACTTGTCCGAAAGTATGTCATCATGGATCTTATTTGAAAGAGAAAATTACGTAGAAAATGTTCGTGATTTTAGATTCGCAAAATTTCTCATATATCGTGAAATATGTGAACGAAATTGAAATGAGATAAAAATAATTTGGAATGGGGAGATGGTGGGAGGATGGAATGGGGGGGAGTAATATAATTGTTCAGAAAAAAAATAAAAATAATATATGGCTCACAACAGGCAAATAAAGATATTGATTTAAAGGGATTAAGGAAGCCACGGTTGCACACGCATTTGTCACTAGGGGTTTGCTAACGGGTTACCCGTGACCCGTTTCGGATTACCCGTTAGGGGTAACGGGTAGGATGGATAAAGAGGTAGGTCGGGTACGGGTAAAATCCGTAACGGGTAGACAGGTAATTTTCCCAAAACCTCTATTTAGTCTGTTTATTATCCGTACCCGTTGTGGGTTGACGGGTACGGGTCCGGTCTGCCCGGTTTTTTTCTTTTTTTTTTCTGTTTTTTTTCAAAAAATTCAAAAAATTCAATTTTTTTTGAAGTGAAATGGGTCAGGTACGAGTAACGGGTACGGGTATGCAGGTAGATGGGTACAGGTAGGTGGGTACGGATAGACGGATAGACGGGTACGGGTATAACGGTTTTTTTTTCAAATTAAGTTGTCCGGTCCGTTTATTACCCGTATCCGTCTACCTGTCTACTCGTTTGTACCTAGGCAACGGATACAGATAGCTCGAATAATGAATACGGACTGGGCAAAACGGGTTGAATGAGTTTAGCAAACCACTATTTGTCACTACCATGTCATTATAGAATAACAAACAAAAAGTGTAGCTATAGAATGTATTGACGACATGACATAAAGAACAAATACGCCAATAGCGAGCCTAGTTATTTTGTCATTTATTAATTGGTTGATGCGAAAAAGAAACCAGATTCTATTCCTTGATTGCCAAATTATTAGTGCCATTTGATAGTGATTTACAGCAGAATATTACGCGACAATGGAATAATATTAGAGAACTTCCTGAAAGCCTTCTCTAGTAATCTATTCTTTCAAAAATATTAAATATATTTGGACGATATATATGTGCAAAAAAGAGTAAGACTTGAATGCTATTGATAGCATAGAGGGTTACTGTGTTATGGCTCAATATTCGAGTTTTCAAAATTCAAACCGTCGATCTGAACCGTTCATCTTGTTCTCCATATTAATATGTGTTTGGAGACCAAATTTTACATTTTTTGAAAATTTTTTACTATTTTTTAGATAGATAAAAAATCAAATATCTTAATGGTGTAAAATTTTTTAGATCAAGTGATTTTCTACTTAACTAAAAAGTAGTAAAAATTTTCAAAAAAATATAAAATTTGGTCTCCAAACACATGTTAATATGGAGAACAAGATGAACGGTTCGGATCGACTATTTGGATTTTGAAAACTCGAATATTGAGTCGTAATACGGTGGCCCTCTATGTTATCCATAGCACCCAAGTCTTACTCTACAAAAAAAGTATCTTAGGTTTATTTTATTGTTTTGATAAGGACAGTGACGGATTTAAAGGGTCGTAGAAATGGATGGGCATAATTTTGAGAAAAAGAAAATTATTGTGTGAAGTTTGATGAAAATTATTGTGTGAAGTTCAAATCAAGTATTTTTCACTCCTAGTGTGACGCTATGATCATATGTATATTATATAGTGGTTTGTGTTATACACTTGTATTTTTGTTTGCAAAGTTGAAATAGTCGATTTGAATCACTCAATATAATTTTCATATAAAAATATATTTGCAAATTTTTATTTTTATTTTTTTAATTTATTATTATTATTTTGGATAGATAGAAAAATACTTGATTTAAAAATTCTGGACTATTCAAAAATAGTGAATTTCTACCTATTTACAAAATAGTATATTTTTAAAAAATATAAAATTTAATTTTCATATACATTTTTATATAAAAATCATGTTAAATGGTTAACAAACAATTGTTTAAACTTCGAAAATAAAAATAAAAATCAGTAGTATTGATCTGTAATATGCATATTACCATAACCTCACTCGTATGTGCAAAATACATCGAACCTAAGTTTCCAATTTGGACACATACTATTTCACTCTTGGGCGGGAAGCATCTAATTGTCCACAGCTTTGACTTGCGCGAATACTGTAAAATTATTTTTATATGCTGTATAATTATATAATATATTAGAGTAAAGCTAATATACACTTAAGTGTACCAATGAACCCATACACTTAACCCTAGGACCGTACAATTAGCTTTGAGATTTGTGTAGATTCTTTAAAAGTCGTGATACACGAATCTCAAAGCTAATCGTACTGTCCTAGGGTTAAGTGTATGGGTTCATTGGTACACTTAAGTGTATATTAGCTTTACTCAATATATCATATAAAATATATCAATTAATCACAAAACATCCAGCAACTAATTGAAGTGGTCCCATGATAGTTATAAAAAGATTGCAACGAGAAAAGAAATGTACTTTATTTTTGAAAATTGCAGTTATAGGAAGTTATTGGCAGTTAGAGTTAGTTATTAGCGTCTGCACTAGGTTGAATCTTGTATACTGTAAATCAAATAATACTATAAATTTTCAATTGAATCTTTTATACTGTAAAATTTCTAAATCTAAACCATAAAATAATACCATGTATACTGTAAGATAAAATGTAAAAAATGCTACATTTCAGCTTAAACTACAATCTGCAAAGAATCATGTATACTGTATAATTTCAAAATATAAACCATAAAATAATACCATGTATACTGTAAAATTTCTAAATCTATACATATATCCATCATCTGTTCAACAAAAATTTGTTCACCACACAAAAATCTGTCATTTCACTTGCATCAATTATGTAAAATTCATCATTCAATACTGTAACTTAAATAACAAATCTTATAAAAAAATGTTATTCAAATTTTCAAACATTCAGAAAAAAGTGCAACAATAACTCCAATACATTACCCATATTCATTTCTAGAATCCTAAAACTAAACAAAATCATACGTCAATTTCCTTAGAAATCTCCTTCAAAATCTAAGGCACTTGGGCCATGCTATTAAAATAATTGAAGGCTTGATCTCCGCGCCATGCCCCTTTTATAGTAATCATACCCTCCGAAATTTTTAAATATACCATCATCCCAAAAAAGATAAACCAAAACACTCTCGTTTTGAAAATTTTCAAATTTTGATATGACCGCATCGCCTAGATGCGACCACTTTTCTGCAGGCCGCATCTAGGGGTAGTGGCCCATTTGTATTTATTTATTTTTTTATTTTTTATTATTATTTATTTTTTTTATTTTTTTTTTCTCATGTGACTTTGAACTGAAAACAGGGTGGCCGCTCCCTTGGGATGCGGCCCTGGCCGCATCGCCTAGAAGCGACCCGAAATAAGGTGGCTACTCCCTTGGGATGCGGCCGTGTCAAAATTCAAAATTTTTCAAAAAAAGGGTGTTTGGGTTTATCTTTTTTTGAACCATGGTATATTTAAAAATTTCGGCCATACCCTTGCCTTCAACTTGTCCCATTTTTTTTTCTAGTTTAATAGCGTTTTAGTATTATCTCGATACTTGAGAGAGAGAGAGATAGAGACAGAGAAGCTCCTAGAGAAAAAAAAAGTAGAGAGGCGGAGATCTGGGAGAAAAAAAAAATCTGATTTATAAAAGAAAGATAGAGTCCGTTAAAATTAGTTAAACGGAAGTATATAAGACTCTGTAGACAAATGATGGACAAAGATCTTTTCTCAAAAAAAAAATACAATTAAAAGAATTATTTACAAAGTTAATTACATAGCAGATATGGGAACAGAATAGAATGCTATTATGCTACAATATTTTCTCATTTCTGTTAACAAATTTCGTACAAAAGCAGCTGTAGGCAGTACTTTTCTGGAATTCTACTTCCAAGGCAATTATAAATTTCAGGAGGCCTGGATTTTTTTATGATATAATTTTTTTAGCTTGTAGAGTTGTACATTTTGGTAAACCACGGATTTATTTGCCTTAATTAATAACTTTAGGTCTGAAGAATAACGCAGAAGATAATTATTGGTGCTTGGTGGTGTCAATTTCAGCGTTGTCTTTTCTCTGTTTCCTTCTGAATTATTAAATCATTACATGGTCAAACTAAAAGCACATCAGTAGAGAAAAAATTGTCTTTGTGTTTGGTGATATAAGCCCTCAACCAAACGAAATATTATTGATCTTTTTTTTTTTCTGAAAGATGGCTACGTTTTAAATCATATTTTCATTTTAACTGTTCGACCTAAAATGACTGAATTAGATTCATATTAAAAGGTTTTCCAAAATTATATCAATGAATTGATGGAATCATTATGTGTTAATTGGACAGACCAAACTGAAATTAAAGGAACTTTATTTGGAATTGATGTTACGACACATCAAGTCACATATCACGTCATTTTATTATTAATTTCATTCTGTAACGTGTGTTTCTTTGATTAAAAAAAAAACATTACGCAAACTAATCCGACTATATTACGTGACTAAATTTTTTTAATATTAATTCTTTATTTAAAAAGAAAAACAATGTACCCGACATTGATAGTCCAAATAATCTAATAACGCCATCAAGGGGTAAATTTTCGAACTTCATAGGCGAATTTTTTGACCACCTCTAGCTGTGTGAATCCAGCAGCGGAGAAAATGGAAATCGGCCTTCACAGAGGACATCGTAAAAAAGTAAGATTCTATTATGAGAATGGTGATAAGAAAGGATTTAATAAAATCATGAAAATGTTTTCGAGGCAAGGAACTTCTATCAGAAAAATATTCTTCAGCCAAGTTTGTAAAAAAATAATAAAATTGAAGACATGATAATAAATAATTAATGGACATGTCTCTTATGTGTTCTCTTTTTATAGAGAACCCAAATGAATTAAAAAAAAGGAGTTGATAAAATTATGAAAAGGTTTTTGAGGCAAGGGACCTTTATCAGAAAAGCAAAAAAAATAATAATAATAATAAAATTGGAGGAATGAGAATAAATGAACTTATTCACATGATGTCATGGATATTTTGTCTTATTTGACAAGTGGTGGTAACTGGTAACTATTAACTTTAGGGGTATATAGAAAATTATCCCTAAGTAACTAATCGAAATCCAATATTAACCCAATATCAGAAGCGACCATTCCAACAGGTCAAAATTAGAGGGTCCATTTGTCAGTGAACTATCTCGATTTCTTGCCACGTTTTCTAGATGAGTATCACATCATCACTATTAGCTAACTCCGATTGAAATGATATAATTACTATTTCTTTTTCGAGTTTGCATTTTAGCCGCTCATGTATAGCTAGGAAGCTTTCCGCTGTGTTCACAGTCAAAATGGTTTATTTCTATGCCATGCTAGGTGCGTCTCAAACCCTTTCTCTACCAAATTTGTTTGTTTTCATTTTTTTTAAATTCTTCTCGAAAAAGGTGAATGTTGTTTCTTTTCTGAAATGCGAGTATCTTCGTCTTTTCTTTACTTAAAAAAATCTGGATTTTTTTATTTACTTAAAAAAATGTTTGTTTTTTCTTGGATTCAGTGCCACCTTGGTTCTTGGATTTGGGTTCTTCTTATTTCCAAAGGAGTTTGATAGACGCTACAAACCTACTATTTGTTCTCTGTTACTGTGTAAGCTTAGTAGTGGCTGGTTATAAAAGAGAATTTGCTAATGCGAGAAGAAATGTGCGCTGGCTATCCGTTCTCTCCTCCCTCTGTTGCTCAATTTTGGCCCTTTTTGAAATTGGTACCGGGTTTTGGGTTTTATTTAAGGGAGATTACCAACTCTGGGATTGGTTAATACCATTTCTGAGAGGAATTATTTGGGTATTTTTAGCTGTTTCCTTTACAGTACAACCAAACAAATTTGTTAGAATTCTCTGTAGAATTTGGTGGGTTGCATTTGCTATCCTCACCTTTGCATTCAACCTGGAAACCATTATTGGAAAGGATAATCTAGAATTTGTAGACCTCATATCATGGCCGATATCCTTGTTACTTCTTGTTTGCGCTATAACTCTCCAAAATGGAACAAATTCCAATCTGGAAAAATCAGGAGAAAACCTTGCTGAGCCTCTTCTACCCACAGAAAATGACAAGGAAATGAACTTTAGCCGAGCTGGATTTCTCAGCTGTTTACTCTTCTCCTGGATGAATCCACTGCTCAAACTCGGCTATTCCAAACCATTAAATCAAACTGACATTCCCATTTTAGAACCAGATGATGGTGCCCTAGAAGCATGTCAGAAGTTTCTTACTGAATGGAGCAATTCTAAAACAAAAACAGTTTTCTACGTTCTCTTCAAATGCTTCACAAGAGATTTTATTTTAACGGGTCTCTATGCACTTTTGCGTACACTTGCATTCGCGGCATCTCCTTTGTTGCTACACGCATTTGTCTTGTACTCATACAAAGAAGAAAAGAATTTCTACGACAGTTTTACTTTAATTGTCTATTTGATATTGATGAAAATTGTCGAGTCGTTGTCTCAGAGGCACTGGTTCTTCGGCTCAAGACGGCTTGGCATGAAGATGAGGTCAGCTCTCATGGCTGCCATATTTCAAAAGCAATTAAAATTGAGCAACAAAGGGAGAAGACAACACTCAGCAGGGGAGATAGTGAATTACATAGCAGTTGATGCATACAAGCTTGGTGAGTTCCCCTTTTGGCTACACCTGGGATGGTCGCAACCTCTCCAGTTGGTACTTGCAATAGCACTTCTCTTTTGTACTGTCGGACTCGGTACCATTCCAGGTCTGATACCTTTGGTTGTGTGTGCCATGTTGAATATCCCATTTGGAAAGGCGCTGCAATTTTATCAATCAAAATTCATGGTCGCGCAAGATGCACGCCAGAGGGTTACTTCTGAGGTCCTGAATAACATGAAAATTATAAAATTACAATCTTGGGATGAGAAGTTTAAAGAAACAGTAAAAGAACTAAGAGATGTGGAGGTCAATTGGTTAAAAGAAACCCAAATTAAAAAAGCATATGGAAGCGCACTCTACTGGATGTCGCCTACTTTTGTATCTGCAGTTATCTTTGCTGGTACTTCAGCTTTTCATTTTGCCCCATTGAATGCAGATGTAGTTTTTACCATACTTGCAACTTTGCGGGTTATGTGTGAGCCAATGCGAATGGTGCCAGAGGCACTATCAATCTTGATACAAGTGAAGGTGTCATTGGAAAGAATAGGGGCATTTTTGGTAGAGGAGGAATTGAGGGAGGAGGATGTAACTCGGGTTAATGAGGAGGATTTCTCCGAGGTTGCTGTGTCAGTTAAGGCTGGGGATTTCAGTTGGAATGCGACAGGCGATATTTTGCACCTGAGGTGTTTGAATTTGAAAATAAGTAAGGGAGAAAAGGTTGCTGTTTGTGGGCCTGTTGGAGCTGGCAAATCAACATTATTGTGCGCAACCCTTGGTGAAATTCCCAAAATTTCTGGATCAGTAAGTTCTAAATAATTTGTATATATTTTATATTCTTTGATCCCACTGCTACAATATCAACCAGTAATAGGATGCTGCTAATGTATACTCCGTGTTTGTGTTTATAGGCCTTGGGTTGTGTGTGTGTGTGTGTGTGTGGTGTGCAAACAGGTATCCACTGAAATTTTGGTCACTTCACCTAGATCAACATAGTCTAAAAATTGGGTATCATCAAACTATTGGTTTTATTTTATATGCGGCTACCAAGGTATAAACATACCAGACCATTTATTATCTCCAAAATAGCTCCACCTAAAAAAGTAGATAATTATTTAATAAAAAATAAAATAAAATTTTCCAATTCACTTTTGGTGGTGATTTCTTTACCAATGGTTTGGCTGATTTACATAGGTTGAAATCCATGGCTCAGTTGCATATGTATCACAATCGCCCTGGATCCAGAGCGGCACAGTACGGGAAAACATCCTCTTTGGTAAGCCGATGAATGAATTACTGTACCAGAAAGCCATCAGATGCTGTGCTCTTGATAAGGACATAGAAACTTTTGACCATGGGGACCTCACAGAGATCGGCCAGAGAGGCCTCAACATGAGCGGGGGCCAGAGGCAGAGGATTCAACTCGCCAGAGCTGTGTACCATGATGCTGATATATATTTGCTAGATGATCCATTCAGTGCTGTCGATGCACACACCGGTGCAATCCTTTTTCATGTGAGTGAGCTTGCTGTACTGTCCAGTATGTACTCAGTACTGAGTATTTTGATATTCACTTGTGGTTATTAACATGAAAAAAAGAAGAAATTCCAAAATATGTGACTAGTCTTGAGATGCAACTGGTAAACATGGATATGCTAGTTTTTAATGGCGCCAATAGTATTGATCAGGTCATCATTACTTCTCTATAAATATAAGTGGTTGGATTTACTGGACTGAACCTGCCATTGTAGTAATTTAGGATTCTTTGTAATTTTGTTTTCCTGGATACAATATATTTCAGTCAACAATGCATCCTAGTACCATCTTTCACTTAACTTTTAAGACTGTTTTTATGATCGACCAAAATAATGCTTGTTGTAGGTTTTTTGTGATTAATAAATCCTCTTTTTATGTAATGGTGTCCTTTTGTGCAATAATTCCAGGACTGTGTAATGTCTGCTCTGGAGAACAAGACTGTTATTCTGGTAACTCATCAGGTTGAGTTTCTTGCCGAAGTAGATAGAATATTGGTAAGCATTGAATAAGTTCATATCAAGTTCTACATTTTTTTAAAGTTTATATCAAAATTTCACCGGTTGGGTTTCATTTCTAGCCTACTCCAACTTGTTTGGGACTAAAGGCTTGGTTGTTTATATCAAGTTAACTTTCTATTTTCAGAACACAGAATTCCTTCAAAATGGGACTAATGAAAAGTATTGTACACTGATGAAAAGAATTGTACACTGCCTCTCTAGGTAATGGAGAATGGACAAGTTACACAACAAGGAAACTATGACCAACTTCTCCAGGCTGGTACAGCATTCGAGCAACTTGTCAATGCACACACCTCTTCCAAAACAACTCTCAATACACAAAGTTCCTCCCAAGAAACCATTGCACCAACACCTGTGAAGCAAAATAGTGAGTGTGAAATCACAACTCAAAGCAACCCTATTTCCTCGATTCAACTCACAGAAGAAGAGAAAACAGAAACAGGAAACCTTGGCCTGAGGCCGTACCTGGATTACTTCTCAGTATCGCGTGCTTGGAACCTTCTTGCATCGGTTGTATTATGCCAGTGCATTTTTGTTACTTTACAATGTATGGCCACATACTGGCTAGCAATTGCGGTGCAGTCTGAGCAGTTTGCAAGTGGAGTTGCAGTAGGTGTATATTCAGGCATGTCCACCTTCAGTTGCTTGTTCGCATACATCAGGAGCCTTTTTGCGGCTAATCTTGGGGTGAAGGCATCAATGGAGTTCTTCAAGAGTTTCATGAACTCGGTCTTTGGTGCACCAATGCTGTTCTTCGACTCAACTCCTTCTGGAAGAATCATGACTAGGGTAACAATTTTATTCTTGTTTTTATTTTGGTTAGCAAGGATGCTACTTCTTTACCTGTTATGATGTCATTTCCTCTCTCTAAAATTAATAAATTTCAGGCATCATCTGATATGAGCACGCTTGACTTTGATATACCTTACACGCTGACATTCGTAATTTCTGGAACAATCGAAGTCCTGGCAACTCTTCTCATTATGACGACAGTTACTTGGGAACTTGTAATAATTGCAATTCCCGCAATTGTACTAATTGTATACATCCAGGTTAGTGTCAGAGGAGAGGGTGCTTGATTTTTACCTACTATCAGGATTTGTACCTGACTATTGGATCTTTCTTAAAGCTATATGTGAAATAAGACCTCCTTTTATTTTTTTGAAGAGGTATTACATAGCCTCTGCAAGGGAGCTTGTGAGAATAAATGGTACGACAAAGGCACCAGTCATGAATTATGCAGCTGAATCCATGCTTGGTGCAGTGACAATACGGGCTTTCAGCATGGTGGAGAGGTTTGTCCATACGAACATGAGGCTTATAGATACTGATGCCTCACTTTTCTTCCATACCAATGCAGCTCTCGAATGGGTATTACTTCGTGTGGAGGCCCTTCAAATTTTATTAATTATTGCTTCTGCTGTTTTTCTTATTCTGCTTCCTGAGGGAGTTATTTCAGCAGGTATCTCCCCGTTCATTTAATTTTGTTCGCTACTTTTCCCATATGGAACAAGAACCTGGCAAAACCACCGTTCTATACTCCTGCAATTTAAATGAGATCTCATATATGCCTATAACAGATAAAAACTAAACTATATCCTCCAAGCATGACCTCTGCACCCAATTTTGGAAATAAGTGCTCTTGTTTAACTTGTATATCTAATTTCTTATTCACTTGATATTTTGTTTGTTTGAGTGTAGGTTTCATGGGCCTGTCTCTTTCGTATGCCCTGACTCTCTCATCAGCACAAGCCAATCTGACACGATTCTATTCCAATTTGGAGAATTATATTATATCGGTAGAGAGAATAAGGCAATTCATGAACATTCCTCCAGAACCCCCTGCCATAATTGTTTATAACCGACCGCCTTCTATATGGCCAGCTGAAGGAAGAATAGATTTGGAAAATCTCCATGTATGTAACATTCTTCTAATTATTTGAAGTCTTTATTCATTTTTGCAAATAGAAACAAACTTCTATGGTGATTCCAATTTCAAATCACCATGCATAATTATGGAACGTCCTTATATAAATAATAGTGCAGGTTTCTATTAGTGATTTCAAAAGGGTTAGTCTTTTTGACTCAACAATTCCACAGTTTCCTGACTAATATTGTGTTCAGGGTCAGCAGAGAAAAATGGAAGGGGCAATTCTCCTCTGCAACAGCACATTATGATATTATCATGTTTCTAATTACCTATAGTTTGACACATTCAGAAAGGCAATTTGGTTATGGGTATTTAGCAAATTAGACCTTTTTATTTTTCATATTTGCAAGCAACACTCAACACTTTTTGTAGTTGTAATTTACACCCAATATTTAGTGGGTTATTTGCAACTAACACACCAATTAAGGTATAGTTGAGTAATTAAACAAAGAAAGACCTGTCCCAACCTTTATCACATTCACTCAATTAAACTGATACATAATTAGTTCCTATGAACTAAAAATTCCAACAATGGAAGTAGCTTATACAGACTTTGTTTCAATTCCGCCTTTGAAAAATGAAATGGGAACAAGTTTGTCAATATTTACTAATAGAGTGAAACATATCATCTCAATAACAGTAATCTACCTGTTGAAGTAGCTTATACAGACTTTGTTTCAAGTACCAAACATTTTGGCAAAAGCATCTCATTGTCCTCATCTTTCCCCTGTAAAACAATGAACAGGTGAAGTACCGAGAAAACACACCATATGTACTGAAGGGCATCACATGCACATTTGCTGCAGGAAAGAAGGTGGGGGTGGTGGGGCGAACTGGCAGCGGGAAGACAACTCTGCTGAGCACTCTTTTTCGGCTGGTGGACCCCACCACCGGAAGAATTCTGATCGATGGCTGGGATATCTGCACAATTGGGCTCAGGGATCTCCGGAGCAAGCTCAGCATCATCCCTCAAGAGCCCGCTCTTTTCAGAGGCACTGTCAGATCTAACATCGACCCTCTTGGGTCCCACTCCGATGCTGAAATCTGGAAGGTACTTAATCTTCTTTTTCCTTTTGTTATTCTTATTTTGTTGCATGTTTCTTGTTTTAAGTTGTTAGTGCCACAACTGTCTGCTGGATGGAAAAGGTGCATTAGAAATCTGTGCCAGAAGTTAATTGGTGTGGTTTGGCTTTGCCTGATTTTAAATGGGGAAAGGTTATCAGGACCCCTTTATGTCTGGATTGCACCCAATATCCTAGGGCATTTACTAATAATATCCCAATGATGAAGTCTTGAAAAATATAACTTGGTGACCTTTTGATATTTTCTATATAATACAAATAAACTTCTCTTTAACTGCTACTCCTGTTGTGGTGCCATTGTACAAATAAGTTTACTACAATAAAAAAAAATTAATTAATTCTATCCAATATTTTACAAACCTGTAGTGTAAGCATTCCAAAAATATTTAGTATATACTATATACAACTACTGTAATATTTTTGTACTACTGGTAGTTTTGATTTTGTAAATGAATTCCATTGTACAGGCTTTGGTGAAGTGCCAATTGAAGAAAACCATTAGCAGCCTTCCTCTACAATTGGATTCACTGGGTGAGATTTATTTATCAATTATTTAAAAAAAAAGACACTCCTGTGGTTGTCAATAAGTAAATACCAATATTATCCTTTTTTGTTTGTTCTTTTATTTTTTTTCCCTCAATTGGCTCAGTTGTCCAATGGCATAAATTGGGGTCCCTTGTGCTTAGCCTGACATGCCATCGTTATTTCAGTGACTGATGAAGGGGAGAACTGGAGTGTGGGCCAGCGGCAGCTGTTCTGCCTAGGTCGAGTTCTCCTAAGAAGGAACAAGATTCTCGTGCTGGATGAGGCAACGGCCTCGATCGATTCTGCCACTGATGCTGTCTTACAACAAGTAATAAAGGAGGAGTTCTCAGGATGCACGGTCATAACTATCGCACACCGGGTCCCAACTGTTACTGAGAGCGACATGGTGTTGGTTCTGTCCTATGGTATGAAATTACCACTTGTTTATATAGAAAGGCTCAATTCCATGGGTATTACTACAAAACCTCAAAATTTCATACACAACCCTGCATAAATGAGATATATTATGGATAACCTATCTGGACCACTTGTACTCCTTCAAAAACTAAATGAACAAGTATATCATATCGTAAGAACTGCGACATCAGTACTTGGGTGATTATGGTGCGGTTCCATGATCTCTTGTTCTGTAGAGCATATAAATGTACTTGTAAGTTTTGTAGATATGTAAATCTAATTTGCCTAGAAAAAGCAATTAATTGTGGGTTGTTTTACATGTCTGGACTAGCTACCAGCTCATAGAATACTTCAAGTGGGCCCCCCAGTTGCAGACTTTTGTTTATGCTCTGAAGTGCATATTTTTCTGTTTTCAGGGAAACTCATAGAGTACGACACACCTCCTAACTTGATGGCAAACAAAGATTCAGCCTTTGCAAAACTTGTAGCTGAGTATTGGTCACATTACAAGAGGCAGTAGAGAAAAGTTAACTCATGAAATACAAAATTAAAAAAATCCAAATACCTTTAGTCTTTCAATTGTTCTTGTCTCTATACTTTCATACGGTATTCATTAATTGTAAACATATTATTGTTCAAGATAAAATTTCTTTGTAACATATGTTTCATAAATGCTCAGCAACCTAATTTTTGATCATTTTACTGTTCAAGAATCTCTAAGGCACACATTTTAATGGTTCTTTGTAACATTGAAAAAGGATCCTTGCATTACAATAGTACTAGATGCTTGGTATGTTACAAATGGACTTTCTTTTTTCAAAAGCTTATAGCAATATAACAGTAAAACTGAACCAGTAACTGCTAAATCAGGGAGAATTGTACAAATATCATGTGTTCATTGGAAAAGAACATATTAATAAAATCTACAAAACCCACACTCATTGGTAGGAGTGCGTATCCTCTTGAGATATCTCATATTTTGCGTGACCGATGTGCCCAGTGACTATTGGAGGATAAGGCAGGGGCCAGTATCATTTGATCTTGAAATTCGTGCAGAACGTATTTGAACGGTTGAAATTTTTCCAAAAAGTCAGGCAACATATGAGATAGTTCAGAGGATGCGAATTCCATTGGTAGCCGACTCATCATTTTGTTGACTAGTTTTGTTGAGTTCGGAGTACATCTGCTCTATCATTGGCTTCCATAACCGTACTCGAGCATTAATGAACCAATTGGACACCTAACATCATATCACAGACATAAATGTTTTAATAAATATTCAAAATTAAAAAAAAGAAGTTATAATCCCGTGCAATATTATTTACACCAAGTTTTGCCTAAGAAAAAGGAAAGCATGCCTTGTGTAACCTCAAAGATCTACGATCTGCAAGGTTATATTTTCAAATGTAAGCAAGCACACAGTGCTCTAGAACTAATTAATTACATGCACTTTATTTTTAGAGGATCCATTTACACATTTTTTTTTTGGTGACACTGGATTACATCTTACATTTTAAAGTCCAACTAGTCGATTCAAACTGTTCAACATGATGGATATATTAAAATTTGCTTGCACATCAAATTTTACATATTTTTTGAATTTTTTTATGATTTATTAAGATGGGTACAAAATCCAATAGTATGAAAACAATTATTTTGTAAAATACTTAATAAATAGTAAAAAAAAATGTAAAATTTGATCTGTAAGAATATTTTAATATATCCGTCATGTTGAACGGTTTGAATTGTCTATTTGAACTTTAAAAACTTCAAAAATATAGAATGTATTTTGATGTCGCCAAAAAAGAATTTAAGTGATCCCTCTTATTTTTAACGGAACCTAAGAGATGATAGCAAACAAAATTACCTGATTTCTAGTCAGGCCACTTTTCGTGGCCAGTAAATCCTTTTCATGGTCCCTCGGGTACCTGAAACAAAACCAAATTAACGATTCTACATAGGTAAACTAAAATCATGATACAATTTACAAGTTGAAAATAATCTCTCACGGGCAAAGGAAATTCTGAAACATCCATTTGCGTAAAACCGAGACGGATTTCTCAGGCAAGCCTCTCTGTGACCGCCAGCATGAATGCTCAGCCCTTTTTACCTGTTGCATCGCCCATTGTTTTTGAAAAAATAACGACTCAAAATCTTTCTGCCTCTCACTTGGGCAATCCATTGCATTATCCTTTTTTGATAGTAAAAGGATTCCAGTAGAGATTTTGTCCCTCAAGTTCTTGTAAAGTAAAGTGACTGCATGATGAGCAAAACGGGCACAAATGTTTGCTGTCAGGTCCATGCCAAGTTTGCACTGAAACTCTGAGACTACCCGTTGCATCTGGTCTAAACACAATCTGTACTTCTGGTCTATCTACATGTATTTACCAAGAAAATGGAAACTGGATTAGTAAGATTAAAATTGTAAAGCAGATGGTCTTATTTTTATTTTATTTTTTTGTTTTGATGAAAGATGGTCCTATTTCTGGGTAGTATAGACTGGCAGTCTGGCACCAACAAGTACTGTCCTGTCATCAAGAAAATTTAACATTGGTAGAAACTAGAAACTCAGTTTTCATTTACAAACATCTGCATTTTGGTCCTAACTTAATTTGTTCTCTTACTTTTGTTTTTGCTTTCTTTTGATGTTTTCCTCTGTCAATTTTTTATTTTTGTATGAAACTAAGAAACATTTTTTAATAGCTAAGTGGTGCCGGCACATCACAATGCTGCACAATAACTCCAGATATATGTACCCAAGACAAGTTACAGTGAAAAACCAAGAGTAAGGCTTAGGTGCTATGAATAGGATAAGGCCTTCTGTGCTACAGTATTAAAAACCTGGAGTATAAACTTGAAATTTCGATCTAAGTAGTTCGCTAAATTGGTTATATAATGAATTTATAGAATACCAACTTTTATTATTTTATTATTTTTTTACTACTTTTTATGATTTATGAAAAATGACAAAATGGCTTAAAAATAATAGAAATTGCCAATATTTTAGGTCAATTTTTTGTCATTTTTTAAAAATAAAAATAAAAAAATAGTTAAAGTTGGTATTCTACAAGTTCATTATATAATTAATATACTGAGCTACTTAGATCGAAATTTAAATTTATATGATATGTTCTTAAAATTGTAGCACAGAAGACCTTATGCTATGTATAGCACTTGAGTCTTACTCAAAAACCAATATCATACTTGTACAGTTTTGGTAGTTCTACTTCCAGCGTGCACTGGTAACAAGAAGAATAATTTGGAATTTTGGATAAAATTAGACAAAACCATAGAAATACCATCTTAAGCATCTCCTCTAAGTTTTCCTTCATCGCATCACATTCATCAGGACTGGTTTGGCCAACTGTTGAAGCCCTGAAAATGGCCACATTATCACAAGAAGAGATCTGCATCTCTTCCCTGTATATAGTTGAAACCGAAGGTACCTTTGTCTCACTCTGATTACCCCTACTGTCTGTCTTGCTTAAATCGCCCACAGCATAGTTCGCTACGTTGAATAGTATTTCTCGCATCACATGTAGATACTTCTGTTGCATTACCGTATTTGAAGTATGATATGGAGTTAATGGGCCCTTCCACATGTTGTAACAAGGCTCATTGGTAAAATGAGTTATGTTAGAGCCACATATCTCTGAGCATTGGTCAGAACCAGGATCAAGTGATGGTTCATTCCTGTGTGTAAAGCCAGTAAATGGGGAACAAAAGTTTGAGTCAGACACGACCGAACCAAAGTTTTCTGAATAGTGACATGGTGAATTAATCGTTGTATAGTTCCACTCGTCATCTTTAAAATCACAATCAACTGTAGTTATCGCATATGAACTATGGGTAGTGAGGTCTCCTTGCAAGCTTGATGCACTGCAAGGTATATTGAATTCTGGAGTCGTAGGAAGTAGAGTTCCGGCCAAATTTTCAGCTGGCAGGATACTGATAAGACCGGAGGATCCAAAGATATCCCCACAAACAAAATGTGGAGGCACACATATGGTTTCATTACTTGTGCAATTGTTTGTCATGAGAAAGTTCTCCATTGCAAGCAGGTCAAGTTTCAATTGTGGGTCAAATTAATTTATCGAACCTGAAAAGAAAATTAGAAGAAATCGGGTTATTTGTAAAACATACAGTCAACAGATATTTGTAAGCAGCAGGAAATAAAAAGTCTCCACTGTTGATCACAAATGAGAATGACATTAAGTTGCAAAATCTATGATGATATTTTCCAGTCTTGCTTTTGTTAAATCAAAACCATTAGTAATTTGATAACATTGTGACATGTCAAAAGAATGTCCATGAAATGTCACTACCAAGCTTAAACTAATATGAAAAATAAAGTTCGAACTAGTAATAAAAGATAATTTCTCTTTTTGGAGCATGTAACAAGATGAATAAAGGAAATTTTTTTTTGTAAAAGCTTGAAAATTAATATAAGTGTTGTTCTGTAGTTTAATACTGATAGGATAGACCGAGTAATATTTAATTTCTTGTATGAAAGCGCTATATTATTAATTCATTGCAAGATAGCAAGACAAATTAACGAAGCTAATTTAAAATGACCCGCATGAAGAGGTTTAGTAAACTCCTTTGAATGGGAAGACAAATTAAGCGCTATATTATTAATTCATTGCAAGATAGCAAGACAAATTAATCTTCATTTAGATACTTAAATGTGGATAAAGGAGTTTACTCCACCTCTTCTTCACAACCAAACATGACCATAGAGTATAAATCTAATTTCTGAATATGAGTTGTGAGAAAACAATATCTACCTCTTGAACCGCATTGAAGCTTAAAATAGACAGAAAGATGAGCCTTCTGAGAGGAGGAAAACAGAGGAACTTGCTATTGAAAAATGTAAGGATGAAAACTCAAAACTTCAGAGCAAAATATACAGTTCTCCTACCGAAGTCTTTTTGCTTCTTTTTGTTTGCTTGAGTTGCAAAAGACACGGTGTATATATAGCATAACTAACATCGATCCCAAAGTAGAAAATATTATATATTTATGCCTACGGGCTATTCCTCAAAAAAAAAAATATATATATATATATATATGTATATATTATATTTTCATTGGAAAGCATACAGAGTAAGAGAGATAACAGACAGTTATCATTGTCAGAAGCACAGAGAGGCCCCATTAGATCACTATTTAAAATTGGTGCTATTAAAGACTTTAGATTTGAGTTGCACACAAACCAAAAGAGAAATGGGTGATGGGTCCATGGTTAGCGCGGAGCTAGACATTTCAAAGCCGGAAATAAATCTGCTACGATTCCAACAAAATTGTAGGACCCTTCTTTTTCAAATCTAACCATCAAAATTTTAGAATACACGAATCTCAAAAATAGTCGATTTTCATGCACGAATCTCTAAATAAATGAATGGTTGGATTTGGAAAAGCAGATTCTTACGATTCCTTAAAATCGTAGCAGATTTATTTCCTTCAAAGCCTAATAATTATTAAGTATGTCCAAAGGATATTTGGATTTGTTTGGCCTTGACATGACATAACATAGAAGTTAGGTTTACAAGATCAAGTTTGTAACCAAACAATCTAAATGTAGGTATTTGTTTTACAAGCTACTCTCAATTTGCACATTTGCAAACAAGAACCAATGTTTTGTCATGTTATTAACAACACCCAAAAATTGATGAGCTAGTTCTTTATTTTTAGTTCAATCCCAAATATGGGATAGTAGTCGGAAATACAATATGATAAGTTCAGGGTGTTATTAGGAAATGTGACGGACAGATAGGTAGTAGTAGGCTAATAATGGTTTACAACCCATGATTAAATTCCGATTGACTTTCGTGAAACAACAAAAATCTGTACAGTAAACGGGATTAGCTCGAAAATCAAGAGGGAAAAATATATATGCATACTTGCATAGTCATAGACAGAGCCAATCATACTTTCTTATTCAATGTTATTTTGCTCATACCTCTAAAACAGAAAACCAATCATTATTGTTCCAATTCATTGAATTTTTTTTGTGAGGGGGGGTTTCTTATTCATGTTTTCGTATTTCATTTTTTTTAACTCGTTCCTAAAACATTTCACGTGAAGTATGATCAGGCTACAAAGATAAAAATCCATGTAGACTTCTCCGACCTTCAATATTTTGCAGTATCTCTGAGAACTAATTTTTGAATTTGTTGAATGTATTACGGACAATCCACTTTTTATTCAATATTATTAAGATAGATTTTTATCTTATAAAATATCAATATGATATATATATATATATATATATTCCTGAATTTTATTAATATTATATTCAAACTACGAATTTACAACTTATGAAATAATTCTGAAACTAAGAACTTGTTGCTATACTTTAAGCCGTATACACATCTTGTTCGACCGCCAAAATACTCTTTAACAATCTCTACTTGCCACCAAAAACCGCCACAAACCTTAGCTTAACTTTACCTTTGTCAACCATATCAAATAATCCATAATTACCCTTAAAAATTACACCAAAATACGCAGAAACTCTAACAAGATCATGCAGGATTCAATTCCCTGTTACTGGCCTAGTCGGATCGTTGCAATCAATTTAATTTAATAATCAACTTTAATATATAAAAAAAAAAAAGTTTGAGTGACCTTCGAAGAACTTTGAACAATTTAAAAGTAGTCATCATTTCAAACATTTAATTTTTCGAGATGTACTACAGATTACAATGCAAAAAATAAAACAAAAAGAAATCAGGGTAACACCAAATTTGTAAATGGCTTTATAAAATGGGCCGTTGTGGGCTTCGATGTATTCTCTAAGGAAGACTTTTCATTGGTTCTTTTATCAGCCATTGAGCCCAAAGAATTATAAAAGGGAAATCAATCCCTCGTCATTTAATTTGCTCTGTGCCTGCCTTCTAGAAGCAAAGGCTGGCAAGCAAGCTAACATGGATTAATTAGTTTAAGTAGAAGTTCTGCTTATTGGTTTTAATAATTTATCAGGCACCTAAGAAAGCACAAAGTTAACAAAAAAGTTTTTCATCACTACTTCACTAGCCTGTAGTCTCGGAACACTGAATGTTGGAGCCTTGGTAGCAACCATATATTCTATGATTTAATAGGAGAATTCAAGCTCATATTGATATCTTATTTTTATATTGAAGGACAAGCCATGACATCTAGTGCTTGTACCGTCACAAGTCACTCTGTAATTGGTAAGCTATAGAACTAAAGGAAAGAAAAAGAGAATGAAAATGAATTAAAAAAGAAAACTCATATCGCATTCATCTTTTTATTAGTTCTGTTGTTGCTATTCCAGAGTAGTCTCACTGTGGATTAATATGAAGCATCAAATTGTTACTAATGAATGAATGCATGAAGCATGATGCTACTACAAAAGCTAAAGTTAAATAGAGCCACAAAGGAACACAACTGAGGTCCTACTAGAGGAGATACTACTGGATATACCTTAGAATCTTTTATCCCTGCTATGCGAATATATGATTAAACGACTCGTACATGTTCTGTTTCAAAGAAGAAAACATAAAAAGGAATTAAGCCACTTTCTCTTCTCTCCAGCGAAACAAAAATATTGAAAGTCTCCCTCCCTTCCTAAATTACCAATATCAGCTCAAGGTGGATGAATTTGATAACACAACTATTGCCAAAAAAAAAAAATTATACGGCTATTAGTCAAATTTGTACAACTGCAATATGCTTAAAACAAAATTATATGGCTATTAGTCAAATTACCAATATCGCTAAGCATATTGCAGTTGTACAATCTCTTCAATCAAATGGAAGACCTGCTTTTTGATTCTCTGAAGATTCGTGCACAACACTCCTTCCATAGTACAAATATTGTTATCAAGAAGGCCCCCCCTGCCTTTATGTATATGTAATCTTTCACATAAAGGATTAACTTAATTACTAGATTAAATACTAATTTTACATCAGCTGTCAAGTTGACTACATTTTGAGATCGAACTGACTCCTCTACAATTGATATATGCCTGTATTGATTGGAAATGATCTAAACCAAGAATAACACCAAGTAACATAGGATTCCACTAACCTTTTAAAAAACACCCACTTAAGGAAGAGTTTCGTAATCAAATTATGATCATGACGTATAAAACTCACTCTCTATTTATCACTACAACCACAAGCTCTCACCACAGATAAATCTCATCTTCATCTAATTAGAGCAAATTATTTGTTCTTCACTATTTGTACTTTGGACAATTTAAGAATTAATGGCACGAACCATGATTGTTTTCGACTTTGATGATACGATAATAGATTGTGATAGTGATATATGGGTTGCCGATGATCTTGGAGGCACCGCTCTCTTTGACGACCTACTCAAGTCCATGCCATGGAATGCCGCTGCTGTAACAATTTTAAAAATTAAGATACATTCTTATAGTAGAATATTATTTCTTTTCCTTTTGCCTATATTCAAATTTTCAATCCTGCTGCAAAAGCAACAATAAAGTTTTGCATTGCATTAATTATTACATGTGTAGTATAGATATGTAATTAGTTAAAATTTTGTAGATTGGAATGATGGAAGAACTCCATGCACAAGGGAGGTCCATAGATGAGGTGGAGAGAAGCTTGAAGAAAATTCCCTTGTCACCCCACACAATTTCAGCTATAAAGTCTGCTCATGCTTTTGGGTATGTATATATGCTCAAATAATATATGGCACCTTCATAGGTATATATACATTAGCTTTATTTTGAAATCATATATGAACAAACAAAATTTTGTTATTGACCTTCCTTTCTTCAAATCAGGTGTGATCTGAGGATACTGAGCGACGCCAACACATTTTTCATTGAAACTGTGTTGAAACATCATGGGCTTATGGATTGCTTTACAGAAATATACACAAATCCGAGCTGTGTAGATGGAGAAAAGAAGCTCACCATTTCACCTTATAGTGACTTCACTATTTCCTCTCATGGTTGTAAGCTCTGTCCACCAAACTTGTGCAAGGTACCTAATTTCATTTTCTAGTAATGTACAAAAACATGAAATAGCAAATGAACTCTCTCAAAACCTCAATCTCTACAGTAGTTATTCTAAATGTTCAATCCAAACAACTTTCAAATAACTTTGAGTTACCGCTATTCTTAAATAGTAGCTGTTCTCACTATTCTTAATCTACTATTCTCAACAGTAGCTATTCTCGATATTCTCTAGTGCATCCAAACACACCTTTGTTGTTTGGAAAAAAGGCCTTGGCATCTTTCTTATACCTATACGAATATATTGGTCCCGTACTGTTTTATGGACTTTGGGATGTAGGCCTGTTGTATGGCCCAAGTGGTCCGCCATTGGGGATTTTGACTCAATTTTATTGTGTATGTCTCAATTGAGAACCGCAAGAACTGTCAACATAATATCAAATTGAAAAAAAATAATGAGGGTTTAAGTATACGCCGTAATTAATGGGAGGGTTTCATCTGATTGGATCAAGTTTATGGATGAATAAACGAACATTTGAAATCTCCCCGCAGAACATCAACAGATCAATTTAATGAATTTACTCAGGGAAGGTTTGAATCATTCGTATAAAAATATGCATGCAACAAAGGACATTGTGATAATTTACTGCCAGATTCCAACTGAAATAGAAACAAATATATAATACATAAATTTAAAATTAATAATTACTACAAATTTGATCTAGTGTCTAGGACAATGTTACTATAAAATTATTATTCATCATATCAGTTAAAATAAGATTTGATCTGTAATTTTGCGAAAGTAAAACGAAAAACATTCAGATAATTAGTAAAATCCTTTGTTTCAAGTATATATAATTTGATATACATCTGCAATTTTGCATGAATGTCAGCTGTTAATCAAGTCCGTCTCACTGTCTCAGACCCTAATGGCCTAACATGATCACTCAGTAACTCTATACCATTTTTCTTTTATACATTTGTGTACTGATTAAACTAAAACTACAAGCAGGGTAATGTGATTGAAAAAATCCGAGACTCTCCAACAAATAAAGAAAGAACACGCCTCATTTATGTAGGTGATGGCAAAGGAGATTACTGTCCTTCGCTTAAGCTGAGAACAGAGGACATTGTCATGCCTAGAAAAGACTATCCTTTATGGAGGCTTATCCATGATAACATTCATGCCATGAAAGCTGAGATACATGGATGGGGCAATCATTCTGAACTTGAGAAATTGCTCCTTCAGCAGCTTCATATAAAACCAGACTCAAATTTAGTCGATTTTGATGAAACATCAAAATTGATTCCGGCTAACAACAACACGACTGGAACTATGTCATTTCAGTTCCTTGTCAGTCGGGTTTGACTACCAATAAATGTACATTTTTATTCCTAATTTGCTTTTATTTATGCATATAGAAGTTGTAGGCATGATTTCATGTATATATATCTATATTTGTAACATGGTGAGCAGTGAGTACTAATATAGACTCGAGCCTAATTGCTGAAGGAAAACCATTGTGTAGAATTTATTTAGGAGTTAGGAAGTATTAATTCCCGATACCATGTTTGTTTTTTTCTTTCTCACAATGCAGTTTTATGATTGAACCTTTACCTAGCAAATAAATAAAGCAGCTCAGTCGAGAAAAGAGGAAGATAGCGAAGAGATCCGCGAATGAAATTTGTCAAGTTTCTGTCTATGTCAAATGCATCAACATTAAAATTATTTTAATAATGTGGAAGCCCAAGAAAAGAACTCACCAAAATAAAATAAAAATCAGATATACAATGTAATTTATTTTACAGAAGAATCTGTCAGAGTTTATAATTTATATATATATATATATATTATTGTTATTTGCATATTGCCATTCACGACTAAGTCTTCATTTATATAGTCCAATTTAATTGAAGAACCAAATACTTTTCTATTCTTTCATCAAAAAAATACTTTTCTATTCAACCATTATTTTATGTTTACCAAATCGTTAACAACATATTGATAAAAGAAAAACAATTAGATTTAGTTCTTGTGCATTCGATAACTAAGAAAAAAAAAATGATCTATGGGCCCCAACCCCATAGTTTCTTTATTTTGATTTTATTATAATTAAACTAATGATTTCCACGTTACCCCTTTGTAAGCCGAAATTGAGTGGTGTGAAGATCTTGTTGGCCAAATATGAAATTATTTTAGATTTGAAAAGAAAATTGTTGCTATTCAAACTATAAAGATTTATTGGTAGGGGTGTCAATGGGTACAATATGGGTCGGGTGGAGATATTTTCATATCCGTACCCGGTATGATAATGAAAAAAAATCTTTATCCTTATCGATCTTTTTGAATACGGTACGGGTCAGGTAAACGGATAAAAAAAGTGTCATTAACATCTTAATTTGCGTTTTCGATATAATATTTTTCAAAATAAGAAAAAAATTAATGAATACAACTAATTTGTATTATGAAAATTTAATAAAATATAAAATTTTATTGTATCATGTATCATCTTCATATAAATATATATCTATATATATAATTTTTTTTAAAAAAATTATCTTATACAATAATGGATAAGATAATGAAAAAAATTGTTACCTTTACCTGACCTGTACTCGAGAAGCTAACGAAAAAACTTTTTTTGTCCTTACTCATATTTTCAGATATGATACAGATCGGATAAACAAATAAAATGATGCCATTCACAAACCTATTTATTGGTCTCTCCCTGCCTACTGATCAGACAGTTGCCAAAAAAACCTAATTTTTGCAGGAGAGTTATTGAATACTCCCTTTCACATTAAACCTCGTAATAGGAATTTATTCACAGGCATGTCATGTTACTTCAAAGTTTGATTGGCCAGATAAATAACAATAAATGCTTGTCACGAAAGCAGTCATTTTTTTTTCAAGTAATAGCACTTTGCACTTAAATCTATCTTCCTAAAAAGGCCAACAAGTAGGAGTTCTGGTATCTTATTTTCTCAGATTAAATTCGAACCGTCTATTACAAATTATTATGGATTTTAATGATAGATATTATAAAATGTGTTTTACAATTAGAAGACAAATAATTTTGAATCCGTAAATCCAAAATAAAATAGCAAACAAATTTAAATCTTATAGTTCTGAAGTGACGACATTGTTAGGCGGAAGCGTAAATTCTGATTTTCAATGGTTTTCCTCAAACGTGATGATGGAGATCTTAAGTGTTTTCTTTTACTTCTCTTTTTTAGTAAAATAAATGAATGAAATTTTTCATGAGGACGTCCATGAAAGAAGAGGTTTTTTTAACAACTCTGAGATAATTTAATTTGTTACTATTGGGTTTTCAAAAAAAAGAAGAGATAATCTAATTTGAGATCAATAAATTTATAAATAGTAATATGAATTTTTTTATACCTTTTCATTAATTCTTTAAATAAAATTAGTGTACAACAATAACATACACCACATAATCAAATAAAAACTAACATTTAGAACTGCTAGTTCTTTAGTAATTAGTAGTTAATCTTGTAATCTGTCTCGTTAAAACCGATCAGGTCCGAATATTCCCTCATGTGGACAAAGTTTTCTTCATCGTTTGATTAGTTTGAGATTGATAGGTTTACTTGATCATAGGGGCATAGAAGGTATCTTAGTATCCTACCATGCAGAATGAGATCTGCATCGTCCGTTTTGACATTGTACGAATCTCAAAGCGGACTCTCTATAATTCAAATAGACACCAAAATTACTTTAGCTCAGCTGAAAATTATTCTATAAGGTACGATACCGCAGGGTATCAGGAGAGCGGTATTTATTGCGCCAGCTTGGGAACAGTCACGAGCCTGGTACAACTGTGGGCCCGGGTGGGGGCAGCATAATCATGGGGCGTTGGATTAATCTGAAAATGGATTGGATTAACCTCCCTGGGCTTCAGCCTCAGCGAATTGCGTCAGAGATTTGTTTCAATGAAATCAGGAGTCAACATCAGCGATGCTCTATTGTTTCAATAAAGAAATAATCCTCAAAGCACAAATAGACATTTTCCTTTTACTTGAAGCACAAAATACACATGACTCTCCCATTTCACTTTTTTTGACATGCTGTAGTAAGAGTTGTTGTTGTTACTATCATTATCATCATGATCATCATCACCAACATCATTGTTATTGTAAATTCCTCCATCTAATATTACATATTTACATTGTATATTTTTTCTAACTTTTTATTTCCCCATTTTAGGATCTGGTGTCAATAAAATAAGGTAGAGGATTAAATAAGTCTAAGAATTGGAGCCACAAGAAACAACTCAAATTTGAAGATTATAAGGACATATCTATGTTTTTAAATTATAGAAGCATACAAAGTCTCACCTCGAATTTCGAATATCCATAAAAGAAGTAAAATGAAATATTCACATAGCATTCGAAATAGGCAAATAGCCATAACACTTCTATATGATAATTTTATAAATTATATCCTTTGAGGGTACCAAATTAAGTTCTAGACGTGCTTATTTTACTGAGTGACCCGCAGATAAAAAAAACCAGTTTTTTTTTTTTTTGAAAGTCAGTGGAGAAAAAAAAATGCAAGTATTATATTTCACATTATGTAGAGCACATAAAAGACCCAACACTTTTGCTGGAGATTATGTTCCTCCTAATTTGGGTTACTCTATTAATTAATATAACAGCTGCAAACTAGTTTAACGCACAAGTATCATTCAGGTATAAACATCTGTGATCTGTCATAAGACATTTTTTTTTAAATAACTATACAAAACCCATAAACAAACACTTTCTGAAATTTCAGAAGGCGCTGAAAGTTGTGAACAGTTTTTCTTATTATTCATGATTCAAAATATTATTAATAAAAAACATGTATGATTGCATGTTTTTTTCAATACACTAAAAAAACCATAGTATTGTAACAATTCCTTTAAATATCTTTGAAGAAAATCGTAGTAATGCTATGGTCACTTTAATTTTTATCCAGTATGCCAATCATGTCACGGAAAATCCGAAATTAAAGGAACATAGCAATCCGAATTTTTTTCATAAACCATAATTAATTATTCAATTTTAGTGAACCAACATGATTGTGATTTTTTTTTCAAAAACTATAAAACCGAATTGCCAATTTGGTCTCCCCATGTGTTTCCTCCGGA
The DNA here is from genome assembly GCA_033356055.1 of Carex pumila. Classification (NCBI taxonomy): domain Eukaryota; kingdom Viridiplantae; phylum Streptophyta; class Magnoliopsida; order Poales; family Cyperaceae; genus Carex; species Carex pumila. Next base: position 405,540 of record JARJHM010000088.1, read on the forward strand.
CCGAATTGCCAATTCAATCTAGCCCCTTTTTTCAGTTTTTTCAACTTTTCACGTGTGGCTGACGGCGTAACAACCTTTTTCCTCCATACCGAAATGACAATTCCGTCTGTGAGATTTTTTTTCCTCCAGACCGAAATGGCCATTCAGTCTGAATTTTTTTTTTAAAATATAAATATTCTTCTCTCCCGACATCTAATAGAAACTCAGAAACTTCTTCTTCTCAAATTCTTCTTCCATTTTCAGCTGAAAATAAAGTTCCAACAAAATATAGTGTTTTTACAGATCGGCCTCTTCATTGTGTTGGTAGCTTTCATCTAAAGATTGTAGTAAGTTTTTTTTTTTTCAATTACGGTCACATTTTAGGTTGTAAAATTAAAAATGATATCGACGATTGATTGTGATTGAAATTGTTTGATCCACCTATAGTTATGCCGCTCTTCATCGAGCATTCCTGTCAAATTGGTACTGGTAGTGCAATGAGATGCACTTCTCCATTTTTATTTAGAACCCCTTCAGCAGTACTCGTATTTTTATACGAGGTCAATTAAAATATATCTAACTTTGAGGCAATCTAGATGGCAGCCACAACCCACTCTCTAATAGTATAAACATCAAACTTGTAAATATCAATGACAAGCGGGATCCACTTAGAATAAACAACACTCTTTGTAAACTTAATCCAGCATGTCAATATCAATCAATCCGTTCAAAAACTATGGCAGCCCATGCAGACTCTAATTTTTGCATAATTTCACTATTTAATCAAATATCCTTTAATGTTTACCATAACAAAATTAGGCAATTTTTATCAAAAAAAATACCGTGATTCAATAAATAATGAAATATACATCAAACCTCATTATTCATGTATAAATATAACATATAAATCATACCTCATTATCCATGTATTTATTATAAATAATTTAGGTTGTAAAATTAAAAATGATATCGACGACTGATTGTGAATTTTTTTTTTCAAATAATGTCTGAAGTGATAATAAATGTTTATCATAGACGCGAAATTTCAGATACACCGACCTGCACATTTCCTGTTTCAGACGCAACGAGTCTTGATGAGCTAAGAAAACATGTATACGTTGGCATTCGTTTGCTCCTTAGTCAGTTCGATCTGACAATCAGAGCTCGTTTGAACACGGCACCACCTGACTCAGCAGAAAAATACCAGTTATTTAACATAGACCACGAAAGGATATGGCACATGGTGCTTGGACTTGCCACTCCAATACTGAATTTTAAACTTCTTGAATTAGTGGTTGAGTCAGTATCAGTTGTTAGTCAGACCAATTATGACCCATATCCGGGTAGTGTACCTAGAAGTAGCAGAGACACAATGGTGTCTGATTCACCCATATATTCTAATGACCCTCCCGAAATACCGATAATGGATGATATGGTAACTCGTTTTGACGAGCTGAATAATAATACTAGCTCAGAAGGAAGGAGAATGGAGAAGGGAGAATGGAGAAGGGAGAAGGGAGAAGGGAGCCTCTGCACAAAAAATTTATTCCCGTTATGGAGACCCTCTGCTGCATTCGGTCTTAAGAATTGAATTGAGCAGACCCTCTGCTCCTTTCGGTCTCAAGAATTAAATGAGCAGACCTAGTGCTCCATTCGGTTCCATGAGTTGTGAAATTTTCTGTGACTGTCTCGCACCGAAAGTTAAAAAATTAGTGAGATCGAATTGGCAATTTAGTCTAGAAAGACCGAATTGCCAATTCGGTCTTTATAGGTTTTGAAAAAAAAAACACAATCACACTGGTTCAATAAAATAAAATTAATTAATTATGGTTTATGAAAAAATTCTAGCAATCCTATGGTTCCTTAGGCTTATCAACTGTTGCACTAAATATTCTAAATACCGTACCTTTACTATTGTGTCACCTCACGACTCACATATCACGTCAATGAATTTGAGATCCCTGCTAACACTATATCAATCCTCACCTTTTGCTATTATTTTCTGAAGAGATTCTTGCAGTGCCGGGTAGGGGCGGAACTAGAAAATTAAAATAGGAGTGGCTAGTTGAATACGTGTGATATAATTTCGTTCTATGAGGGGAGGCTAATTGTAATAATATTTGTAAATATTAAAAAATTTAAATGACAAAAGTGAAAATTTTCAATTCATAGACATAGAGTGGCTTAGTCTTGGCTTGAGTTATGTCACTGTTGCCAAGTTCATTTAACTTTTAGATTTATGTGACAAGATTATTAGAATGGATACATATTAAATAAAGAGGAGGGTTCAAATGTCTTCATTTTTTGTACTTTTATCATGTCTTTATTTTTTAAAATTTTAATAATTCAAAATTTAAAACTTAAAAATCAAAATAAAACCGTTGGATATAATCTACATCATTTTACCTATGCACATGTGAAAAATTATGACATTTCAATTTTATTTTGATTGTCATCAAGAGCTTGTAAAAAATACACTAATTTGAATGATTTCTAAACGTTAATTTTTGAAATTATTGATTTAGATAAAAAAAAATTAAAATGTGATAATTTTTTATGAGTACATAGAGAAAATAACACAGATCACATTTAACGGTTTTATCTTGACTTTTATGTTTTAAATCTTGAGTTATTAAAGTTTTAAAAAATGAAGAAACAAAAAATGGAGGCATTTGAACCCTCCTCTTAAATAAATAGTTGTATTGCTACGAATTCTTTGAAGGTTTCTAAAAGAACCGTAATAATATTACAATTCTTTTTGTGCATAAAGAATACCATAATCTTACCCTTTATTTTCAAACCAATATTCATATTGCCAAAAATAAAAATAAAAAAATAAACTGAGCTGTGAAGGTCCCTATCTACACAACTGGACTTGTACAGCAACCTACAAATCTACAATGTATGTACTCGTAACTCAAGACAAAAATAGCTACCTAAAAATTGCCACCTTGGCTAGGCTGTCAAGTGCCTAAAAAAAACCATCCATAACCTAGGTCAGAGGGAACAAGCCAATGCCAAAAAAGCACGCTTGCCGACTCATAAAAATACTGTTTCCGGGCATTCTATCACAAATAAATAAATGAAGGTAAATCATGAGAACGATATCATAAAAAAAGAAAAAGAAAATCATGATACAACCTTTAAATACTGTTATTCTGTTACAGAGATATGTATAACAAGCCACTCATAGGTGGGGTCGTAATTCGTAAAGCGCTGTTCTGGTACAACAGGCCAATCACTGTAAACAAAATATGGGGACCTGAAACAATTGACAACGGAGAAGTCGCACAATTTTATTCAGAATCGACGCGTTTGCAACAATTGACTGTAATGAAATATGTCTGACTGAACGTTTCAGCGATAATAAAACCTTTTTGTTTTCAATTACGATTAATTAATAATACCGCAGGCACTTCACCTACCTCTGAAAAGGAACTCTTAGGTGAAGAATAAACAAAAATAAATTGCTGCTGTCCATGTAGATGTGTAAGATTTTGCAGATTATTAATGACAATTGACAGGTGTCGATTTATATTTGAAGGACGCCATCTTTTAGAACAATTTGAGGAACAGACTGGAGAAACAGACTTCAATCAGTGTTTGTGGAGAAAATTAAAACAAAAACATAAACTTTTTGGCGTTGACATTGAACCAGCTATCTTGGAAACTAATAGAAATTTGACGTGTAAATAAAAAAATATAACTAACTTTTTTTTTAATTTGTTCCAAATCAGTGTTTGTGCTGATTTATAGAGGCTAGATAAGATCAAAGTGGTATGATCAAAATCTTGTTACTACTAATTTATTTTTGCAATTTTAAAATTTAAATGAGGGTTCAAATGTCTCCAACAAGTTTTAAAAGCTTTAAAACTCAAAATTTAAGACTTAAAAGTCAAAATAAAATCGTTAGATATGAAATACATCATTTTATCTAGTTATATATAAAAAGTTGTGACATTTTGATTTTGTTTTAATTGTCATCAAGAGCCTGTAAAAAACGTACTAATATGAATAATTTATAGACGCTGATTTTTGAACTTATTGATTCACATAAAAACAAAATTGAAATGTGATAATTTTTTTATGAGCACATAGAAAAAATAACATAAATCACTTCAAACAGTTTTATTTTGACTTTTAAGTTTCAAATTTTTAATTATTAAAATTTCAAAAATAAAGATATTTGAACCCTCAATTTAAATAGTTAATAAAAAATGTTCAATATGTTCTTCACATTAAAATGTAATTGGAGACCAAATTTTACATTTTTTGGTGCGATAAAAAAGAAAGCGCCAGTCATAATTTGATGAAAAAGGGAGGGGATATAGTACACGTCTCGGGGGCCAACACGTCCTCGATTTTAAATCAGCCATTACAAATTAGTTTTGGTAAAAAATCATGGCGCAGAACATTTGCACCAAGAAGAAGCAACAATCATTTTATTGTTCATCATTGCTTGGGGCTGTCCTTTTGGATTATTCCGCAAATAACGCTTTACAAATAGTCACAAGGATCATCACCACAGGTTTCAAGGGTCACAACGAACCCATAATTATGTAAAAGGACGGGTACAAAAAAACCAAAAAAAAAAAAATGGACAAGTTGTGAATGATAAAAGACAGCGCATCTACCGCCCCTCATCAGAAACATAATTAATCATCATTGTTATTGCTATTTTCTTTTTCCTTAATTCGTCAGTTTGTAAATAAACAATGGAATTTACAGGTGTAATCTCTACACACACAAAAAGAAGAAAAACAGAACAAATTGAATCCGAACCTCCCACAACCCCCTCTCTATTTCCATCCGTACCCAAATTAATTAACAAATTACACTTATCCACATCAAAATTGGGTTATTTAATCCACATATATCAGTAGACACAAAAATGAATTACCCCTTTCTCCATTTTTCTTTCTTTTTCGAGATTTTCTTGATTGGCTTGTTCCACTCACACCTGGAGAGAAATGCGGGTCTTGATTGGCTTGAGCTTGATTCCCATGCTCTCAGGAGAGAGAAGCTCAGGAGAAATACAATGAGGGCTGAGTGGACTCCGAGGGCTGCTGCTCCACTGGGACGGCCGGTACAACCCATATCCCATCAGGAAATACTCAAGTGGTATCACCATTGCATGCGGTTGTTCCTCTGTCACCAGGGATCCACATGCCTGTACCTGGACACCAGTTGAAGCTAAAGTTCATATACACCATCCTTCTTCTTTCAAGAAAATTCATGATCCCATCTTATTTATTTGATTTTTCACTCACAGCTTGTGATGTGTACAATATAATAAAATTTTCATCTTTAACTAAGATAGAAATACAATTAGGCTCCCAAATTAAGATGTAAATAGAAGTTACCTCAACTAAGGCACTATATCTTGGATCGAGTTTAGAGGTCATGTGGATGGACTCTGCATGAAAAGGGGAGTTCCCTCCAACAAATATAAGTGTTCTACATTCTAGCTTTTTCAATGATTCTGTCAAGTCCCGTCTCCTACAAAACCAACAACAGCTGTTGTTTAGTTGCACTTGCAAAACATACAGGAAAATTTTGAACTACTTGGAAAATACAACAATGTACTTACCCGTTCATTGATTGAAGGAACTGCCAAACATTAGTGCCGTATCTCTCTTGTAACAACTGCCATATCATGAGAATTATCAAAATTGTGCTCCCCTCTCTATACATAAAAACTTTATATTTCAATACTTCTTATCAAGATAAAAAGGTTATAGAGCACTTACACTTTTACAAGCTTGGACTATTTCGGATTCAGGAACTTGTGAATTACCGCGTACCTCCTGTTTTGAAACTAACAGATTAAGTTAAAGAGGTACAATGGCAAACAAGGGGGCAAACAATTGAGATTTTAGTGTAGTACCTTGCTGAAGTATCTCTGGAGTAAGCACTCCATGATTAAGCCAGACATACCATAATAGTAAAGAAGATTTGACATTACCTGCAAATTGCATTGGTTTATAGATCCAGTTAGAGAAAATGCACTATACAATAAAATAGTTTTGTCAAGTATCTAAATAATATAGATATAGGGATATGTTTACATACTTTGTTATACAGCCATTCTGTCCAGGAAGGAGCTTTACATAGAGGAGAGACGAGTATTAGACCATGAACCCGATGCCTGTATTTTGACTGTATTAAAAAGCAATTAAACAGTTAGTTCTTATGATAATTAATATGGAGGAAACAAAAAATTGGAAGTGCAAGTGAAGCTGGCTTAAATAAGTATTTTACCGCAAAAAGAGTAAGAATATAAGCCCCAGCTGTAACTCCCATGCACATAACCGACCCCAACCTAAAGAAAAATCAAAGCAAACACAGAAAACAAAAAGGTCAAGCATACAATTTGAAAGAACCTTTTCAAAACTTAAAACATATGTAACCTAGCCTTTCAAAAAGACCAAAGAAAAAAAAAAATAATCCCATCTTTCACTTTCCCTTAATTCTGGTACACAGAAATTCAATGTCAGAGTTTCACCTAAGTTTCCTCCTCAAGAGCTAAATTGATATTTTAAGGATTTCTAACAGTAGAAAGATGTTATGACAAAATAAAAATCAATTACCCGAAATAATCAAGTACATCCGCAATTTGGTCGGCTAGGTCATCAACACTCAACACAGGATAATCTGATGGAATTGGAGCTGCTCCTAACTGAAATAATTATTGGCAAAGTACATTAATAAACAAGCATTTCAACAAAATTGATGAAATTTTGCCTATTACAAGAATATGGAAATTTACAGACCTCATGCCCTGGAGGACTTATATGATAGATACAAAAATTGTGAAGAAGTAAAGAGGCAGCCTCTGGACAAAATAGTAATCCTTGGAAACAAGACATATCTGCTCAACCAACAATATAGAATTAATCATACAAATAACAAAATTACTATTAGATGGTGCTTAAAAAAAGAACTTACAATTTAAAGCTACATCAGGATATGTGATTAAAGCGAGTTTATCTTGATCTCCATACACAGCCACTGAAACGGGGCCATAGTTTGTTTGAATGTGATGCTCCTGCATTAATTAATAAAATTTGACGTTTAGCATCCAACTGAAACAAAAAGAGAAAAAGGAAAATGGAGCATTCTTTCTTTCAGGTGTAAACAAATTAGGCACATGGAGGTCAGGTATTCAGCTGAGCTAGTAATCTGATGAATTTCATCCATATAATAATTCAATTACTTTAGCTAGGTAATAAACAAAACAAAACGAAAAGGAAAATTCACATTTCAGCGTCGATGCAACCATAGACATGCAAATTGGAACGAAACAGAACCAAATGCACACAATAATTCAAAGCTATTCAGCCTTCGTTTGAGAGGTAACGGAGCCTCACAAGATCCCAGACTCCACACAGAAAAACAGTACAATGGGGAAAAAGAGAAACCGACAGAGAAAGAACGGGGAAAAAAAGAAGAGAAACCTGTCCGCCAAAGGAGATGCGCTCGACGTCTATGGAAACAGAACCGCTGGAATCACCCATCGGTGAGCGGTGGAGGGAAAGGAGGTCGGCTCTCAGGGAAGGCAAGGTAAAAGAGAGTCTAACCTGTCTCTCTCTCTCGCTTCGATTCGCTTATATAAGCAGCGTATCTTTTTTTTTAACCTCACCGACGAATTCGGTTCCTTCTGTTTCACCCCCGCTGAGCTCACGCTAACTGCGAGTCAGCGAATCCAGCTCAATCCCGACTCGCCACGGTTGCTAAATACTTTGTTAAAAGCTGCAATTTTACATTCGTAGACCTGTTAAGATTTGTAATTTCGTATTTCCTTCCAGCAGACTATAGTTGGCATTGGCAAGGTCCAGTATTTTTTTTTAGTGTCGCTATTCGCGAGCTGGACGGACATCGATCGGTACGTGACAGTGTTAAATGTTATGCTGTGGATAAAAAAAATTTAAACATGTACTTTATATTCTACTAATTAATGTATCTCTGAATTACCTGTAGAAACGAAATAAAGAAATCATCATGCCAGCCTACCAGGTGTGGTGTTTATTCAAAAAAAAAAATTTCAAGTAAATCTCTACAATATTATAAAAAATTGAACAGCTAGAATGTCCATTTCAAGTTTTCGGACTTTTTAAAATTTTAAAATGTCCCTTTCTAGATGGTAAGGATTGATTTGGCTGACAAATTAGATGTCTAATTTAATATTATTTACTTTATTTATTGATTAAATTAATATTATTTACTTTATTTATTGATTAAATTAATATTATTTACTTTATTTATTGATTAAATTAATATTATTTACTTTATTTATTGACTTTTATGGCGAAGAGTATATATAGAATATTTCGTACAGATTGAATTGATTAGTAGAAATAAATTCTGCACAATATTTTTTCTTAATTAAAAGATATGTAAAAGAATGCATGCCTAATTATGCATTGATTTGTTATCCTATAAATATACGGCTACATATTTTAACACCCTCCTCCAAGACTAGTTAATTATATCAGTCAACAAAAAAAATATCAATAGTTAAAAACAGTTCACAATCCACTTAATTGGCCAAATAAAATGAACGTGGACTACAAGTGATAAATTTGACTACTTAATCAGGTCTGAGACATAATAATTAGCTTTTATTTAGCTTGAAGTTAAAAAAAATTAAAAAAAATATGATATTCAATGTATTGTACCATAATTTGTAACTTAAAAGAAGATGTGTCTTAGGTCACAAAATACAGAAATGTGGAACTTTGACTTGGAATAAAGTTGTTAGGAGGTAAGGTACCTCGGTTGCTTGGTTCTTTTCTGTGTAAACACAAATCGCTTCCAAATATATTGTTTCGGAATATAGCAAGCTCATTAAAAAATGCTCAACCAGTCTCTCACATCTTCCTTCTAAATTGGGAAAAAAAGGAGCTCGTTATCTTTGCTTAAAAGAAAAAATGACTAATTACAAAGATATTCATGTCATATTGACATTCATACATGCATGTTGGAAAATAAGCCATGGAGAACTTTGTTCAACTTTTTTACGCTTAATTTGTTTTACTGCAATCTATCATATTTGATTTTTTTTTTTTTGTCAAAACTTGAGAGCGCAAGTCTAATGTTAATTTCAAATGCTAAAACATTCGAATTCAATGTTATGCAGAATATTATAATGTTTTGAACATGTTATTATATTTGCCTTCTGCTGATGCTCTCTGAATGACATGTAGAAACGAAATAAGATATTCATCATCAATGTTGTAATAAAAAAATACGAGTGGTTTAATTAAATTCAAATTTCATTCAACAATATACAGTACATATATACTAATATACTTAAGTATATTACCTCTTCAATATTATAAAGCAATGAACAACTGAATTGTTCATTTTAAGTTTTCAACCTTTTAAGAAGTTTCAAGAAGCCCTCTATTTAGACAGGTAAAAATTAAATTGGCTTAATAATTGAACACTAAATTCTCGTGCGCTTGTCCTTTTATTAGGAAATAAAAATTGTCTGTGTTTATCAAGAGAGCGCCTCATTCAACATTCATTAATGTATTTATTAGCTTTCATGGCGAAGAGTTTACGGAATCTTAATTATATGGATTGAATCTATTAGTAGGATTGTAGGAATGATGCATAATATCAACATCATCCTTCACATTACCAAGTGTAGAAGTCAACAAAAAAATTTCATAAGTCGCAGCAATTCACAGTCTACCTAATTGGCCAAAATAAATTGACCCCGTGCATTAAGTGCATAGTTTGACTACTGTAGTATAATCAAACATGAAACATAATAATTGGCGTTTGTTAGCTCAAAAAGAAAAACAAGCAACAACGAGGAAAACGAAATCGTGTCCGTTGGATGTGAACCGTTCACAACGCAGAAAATATCAACGGTTAAGATAAGAGTTCCACGGCCAAACTAGCTAGCGGTAGCGGTGACCAGCGACTCCTCTGTCATCTTGTTTGGATGGAGAGGAGAGGGAGGGAGGAAATGGAAATGAACAAAAAAATTTTATTGAATTGTAATTGGTTGATAAAATTATATTGAAGGTGAAAGATTTAATTTTGGGAAGCTGATAATTGTACCCCAAATAAATTACCCGCACGCGTCCCCTAACCTTCTAGAATGTCGGCGATAAAAAGATCAAGTTTTACTTTATACAGCGCAATAACAGTATCAATCTTTCTTTATTATACATAATTTTGCTGCATGAAGAGAAAAACGCTCTGTTAAAAAAATTAACAAAGGTACCACCAAATGCAGTGAAACAATCGGATAATTTAAACATATAAAGGAAAGCGTTTAAACAACTACGTTCAAGTGTTTAACTTTCATTGTAAATGAGTTAATTTTTCAATTTTTAAAATAAAAACGAATCTCCGAATTCGTCTCCGAGCATAAAATTTAAAGCTCTAAATTTGTACCAATACCCGAGCGTGTCCCCCACCAAAATGTTTACAGCTCTGAATTTTATGTTAGTCAAAACTACTAGTTCTAAGCAAGCAAAGCTCTATTAAATAACAATGAAACTACTGGTTCGAAACAACAATTGTTAGCAGCCTCATCAATTATTTTATGTTAGTCAAAACTCCAACAATTACAATTTCTAAGCATGCAAACCTCTGTTAAATAACAATAAAATTACTACTTCGAAACAATTATAAATTTAGAACTTGTCCCAACAATGCCAATTTCTAAGCATGTAAAACTCTATTAAATAACAATGAAACTACTACTTCGAAACAACAATTGTTTACAAAACAATATAAACCTGTGTGTAAAACATATAAACCTGTGCAAGTAAACCAATATATACTGGCAAGAAAACAACATTTTAAAGCATATAAACCTGTGTGTAAAGCATACAAACCTGTGCATGTAAACCAATATATACTGGCAAGAAAACAACATTTTAAAGCATATAAACCTGTGTGTAAAACATATAAACCTGTGCAAGTAAACCAATATATACTGGCAAGAAAATAACATTTTAAAGCATATAAACCTGTGTGTAAAGCATATAAACCTGTGCAAGTAAACCAATATATATTGGCAAGAAAACAACATTTTAAAACATATAAACCTGTATGTAAAGCATATAAACCTGTGCAAGTAAACCAATATATACTGGCAAGAAAACAACATTTTAAAGCATATAAACCTATGTGTAAAGCATATAAACCTGTGTTTACAAACACATTTTAAAGCATATAAACCAGTGTTTACAAAAATTAAAAAATCTGTGTTACAAATATATAAACCTGTGTTTACAAACACATTTTAAAACTTATTCTTCAAATATATTTTAAAGCATATAAACCTGTGTTTACAAACATTGAAAAATCTTCATTTAGTGGATTACTTGTTCAAAATGGAGACTGTATTTTTAGTTATTAAATATAAAAGGCTGTTAATTTGCATAATTAAAATTAGAACCAATCCCCCATCGCGTCCCAAGCTAACTGGGTTTAAATTGTACTTTAAAGTACTTTAAAGTACATTCAAGTAAGTAGTTAATTAATGAATTGAGGACCATTAACAATCTGGGGGACTAATTCGGGGATTGGTGATTACAACTGTTTCTAACAGACTGTCCACGAAATTAAAGCGCAAGACAAAAGCATGCAAAGCTAACATTTAAAGCAATCAATGTAAAACTGCAATGCGTTAAAACAACAATTCGTTAATTAATGAAAAATTAATAAATTACCGTTATTAGCGGACGGTTAAACCCAGTTAAACCAGTTCGGGGACGGGCTCGGATTTGGTGGCTCGGGATACAAGAACATTTCTCTTAATTTTGTATCATTATAATTAATATAATCGGTTTCTCTTTCAAATTGGAATGTAACAAATGAAAATAAATTTTGTTGAAAATATTTTTAAAAATAATGACACAAATATCCAACTCTATATCTTACATATATAATTCTTATACAAATTTTTTTTCTCAAACCTACAACGGTAACCGAATTTCTAATTAACCTCGTAAATTTTAATCAACAAAACAAGAAATAAGATGAAAAAGAAAGTTAAATTTATTTTCTCTCATTAATCATTCAAATACAAAGAAATTAAATATGTTAATCTTTCTTCTATTTCATTTCATTTTCTTCTATTTATTATCTCTCATTCCTTCTTCTACTCTCCATCTAAACAGGGTGTGAGTCTCTGACATATATGGAAGAAAGACAAATGAGTGCCGCTTGGTAAGGGGTCCACGCGGCAAAACTTCATTGGATGCTTCTCTCTTGAGGTGTGAGTGCACGTGGTAGGTTCTAACTGGTGAAGAAATGTTTTCTTTATACACACACGGACACGGTCTACATTAACGATTTAGATAAATAAGGCAATTTCTTTCTTAGGAAGTTCTGCGCTGGATGTAGTATAAAGAAGGTTTATTTAATCAACTGCGGACAGTGTCTATAAACGAATTAGTCGAAGTGGGTGTCGGTCGAGAGGAGCGGTCCGATCATGGGATGGAACTGATGGATGGTCTCTGTGGGTCAGGGATCAGAAATCACGACACATTGGCATTGTGATTTAAATGCGCTTTTAAAATTTTAAGCCATGGTTTTAGATCGCGTAATAAATGCGCTTTCAGTGATTCATTAATCTTGTGAAATAGACGTGCAGGTGTCGGTACTGATTTATTTTTCTATTCTATTTTTGTTTGTATTTTTTATTATTATCATTTCGTCGGCTGAAGAGTGGACTATTAGTCCATTAGTCTATTTGTATGCCCCAGCTATATATGTAAATGTACAGAAAATACTATAGGGAGAAATTTGTATTCTTCCTAATTTAAATTGTAGTTGTTATTGATAATTTTAGCATCTCTTTAGGTTACAATTTCATTTCTCAATGTAATTATTATACTCTGAATTTGTTTCAAATTTATTTCTTAATGAAAATATCGTCCGAATTCTAAAGTAAAATGAAAGGAATACGTAATTCCTTGTATGCTCTTAAAATATTCATTAAACGCTAATAAAGTACATTTTACTGTGTAGTATCAAATATACGATTTGAATTTTGAAAATCTAAAAAATAATTGTAGTAACTTGTTGTAACTCAAAAATTATTGTAACTTGATCCTTCCTCATATATATATATATATATATATAGAGAGAGAGAGAGAGAGAGGTTAATGTGCATTCGAATGTATATGGTCCGAAGTGCTTACGGTCTAAATTTGAAATTTCAAAATTCAAACGGTCGATCCGAACCGTTCATCTTATTCTCCATATTAATATGTGCTTGGAGACCAAATTTTACATTTTTCTGAATTTTTTTACTATTTATTAAGTATTTTACAAAATCGTTGATCCAACGGTGGCTGCACAAAACAGTAATACCGTTGGATCAGCGATTTTCAAAGTGGCTTAATAAATAGTAAAAAAATTCAAAAAAATGCAAAATTTGGCCTCCAAGCACATATTAATATGGAGAACAAGATGAACGGTTCGGATCGGCCGTTTGGATTTTGAAATTTCAAATTTGGACCGTAAGCACTTCGGACCATATACATTCGAATGTACATTAGCCTATCTCTCTCTCTCTCTCTCTCTATATATATATAGGGTCCCCTAATTTGCTGCCGGCAGCATTTTAGCCGGAGGTGCTACCGCCTTTTTTTTATTTTGTGATGTCCAAACAACAAATTCAAACCGTTAGATATTTAATCTATATTATAATCTATTTGGAGACCAAATTTTACATTTTTTGAATTTTTTTTTTACTATTTATTAAGCTGGTTTGAAAATCGCTGATTTCAGAAAATTTCTGCAGCATTGAAATCAGTAGTTTTCAAACCAGCTTAATAAATAGTAAAAAAATTCCAAAAAAATATAAAATTTGGTCTCCAAGTAGATTATAATATAGATTAAACATCTAACGGTTTTGATTTGTTGTTTGGATATCACAAAATAAAAAAAAACAGCGGTAGCACCGCCAGCAGAAATACTGCCAGCAGTAAATTAGCCACAGCCTATATATATATATGGTAGTTACGTATTTCTTATAGTAAAAGATTCTTGGTTTAACTAAACAGTATTGCTTACATAACTATACGATAATTAAGGTAGAGAAAAATATTTTTATAGTGAAGGTGGATGATTGCAAAGTTGGGAAAACAGAATCCCAACAAAACAATATTCTGGCCTCATATGCGTAACCAAAATCTTGGGGTCCAGTACCTATTTTCTATTTCTGTATGATAGATATCATGGAGATATGAGTTCAAAAATATTCTCCATAAAATGAATACCTTACTAACGTCATAATTACATCATAACATTATCAGATTATTTTGCTTAGAAAATTACAACATGGAGATGTAAAAATTCATTACGGGGCTTAATTACAATCTAGTTTACTGTAATTGATTTATGTTAAATCATTTATTTTATTTACCACTTGATCGAGTGTAAAATAAATTTTAGAGTACATAAAATTTTCCGTATATGCATCTATCATAAAAAGAAACAAGTTTCAACGAATTTTAACATTTAAACTATAATTAAAAATAGACGACTTTGTAATATTTACGACCTCAAATTCTTGTCGTATTGAAACGTCCCTCTCTATACTTTCATGAAATGGTTGGATAAAACTTCTTAGCGATGCTCGTCAACCCACTGCTAACTATTTCATGTGAATATTTTTTTTTTACTTATTTTGATCGAAGAATTCATGTATCCTTGTTATTACTCTTCTTATTTAAAAGTGTTTCATGTACCTAAAGTGGACTGTAAAAATTTGCTCAAATTGAACTCGTCAATAAATCGCTTGTTAACTGATCATTTTAATTCGTGCGCTTATTTATAATTTGAGTCAATTCCAACTCGAATTAATCGGCTCATTTAACTAATGAGCTGAGTTTGAGAGAACCGAATCGGGATCCTATCATGTTCACCACTAAGTTTAGTCAATCTGTACTTGACACGTGGCTGCCATCTTTCATTTTATTAATGAGAATTAAAAAAAATAACTTTCCAAATTAATTAATTAATGAGAATCTTGTCTCTTTCGTTTCTCTATTCACTTTCTATTTCAAAATTAGTTAAAAAAAAGTAACTTTACTGTTTATTCTTCTCCGTACCTCTCAACAGTGAGAAAACAAAATTACACAATCTCTTTCCATGAAGATTTCTTCAGTTAAATAAAGTAGCAAAATATTTTATTTGTAAGTCATTTTGATATTTTTTTTCTATATTTTACTGTTGCATACAAGTCAAATTTCAAAGTCTTCTTTATCATTAAAAATTTCAACCCCTCAACGGTACAATACCAGTACTTGGGCGTTTTTTTGTCATGCATAAAATAAGATTAGATGGTGCCGAACCGGTACTGATAAAGGTCAATTGGGAGAAGATGGAGTGAAATCAGAAAGGGACCATATATAGTGACACAAGGAGACTGGTAAAAAAATGGAGGAAATGACACAAACGGATCTGTACTGGACTGGTACAGCAGGCACTGGTACGAAGGAGATGACTCAGAGACTAATAACCAAAACACCTCAAATTTTTAAATACATATTATCAGTATTAGTTTGCATTGGTGTGTTGAGAGTATCATATTATTGACGATTCTCACAGAAAAAGTAATTACAAAGAGCAATTTCATGGTAAAGTAATTACAAAGAGTATCAGATATTTGTTTCCCTCCATGTAATTTTTTTTTCTCACCGTTGAGAGGTACAGAGAAGAAGAAACAATCAAGTTGCTTTCTTAATTAGTTTTGAAATAGAAAGTGAAAAGACAAAGGAAGGAGAAAAGATTCTCATTAATTAATTAGGTTGGAAAGTTATTTTTTAAAGCCTCATTAATGAGATGAAAGATAGCAGCCATATGCAAGTACAAATTGGCTAAACTCTGAGAAAGAGGAGGTAGTACAATTGACTAAGAAAATGTCTTAGAGTTGTTATACCCAAAGGTCGAGAGTTCGATTTTCCCTCATGAACCTTAGTAGCTACTACCAAGTTTTCAAAAAACAAATTGGCTAAACTCAATGGTGAGCAGGATTTTCCTGCCAATATATAGGTGGGCAGAGGATTCGGTTCCGAGTTTGAGCATACCTCAACTCATTCGTTAACAACTCGAGTTACACAAAATTCATCACAATAAATATCAGATACTTTTGAATGACTTTTCATATGCTTAGACTCACTACTCAATTGCTCACTAACCCAATTCCAAATCCTGTCCAAATGCTCACGGAGTTATGTATTATTTTATGTACACTTTACTAAGTTGTTGTTTGGTTTGTTTGTTTTTTCAGTTGTTATGTTAATAATGTTTGAATTGTTTGTGTTTAGATAAACTTTTATTAGTATATAATTATAACTAAAAGATGACTAGTTAAACGAGTTATAAATGAATTGTGATTCAACTCGAGTTGACTCACTTATTAACTTAATAAGCTGAACACAAGTTGGAGGTAACTAGCTCGAACTCGGCTGATTTTTAGAGTTTCAAAAATATACTTATACTCATTGTATGAAAATTTTATTATAATACAACTCTCTTGTATTTCTCAGCAGAGATTCTCATGCTGGCAATCAAATAATTGTATTGTTATCCATTAACTATATAATGTTTTAGAGTTTCAAAAATATACTTATACTGCATGTAAAATTATTTATATATTTTTTGAAATTTACTGTATGTAATTTTTTTAATAAAAAATGTCTCATTTTAAATTAAACTTTTTTCAACTAATAATTCGGGGAACAATCCATCAAATTACCCTAATTGTTTTAAAGACTGCTCCAAGGTCAGCTACGGCTCTATTCCTTTTATATTCTGTGTCAGCAAAATGAGCTTAATTATTTTACTCTGCAAATCTGTTTTATTAATTAAAAATAAGCTACAGAATCTTTCTCCTATGATTATAGAACAATTATTATACGGCAGCTAGGACTTAGAGGCTCAACATGACTTTAGAATTACATGTACTCCCCACCTATCATGTAAAATTCAATGCATATTTTTTTCATAATAGAATTGAAGTCTGAATAATATTGCTTGGAAAACTTGAACACTATATATTATTTTATTCGCGCACCGTGAGAGAGATCGTCATCACTAAAAAACAAAACACTTTCAAAATGGGAAATTTCATATTTATCCGGACAACTAAGTTAATATGCAGCTCATTTATAGGGGGGCATAAATTGGCTTGACACTCCCCAAAAGTCCAAAAAATGTATGTAATATTGAATATATTTAAGTTTTAAAGGACTTCTAAGTCAATTTGCGAATCTCACATAAATGGACTGTATATTGGCTTAGTGGTCCAGATAAATATGAAATTCTCTCATTTTGAAAGTGTTTTGGTTTTTTTAGGGGCATAAATAAAAATGTCAGCTATTGATGTGAAGGCTGGACCGTTGCTTTTAAAAGGATGCATGCAATGATGTAATCTGATAATTACGTAGATTAGCAAGAAAGCAAGACCGGGTTGCAGGAACACACATTTTCCAACCTTTATACATTTTTAGCCTGTGAAAAATTCATCTGATGTGTAATGTGATAAATTGTGAAATTACACATCTTCGAATATAAAGAGGCTCCTGGGAAAACAAGACCACATTAGTTAATACTCGATTTTTTATTTTTATTTTAAGAAAACAACATGGATCAAAGCTTCTATCTGTATAAAACGCAATTAGTTCATGTGATAATTTACAAGTAGAAAACCCGGAGAAGTTAAAACAAAAAAAATACAGAGTTGAAATTTAAATTGTAAACTAAGTCATTTGGGGGTCAAACTCGAATTTTTTATTTTACCAAAAATGGCGAAAGATGTACAACCTCATCTCAACTAGGAGTCTAGGAGTATCAATAGTTACGAACTATGAAAGCCTTATTCATGAGTTTAGCCAGTATAACATTAGTTTCATTTCAGTTTATATAACATCAATTTTAAAATCTATCAAATCGACTTCGAACGACTAATCCAAACCGTTCAAACCGTTTTACATTATGAGTGATGCATTTACATACAATTTTTTTTTTATATTTTCGAGTCTTATCTTTATCTGTAAAGTATTAGTAACTATTTTCTATCCTTACTCATTAACAGTTAATAAAATAAATAATAAATTATGATCAAATAAATTAATAGCTTACATAATTTAATAAAAAAATAACAAATAAATAAATATATTAAATCCATTATGTACATAATATCATTAAATATAAAAAATATATTTTTTATAAACTACATAAAATATTGGATAATTAATTATCATAAATTATAAAATAATTCTTTTTATAAAATGTTGTATAAATCAATCCAGTTAGAATAATAAAAAATATATATAGTTATACGTAAAAATAAAAATTTATCATAAATAGTCTAATACCTGACAATTATTCAATAAAATAACAGGACCATAATAGTTCTTGTTCACACTTTCATCCGATAAACTAACAAAAAAAGTTCCTTAACTACACTCATACTCATTAGTAGTTCTTGTTCACACTTTTGCTAAACTTAGCTACTTTGAAAGAGTACACCTTTTTCCCGTGATACCGTGATGCAACTTTTTTTCCCCTTTATTTAGTTTGTGTTTTGTTCTGAATAACTAATGACTTAAATTTATTAATTAGAATTAAGTTTTTATATCAGTGTAAATTATTTGATATACATGTAAGTATTTTAAGAATTTCCACATTTACAAAGATAAATAAGGAAAGATTCAGAATTTGGATCTTAAATTTCATAATTACAATATATATAGGTCTTACCATATATTCAAAGATTAATTAAAGGCCAAACTGATAGATTAATTAATTTTGAAAGCTCTATTTACAATACCAATTCTGTTCCTATTTAATACTTAATTTGTTTTTTTTTTCTTAACAGTTAAGACTAAATTAAGCTTATATTCAATGTACTGCAAATTAAATTATTAAATGTTTTATATAAAGAAAGTCTTCCTTGGTTATTTTTATGGTATTATAATTTAGAAATGTAATTTCTTCAGTTATGTGATCAAGCAACTTATATTGTGCTTCTCCGTAAATACATAATTTTGTACGTAACTGTTAGTTTGTAATAATCTAGAAGTCAATAATACGATAATTTATCATAAAGTTTTGTTCATGAATTGGATGATTAATATCATTTTGTTGCCTTGAGTATTATTGCATTTATGGATCATTTTAAGTTCATGAATGAAATTGTGAAACTCCATAATATAGATGATATATACTCTTAATCTTAAAAGGTCACTGACTAAGGTAATTAGCAGGAACACTAATTGCCGCTATAAGGTTAGTATGTGGATTAAAAGATGGTTAAGTTTTACAAACCACTTGACACGAGATGTCATTTTAATCACATAAATACATGTTCTAGGAACATGGTATTTGACAGACCCCGAATGAAACATTAAATAGAATTGTGTTCGTGTCATTTATGTTTTCATTAAGTGCCACGTTCTACAGTATGAGGTATTTATCGTTCACACTGAGAGATATGTATGTGTGATTGTTATCCACCGTTGTCCGTAAAAAGCAGTCATAACGGTAGCATTCCCATATGTATAGCTTAGCTGAGGAAGTGATAGTCTACAAAGAATACTATTTGTCCCTCGTATTTTATACAAGCTGTAGCATCACTGGGCCCCTTGATAGAGTAAGATTATCAGTGCGCGGTATGATTACAAGAGTAATCATATTTGATAATCTGCCCAAGATCAAGAAAAAATTAAGTTTACAAGGATGACACACATCTACCTTGAAACTAATTTGATAGCTATAAGACAAAAAAACAGATACAAGTAAATTGTTTACTGGATCGTGATATTGTACTGTACAGCATCATCTGTGTAATTGGATGGTCATGATGTGTTGCCAGATGCCACCCATGATTATAAAAGTTAAAACAGTTTTAACTCTATTTACCAACATAACACAAATCCTATTGGGTCACACCATATAAGAGTTAATCGGAGAATCTTATTGTGATTGATTATAAATTGGTTATGATCAATCGTAAGATGGTTATAATTAATTATACGTGTTATAATTAAATTATAAATGTTATGTAAAAATAACAAGTAAAAATATTAGTTAATTTATAAACGTGTGTGACACGTTGTATAAAAGTTAACCGGTTAATTTATAAATGTGCATGACACATTGTATAAATTACCGAAACAACAATCGCAAGAAAAATATATATAATTCTTCAGAATAATTATACGAACATTATTTGTGTTCAGGCCGAGGGCATTCGGGTCTTTTTAGATTCGTCCTTATTCGCATGACATGTCATCGATCCTATCCAAATGACACGTCATCGATCTTATCCACATGACATGTCATCCTTATCCATTCAATGGCATATCTTGTAGATAGGCATATGTTGAGGGGTATTTCGGTCTTTTGCGAATCTCCTCAAAAGCCTATAAATAGGAGGGTGCATGTAGAGAGAAAAATCACTAATTCACTTGTATCATTTCGTGCAGAATCGAATCGGTATTTTCTCTTTTTCTCTGTTTCTCTCCCAAGTAGTGTTTCGGTTGAGAAAAGAAAGTTATACGTAGTTGACTTATAATCTTGCGAGTTGTTGTGGAGTATATTTACGGGATTGATGAATAGTGTTTTACCGAATTTCGCAGTATGTCAGTTTTGCTCATTTGATGAAACTGAGTAACTGAAAATTAGTGTTTACGGATTTTCGTCTTTTCCCCATGAATAGTGTTTTTGCAGAATTCCGGGGTTTACGGTATTTCTGGTAGAAGAAATAAACTGCTCTCTGGTTAGTCCTAGTGGATAACCGATAGAGGCATCAGACGTCTGATGCTCCAAGACGAGTCGATTCCTTCCGTGATGTAGCTCTACACGCTCGGTCTGCATTCCAACTGTGATTTGGAAACAAGGTATAAATATGTTATATTAATATATTTAATTGGTAAGTAGATTAAAGTTTTAGAAATCAATTATGGAGTAGATCTGTAAAAAGATTAAATTGGGTTTTGATGTCAAAGGAATACTGAAGGTGGCCCGCCTTGGAAAGTTTCCTGACATACGTTGTTTAATCCTGAACTTAAGTTGGTCGTAGAAATTTTTGTTCTACGGTCATTCCGCACCTTAAATCTAAATGGGTTTTGGTTACCGCAAAACTCCAAAAGTGGTATCCGAAACCCAACACTAACTTCATAAATAGAGGTGTCAACGATAAGGCAATGCATAATTCTACTTTACATATTATGAAAATATATTTCACATAAGTATATTGACATGACGACGTCATATTTCATTCATGGGCACTAATGGGACACAAAATGAAATAAATACCTTTTAAATTTGATTTGGTTCACACGTTATGTATAAGATGTTTCAATGTATTAAAAGGTAATTGAAATTGGGAAATCATAATGAAAAAAATGAACAAAAATAAAGAAGTTGACTACAGTGCTACGCGTAGCATAGATGGTCTCCGTGCAATGGTTCAATATTCGAGTTTTCAACATTTTAATGGTCGATCCGAACCGTTTATCATGATCTCCATATGAATATGTACTTGCAAACCAAATTTTATATTTTTTAGAATTTTTTTACTATTTTTAGGTAGGTAGAAAATCACTTGATCTGAATGGTACAAAATTTTCAGATCAAGTGATTTTCTACCTATCTAAAAAATAGTAAAAACATTCTAAAAATTGTAAAATTTGGTTTGCAAGTACATATTCATATGGAGATCATGTTGAATAGTTCGGATCGACTGTTATGATTTTGAAAACTCAAATATTGAGCTGTTGAACAGATGGTCCTCTATGCTACGCGTAACATATTAGCATTTTTCCAAAAATAAAATAAGACTACAAAATAATTAACTTGATAATAAATTCTACAAAATAAATACAACAAGTACATGTGAATAAGTGAATTGTAATCGATTTCAACAGTCGAATCAGGAAATTAAAAATATTATAAGCTGTTAAACTCTAGACGTTAAGAAAAATTGATATAAAAAAAATCCCTAAAGGACCTTTTGTTCTTCACACTTTTTTAAAATTAAAGAGGATCCATTTTCAGATGTTTTATGAGTCAAATATTTCGTTGCTCTTTCTTTGTTCTGAAAACAATCTATGATTCAAATATATTAATAAAAATTAATCAATTAAGTGATTAGCATACATATTTTGTTAGGAATGTAGTTGGTGTATTTTAGAATTTGAATTATTCCAAAATTAAAGAAGGAAATAAAAATGAAATAAAGTACTTTGTTTAATATTTAAAGATATAATACTTGGCATCATTCAATTTCTTACCTAATAAATCAATAAATCATCAAATCTTATCGAATTAAGAAGTAAAGAAGCTAGAAGAGAATTAGTTCAGGGTAAGTATTAGGAGAAAGTTAACATCTCAAGATGGTGTTACGTTTTTAGTCAACGGAGGAGGTTCGATCTGTTTGGGATCACAACCTCAAAGAGGAATTTATAATAATAGGAAAGCTTTCAGCATACTATCTGTATGCTGCACTAGTATATACTACAAAAGACTGATATTTTTCGCGAGGGTAAAAATTGACTTTTCATGACGGAGTACTGTCATAAACGTGTTTTTTCTATTTGTGATAGTACTTTTTGCGAGAGAATACCGTCATAAATGCGTTTTTTCTCTCGCAAAAAATATCTACTTTGTTGTTGTACTGGACACCAAATTTCCAGGGGTCGTGTATGAGGCACTGACGAACCCTCGCTACTTGTCACCTGACCAACGCTATGCTTTTAGCAAGAAAAACGTTGACTGCCTCAAGCTGATCCAGTTGGGACTTATGCTTTCCACCTCCGATCGAGGAGACAATATTGTCATCACCTGAGAATTTTGTTGGATTTATTGCCAACCTCGTTGGATTTAATGCCAACATTGAGCATATATGTAATCTAATTATGCATTGTTTACTGTCATATATGATTGTCAATTAAAGTGATCAAATAAGGAAGTAGACAATCAATATATTCATTAGGATGTGGTCCACAAATGTGTAGAACAATTTAGGCAAAAATCAAATCATTGATGGACTGATTCTGAAATTTGCAATTAAGGAAACCAAATTTTCAGCTGCTGCATGGATTTTGATGCAGTTGCACGTTTTTTGATGCACGTTTTTTAAGTTGGCATGTGGCAGAAAATTGGTTTAGGGTTAGGGTTAGGGTTTGGCAATATGCCGACTCTACATCTCTATAAATAGGTTGGTCCCCAAAGCACAAGGATATACGAAAAGTTACAGAATTTTCTAGCCGTCATCTAGTCAATTCTGTAGCCTTCTCTACTTCTTCTCCATTAAAGAATAGAGATGTGAGATCATTAAGAAATTGTGAACACGATCTCACAAGGGCAGTCTTGTAGCTTTGGAAGGCTTTATCCTAACACTAAGGAGGCTGCCGACGCTTCAACCTCTACATCGGCACGAAGTTTTTCTTGCCGCTGTTTTACAAGTTCATCAACCGCTTTTGAGAGAAGTTGTGCATAAATACTCTAATGGAGTCAGGTATTGCGTCTGCTCCCTAAGAATTGATGAATTTTGCATGATGACCATTTTGGCATAGGTAGATCAATAGTGACATATATAATTGAATTGTTTATGTGTAACAATAAGGGTTACAACAAATTTAACTTTCGGGAGTTCAACAAACTACAAGATATGCATGCTCCAAGTTCAATCCAGGTTTTAGAATCGCAAGGTCACAACCTCTGGATGAACTACTATCATGGTATTGACCCACGAAGATTTGCTGATTTGTTGAGGTCGTCGGGTTTGCTAAATAACCAATTACCAAATTAAAGATATGGATTGGCTTTCATATGGCGTACGATATTGTCTACGTGATAAAGGTTTTGATAGAAAAAGAGCATCCCGACTCTATGAAGGAATTTCTGAAACTTGTCAGGGGGTGTTTTGGGTTAATATCCATGATATTAAATACTTGTGTAAGTCATATAATCTATATGAGGGTTTGGAAAGGATTGCCGTTTTAATGAATGTGCAACGCATAGCTGGGTTTTTCTAGAATGAAATCCGCTGCTATTCTTTTTTGTAAACAATAACCTTGCTATTTCTGTTTTTTTGAATTCAAACGTTCAATTTTTTTCAGAAACGAATCTCAAAGTAACTTTTTTCAAAACTTTTATGTGTATGCATCTCGAAACAATTCAATGACTGAATTTGAAAAATAAGTGTTGGGATTTCGGATAGGTTATAGTGCAACAATTCGAATCAGTTCAAGATGTTCACTACCCGAAAACCAGAATCCATGTATAAAATTAATCCTAGGATTAAAATAGATTTTACCACTAGACGCGTAGCGGAAACTTCAAGTCTAGCAGTAGCCTTCTTTTCCTTTCCTTCGTGTCTCCTTTCCTTCGTGTTTCCTTTCTTTCGTGTCGGATCCACGCAACAGCCTAGCAGTCACGCCTCTATCAGTATCCACACGAACAGATTCAAAATCAACAGTCAACTGGTATGCTAGTACCAATCTGAAAGCCCCGTTTTTTTTTTCTTTCTCTTACGTTTTCTGATATGTGCGAAATGGAATTTTCTGGAACTTTTTAAACCGAACTGCTGCATGTATATTTATAATGTTTATGCATCCATTCATCACACCATCTGGTTGCACCTTTTAGAAAACGTGATCTGATCTGAGATCAGATCAGATCAGATCAGATTAGATCAAGAATTTGGGCCTAGCCCAATAAGACTTAATATATTAATTCAGCCCATATTATTTGGCCTGTAGAACATTTCTTATAGTCTCCCACTTGTTCTAATTCCAAATATTAATGTATCTAATACATTTGTCTGAAATTAATATATATATATATATATATATTAAATTTGATTTCAACCTTGTTCTTGTGTGTGACCCAATAGGTTCATATAATGTTGGCAGTGAGCTGAAAATTCTTTTTGGCACACAAATCATAAGCGGTCCCTAGCAGGGCATTATGACTACCCAAATTATATGAATGTCAATATCCGACAATTACCTCACAATTATTTATGTTAATCCCTTTATCACTTGATATCTTGATTGTACTCAAAGCAGGATATGTGTCAACTTTGTACAGTACAATCTTTGATTTCTCATAACAAAGTTAGATTGACTTTCATATGATTGACTATCAACCATATAGCACGGCCATGCATTTTTCAATCTATCTTTCTAGAGGGGCCCAGAGATATCATACTCTCAATACATGAGAGGGATAAATTCCATCTTGATCACTCACATTTCTTCACATGATTCATAATACACCCAATTACTACCTTTATAGTTACCTGGTTAGGGCTAACGTTTGATAGCATTAAAGTATACAATCCTCATTGAAGAAATCAATGATGATCTCAAGTCAAAGGATTCAACAAAATATTGTATAAAATAAACTGATGACACATAATAATCCATACAGTATTTTATAGCGGGTCTGTCCAATATCATGATTATCAAACATGTATCCATGTGATTGCATTGGATATCCCATATCAATGATCCGTAAAACCTGATCATTCACAATCAATCCACATACCAGTCCATAAATTATTAGTGTTCCAACTAACAATAAAGACTAGGGACTATTTAGAATAATATTGCATTCCATTATAAAGTTTTACGATCCAATTCATCGAATTGATGATAAATAATAAGCAATAAATTATTCAAGGAACATTACATTGTTTTATTCATAAAACATAAATATACAAACAAACATCTAAATTATAAACCTCTGTAGCACAATAATAATCACTAGAGTCAATCACTCATGTATCTAATACCTATAGCTCTAGTATGCATATCATGCTTAACTTGTGAAAGAGGTTTAGTCAAAGGATCTGCCACATTTGCATCCGTTGCTATCTTGCATATTTTAACATCACCTCTATTCACTATCTCTCGAATAAGGTGAAAACGTCGAAGTATGTGTTTGGATTTTTGATGTGATCTTGGCTCTTTAGCCTGTGCGATTGCTCCATTATTATCACAATAGAGATCCACTGGTTTTTCAATACTTTTAATCACACCAAGTTCAATAATGAACTTTCTTATCCAAACAGCCTCTTTTGCTGCTTCTGAAGCAGCAATATATTCAGCTTCTGTTGTAGAATCAGCTACTGTCTCCTGCTTGGAACTCTTCCAACTTACAGCTCCTCCATTGAGACAAAATACAAATCCAGATTGCGATCTAAAATCATCTTTGTCGGTTTGGAAGCTTGCATCTGTATAACTAGATACAACAAGCTCTTCCTCACCTCCATAAACAAGAAATGCATCCTTAGTCTTTCTCAAGTACTTAAGGATATTCTTCACTGCTATCCAATGACCCTCACCTGGATCTGACTGGTATCTGCTTGTGACACTCAAAGCATATGAAACATTGGGACGTGTACAAAGCATAGCATACATGATAGATCCAATTGCGGAAGCATATGGAATCTTATTCATGCGGTCTCGCTCATCTTGTGTCGAAGGACACTGATTCTTGCAAAGACTTATGCCACTTGACATAGGTAAGGATCCTCTCTTTGAATCTTGCATGTTGAATCTTTTCAACACCTTGTCAATGTATGTACTTTGGCTCAATCCAATTAGCCTTTTTGATCTATTCCTATAGATCCTTATTCCCAATATGTAATTTGCTTCACCTAAATCCTTCATTGAAAAACTACTTTTCAACGAAGACTTTACTGATTGAAGCAATGGAATATCATTTCCAATCAACAGAATGTCATCCACATACAAGACAAGAAAAACAAGTGCGCTCCCACTAGTCTTTTTATAAACAAAAGGTTCTTCTTCGTTCTTGATGAATCCAAATTCCTTGACCACTTCATCAAAACGAATATTCCAACTCCGAGATGCTTGTTTCAATCCATAAATAGATTTTCGAAGTTTGCATACTTTCCTAGCATTATTTGTATCAGCAAAACCTTCGGGTTGTGTCATGTACACATCCTCGTTCAAGTTTCCATTAAGGAAAGCGGTTTTGACATCCATTTGCCAAATCTCATAATCAAAATATGCGGCAATTGCTAGAAGTATCCTAATTGACTTAAGCATTGCAACTGGTGAAAAAGTTTCCATTGCATTTCAGATTTCATAGCCTCAAGCCATTTATCAGAGTCTGGGCTTTCCATTGCTTCACGAAACGTCATAGGCTCATCGTTGTCCAACAACAATATGTCGCGTTGTTCTGATATGAGCAACAAATACCTCTGAGGTATGCGACGTTCCCTATCCGACCTTCGTAATGGTAATGTCTCTTGTATAGGTTCCACAATGTCTTGTGGTTCCTCATGAGTAGTAGGAGTATCTTCTTGAGTATCTCGAATTTCTTCGAGATGCACATTACTCCCACTAACTCCTTTGGAGAGAAATTCTTTCTCCAAGAAGACACCATTTCGAGCAACAAATACTTTGTTCTCTGCCCTATTATAGAAGAAAAATCCCTTGGTTTGTTTCAGATATCCAACAAAGAAACACTTATCAGATTTAGGTGTGAGCTTATCAGACATCAATCGTTTTACATAAGCCTCACAACCCCAAATTTTAAGAAAAGACATACTAGGACGTTTTCCAGTCCATATCTCAAATGGTGTCTTCTCAACTGCCTTTGTTGGAACCCTATTAAGTGTGAAAGTTGCCGTTTCTAGAGCATATCCCCAAAATGATAATGGAAGATCAACTTGACTCATCATAGAACGAACCATGTCCAACAATGTTCTATTTCTCCTTTCAGACACACCATTCCATTGAGGTGTTCCTGGAGGAGTAAGTTGTGAAATAATTCCAAATTGCTTCAAATGTTCACCAAATTCTTGACTCAAATATTCGCCTCCTCGATCTGACCGAAGAGCTTTAATTGTCTTGCCAAGTTGATTTTGTACTTCATTATGAAATTCCTTGAATTTCTCAAATGCTTCTGATTTATGTCTCATTAAATAGACATAACCATATCTACTAAAATCATCAGTAAATGTGATGAAGTACTGAAAACCACCTCTTGCGACTGAACTAAATGGTCCACTTACATCTGAATGTATAAGTACCAATAGGTCATTCGCCCTTTCATTTATCCTAGTGAAAGATGTTTTAGTCATTTTTCCCAACAAACAAGATTCGCATGTTTCAAGTGATTCCAAATCAAATGAGTCTAGAAGTCCTTATTTATGAAGCTTCTTTATGCGTTTCTCACTTATATGTCCTAAACGACAATGCCATAATAGAGTGGAATTCAAATCATTTGATTTGAGTCTTTTGGTTTGTATGTTATAGACAGGAACATGAAGATCTAGAATATAAAGCCCATTATGTAACGAAGCTTTGCCATAATACATATCATTTAAATAAAAGCAACAGCCACTGTTCTTAAATTTAAATTCAAATCCAAACATATCCAAACATGAAATAGAGATAATGTTTCTACTTATGGCAGGTACATAATAGCAATTATTTAATTCTAAGATCATCCCGGAAGGTAGAGCCAATGATGCAGTGCCTATGGCCAAAGCAGCAACTCGTGCTCCATTGCCGACACGTAGCTATACCTCTCCTTTATTTAACATTCTACTCTTTGCGAGCACCTGCATATTTGAACAAATATGAGCTCCTGAACCGGTATCTAATACCCATAAATCAGTTTGATAAGTAGAAATGTTAATTTCTATAACAAAAATACCTGAAGTGGAAGCTCCACTTCCCTTCTTGTTATCTTCCTTGAACTTCTTGCAGTCTCTCTTCCAATGACCAATCTCATTGCAATAGAAGCACTGCGACTCAGCGGCACTGGCAACAAACTTTCTTTTGTTCAAGGTCCCACCCTGAACTTTGTCTTTGCATTTTCCTTTGGCCTTTCCTTTGCCCTTTTTGCCTTTCTTTTTGAAGTTCGTTTCCTTCTTAACCAACAGGACATCATTAGGTTTCCTCAGGTTTTGTTCGGCTGTCTTTAGCATTCCATGCAATTCTGTCATTGACTTCTCCAGCCCATTCATGTTAAAATTCAGAATGAATTGATGGTAACTTGAGGGCAAGGACTGGAGAATAATGTCAGTAGCCAACTCTTTACTGAGGGGATAGCCCAAACGGTTCAGATTCTCAATGTATCCCATCATCTTGAGTACATGAGGACTAACCGGGCTTCCTTCTGCCAGTTTGCATTGATATAATGCCTTTGATGTCTCATATCTCTCAGTACGAGCTTGAACTTGAAAAAGTTCACGAAGCTGCACAATTATGTCATAAGCACTCAATTTCTCAAGCTGCTTCTGAAGCTCAGAGTTCATTATCGTGAGCATGAGACAAGTAACATCAAGGTCATCATTCACATGCTTATCATAAATTGCTTGTTCTGCGGCAGAAATTTTACCATCTGTATCAGCCTTTGGTTTTTCAGGAACGGGTTTCTCTAGAACGTATTCCTTTTTCTCTTGCTTGAGAATTATGCGTAAGTTTCTATACCAGTCTAAAAAGTTTGGACCAGTGAGTTTTGCACTATCTTTTTCAATAGCAGATCGCAACGTAAAAGTGGATGTATTTGCCATAATCTACAATAAAATAAATATGCAGAAATTTAGACTTTAAGTTTATGTTTTAGAAAAACCTTTTAACTAAAGTTTTATTCCCACTATGTGTTTTAAAATTAATGTCCCATATAAAACCACATAGCGAACCAAGATCCATATTTCACCAAATTCAAGTGAGCTTTGGCATCACTGCTTAAATTTAGTTATTTAGGTAAGCACTCCCATGCTAATTACATCTAATATAACTCTTGGTTTGTTTGAGGTGACATTCCATGTCCCGGCTCCTCAAACCTATGCCTCAAGGCCCAAAAACGTTTTGATAGCCTAGTTAAGTGAAACCAATTCTCTATATATAAGTATCCAACACTTATATCCTACCTCATTAAGATAACTAATGATACCTTGCTTTGGCAAGCCCATCAATTAGTGATCGAAACCTTGATAGGTTAGAGATTTTGGAAAGACATAAAACTTAATTTTTCTTTAAGGGACTTTGTTGTTTATTTTGAAAACATGCTATACAATAAACAATTAAATAATAACATGAGCCCAATTTATAAGTGGAATAGTATGATCCATGGCATGATAATCTCCATTGTAAGACTCGACAATAGCCACCATCCATCCTTCATGTAATCTTCTTTATTCTAACCAAAATAACTACTCTAATGGCAATAAAGAAAATACATATATGTCCTAATTTTAACGGTTCGCAGACCGTATAAATGATACATAATAAGCGACATGCAAGTCACTTTTAATTATATAATAAATTAATTCATGGGGCACCTTAGGCCGCATTTACACACATCATTCATTCATTTATTACAACATATACACACAAGGCAACGGGATCATACTATTCACATATTCCATAACTGCAAAACAAAGTTAGATATAGAATCTAATTCTAAATATGGGCTCATGTATAAAACAATACGAGGGGGGTTTCCTTACCCCGTATATAATATCGGTTTAACTGATTCGGATTCATAAAATAATCATATATCAGAATCAGTCTAACTGATTCGGTTTTTATAAAACAGAACTTTCAGATTAAATTTAATTAACCTAAAATTCGAATCAATCCAACTGATTCAATTCTGTCAGAACAATCTAATTGTTATGATTATTTAATTATTCCTTAACCCACACATAAATCGCCAAATTAATTCGTATAATTTTAATCAATCCAATCGATTAAATTGATACGTTAATCTAATTAACAATCAGAAATCCAGAATTAATTCTACACAAGTGGCTCTGATACCACTGTTGGGATTTCGGGTAGGTTATAGTGCAACAATTCGAATCAGTTCAAGATGTTCACTACCCGAAAACCAGAATCCATGTATAAAATTAATCCTAGGATTAAAATAGATTTTACCACTAGACGCGCAGCGGAAACTTCAAGTCTAGCAGTAGCCTTCTTTTCCTTTCCTTCGTGTCTCCTTTCCTTCGTGTTTCCTTTCTTTCGTGTCGGATCCACGCAACAGCCTAGCAGTCACGCCTCTATCAGTATCCACACGAACAGATTCAAAATCAACAGTCAACTGGTATGCTAGTACCAATCTGAAAGCCCCGTTTTTTTTTTCTTTCTCTTACGTTTTCTGATATGTGCGAAATGGAATTTTCTGGAACTTTTTAAACCGAACTGCTGCATGTATATTTATAATGTTTATGCATCCATTCATCACACCATCTGGTTGCACCTTTTAGAAAACGTGATCTGATCTGAGATCAGATCAGATCAGATTAGATCAAGAATTTGGGCCTAGCCCAATAAGACTTAATATATTAATTCAGCCCATATTATTTGGCCTGTAGAACATTTCTTACAATAAGAGATCACAGAAACACTGTTCATACACGAGAATATCAGCAGATTTTGATCCGGTTTTCCCACCATGCAGGATCTGATAGTTTGCTCGCATGGCAGATATTTAGGAGGATGACAACAAACTTTTACCATGGTGGCACTGAAGCATGGCAAGCTGGCGTCTTGTTTGGAATCCAGGACAGTTAATATTGCTAAAATTGACTAGACACTATTTTTTTTTTTTTTTTTGTCTTTTTTTATTTCTAGGGTTTGGCTGGTCATGTATGTGTCAGAAAAATATGGATGCCAAGTTTTATGTGCAATGCAAAGTTTCGTAGAGTTTTCTTTGATTAGTAATATATTAGTAATATATTATGGTATTTTCTTGCATTTTTGCTGTTTGTGCTGATTCTTACAAAGAAAATGGAATAAAAATGTGACGCGTAATTGCAAGTGAGCGGATCAAGGTCCCAATCGGATTGTAATCTGAGTCGTGAAAAATGTTTCTGTTCAATTTAATCCGTAAAGTAAATTAAAAGAAATGTATCGGACTAATGAAATTTGAATTATTCATGTAGGAGTAAGCCGGTTGAGCCTACTTTTTAAAGAGTTAAAAGTTACCAAAAAAAAAAAAAAATCCATTCTAACAACATAAACAAAAAAAAAATAATTATAAATTAAGTTTATTTATGAACTTGTTTGGCTTAAAAAAAATTTGATGATATGCATTAAAAAGTGACATGTTAAAATAACCAATCAGATATTGATTTGAAAACTATTCCAATTTTGTTATATAGAGACGGAGCAAATAAAATGCTTTGGCTATTATATTTATTATATGAAATTTCCTATTTTATCATTTTATGTCACGTTTTGAACTTAGAAAAACCTCATCATGTCAATTTTTCTTTGTTGACCAACATGTAACGTATACAATAAGGGATTGATTAAACATAATATTTACCACTCATTTAGACAGACTTAAAAGACCAAATATACTAATCTTTTAGCTGTATTTTTTTGTAATCTTCACCAACGCGTCAATATGTTATGTAGCATGGTAAATGAGTAAATAGCCAATCAATTTTATAGAAGATTTAAAGTTAAATCAATATATCAGATTCTAAATTTTATAGGGGTAAATACTAATAAATATATAATTTGGTGGGAAATTCTTATCCTACTATAAATAAAGATTAAGAATCTTTATGTAGTTACTGGTACATAATAGAATACTAACAAAAAAAAAATACACAAAAAAGTTGGAGAGGCCACATGAACTGTCAATTTTGTACCGTTACTGAGACAACTAACCATTTGTTCCTCCAATGTTAAGTGGCAAAAAAAAAAAAATATAATTTTAGTTAGAAAAGTGTCAACTCATATTTGCTAAATGACATACATGTTCTGATATTTTTGATTTTGCAAGTATCTTAGGAAAAAAACCCAACAAACAACATTGTTAGTAGTGTTTAGAGCAATGTGCTGGATTTTTTGAAAACATAGAAATGAAATACTACTTCAGTTAAAACAGTAAGGGCTATTATCCTTCTAATAATATTTGTCTTTAAATATTGGTCAGGTCATATGGATAAGAAAATCAAAGAGGCTGCAACAGAATAGCTGCTAGAGGACTTAATGTTATTTCTCTCTGAGTGACCCTAATGATAGCTAAATGGTGATTTATCAGAGTGCTTCTGATAATACTAAAAACATAAGATAGACAATAGGAGGAGGAGTTGGGTCTCTAGTCGAATGAAGCTATGAAGAAACAATTCTCTTTTGGTATAGATTCAGTGTTAAAATCAGTTTACCACAGCTTCAGTTTAAATGGCTTAAAATTAATTTACTTTTCAATAAATGTGTTGTGGTGAATTTTAAAGCTTAGAGCTTTTGTCTATTACTTGATGTTAGCTTTTGAGATTCATGTTATTCTTGATGTGAACAATGGTCTAGTTGTATATATATGTTTGTTACATCTCAGGTTTCATATATAAAACGGGCACTTATATTTCCACAAAAAAAAAAAGCAGCTAAAAGGAAAAAAGATTCTGATACTATATTCTTGGGCCCATGGGGCCGTTACGGATTCCTGATTCCTTCCGTTCATCCCCTTCCCCTTTCCTTTCAGTCCTCCGTTGCAATCAAATAATCAATCTGCTTCTACCCAGTGCAAGCGTTTCTCAGTTCTCGCGCAATCATCTATCTGAAACTCTCTTTCTATATTTGTTTAATGGCGACCACGCATCTAGAAGACCTCCCTTCGCACCTTCTGGTCGAGATCCTCTCCCGCGTAGCCGACTCCGGCGACTTGGCCTGTTGTCGCCTCGCCTCTCGCACCCTCTTCTCTCTCTCCCGCTTTGTCTCCTCCGCCTCCGTCTCGCTCCGCCCCGCTTCCGCTTCCCCCATCCCCTTCAAGTCCCGCGTACTCCACCTTGTGTCGCTCCTCTCCGCCTCCCTCCTCTTCCTCTCCCTCTCGACTGAGCCAGGTCGTGCTGCAGATTTCGACGACGATGAAGGGGAGTGGTTCGACGAGGCCGATGATCTGCATCTCACGTCCGTTGATTTCCTATCCACGTGGCTTCCTCTTGTTTGTGAGAGTCTCAAGGAGCTCTCTATTGCTGATTGCTGGTCCCAGTCCTGCTTCCGCCGGTCTGGTGCTCTTGCACTCATTTCTGTATTGTGTAAGCGCTTCTTTCTCCTTTAATTTTTCTAAATTTTTATCTATCGGCCTTAGTTAGCTGCACTGACTTTGTAATTTTATTGATCCTAGTAGCTTTGTTATGTATCTGGGAAATTGTAAGGATTTCAGTAACAATAATTATTATTGGTAATCTAGCTGTTATAACTTTTCTGTTTTTATGAGTTACTATTTTTAAATCTAAGATAGTGACAATGTCACATTCATATTATCATGTGGCAAAGACACTAGTTGGCTGACATATGTACGCTATTCATGTTCTCCAAATATAAATTAGATTAGGAGATTATTAGTTAACAAACTCATATTAGCTAAAATTTCATAGCAGGCTATTTGGGAAAGCATGCCTAAAATCTGCAAATGAGAAATTTGGTATGGCAGTAGTAATCCAGTACTATTGAAAATGCTTGACAGTGCCTGATATTTTAGAGAATTAACATTTCTAATTTTGGGCTAGAGTTCCATATTGTAAATATAATGTATAAGAAAGATTTGATTGGTAACAGTTCAGTTACCAAGTACATTTTTGGATTTTCTTCAATAATAGATATTGGTTAAGCTGTTAACACCTCAAAATAAGACTGCTGATCTGTGATTTTTTTTTTTTCTTGGGTGACTGAATAGGCTCATTTTTTTTGTTGTCTTTTTACAGGCAACAAACTTTTAAAGTTGGAGGTTAGAAAGGCATGGCTATCAGTAAATGGTCTAAAACCGATGTTGAGACTAACATCATTAACTCTTGTGTACATTCGACTTGATGATGAGGACCTTGAAAAAATAAATGAGTGTTTTCCCAATCTGCAGTTTCTTTCTCTAATGGATGTCGGTGGCTTGAAGACACCTCACATACAACTCTCTCACCTCAAGACCTTCTTTTGGAGGGTCTCCAACGCCCCCCTTTCTCTATCTGTCCATGCACCCCATTTGACTGAGCTCCATTTGAGTTGCATTGAGCCTAAGTTTCTCACTCTAGAAACCCCTCGTCTCGCCCTCCTTGATCTCATGATCAGTGTACCAAGTGGAGATATTAAATTGGGGCATTTTCAGAATTTGATAAATCTTAGGTTTAATTCTTGGGATTACATGAGGCTTTTTAAGAATCTCAATGGGGGCCACAGTGTTAAAACCCTTGAGCTTGGTGTGCCTGATGGAGAAGCCTCTACTGAGCTTGAACCAAGTGTCATCATGATTGAAGATCTTGTTGACTTATTTTGTGGATTGGAGGAACTAAAATTGGTTGGCGCTGCTAGGCACTCAATACTTGGCGGTCTCGAAGATGTAAAACTTTGTTTGAAAAGGCTTGTAATAAAAGTTGAGAAGTCTAATTTATATGATTTTGGGGCAATTTCTGAAGTGTTGAAATTGTGTACACCGTGCGAAGTGGCTTTGCTGCTTCCTGGTGATATGGAGTCTGCTGCAGCCAAGAAGGATGTTGTAGATAAGTATGCACGAAAGTTTCCTGAGTTTCGATGGAAATGAGATGTCAGAATGGTCTGCAATTTGTAAATATGATTTGACTTATTGTTTCTTTATGGTTTGAACTAAATATATTAATATATCTAATAAAGTTATATTGTGCATAGAAGAATTTGTTATTTTAGTAAAAAAGAACTTAATTAAGGGCTCAAATCCCTAGACATCCCATGGCTCTTGCGGTTCTTCAAAGGAACAAAAAATTCAAGGACCTTACAGCTTGAAGTGTCTCCTATTATGAGTTGGTTCGAGTCGTACTCTATATTTTCAGTGGGTGATATACTCGACACATTTGGAAGCATAGATGAACTCATTTTTGGTCCCGTGGCTTGGTATTTGTGGCGAGTGGCGACGAGCATTTCCTCCCTGCCTTAACATAGCAAATCGAATGTGTTCAATGAGAATAACAGTAAATTTGCCTCCTGAAAATTTCAACGATATTGCGATTGTATCCAATGTATTAAAAATGTGTGCTAGGTCATGTGAAGTGCATCTTATCTTTTTTTTTTTTTCTTTTTTTTTTTTTTGAGAAAAAATAAGGATCTAGTCCTTATTTATTTTATTGATCATAAAAAGTTTCAACATGAAGAATATGAAAAAAACAAAACAAGAAAACAGAAAATAAAAGGAGAAATCGAAATTGACAAAAATCAGGGATTCAAATGCAAAAATTGTAAAACTCTTCTTGTCAGTGAATAGAGAACCACTGATCTGAATATCGTCAGCAGATTTTATGTCTGTTTGCTCCATTTTTCAGAGAATATGAATAACATCACTGCTATTCCTTTCTTCACATTACGCCCTTCAAACTCTCGTACCAATAACTCAATTCCCGTACCAATCTTCACTGTTTTGGACTGAAAATTTCCGAAAAACCCCATTGTTGTCGTACCGGTAAGTAAATTCCTCACTGAATTTGTGTATTCCGTAACAGTGGCTATGCTCAACTGATACCGAGAGTTGTACAGCAATTAGAATACCCCTTAGAACACATCAGTGCATAAAACTCCATTGCTCTCGTACTTCTTCCAACATGTGATGTACCTATTTTGTTTCTTCTGTGAAAATTCTCGAACACCTCTCTCTCCAACAGATGAACATTACTATTACCAACATCTCTTTAGATTTTACGTCACCCATCTTTCCTACTATCCATTCATGCGCTTGAGTTTCTTTGAGTACTTCTTTCCAGTTTCTTGGAGGTAGGAGAAGAGTAGTATTGAGACCTTGATAAACCTCCAAAGTGAACTGACATTCTAAGAATAAATGAGACACGCTTTCTGAAGCTCTCTTGCATAATACACATCTACTCGGTAAGTTCCAGACTCTTTTGACTAAATTCTCTGTTGTCAAAATTTTGTCATAGAAGACTAGCCAAGCAAAAACCTTCATTCTAGGAGGGATTGTCAATTTCCAAATCTTATTTATTCTCACTTTTATCCTTGGCTCATTCTTTAATTCCTTGTACATTGATTTAACCGAAAAGTTTCCATCTACTATTAATGGCCATTTCACTTGATCTTCTCTTGTGACCACAATATCTTGAGTTGCCATAATGTCTTGTAGAGCCTCCAATTGTTCTCTTTCTTGATCTGTTTGTATCACTGTAGCAATTTCTTGCAAAATCTGATATTGTAGTGCTTGAGACAGAGAGATATCTGGATCCTCAATTTTTGGGTATAATATGTGTAAAGCATATTTGAGTATTCCATGTCCCCAGTTATGATGCCAAAATAATGTGTTTTCCCCATTCCCAACTATCTTTCTCATCCTTGTATTGCAAAATTGCTTTACATTGTTTAATGTCAAGGTGAAGAATTTGCAGCTTGGCATGTCACTGGGTCTTTCTCCAGTAACTGTAGCTTGTATCAAAGTCTTCCAAAGTCTTTGCTCGGGTTTGTGCCAATACCAATACCATTTTGCCAACAATGCATCATTAAACACTTTGAGATCAATTATCCCAAGGCCACCCTAATCCTTAGGCATGCAGACCAATTCCCAATTTGCCAAGTGAAACCTTTCTTTTTCAGTTGCAATGTTCTTCCAAAGGAATTTCCTCCTTGTTTTATCAATTTCATTTATGACCCACATTGGTAATTTCATAACAGACATAAAATAAGTGGGAATGGATGATAATACCACATTGATGAGAATTAGTCTTCCTGCAATTGAGAGAAGTCTAGCTGCCCAACCTTGTAGCTTTTTGTTAATCCTTTGAATTAGTGGCAAAAATGCAGATTTTGGCAGGTTTTGATTTGACAAGGGCAGACCCAAATACGTGAAAGGAAAAGAACCTTCTTTGCATCCTAGAATGTGTGTGAACTGCTGTGAATCCGGAGAGGTATCCTTTGATAATAAGAGTTCTGACTTTTCCATACTTATTTGTAAACCAGAAATTTGCGTGAAAGTACTAAGCACAATTTTAAGCATTTGAATGTGTCTCAATTCCGGTTTTATAAAAAACAAGGAGTCATCAGCGTAAAGAAGACAAGGTCTCATATTTTCAAAGGGCAACTGCCATGTACCGTTTTGCACTAATTTTTCCAGCCATCTTAGAAGAAAATCCATTGCTAAAATGGAGAAGGAAGAAATTATTACAAAACTTCTAAACTCTTTCCCTGGTGTCAGGTGGATGTGGAATACTTCTGACAAATTAAGCTTGGAATTCTTCGATCGACGGCCACAACCTCATCTCTATACATCTTTACAGAGAAGATATTAATAATTTTTTCTTTGCCTTTCCATTGTAACTATTAATATGACTGTATGTGTTTGTGATAATAATCATTCAAGTAACTCTAAATAGTTTTAGTTATCTTTATTTTTTTTTTAGTGGTCAGCGACAAATTGTCGCTAGCAAATATATTGATAAAAAAATTAAGAGTATTTACAAGGTCCTAATTTGATTACTCCTCAACCTATTGCTATACACGGATACCCAAGCGGACATCCGACTACTCCACGAGAGGGGGATCCGTATCCTCTCAAGTACCTGACTCAACACAACTAAAATGGACGACCCAGATTTAATTTCAGCCGGTGCCTAATCGGGATGGCATAGGGGTCAGTATTATTTTTGCTTTGAGATTCGTACAAAATCAAATGTTCCAACTTCATGCTGTCCGATTTAATTGTACTCAGTCAGGTAACCTGAGGGGACGTGAATTCATGAGAGGGAGGGAGGGAATGTTGTCCAGCAATTGAAATGCAATTAAAATTACAACAGTAAATGTTGAGGTCTATTAAGCTACTCAACACTTTCAAAGACCTTATAATCTTGAAAATGCACTTAGTTTCAACACAACATTACATATACTTCATCAATATGCAAAACAAGGTGCTCGTGTGTGAGAGAATTCTATACTAAATGAAATCGGTAAGATCCTGTGCAGGGGTTATAAATTCAGCACGTCAATCATTAGATCCTGCGTACTGGAAGGTAACATATTCTTGTTAGCCTAGTTTACTCAATACAATTATGAGATATCTATTAATATTAATGCCAACAATAATAGTGATTATGATAATAATGAGTAATATTAATACGGTTTTAATTTTATTCCTATCACCGATTAAATTTACTCATATCATGCCCGAATTAAAAAAAAAAAAAAACTTAAAATTTGTGCTCATTTGTAAATTTTTAGTTCTTACATGTAGTACTAGTGTTGTGAACTTGTAAGAAAGTTGGTTCTTATTAGCGATGAAATTTGTTGGCAATGCAAATTAAGCAATCGTAACGAGAGTTAAGTATGAAATCACTAATTTTTAATAAATTTCAGTACCAAATAATATTTCTTAAGTTGAAGAATGATCGACACAAAAAGGAGGAGAAGAGAACTTTTTAAATCTGAACCATTTGTACTTGTAATTTAAATCTGATTTAAACAATTTACTAAGTATAAATTCTTTTGAAAATATTGATAAGAAATTAATGTTGGGTCCTTGTCCTCTGAGAGTCCGAGATATGTAAAATTTCAGTTTATGTAAAACCGGATTAACTTTTTTTCAGTGCTTATTCAAAAAGCAGAGGACGGTATTATTGTACTTTAAAATCATGCAGAGAAAATTTGCACGGCTCAGATTTTTCAAAAATCAACTCAAAAGTTTAAGATATCTCAGGCGATGCGAATTCATGCAAAAATAATTTTTCAAAAAAAGAATCATTTACCCTGTGAACAAACTCTGACTTCCGTTCCAGTTTGTCAGGTCTCAGTGTGACAGTGTCCTACCGTCTGATTACCAGTCAAAACGAATTTGCAATTTCCGACACGTGTCATTTGTTGCAACAATTCACCGTACGGAATCCGAAGAATTTTATTTTTATATAAGAGTAAAGCTAATATACACTTAAGTGTACCAATGAATCCATACACTTAACTCTAGGATTGTACGATTAACTTTGAGATTTGTGTATCACGACTTTTAAAGAATCTACACAAATCTCAAAGCTAATCGTACGGTTCTAGGGTTAAGTGTATGAATTCATTGGTACACTTAAGTGTATATTAGCTTTACTCTTTATATAAACCATAATTAAGAAATTGAATTTTACCAAATTAACATGATTATTTTTATTTTTATTTTTTTTACAAAAAAAGCAAAGATCGAACAGCCAATTCGATCTTGCATTTTTTTTGGGTACCAAATTGGCTATTCGGTCCTAGTTATTTACACTGTTTGGTCCCCACTATTTTTTCAACTGGGACCAAATTGGCTATTTGGTCCCAAATAAAATTTGCATTTACACGGATGGCCACACTAAATGTGCGAAAATGTGTGAAATAACTGGGGACTGAATAGCCAATTCGTTCCCAAAAAAAATGTGGAATTGAATTGGTTGTTCGGTCTTTGTTGTTTATGTAAAAAAAAATGCGGGACTGAATTGTCTGTTTGGTCTATTACTCTACATTATTCTACAATTGCACCAAAAAAAATTAAATCATTAACAATTAATTAATACTATATGCAAAGAGTTAAATTACTTACAAACTAAATAGTTCTATAATTAATAGTTACACTACATAAATCTAAATTGCAATAAAATTAAATCATTCAACAATTAATTTATACTACATATAAAAAAATAAATTACTCTACATGCAAACTAAAAAATTCTACTATTAATAGTTATACTACAAAAACCCAAATTATACTAAGCAAAATACCGGTCGTTGTATATTTACCGTTGATAGAAAACTTAAACTAAAATTTTGAGGCACTAAACGATGTTTTTTTTTTGCAATTTTAAATTTGTTAGTGCCCAAGGATGCTCCCCTCGGAGATGCACCTCATCTCCCCCCTTTTTCGAATTGCGGTCATATACGCAAATCTGAATTTCTTAGCCAAAGTTATGGTTGTTTAAAGTTTTTTTTTTTTCAAAAAACAAAGATACTTCCATGCAAAAACACTGATAACACACCGATGTTTTATGCCCGGCTTAATGATAGCAGAAGTGTATCGATGTTTCATTGCCAAAACATCGATGATGCACCCATACTCTCTAAACGATTATAACTTTAAAATGCATTTACTACTCATTGTGTTTGTTTGCTTATTTTTTAACGGATTATGGTTTTATTTATTATCCAAAGATCATTGAAATTATCTATGATTGTTCAATATATGTATTTAAAATTTAATAATTTGTATTTTAAGTTGGATATTAATAAGCATATCGGTAAATTACTCTATATGCGAACTAAAAAATTTTACAATTAATAATTACACTACAAAAATCTAAATCACACTAAACAAAAACCTAAATCACAGTTTTTCTAACACGCGGCCATAGAAAATCTGAAACCACAAGGGCCTGAATTGGTTATTTGGTCCAAGCTTTTCTTGGATTTTTTGTGGCCACTTCCACGAAAATCTACAAAAAAAAGGTGGGAAC
Source organism: Carex pumila (assembly GCA_033356055.1). NCBI lineage: Eukaryota > Viridiplantae > Streptophyta > Magnoliopsida > Poales > Cyperaceae > Carex > Carex pumila. The sequence goes on from JARJHM010000088.1 coordinate 446,944, forward strand.
CGAATAGCCAATTCGGTCTCAAAAAAACTAAAAATATGGGACCGAATTGGCTATTCGGTCTGTGTGGCTTTTGTAAAAAAAGAAAGTAATAATGTTGGTTTAGTAAAAGTCGAATTTGTAATTATGGTTTATAAAAAATTTCGAATCCGAATCTCTGTTGCATGGAAGCAGCATTGATAATGTGATCATGTATTCATGTCGGCGATGCCGGAGCATTTTCTGATGAGAGATACTTCTGACGTGGTCGATTCTGATTGTGTGTGGGCCCCGCAAGAATGCTCCTCCCAGCTTCAATGTGGTCAATTGGACTCGTGCAAAACGGAAATACACCTGCTTGGGTTGAAGCTCTCTCTATTTTTTTTCCTTCGGCTCTCTAGAAACCAATAAATTTTTGCGTTCCCTTTTGTCAATAATTTTATTTGTCAATATTTGCGCTTGTTCATGTATGATGTATGGCCTTATAATTCAATTATGGAATGAACATGGCCTTATAATTCAATTCTAATAGACAATTGCTAAAGAAATAGATAAAAAAGATAGAATTTTTTTTTGCATGCATCGATCGAAGTTCGTAGTTTCGTACATCGTGTATATATATATATATACAGTAACAATTATATATAATAAGATGATGTTTTAAGATTTTCATTTCTTTTTAAATGCGTAAGTACTATTATAGTAACATTTTGAACACTGAGATTGAAAAAAAGAACTAATTTTATTACATCAAATTATTTATTGATAAAATTATGCCTTTCTCAAAACGCATGAAATGGGACCTGTTGTATTGAATTTGTATTTTGTACTGTTTCTTCCCTTTTATTTATGTCCTGGCTTCAAATTTGTTTTGGTTTGACCTGGACCACATTTTTTATTCGAAATTCGAAAACGAAAGAGTTAAAATAGTTCTGTGACCAACGTTTGATGCGTATAATAAAAGCGGGGAAAAAAGCATGAAACAGTACACTAGCAGTTTTGCAGTAGAAACAGAAGAAATTCTCTATTTTAATTAAAAAAAGGAGGAAATTCAGAACATCAAAACCAATTAGCTAAATAACCTGGCAACAGATAGGAAGGCGACAAATTTAGAGACTACGATCTTTTTGAAGACTAATTAAATTCCCAACATATGAGAAAGTCCATACTAGCTTAATTAATCAACACAGCACAAAATATTCCATTCCCTGAACAAAACTTCAAATTGAAAATATTCCATATCTAAAGCCACTAACCTTAAAAAAAAAAAATATTCCATATCCATATTGATTAGTTTCCATTCCATAATTCACTTAGCCTTCACTCTAATACTCCACCTATCTAAACTAAACTCTATTACTAGTCCTGTCAAATAAAGAAAATAAAATCCCAGTAAAGAAACTCAACGCCTAAATTAAAGCCAACATTTCATAAGCAGCACTTTATATTTGTTCTAGAGCTAGACAAAAACACCATAGGAGAGGTAAACATGTACTAAGTTTAATCACTGCCAAATACCACAGAGATAGCTCCAATCTCCATTCAAGGAGAATATTTCGTTCTCCCCACCGCTACTCTCTGTCGAGCTCTGCATTTCCGGCACAGTCAATTGCAACCCGTCAACTGACAAGTTAAAATTACCAAAATACCCACTAAGATCAGCTGCAATCGCGTTTTGGTACACTGCCATCGGTACTGGCTGAGGTTGACCCACAAGACTCTCCACAATTGGTGCTGATACATCAGTCTTTGCAAGGTGCTTCTTCGCAAGGCGCTTGGAGGACTTCTTTCGGGTCGCACCACCAATTGGTACATTGCGAAGAGCTCCTCCCTTGGTCCAGTAGCGGCGACAGTTCTTGCAAAAGTGGCGTGGCTGGGAGGTATTGTAGTTGTTGTAGTAGCAGAATTTGGTGTTGTTGGAGCCGCACCGGGGGCAGTCGAGCTGCTCATGCTTAACCATTTTAGTTTCTGGAGTTGTGTTTGAATTGGAATCTGGAACTTGCATTTGCATTTGCATTTGCATGGTGATGGTCAGTTTTAATTTGCTTATGATAAGGGAATGAAATGAAATAAGGTAGGCTTTGCAATTTGCAAGCTGTTGGTTGGATATGTTATATATAGCATAGACCGATAGACAGGTGAGAAAGGGATCAAAGTCCTTGGTCAAGTCAAGTTCAATGACTGAAATTGTCGTACTATTTTCAAAGAAGAAATAGCACGGAAACTGCGATTTCCAGTCGGGTCGCGCAGAAAGGCCGTACTGCGTTTCAATTACTGTTGATACTTACTGCTAGGCAAAAGACAAGAGCGATGACAATTGCGTGAGAACAAAACGACAAGTATTGTTAATGTTAATTTTGTGTTGCCATAAAGCGAACGGGTGTTATGATTCGATTTCTGATTTAAACTATTTTGTTTGTAGTGAGATTGGAACGAACAATTTTAAATGACATAAAGGTTTATATAATTACATTAGTACGAACCTAAATTTCCTCCACACAAATTAAAGTTTATTACACATTTTTCTTTTTTGGAGAGATTGATAGCAGCTATCAACCAGTTTACTACAAAATTTAATTCGGACATCAAACTAATTTAATTTGATTTGATTTGATACAAATTGAAAAATGAAAATTGTTGAAAATAAAGAAGAAAATCAAGAGGAATGATCTCAGCCGCACATCATAGATCAAAGGGTCAAAATAGGAAATAAACCTTTAGAGCAAAATAATAAACGGTAACTGTACACCGTATCCATTTACGGTAAAAAAGACTCCAACGGTAACTTGGAGAAAAATTATATAAATAGATTTAGGACTTGTAATAAATATGCAGAAAAGTTTAATAAAAAGAAACTCTCCTCAGAAATCATAAAAATCAACATGGTATCAGAGCCTCAGGCTTGATTCTGATAATATCCGATAATCCCCAATATTCTGATAATAATCCGATAATCCCTCAATCATACTCATTAGCAGAAAATTCTTCACAAGCAGTGCAAAATGGATCAATGGGGGCAGCAATCCTACGAGGCTACCAACCCATCGAAACTCACTTCGCAATTGCTAAATGGTACGAATTATATATCATGGGCCAAATCAGTCTCTATTACCCTTAGTGGTAGGGACAAAATTGATTTCATCACAGGAGATAAGGCAAAACCAAAACCGTTAGACCCAAATAAACCAACTGAGGCTGAAAAACTAATAATCCGAAAATGGCAAAAAGAAGATCATACAGTTATGTCGTTGTTATATGGGTCCATGGAACAACAAGTCATTGACTTGTTTCTCCAAGATTGTGACACATCTCAAGAACTGTGGGAAGAAATTCGAGCCTTTTACGGGCAACAAAAAAATCACTCCCATGTTTACCGACTCCATCTGGAAATCCAACAAGAAAAGAAGGGAATCAGAACCCATATGGAATACCTAGCCTCTCTCAAAAAGAAATACGATGAACTCAATGTTTATCGACCATTCACAACAAACGCAAAAGAACTCAAAAAACGAAAAGAAGAGGATCAAATCTTCTCATACCTTACCGGCCTTGATTCAAGCTACGAGGTCATTCGGTCACAGATTATTCGAGCACCCGAGCTCCCTACCTTCTCCGAGGTAGTCAACCAGATACAACGCGAAGATTCACTTCGGGAGGCTATGGGAGGTCCACAAGTCAGCCACGACGAGGGACACGAATCCCATGGCCATGCCGTAAGGTTTCCCCAAAATCACCGAAACCCTAGCTCTCAAAATCACCAAAATTGGCCACAGTCGAGAGGGGAGAAGTGCTCTCATTGCAAGAAAGAGGGTCACAAGGCCGAGAGGTGTTACTTTCTTCATCCAAACCTTCGGCCGAAGTGGTGGTTTGAGGCCGATTCAAAGAGAGGCGGAGGAGGAAGCTGGAACGAAGAAAAAAAGAAAGGAAAAGAAGGGCTCATGCGTGGAGGCTTCTCTGTCTCAACCAAAGAGCCTCTTTTAACTCAACCAACTGAGTCAAGTGAACCGGGTTCAATCAACCAAGGAGCTGGCGGGTCAAGCGGGTCAGGGGATCAAATGCAACAGATCCTTCAGCAATTATCCGTGTTGCTCGCTCAAAAATCTGATAGCTCATGTGGTATTGTATCTCACTCAAATAATTTTAATTTATTTAACCAAATAATTGTTGATAGCGGTGCAACCGATCACATGTTTGGAAATGAAAATTTCCTTGAAAATTTGACAATACCAAAGAATGACCAATATGTAACCGTAGCAAACGGTATGAAAGAAAAAATCAATTGCTTAGGTGAAATTATTTTGAGCAATAAAAAAATTAGTAACGTATTATATTTAAAAACCTTTCCTATAAATTTACTTTCGGTTAAAAAATTAACACAAGATTTTAATTGTAATGTAATATTCTCATATGAAAATGTAATATTTCAGGACCGGGTAACCGGGGACAAGATTGGTGAAGGGGTTCTTAAAAATGGACATTATCTTTTGGATTTAGAAAAATTAAATTTTTGTGCCTTGGCAAGCTCAATTAATTATGATAGATGGCACAAGAGACTCGGGCATCCCTCCAACAAGATTCTAAATAGGGTTTTAAATTTTCCAAACTCAAGTTGTATTAATTGTGATATATGTAAGTTGGCAAAACAAACGAGACTTCCCTTTTCACTATCCACTAGTAGAAGTGAAGCCTCGTTTGATTTAGTCCACTCCGATGTATGGGGTCCGGCCCCAATTAATTCGTATAATGGATTTAGGTATTTTGTGATATTTATTGATGATTTTTCAAAGGCTATTTGGTTGTATTTACTTAAATCAAAAGATGAGGTATTTATGTGTTTTAAAGAATTTCTATGTCTTGTAGAAACTCAATTCAACGCTAAACTTAAAATTTTTAGGTCGGATAATGGAACGGAATTTGTAAATAAAAATTTTACTAATTTTTTTAAAGAAAAAGGAATTATACACCAAACAACTTGTGTCAACACTCCTGAACAAAATGGAGTGTCGGAAAGAAAAAATAGACATTTATTAGAAATAACACGTGCATTGTTGTTTCAAAATAATGTTCCAAAAATATATTGGTCGGATGCCATCCTTTGTGCTACACATCTAATTAATAGGTTACCTAGTGTTATTTTAAAAAATAAAAGTCCAACCGAAATTCTTTATAAACAAAAAAAGAATCTAGATCACTTGAGAGTTTTCGGGTGTGTATGCTTTGTTCACATTAAAAGAAAAGACAAGTTTGATTTTATGTCAACAAAAGCTATATTTTTAGGGTATTCACCATATAAAAAAGGCTACAAATGCTATGACCCAATAAATAAAAAGGTATTAATATCTAGAGATGTGATATTTTGTGAAGATGAACCATATTTTAAAAAAGGTGAGATTAATAATAAATCACTTGAGAATAACCAAGTTAGACCAATAGCACCTCTCTTAGATGATTTAGATTTCATACCTAATGAGGAATATGAAAGTGAATCAAATAATCATGAAGAAGAAATAAATAATGAAAATAGTGAGGGAGAAGAAAATGATAACAATGATAGGGAGGAAGAAGAAAATACAATAGTTAGAAGGTCCTCAAGAGTAACCAAACCATCTACTAGACTTAGAGATTTTGTAACCTATACGGTACAATATCCAATACAAGAATTTGTATCATACAAAAATATTTCATCCGAATATAATGCATTTCTTGCTTCTATTGAAAAAGAATTTGAGCCGAATAGTTACCAAGAGGCAATAACCAACCCGGTATGGTGCAAGGCCATGGAAGAAGAATTAAAAGCCCTTGAAAAAAATGAAACTTGGAAAATTGTTTCATTACCCAAAAATAAAAAACCCGTTGGATGTAAATGGGTATATAAGACCAAGTTCAATAGTGATGGTTCCATAGAACGGTATAAAGCGAGATTAGTGGCCAAAGGATATACTCAAACCTATGGTATAGATTATAACGAAACATTTGCACCGGTGGCAAAAATGAATACAGTTAGAATTTTATTTTCTATTGCGGTAAATAATGGTTGGAACCTATATCAAATGGATGTAAAAAATGCTTTTCTTCAAGGAACACTTGAAGAGGAGGTGTACATGACACTACCACCCGGCCATAAAATGAAAAATTATTCTAATATAGTTTGTAGGTTAAATAAGTCAATCTATGGATTGAAGCAATCTCCTCGGGCATGGTATGGCAAACTTAGCTCATATTTAATTTCGTGCAATTTTAAGATTAGTAGTGCCGACCACTCCTTGTTTACCAAAACCGAAGAAAAAAATATAACCCTTGTATTGGTATATGTAGATGACTTGATAATCACCGGAAATAATTTTGAGGAAATTAAAAAAATCCAATCCCAATTAAAAGACAAATTTGACATTAAAGATCTAGGATATTTAAAATATTTTTTAGGAATAGAAGTGGCTTTTTCGGATAAAGGTCTCTTCATTTCACAACGAAAATATACTTTAGACTTGCTAAAGGAAACCGGTAAACTAGGTTGCAAACCGGTCTCTACACCAATTGATACCAAATACAAATTAAATACCGAGGATGGTGAACCATTAGAAGACATAAACCAATTTCAAAGACTTGTAGAAAAATTAATTTATCTCACGGTAACACGTCCGGATATTTCATTTTCCGTAAGTCAAATTAGCAAATTTATGCATTCACCAAGAACGCCTCATTTGGAGGCCGTACATAGAATATTAAGATATTTAAAAGGAAATCCCGGAAAAGGAATAAAAATGGAAAATAATAATTCTAACAAAATATGTGGCTATTCTGATGCAGATTGGGCCGGTAGCTTTGATAGAAAATCCACCACCGGCTTTTGCACATTTGTAGGCGGGAATCTAGTTACATGGAAAAGCAAGAAACAAAATGTTGTGGCTCGATCTAGCGCGGAGGCAGAGTATCGAGCCATGGCATCCACTGCAAGCGAATTAATATGGATCAAACAACTACTTAGAGACATGAGTATTGAATTTGATCAACCTATGAAGATGTATTGCGACAATAATTCCGCTCGACATATTGCATCAAATCCGGTATTTCATGAAAGAACGAAGCACATAGAAGTGGATTGTCATTTCATTAGAGAAAAGGTCCAAGCCAAAGAAATCGAAACACCGTTTGTGAGAAGCAAAGATCAATTAGCGGATGTTTTTACCAAAGGGTTGGATCCAACACATTTTGAAGATATCACTAGCAAGCTAGGATTGTATGATATATACACTTCTAGCTTGAGGGGGAGTGTTGAAAATAAAGAAGAAAATCAAGAGGAATGATCTCAGCCGCACATCATAGATCAAAGGGTCAAAATAGGAAATAAACCTTTAGAGCAAAATAATAAACGGTAACTGTACACCGTATCCATTTACGGTAAAAAAGACTCCAACGGTAACTTGGAGAAAAATTATATAAATAGATTTAGGACTTGTAATAAATATGCAGAAAAGTTTAATAAAAAGAAACTCTCCTCAGAAATCATAAAAATCAACAAGAAGTAATCTGTAATAATATGAAACTTGGAAGTAACATGATGCAATAACATGTTATCCAATATCATGAAAGTAGAATTTATGTAATGACGAATATCACGAAATTTTTCTACTAGTATTACATAATTGGATGCGTCGGTACCTCATTATACATTCTCTGGAGAACCCGACCTTAAATTGAATTGATCTTTGACCTTCGATTCATTTGAAGCACCTGATCTTTGTTGGTATGATCTCGATCATTGATTTACTTTTAGAGGTTGAATTTACGAACAAGGCGGCTACTTAATGAATCCGGATCCAGTGAAATACCTGACCGTGTAGAATGAGATCTGCATAGTCTATTTCAATCTTGCACGAATCTCTAAGTACACAAATAGACACTAATTGAATTTGATTCGGCTGTGAGTATTCTACACACTCAGGTACTATAGATAAAACTCACTCCTGTTTAACGGGTCGGAATCTATACACTCTCATTGTTGGGCTTGATAGGCCCAGTTCTTTCTGTTTTTTCAGGCTCATTTTAGCTCGTAAAAGAGCCCGTTGCGTGACAATCGAGTCGAATTATCGTTCACATTTTTAATGGCGCTCCTTTTGACATCTAAATATATATATCAAAATCTTCCCTTTAAAACTAGGGTTTTGTACTCGCTCGTCTTCCCTTCCCAGGCGCCGCCGCATTTCTATTCTCTCCAGCCTGCTTCCGATCTCCTTTCTTCACAGCCATGGCGGAACAAGTAATAACCTCTCCTTATCCAATTATTATAGAGCGTCGTTGAATCTGTGTTATCGAGATCCAGGATAGGTTTTCAAATTCAGACCAGAATGATGGGGTTTATTAGATGTTCAGCATTTTGCATTCTTCGTTTTCATGAGGAAACTGGATCTCTGTATAAGAAAAAACTTGCTGACCGTACAATTTATTAATGCCATTTTTGTATCGGTTAGACGCTTACTATATACTAGATATCATGTGGCTCGTCTTCGTTACAGCTAAAAGATGATTAGATAAGATGCTTGATTGTCATTCCATAAAAAAATAGTATCTACCAGATATGAATTTTTTACATACGTGCTCAACCTTTATGACAATTCTGTATTGTTTATATGCATTTGGTTTGTATCAATTGAGCTGATGATGTATCTGAATTTATTTTCTTTGTTGCAGACTGAGAAGGCCTTCCTCAAGCAGCCGAAGGTTTTCCTTAGGTGAGCATTTTACATATTATATCTTCACTTTGTTTAAGTTTCTTGACTTTGTCTAATAAGAAATTTAATCCCTTAGCTCTAAGAAATCTGGTAAGGGGAAGAGGCCAGGGAAAGGTGGAAACCGCTTCTGGAAGAGTATTGGCCTTGGTTTCAAGACCCCCAGAGAGGCTATTGAAGGTATCTATTCAAAACATGTTCACTTTGTCTTAAATTAGGGCTATTTATACATCTGGATAGCATGACGTTTGGAGGAGAATAATTCAGATTAGGTTGTTAATTTTATTTTTATCACTGTTTTAGTTATTTATAGATTATTACGGCTTTTCCATGTTGTATGGAAGTTGGAAAAGAATTTCAATCTGATTTGGTAGTTTGGAGTTGATATCACAATAATGACAGCTTTTTCTTTATGCTTGATAAATGCAAGTTCTTATAGTCATTTTCTCAGTATAAAGTGATCATTACACCCTTTGTGTAGGAACTTACATCGACAAGAAGTGCCCCTTCACTGGAGGTGTGTCAATTAGAGGGCGCATCTTGGCTGGTACGTGCCACAGTGCCAAGATGAACCGTACCATCATTGTCAGAAGGAACTATCTCCACTTTGTCAAGAAATACCAGAGGTTTATATAGCAAGACAGTATATATTTTATCTATAAATCTCTTTTATTTCATAATCAGCAAGTTCTTCTTACAATCTTATCTCTTCTTACCTTTTTTTCCTTCTAATAATATCAGGTACGAGAAGAGGCACTCCAATATCCCTGCTCATGTTTCGCCTTGCTTTCGTGTGAAGGATGGTGACCATGTTATCATTGGCCAGTGCAGGTACTTTCTTTTTCATTTTGTTTGTTTGGTATGAGTCTCATCCTTGTCAGGATACCTAACATATCTAGTGGTGGATTTTTTTGGTGTGTTACATTTTTTGTCCAAGCTGAATTTGAGGTTACATTTTATTTTATTCATGCCAGACCATGTAATGATTATTGAGTATCAGCTGGTATATTCATCCAGCAGTTATAATTCTTAAATTGTATCTAACCTAGGTTTCAAAAATTATGGCAGGCCCTTGTCAAAGACAGTGAGGTTTAATGTGTTGAAGGTCATCCCGGCTGGATCAGCCGGTGGCAGTGGAAAGAAGGCTTTTACTGCCGTCTAGAAAGTAGAAATTCTGCACTAAAGAGGGTTAATTCATTTAGTAGTTTGTTTCTGATAAAAAATTTTGTTCTTAGTAATGGGACATCAATGTGATTTTAGTCAGGTTGTTTGTTTATTCGGTGTTTTCCTGTTGCGGACATTCCCTTGATATGAATATTTGCTTATTGGCAAAGTTTTTTTTTTAAAGTACTATTTTCTAGTAAATCTTTCTTTCTGAGGTGTTTTGTTTGCTTTCCATGTTTACTACATTGGTGTTAAAAAAAAAACAGCTAAAATCCTCCACGCATTTATTGCTGATCTGTGGTAGTTGGTTTTCGTGATGCTACAAATTTGATCACTTAAAGCGTACTTGGGTCCGATTCATTATCAGTTTTCCTCTACAATTTTTATCCTTTTACACGTGATTGCTTTGAATCAAAGCAGTCGTTTAGCATTTTTCAAAATCTAAGGATTTCACTCGTGTGGTAATATTGCGATTGAGACGCGAGTCCAATATTTTATTCTACTTGAAATCAAATGAAAGTATGTTGTGTTAGGTTGACTGGCATTCCATCCTTTAAGAAAGTTCTTCTATCGTTTGCAAGGCATGCCACAATAACCTTCCTCTTCAAGCGTTTATTCTATATTACAACCCCACGAGCTATAGTGCTGATATCCATCCCCTCTTTCTCTCTTTAAATTTATCAATTCTTCATAAAAAACAATATCTATCTATTCATTAATCCATTCTCTCTCTATACTCCCCTCATCTCTCCTCCAAACCCACTCACCCAACAGAGAAGAATGCCCAGAACTCTCACATTACTCCCTCTCTTTGTTGCTAGTTTAGCTTTCCTCTCACAAGTAATGGTGCACAATCCAATATTTTCCCCATCTTTAATCAACCTCACTACACTTAAACAGAACTTCACATCAATTGTACTTTCAAATGGCATTAGATTCTTCTGTCACCACCACCGACACCACCACCATCATCACCATCACCATCACCATATTTCCATTTGTGATGATTTTGCACCAGATCTGCCTCCAGCAGACACAGACACCGATGTGTTCTGTGTTGATCAAAATGGATGTTGTAACTTCACGACTGTTCAGTCTGCAATTGATGCTATTGAAAGTTTTACCCAGAAGAGGAGTATCTTATGGATTAATGCCGGAATTTACTAGTAAGCTTCAATTTGAATCTTTCAAAATTACTAATGTTTGCTTCAAATGAGAGCTACACTTGATACAATTATTAAGACATTTTTCTCCGTGTGAGAGGCTGCAAGTTTGAAACCCAATACACACCTCTAGAGGTGATTTGAAGGTTTTGATTCTCATATGATACTAAATTAAAGATATTGGCTTCAAATGGTAATATGCGCATTCATTTGCTGGCACTTTATAATTTCATCATGCAACGATCACAACAGGATTACACAAGGATACAAAATGTTTCCTACTGCTGAGTTATTTATATCTGAACGTAGTTTTTAATCATTAGCTGTTTGATCGTAGTGAGAAGGTTTCTGTCCCAATAACAAAACCAAACATCACATTTCAAGGGCAAGGATTTGAAACAACTGCAATCGCATGGAATGACACAGCAAACTCGGCTCATGGCACATTTTACAGTGCATCTTTTTCTGTGTTCTCAACCAACTTCATCGCAAAGAACATAAGCTTCATTGTATTTATTTCTTTCCTTTTAAAATATATTTTTTTTAATACATTGCGGTAGGGACCAAGAGATGTGGCCAATAAGTTGATATACATTCTTTTAATAGTATTGGAAAAGAAGTGAAATTTAAGATTGAGCCTCCAGTACACTAAAAAGTTTATGATTTGTCATTATTAATTTAATTGGACCACAACTATTTGATAAGAAAGATTTCTAACAAGGTATTACTGTAATTATACATCTTTCATAATTATCTAATGGGAATCGAAATTTACTAAATATTGAATATATCATTCTCTTATTCTATCTATAAGATGTTATAAAAGGAGCATAAATCTTTGTATTTGCCTTTTCATTATGGTCCCTATATTAGTAAATAGTCAAAAACAAATTTAGAAGTTTTCTTTATTAAAATATGGTGCCAAAAATAAATTTTGGAAGTTTTCTTCACAGCAAAGTGATGTACTCAAAGAAAATCTCCATAAATAAAGTATTTTCATGAAAAATCCAAGTCTACCAAGTATCCGGCACAGTACCCGTTAACATACATGCTTAACAGTTAATTTTTATGCTTGACACCAGAATGTCGCACCGATACCAAATCCTGGAGATTTGGGAGGACAAGCAGTGGCAATAAGAGTAGGTGGTGATCAAGCAGCCTTTTGGGGATGCGGCTTTTTTGGCGCGCAAGATACACTTCATGATGACAGTGGGAGGCATTATTTTAAGGAGTGCTTTATTCAAGGGACTATCGATTTCATCTTTGGAGATGGCACTTCTTTATACGAGGTGAGATGATATGTAGTTCTTCATATCAGTGGGCGTCGATCTTAACAAAGGGACTTCCAAATTCCAAGCGACTTGGCCCTGTATACAGCAAATTTAACAACCAAACATTTTCAATTCATTCTGTATGAAGATTTTTTTTAAGTTTTTCATTGCAAGTTCAATTTTGATTTTTTTTTATTGAATGACATTTACATATCTTTACAAGGACTGTAGAATAATATCCATAGCTGCTTCCATGCCACCGGGAGCAAGCTTCATAAATGGTGTGATAACTGCACAAGGCCGGCCTAACGGGAATGAAAACACCGGATTTGCATTCGTGCATTGCACCATTGGTGGGACAGGTCATATCTGGCTAGGGCGGGCTTGGCGACCCTATTCGCGTGTCGTTTTTGCTTACACATCAATATCTGATATTATCTCCCCTGAAGGTTGGAATGATTGGAACGACCCTAGTAGAGATCAGTAAGAATTCTTAGTGAAACTGACTGTTACATAGTTCCATATATCAGAAATTTAGTCATGCATACCTTAATTTATGTTCTTCGAAAGAACTACAAAAAGAACTTAACCGTGGGTCAGTAGTTCAGTACCATCATTTGCTGCCTCAAAACCCAGTATCTCAGTCTTTATTATTAATAATATTAAGCCAATGGCATTTACTTTCGTGTCAGTAGAATCCGGGCCTTTCTCGAATCGTATTGACCAATTTATCACATTTTTCTAGTAGTTCCAAAATTATGTCCTCAATCGCAAGTATCTATATCTTTATCTCACTTCTTTACATGTTTGTGTTTTGACAGGACAATATACTATGGCGAATACAAGTGCACCGGACCTGGTGCGAACATGACCTTCAGAGCACCTTTTGTGCATAAGTTAAATGATACAGAAGCAGCTCCTTTTCTCAGTACTTCTTTCATCAACGGAGATGACTGGTTAAAGCCTTACAGCTATTGATCTTGCAAATTCTAATGTGCCGGTCGAAGATGTATTTGTTTTTTGTTATTTATTGATTTGTCACTAGTTGCGATGCCAATTGTATCTTTCCCATACTGGTATACAAAATAATTAACCCAAAATGTCCAAAATGAAAGGACTTAAAAGGCTATTGTTGTGACTAAAGCCCTATGTTGTGTGGATACGGGTACGGGTATCGTATCGGATACGATACGATACGGATACAGTGATACGGCAATTTTCTAAAATTCCGAATACGATACGCTTATTATATACTTTTTTATTATTAAATATTCAACACTTATATTATATAAATTTGTAATCATAAATCCCGACTAAAGTATTTGGGTAAGGTTAAGGTGCTATGGGTTGCATAGAGGGTTACGATGCTACGGCTCAAAATTTGAGTTTTCAAAATACAAACGGTCGATCCAAACCGTTCATCTTGTTCTCCATATTAATATGTGTTTGGAGACAAAATTTTATATTTTTTGAAAAAAATTTATTATTATTTTAGATAGATAGAAAATCAGTTGATCTAAAAAGTTCTGCACCATTCAGATATTTGATTTTCTATCTATCTAAAAAAATAGTAAAAAAAAATGTAAAATTTGGTCTCCAAACACATATTAATATGCAAGATAAACAGTTCAGATTAACCATTTGAATTTTGAAAACTCAAATTTTAAGCCATAGTCCCGTAACCTTCTATGCAACCCATAACAGCTTAGCCTTACCCAAAGTATTTTATACAAGTTATATGTAATAGCTGCTTATTATGACAAACTACTTGGGCCCAAGACCAGGAAAAAAAAAAAGTTGAAGTAAAATAGAAGTGATAGCGTAGAAGCCCGCTAAGAAACTACTACATTATGACTACAAAGTTGAGCTATAGCAGTGGTAAAGGCACTTGTGGCATTGCTCACTGATCCTAGGTTTGAATTCCGCTGGTGTCAAGGGTTTTTTTGCCCATTTCGCTGGTCTACGTGCGGCTCACGGATCACGGTGAACACAAATGTGAAATGGAGGGAAACAGTTCGGTCTCACGTATCACGGTGAACACAAATGTGAAATGGAGGGAAACAGTTCGGTCTCACGTATCACGGTGAACACAAATGTGAAATGGAGGGAAACAGTTCGGTCCATGCACAGCTCACAGGAGGAATCAGAACCATCTGCAAGCGTATCCGCTCAGTATCCGAGCGGAGAGGACCCCTATCAGCACGTGTCAACGCGTATCGGTGACCGTATTGGGTGTTAAAGATATGCCACATTATGGAATATGCCAGCTGGCATATCCAATACGTATCTGGACCGTATCGTACACGTATCCGTGTCCAATTCGTATCCAACACGGATACGGAGTCCAATATAGAGTATCCAAGTAACATTAGCTAAAGCCCAATGCAAGCTTTCTGATTTTACTTAGAGTAGACCTTTTAAACATCTCTACTGTCGTCTCCTCTCTGCCGCACCTTGAATTTATCGTTAACCACTTTTGTTTCTCCTTCGCAGTCCATTTGGTCGGAACACAATAATTCAGCTCACGAGGAACAATTTAAAGTTTAGTAGCTTATTAGTAACATGGCCCAGAGTTCACCGACATGCAACGAAATTTACCAAAATTTTTTTGTTTATGATGTGGAATATAATTCATCGGTATGCAATGATATTTAGCGTTGCAGATACAACTCGAAAAGCATTCTGAGGATATCAACTGCACTGCAATTTTATCTGATATGAGTTAAATTCTTACAAATAGTTAAGAAAAAATATTACAAGAAGAAGAAAGGAAACTCTCAATACAAGACCAAGCAAGCCAAAACAGAAAATTTAAACTATTAATTTGCACAAACAAGGAGCAAAAGAAAAAGAAAAAACACTTAAAATGAGATTTCACTTGGTGCATGAAATGTCCTGCCACGGCAGATTGACTCCAGGTTCTCCCCAGCATATGAACAAAGTGGAGATACTTCCACACCTTTTCCAGTAGATAAAATAAAAGGTATATGAAAATATGATTAAGTTGAAACTGTAGAAAATTATGTATGTTCGATTCATGCATCATGTTATAGTTCATGAGATGACCAACGAATTACTGTAAGTTGGAACATACTATGATCTAGTATGCTGATTTGGGTAAATTGAACAACTAAACAATCTGCATTTTAGAAACTTCAATTCAAACTACATTGTGGTCTCTCAGGCCTGGTCACTGAGTACAGGACAACATAAAGAAATATAGGTAAGACTTCAATAGGGACCAAATGAGTAGGATATATACCAGTTAAATAAAGTGGTACAGAGTGGGTTAAAAAGCCACCAGCCGCCACAACCCAACGGCTATGGAGGCGAAGCAGCATTAATCGGGCAGTATCAGGTGTGTCATAGCTTGCTCCATTAGCATTCTTAACTGGTGCAAATTCCTCTTCCCTCAGTATCTGTTTGGTTTTAAAGCAACAGTTAGAATAGTAAAATATAGGGTAAAATGGAAGCAAGGGGAGGAAAAATAACCTCAAAGAGAGACATAGATGGAGCATATGTAAATGCATCAAATATGAACTGCTCGAGTTTTATCCCATTTGTGAAGCCATGGATTGATGGGATCTTTTTCTCTGCTATGTGGTAGCTGCTCAAAACAAAAACAAAAAATCAATAATGACAGTAATCATTATATAAAAAAATTCAAAATTATCTCTGCTCATGTGATTAACAACATAATTAATTTCATGTGTGACCCTATGAAATGAGAAACAAGACATATGCCCCTGTAATATAGGGAAAAACTGAATCTGAAACTTTTATTTTTATAGAAGCAGCAGTAGGATGAGCAAAAGCTGAGGAAACAATA
The DNA here is from genome assembly GCA_033356055.1 of Carex pumila. Lineage (NCBI taxonomy): Eukaryota > Viridiplantae > Streptophyta > Magnoliopsida > Poales > Cyperaceae > Carex > Carex pumila. The sequence goes on from JARJHM010000088.1 coordinate 463,073, forward strand.
TTCTGTTCAGTGCTTTCAAGTTCTAAATGGGAATGCTTTTCATTCATGTTTGCTGGAGATATGGATAAAGTTTCTCACATTTCCAAACGAAAGATAGAACTCTCTTTGCAAATGTATCTTAAAACTATAAAGTATTAAACATTTTTAAGTAAGAACAGATGATCAGAAAACTTACATACTATCTTTTTCAAGACTGTTTGCCACATGATTTAGAAAATCCAGAGTGAAAATGTGCAGGCAGACCTGTGCAGTATAAGAAATAACAAAGTACTTCATTTCTCTTATATGACAAGCAAGATACATGATTAAAAGGAAAAAAAAAAAAAGCACAAACAATCTAATTCAGTGTTTCTCTCTAACAGAGAGATTAGAGATTTGTCTGTTTTCAACGAGTGAAGAACATAACTGTAAGGAAAAAATTAGAAAGAATTATACATTACTCCAGCATAAACGGAGGCGCCCTGTACTTTGATTGATTTCAGAACACATGTTTTGATCCATCTCACTATACTCTAGCACAGCAAGTGGTCCACCTTTACCCCTTTGCACAAATACTCCTACTTTCTCTTGTGGATATCCCTTTAAATGAAAAGGTCAATAAATATGAGTTAAAATATTTAATAGCAGATAAAATTACACTATTAGTTATTATCTGCAAATTTTTAAGAGACGAGGTTAAATAATAAGGGAAATAAAAAAAAATCATGACATGAATGATGAAGAGATATAAAAGAGTCTAAAATCTGGCCTTGAATGAAGAGAACTGAGAGATTTGAAAAAGGAAGAAAATTAATTTTTTTGAAAAAAGCAGGAAAGCTTATTTTTACCTTGCGTACAACTTTAGCAGCAGTAGCTACACCTTTCTCAATAAAGTACCCCAAAAAAGTGGGATCTGCAACTCGCACCTGCCCTGGGGAGATCATAATTAGAGAGAGAGAGAGAGGGAAAGAGCAAGAGAGGAAGAAAAGAAATAGGAATTTGATAATATGTTGGTAATTACCAGAGCATTATCAACACCATAACAATCTACATACTTCACACCTCTATTGGCCATATCTTCAAGTAACTTGTGTGATTTCAGAGCTAAAAAGATGAAAACAAAAGGTAAATTATGTTTCCCATGACTTGAATATCTATTCAAATCAAGTTTCTGACTTGGGAATTTATATAATGTCAATTTGAAATGATACCAGCATATACACCGCCATTTCCATCAGGAGCCGTCGCTACCTGGTTAAACAATACAGTCATTCAATTAATTGTAAAACACAACATTCATCATTTTTTCAATTTCCCCTGATTTTATACACGTGAAATGGAGAGGGGGAAGGGGATTACCTTGAAAGGAGTCTCCATGATAAATTTACCATCAGGAGAAACACAGGGAAGCGTGCCTTGTTGGAAAAAGGTAACCTGGGTCAAGTCAATACCTCAGTAAGAAAAAATATACAAGGTAAAGTGTACTTTTATGAGAAGAATAAATAAGAATCTTATAATACCAAATTTATATAATATTTTCTTACTTGGTCTGGATCCAAGCCAAAATATTTGCGGCTTTGAAAGTACTTTCGGGTAGCTTCATCAGTGAAAGGACTGGTCATTATGTACCAGTGGATAGGTGCAATATTAGTGGAACCTGCATGTAATATCACAAGATACTAAATAAAAAATTAATTAATTATCAGTATCTGACAAGGTGCCAAAAAAAGATATATTGCCTTCAGTTGTTTGAGCTGCAAGCTTTTGAACGGAGAGTATTCTCTCAGCTTGGAGTTGAAAAAGTGACTTGCCAGACGGGAGCCCTATACCTGACAGATATATAAAGAGATCTCGTCAGATGAGCAATAAGCAAAGCTGCAAAACATCCAGCTAAGACAAAATTGCACAAATGTTCACAGTATGAAAATATAAAAATGGAGAAAGTAGTATACGTACTAAAACAACCCTTGGGATCTGAACTTCCAAGACGCGTCCCCTATCCAAAAGTAAAACAAGACAACAAATAAATATAACAAATATAACATAATATCTGAGGATGGAATAACAGTACCAAGTACCAAGAATTATGGAAGAAAAACAATAGCTTGCATAATGAATAGAAAATCTGAAGGAGAATACGGGGAAACAAAACCAAGGTATGGAACTAAAACAATTACTGTACCTAGCAGCCAAACCCAGTGCATAATTTTTCCAGTGGTCTCTGCTCGTCTAATTTTTTTTTTATTGGGTTCTTACTTCTTCATGAGTCTTAACTAGGCTTTTACGCCATATACTTCCTCATTAACGGTCAGTATTGGTGCCCATAGACTGGTATTGATACAGGTCTCCTTGTTTGTAGGGTTTTTTACTACGATGCAAAGAACAAGATGAAACAAATATTAAATTTTGTACCTGACCACCAGCTAAAAGGACAACAGCTAATTTCCCTTCAGAAATAGCCCTTAGCCCTCTTTTCCACCACTTTTCTTTCTCTTCAGCTGTTCTTTCTTCTACAGTAGATACACTCGACTCTGGTACTGGCTCAACCGACTGTACTGCCATTCCTGTGTATAGTATTTTTTAACATGTTGAGATATATTTCACAATAGCATCATTTTCTATAACATAATAAAATGCATGAGGGAGAATTAAAAGTACACCTCGTGATCCAATCGACCGTCTTATGATCCGATCAATCCTGGGAAGGTCAATGCTCTGTTTAATTTAAACAAAGGGATGCTAAGTTATTTTCAACAATCAGAAAAGGTTAAAGTCCACCAGCAAGAAATTTTGCACCAGACCATTTTATTCTGTACAGTCATGGCAAGTAACGAACCTGGAGTATATTCTGGTGAGCCTGAGCACATACATCATACTGAAAACCATTGATGGTAGGTACTAGGTACTGGATATGCACTGGTACAACAAAATTAATAATTCCTATTTTTTTCTTTATGAATCATAACAATCAAGAACAATATCCCAATAAACAATTGAACCAACACCAAGAAGTAATATGCTAGCTCATTCTTCAACCAACCATCAGGTAAACCAAGAGAAGTGTAAAAGTTAAGTAACCAAAAAGAGCAACAAAATAGCAACTTGCCATTAGAAAATAAAGAAGAAAAAACACTAGATATAAAAAGAAATTCAGATCAGAAATGGGAAAAAAGAAGCAAGGTTATCATTGTAAAGATCACCGTTTGCAGTGCATCCAATCATTCTTAGAAAAATGTAGTGTCATAATATCGAGAGAGATAAGAAATATTCGTATGGCGAACATTTCTTAAAATTGTACATGAGTTATCTACAGTTCAGATAGCTTCTTTCTTCTTCTTCTTATTATTATTTTTTTGACAAAGAGGCCGAGTAGCCCAATTTCATTACCAAAAATGTTAAATACAATCCAGATAGCTTCCTTCTCATAAATTGGTGCAATTTTATAATTAGTTGGTCATCTGTCAAGTAATTTGAAAATTAACGGTTCAGTTCTATCATCACTTGATCCGTGTACCAAATGATTCTCAATTTGCACCCAATTGATACACGACCTTATCTAAAATATAGAGAATTCCTACATTTTTTTTTTAATTTGAGAATTTTTCATCAGTTCGTCACAGAATTGTCAACCTTACCCAAGAAAGGAAAAGGTACAGAACTATCTTTTGATATAACATTAAATAGGAACAATTTTATAATTCGTAGAAGTTAACACCAGAAAAAACTAATTGAAAAGATTTTATTTCAAAAAAAGAAAACTCTACGATCAACAAAGTTGAAAGATTGACACTTAAGTGAACTGTCTGACAAAATCACAAAGTTCTCCAACTTTCAATTGTAAATGAGACGTAAGATTGATCTTAAGAGATCTGCATTACTGAAATGCACAGATATCTATAATCAGCTATGAGAAATCAGTTTAATACCTACTAAAATGCAACAAGGAGTTCACTCAGGAATAAAAAATTAGATCAAGTCAGATCGAGCTAATACCACAATTGAACCAATTCCAACGGAGCATAATGTAATACCGAGTGGTAAAAATGTATCCTCGTCGCCAACATTCAATAAGGAAAGAAAAGAAAAGGAACTATTCACCAAATGGTCAAAAAAAATGGAGAAAATTCTCACAAAAGATCTCCCTATATTGAAAAAATCAAAGAAATATCGGCATAAATATGCAAATTGATCCCCCTTTAGTTTTTCAACTCACCTCAATATCTCTGTAAAGGAGCTCTCTCTCCTCAGGTGAGATCTCATCCCAGAGAGAAAACGACCCCTCCTGGCCGTAATCTTTCAGCCTCTCCACCATATCCTGTGGCGGAGTCGCTCCCAGAACCACCGCCTCCGGCGGCGACGTCGACCCCTGCCTCTCACTTCCAGCCAGCGGCATCACCGAATCAGACCTTGGGCCCACCAAAATTATCTCCTTCATCTATCTGACTCTCTCTTTCTCTCCCACTTTGCTAATAAATACACAGCCAGACACACAAACTGTATTGTTTACTAGTAGATATACTGAGTCGGGATAAATTCGATAGAGAAGAACAAGATCGAGATACAGAATAATGGAAGTTGCTTGAAGTGCATCCGCAAAGAATAATAACTAGCTAAATAATTATATGGACTGAATAACTGATTGTGGGGACAAATTTCAGTGCTAGGTGCGGGGCCCAGACCCAGAAACTGGAAGTTTATTGGACCACGTGTAAAATTAGTAGACCTGGTTCAGGATGTCAGTGCATGACATGCCACCAGATTCACTGACTAACGAAGATTTTGATGATTGAATTCCCCTGCTTCGGTATCTATGAGAATATGTATGTAGCAAGTCATTAACAATCGGATATAATGACTCGCTTCATAATTAATTTTAGAAATATAAATTATAGGAGATTTGGTGTAAGACAGATGTGCGATGTCGGTATACCGAGGAGTGCATAGCCTCTGAGATATCTCAATTTTTGCGTGACCGACGTGTCCGGTGCATATTCGTGGCTGACGTAGGGGGCCACTGTTATTTGAGCTTTAAGACGCGCAGAACATATTTCAACGGTTGGAATTTTCCAGTTAGTCACGCAAAATATGAGATATCTCAGAGGATGCGAATTCGCGAATTCTATACCGAAGCGGATTTGCTTGTAATTGTTATCTGATGAGAGTAATTATAACAAGTTTACTGCTTTGGTGCTATGGGTCCACAAGACAGGATTATTTTGCTAGGCGGAGGATCTGAAGTCTGAACTCTTGGGTATAGTGGAATACTGTGTCTCTGTGTAAAAAGACCCGCCAAATTATAAGATATATAGAAAATGTTATCAGGAAATGCATGTGATGACAACATGGTGCGCCAGAAATTGAGGTGCCCCGTCCAGGAAGCAAGGGAAAAGCAAGCACTGTCGAAAGGAAAAATAATGGAAAACGGGTTGGATTGTTCATAATATATATACAGAGAGTGTATGTAATGTTAGGATGTTTTAAAAAGTTTTAAAAAGTAAGGAGTGTGTGTTTTACTTTCTACTTATATTTTTATTTTTAAAATTTAAATAGTTAATTTAGATTTCGCAATATAATTTTTATATTGAAATTTATTTGGATATCAAATTTTATATTTTAAAAAAATTGAAAATCATATCTTTCCATTAAATAAAAAAATAAAAAATTTAGAAAAACACTTATTTTAAAAAATTCTATAAAGATGGTAATTTTTTTTTCAAAAAAATGTAAAATTTGATCTTCAAACATATATCAATATGAATATCATGTTAAAAAATCCAGATAAACTGTTTGAACTTTGAAAATAAAAATATAAATGGAAAGTGAAACACTCACTTTACTTCTCAAAGCATGATAACTTATTTCTCTCTCTATATATATAGGAGTGCAAATGAATTGGATATTATCCGACCGTATTTGACTCCGTATCTGAAAATTTAATACAGATATCCGATATCCGAATATTTGTGCGGATACGGATACGGATATGGTTTTGAATTTTAACTATCTATATCCGAATAGTAGATAGTTTAATATATATTATGGAAAAAATTATGTTATTCACTATTATAAAAAGTGAATATCCGCATCCGTATCTGGTTAATATCCAATCTGTATCCGTCTAATATCTGATCCATATCCGGATCCGAAAAATAAAAACAGATACAGATATGGTTTTATCACTATCCGATTCATTTGCACCCCTATATATAGAGAGAGAGGAGAACTGCCCGTAGGAATATAAAATTGAATCATTGAGGTATACATACCCTTGTACAGAGACTCATTCCAATATTAGTTTTTGTGTTGGTATAATTCACACAGGACCAAGGAAAGTTAAAATAATGTGGTCAATTGATTCTCATTTATTTATTTACTTTTATATTTGTATACTTATACATAATTTTTTATATAGTTTAGTGTATTATAAATACTTTAAAATTGATTTTTATTATGAAAATTTATATAGTCAATCTTTGTTGATAAGTTCATGAATGTCAAATAATTTAGTAATATTTAAAATAATAATTCCAAGTATAATACGGATGTATCTCCAAAATAATAACTCAGTAACTTTCCAGAAGTTTAGTCATAGGCTCATAGCCTTATAGGAATGCAAGATTATGTTTATCATTACATAATTTTTTGGAAGCATGCATGTCATGCCGCAGTATTCAGGGATTTTATTTTTCTATGAAGGCAATGATGGGCATCATAATTAATTATGATATCTTTAAGATTTAAACATTGGTTTCGATAAAGTTAATTAGTACCTCAATCAAACTAATCAGTAGTTCATAATTAATGTACTAACGGAATAATTGTCCAATGCCATTGGTCATACTGCTGAGTCTCCGAAATTTTTAAATATACCATACTTCCAAAAAAAATAAACTATACAACCACGATTTCTAAAAAATTCGATTTTTGACATGGCCGCATCCCTTAAGTGTGGCCACCTTTTTCCTGGCCGCATCTAGGGGATGCGGCCACCTTTTTTGGAGCCACATTTAGGGGATGCGGGCACCCTTTTTTTTTCCGTTCAGATTGAACTACACGAAGAAGAAGAAAGAAAAAAAAAGAAAAAAGAAACAAAAAGTTGGCTGCATCTCCTAGATGTGGCCCACAGAAAAGTAGCCGCATTTTGGGAATGCGGCCATGTCAAAATTCGAAATTTTGAGAGAAAGTGGTGATTTAATTTTTTTTTTTTTAGGATAATCGTATATTTAAAAATTTCGGCCTGAGTCCTGATGATTTGGAACTTAAAAATTAAAGCAAGAGAAGAAAATAGAAAATAATGAGATTATTACCTCCATACCATATAATTTTAAAAACAAATTACACTCCTCGTTCAGCCAATTTTTTTATATGTTATCGACTTTAAAAATATTTAATAACTTTATGTCTACCTTTTGAACTCTTTATTTACGGTTCATACTAAATTAGTGCATTCAGACAACTGCAAATTGAAAGATATTAGAGAAAAAAATTTCCAAGTGCTTAATTGCAGAAAACAGTGAATGCATGATTTTAATATTTTCCGTGTTCAAGCATTTAAAAAAAAAAAAAAAATCGGTGTTTTTTTTTACTTTTGAAACACATGAATTTAGTACACGTACGCTATGAATTCATGCCCCGTTCTGTAATAGAAAAAAAAAAAAAAAAGTTCTCTATAGTATTGCTATAGTATTGTCAAACATTTAGGATCCCAAATATTTATATTATTTATCTAAAACACTGGAATAGGAAAAAAAAAAGAATTTTAACTAAGATATTGTCTGGATCCGATCTCAAGATCCAAATTAGAGGAGTCTGTTAGGAGTCGGTGCGGATTTTAGGGGTTAACGGGTCAAGGGAACTGCGATGAAGTGCATCTTGTACATGTTGTTAATTAATTATTATTTTGGTCTTTTGAATATAAAATCAATTAAATGCAACAACCGATTGATCTATTATTTTTTCTGCAAGTCTGTTTGATCTTGCGGCTGTTGGCTTGGATTATAACCTAAGCAATGAGGCAATATTTTATTATTAATTTTGATGCTAATAAGGTAAGCCTAGAAATAAATATATTTTATGACAACGCCGATAAAATAATTGGAATAGTAAAGTAGATAAGAAATGACAAAAACAAAAGTAGCTATGTGAGAGCAGATAGGTACTTAATCCTAAAATCAGCGAAAAAGGAGGGTTAGACAAATTCAAACAACAGTATATTTTATATTTTATGTTATGACGATAAAAATATAGAAATATATATATTTGCTAGAGAGAACAAACCTCAAATGGAAATTTTTTATTCATAGAAATTATAAAATTCAGACGTACAAAAATAAAAAGAGTAGTTTATTTGTATCAAATGTAGTAAGATCAGACTCGTTGAGTCCGATTCAATTTTTTTTTTTTTTTAACTATGGATAGAGGGACAATGATTTTGATCCAAAAGGGGTTGATTTTATGCGGCACAAAACCCCCTGTAATCATTGATTTTCTATGAATACAGAGACTTTTGCTCCGCAAAAAATTAACATATTTATGGATCAGAATCATTGAGTTAGATTCATAGATTTTCTAATTGATTTTATACAACACAAAATCCTCTATATATGTAGATACAGAGAGTTCTATGTGCCACAGAAAACCAACTCTTTTATGGACCAAACTTATTAAGTTCGATCCATATATATATTTTTTGCAAATTCTTTGGCCAGTTTTAAAAAATATATATATGGATCGGACTCAATGAATTTAATCTTACTATATTTGATACAAACGAAGTATTCTGTACGTACGAATTTTATAATTTCTATGAATAAAAAATTTCCACCGCAAAGACTGTTGGTGTTAAAAATTGAAAATGAGACTGAGCGATAATTTGAAATAACAAAATTAGAAAAAAAAATTTATTGTAATTTGAAACTACCAGTGTCTATACCAATGAAAATGAAGGCTAGACCTCTATATTTATATTTCAACAAAAAAAAAGTAGTTATGATTGTAATTAATAGATACATAATTATACATGAAATAAAAAAGGACAATGATAATTATTTATAACAATTATATTAGAAAAATAGAACAAAGAGCCAAAATGAACTCTCTCTTTTTTTCTCTTGATAAATATAAAACTTAATTAATTATTAGTTTATAACTTTAAATTTTTCTTAAATCGCAGATTCGAAATTCAAATAGAAAAATTTCTCTGTGAGTTAAATAATTTGATCGCACTACCTCCAATCTTTCCTAAAAAAAAAAAAAAAATTCATACCACAACCGTACCAGTCTAGAAGTCATTATATACTGCCATTTTTAACCAAAACAAGCTATCAACAATTACTAATATACAGTTTATTATTAAAATATTAACAAACCAACATACATATAATTTATATATACGGTGGATTGACTGAATTCCCTTAGTACAGTAAAAATATTCTGGTGTGAAGGCTAACTCGTGCCGATCAAAATAGTGTCCTCGTATGATTGTATCAACAGTAACAGACTAACAGTAAAAAATCACAGGAATGGTTACACTGGAACCAAACAAGAAGATTTCGGTTCTTGGGGCAGATAAAAAACCCGACAACACACCATATCACTCTCAGTATCAGGCTATCAGCCTCTCTGGCCACAGTAACAGGCTAACAGAAGAGAGCACTATTTGGATCCGATAGCACCGGTGCCTGTTTGGTGGCAAAGTGCATATTCCCACTCACACTGATTGAGACGTTCCATCTTAAATTGCTTTAGGCTCCAAAACGAGTTTAAACAATCCGCTTAATAATTGGGTTTGTTGTGGCAACTTGCTGGTATAATTTATTAATATGTACACAAAATTTCACAGAAAAGAATCTGTATATGTATTGTTGCATCAAATCAATGCACATAATCACATTATTGGAGTCCGCGCAGAATCAAATTATTGGAGTCTGCTTGCTTGTTAGGAGTGGCAACGAAACGAATCGGTATTAATTAAAAGTTAAATTGTATATATTTCCGTATTGTATTAAAAAGATATAGATACTGATCGGATATTATATGAATATCAAAATTCAAATTAAATATGTCTTAATTGGATACAAAAAAAGAAGCAGATAAATGAGAGATATTATACGAATAAAAGCATCTATATTTCTCTAGTACTATGAGAGTTTATAATTTGATGTGGCAGTTTCTAATTCAATTTTAAGAATGTTTGAGAGTTTCTTATTTAGAAATGATGCATGAGAGTTTCTTATTAAGAAACTATTTATAAACTTTATGCTAGTCAAATAATTGGTTGAAAATATTTTTCCTTTTAAATGTTTTACTGATGTAACTTAATAGAAACTTTAAAATTAATTTAGAGATATGAGAGTTAGACACTTTAAAAATTATAATTTCTAAAAAGCAATTAATAATTATTTAAAAATTTATTTGAGTTGTTGATTTTTTTTTATTAATGTGACTTAATAGAAATTTTAAAATTAATTTAGAGATGTGAGAATTAAAGAGATTATAATTTTTAAAAAATAATTAATAATTATTTAAAAATTTATTTGAGTTGTTGGGATGTAGATGCTCTAACTTATTTTTTACGTTTTATTCCTTATTATTTCTTCATAAGGGGAGATCGGCATTGATCCAAAAGTGACACTTGTCACTTCTTTATTCAAAATAATTAAAAAAATAAACTTCTTAATACATTTTATTCTTGTTTTTAGAAAAGAGTTAAAAAAAACATTTTATTATTCAAAATAATTATAAAATTATTTTTCGCTTTAAAACAATTTTTTTTGTACAATTCGTAACTACGCCCTACCTCTTAGCAATCAGTGTCTTTTGACCGTCTGATGACTTTGTTTAATTTTCTCTCTCCTTTTTGTTTTTTTCCGACCATCCACAGCAATTTAGTTGTTTCTTTCTTAAAAAGGAAATAAATCCATCTTACACATAAAACTGAATATTCAAAATTTATTTATTTTGACCAAAACGGCAAAACCCTTAATGGGGTTTGATATGCTTTCAAGCAAAATCCATGAAAGGACCACAAATTAGTTCGAAAAGGACTTTATTTGACACAGAAATTTCACCAAGGCACCTACTACTACTACTATAAGTCTATAATAGTTTAGAGATGAGTTTGGCTAATATAATATTAGTATCATTTTAGCTTATATAAAACCAACTCTAAAACCAATAAAATCAACTTCGAACGATTAATTCAAACCGTTTAAACCGATTTACATTATGAGTGATACGTTTACATACAAAATTTTTATATTTTTGAGTTATTTTAGTATCAAATCAAGCGGTAAAAATATTAAAAAAATGAATGTATTAAAATTAACTTAAAACTCACATATTTGACCGCTTGATTTAATATTAAATAAATTCAAAAAGTTATAAATTTTGCATGTAAACGCACAACTAATGAAGTAGATCAGTTTGAACAGTTTGAATTCACTGTTTGAAGTCGATTTGATAGATTTAGAGTTAGTGTTATATATGTTAAAATGACACTGATGTTATACTAGCCAAACCCTCTAGAGATACTCCGAAGGGATTCTCATCTCTACACAGTAGGGTAAGCGCATTCCCTGGTGCAATAACACTTGCGCCAAAATCCTCTACAGCGGCCGCCTGTGAAGCCTTCGGTGTAGCAAACCACTGTGCAGTTTTCATCATGCAAGCACGTCCCTTTGAACTTGTGGCTTTGTGACTCGCACAACCTCGCATCGGCCTTCATTCCAACATCTGCATTATCACAGAGATTAACACATTATTTTGCAAAACCTAATGCTAGCTAGGGATAAGAACCACATCAACATTAGTCATGATTATAATATGTACAAGAGTATTATTTTTCTTTGGCTTTTTGTTCAGAAATAATTGAATTTTGCAAGTGATGTGGCACAAATTATTAATAGAATACAAAGCCATAATTTGAAAGAAAAAAGAGAGAAGGAAATTAATCCATTATTTGGGATCACAAAATTCGTAGGTGTCAACGAAAATATAGTACAGTGAGTAAACATATTTGATGTTTGCCATAGTATAGCTAGGAGCAACAATTATCTCGCTTTACAGCGATTGCTGTAAAAAAAATTAATTAATTAATTCCATACTTGCAACAAAAATTAAGAGCGCCAAGAAGAAGATGAGCATGTTTTCCCTGTTCATCTTGCACTGATTTTCTTCGAAGGATCAGGATTAGATTACAAATTAATGGTAATCAATGGAATTATACCAATGGCCACATATTAAAATGTATATTATTTTTATATTATTAATTCTTGTAGAAGGGACTTAATTTCTCTTTTTATAAGCACGAGAGAGAACGCGTGGCAACGAGACACCTCCAAGTGTCATTTGGTGGCACATGTTAAGTGCCACGTATTGGTGTTATTATTATTATTTCGCAACAAACACCAAAACAAAATTATACTTAGCAAATGATGTTATTATTTAATAACAACTAAATTTAATAACAAATGAATATTCGCGATGTAGGAATCATAATTTTGTTTTTTCATTATTAAGTTTCCGGATACATATACATAACAGTAAGAGAATCCCTGAAGTAACTCCAAATTTGAGTTTAGATATGGACCGTACGATTATAATCTAGATCAATTTAGCATATAATTTACGAACTCTTTTATTCGTATAGATTTTGATCGGACAATGTAGACTCAAACTCAAAATTTGACTTACTTTAGGTCCTGTTGAAAACGAATTTGGGATATGAATTAAATTGAATTGTTTGTTACCGTACGCGTGAGAAAAAAAAAAAGAAAAAAAGTTAACTGAATATGTTTCTTCCGACGCACAGTATAGAGTATCCGATTTCAAAAGAAATGAGCACTTGATATAAAAAAAATACTATTACAAAAATTATAGTGCTACAAAACAAGAGATAAATAGTATTTTTATGTCATCAATTGTTATTTCTCTAGAGCCAGCATGCGACAAAAAAGATGAATAGTAATTACAAAAAAGACAGGCTGGGATGGACCAATTCAGTTCAGGTTGTGATGATTTTGTTAGACGGGCTGAATTCCAAAAGCCTTAAAGATCCTCTCATTAAATTGTAAGCATAAATCAGAAATAATAGTTGTGGATCCAAGATTTTTATTATCGCAAGGTAAAACTGAACCATATAAAGTTCACTTGTGAGCTTAATTAAAAAAAATCTATCGAGTTGATTTTAAATGACAAATTTAAACTGTTAAAATTAATCTATTTCACAAGTAATATTGTACACATGTGAAATTTATAAAATTTTAAACTAAGTATAAAATCAAACGGTAAAAAAATTAATTTATAAATTAATTTTAATATTTTTATTTTTTATCATTTTTGTTCACTTGACTTTATTTTAAAAATCATATAAAATTTTGAACTAAGTATAAACTCAAAGGGTAAAAAAAATTAATTTATAAATTAATTTTAATGTTTTTATTTTTTATCATTTTTGTTTACTTGATTTTATTTTGAAAATCATAAAGTTGATATGTAAACGCATCACTCGTAAAGTTGATCAAATTTTAATAACTTAAATTTGTCGTTTGAAACCAATCTAATAGATTTTTTCGGTATGTGTTCTACTCTTAATTCATATTTATCTAAGTACTCAAAACATAATGCAAATTGAATAAATTGAAGTAGCATTATCCATGATCATTTGATTTTTGCTTTTATCTACCGGGCGTTTCATTTATATTTCACCCTGCACAATTTAAGTACTTAAAAGATATCAAATTCAAATTAATTTCTGATCTAGTGATAAAAAAAAATTTATCACAAAAACAATTCTCTTTGTTTTTATGTAAAATCTTTATGCAAATGATCACGGATTCAAAATACAAATTGAAAATTTTCTTATAAACAGTCACAAAATTTGTAAATTTTACAATTTTTTTCCGATTTCTACAAATTATTCATGATGTTTTTCCAAACTATTATTTTTATTTCTTTTTAATTCCGAAATATTTCAGAATTGTATCTGAATTACAAATTTTAACTCCACCCACCGAATAATTCATTTATACTATATGTATGAATATTAAAATTAAATGATAAAAACTATATTTATAGATATTTAAATTAAAATAATTTAAGTGACTTGATCTTCAACCGTCCTTTATCAACCTTTCCCTTAATTTACAAGTAAAATCAAACCAACACAGAAATTAGAATTGAGATCATACGACTACAAGAGGAACGTTTATTTCACATATATAACTCAAATCAAACATATTTTCAGAGTACAACACTAAGAAAAAGCTTTACATAAGCTGCTCATATCCAGCCTCATAATTATTAAGCATACAGGAAGGGGGACAATTTCCAAATTTAAACTCGGAAGCATAATATTTATTTTAGCAAGGTTTATAGCACATGCAACGGCGCCTCATCCCATGGCAACTGCCTCCACCCCATCCTTCGCTCATGCACACTTGTGCACAGTTGGTGTCGACGAAGCATAGCCCCTTGAAGCCCGAGCTCGCACTCCGGCACATTTTCGCCTCAACTCCAGGGCATGCATCTTCTGTGTGCAAAAAAAATCACTGCTTAAAATATTGTTCAAGAGTTCACTTGTTGTCTCATTTTGATTTGAAAAGCTAAGTCATTGAATTCATCACTGTGGAAAAGCCAGAATTGTACCAATATATATATATATATATATATAGGGACTACGGTGAGTTGCGAAGTAAAATGCGTTTCTACTTCACGCTCTATTTTGAAAGTTCAAACGACCGATCCGAACCGTTAGATATTTAATCCATATTGAAATGTGCTTGGAGACCAAATTTTACATTTTTTGAAATTTTTTTACTATTTATTAAGTATTTTTGAAAATTGCTGTTTTGCTGTAAACAGTAAAAAACAGTAAAATTTTCTGGACCATCAGATCAGCTATTTTCAAAATTACTTAATAAATAGTAAAAAAATTCCAAAAAATATAAAATTTGGTCTCCAAAAACATTTCAATATGGAGAACAAGATGAACGGTTCGAATCAATGTTTTAAACTTTAAAATTGCAAAATATAAGCGTGAAATAAAATAGTCACTTTACTTCGCAACTCACCGTAGCTCATCTATATATATATATATATATATATATATATATATATATATATATTTTTTACTTTTGTGGTTGGGTCATTTTGAGATTGTTGAATGAACTAATGTAGAAAAAGAAGAAAAAAAATATCCAATGTACAAATTAAAATCTCACTTGAAGCTAAAAGGAGAAGAACCACAAAAAGGGTGTACACAACGGGCTTCCTCAAATCCATTATTTGAAACAAAAATTTGAAAATAATTAAATATATGACTTTCTATAAATACAAGAGGTACAACAAACGGATTGAATCATTTCTAATTTATACTCGGCAATTAGGCATAGGCGGTGCCACGACACCAAGGGAACGTCACACGTGTAAGTGCTCATCGCTGAGACGTGTCAGTTCACAAATTTTCCCATGTTCATGTAATTATCTTTTCTTAGCTGAAATGCAAATATTACAATGTATGTATATCTCCGGTGATAATTTATGAGGTCAACGCTTTTTTGCTGGGTTTTGTGTCGAACTGGAAACGGTTTAAAGTTGGGTTTTAGCGGTTACGAGATAATCCTGTACTAACTGAAATATATTTTAACTAAAAATTAGCTTCAGATCCAGTATTCTTCAGACAACTAACTTCAAATGGTTGGTTTGAAAATTTTATAATATTAGATGTATAAAACAGAATTATTTCATGATTGATAGTGCATGCATATATTAAAATTAATCTAAATTTAATTGTTATAGAAACTTTTAATCAAGATATTTTAATAAATAGTTATTAGCAAAGTAATTACTATTGTAGATTAACTATATATAACATTAACTAATTAATTATATCTAGCAAAACATAGTGAATTACAACAATATATGTAAATTCACTATAATATAGGTTTACTAACAAATCAGGATCTAAATTCACTACATATAGGTTTACTAACAAATCAAGACCTAAATTCACTACATATATGTTTACTAACAAATGAGAACCTAAATTCACTATATATAGATAGGTTTGTTAACAACACAGTGAATTGCAACAATCTTGCATAACATAGTGATTTACTAACAAATTAGAACCAACCAACTATGCCAATATATAAAGGTTTAGTACCAAAGTGGCAAAGTCCATCTTTGTTATAATAATAGCCTTGAGATGACAAGAAAAAATTTCTTGTACGCATCAAATAAGCAAAAATGACAGTTCAATTCGTCACGGCTCAGATAGTTATTTGCACGACTCTACTTATTACTTTCTTCGTATTCAGTAGAGCAAACCCGACGTATGATATCCCAGCCATGTTCACTTTTGGTGACTCAACGCTTGATACTGGTAATAACAATTATCTGGAAACATTCATAAAGGCAAATTTCCCACCGTATGGCGAAGATTTCCCTGAGAAGAAAGCAACAGGTCGTTTCTCAAATGGAAGACTTGTACCTGACTATATCTTAGCAGCGCTAAATCTCTCAGCAAATTCACTTCCGGCCTACTTTGGGCACACAATAACCATCAATGATTTTGGTGTGTGCTTCGCATCCGCAGGATCTGGTTTGGATGATGAGACAGCTAACAGGTTTGGCGTACAAACAATCAGTAATCAAGTTGAGGAGTTCAGAAAATATATCGGGAATATGACATTTCTGAAAGGAGAGGCACAAACAAAAGAGTTTATTGGTAAATCTCTGTTTATTATCAGTGTAGGAACAAATGACATTATGTTCAACTACTATATATATTCTGAGAGGAGCACAATGTACTCAATTCCACAATACCATGGCTTCCTCCTTGTCCGACTTAAGGCCTTGATTAAGGTAATGTTCAGTTATATAAAATTTCAATTGTAACATAACAAATCGTCATGTCAAATAGACTGTATAAAATGTGATACTAATTCCACAGGAATTATATGCAATGGGAGCAAGGAATTTTGCATTGGCAGGTCAACCACCCATTGGGTGTCTGCCGTTACAATTGACCATTGAGGCATTCAAGAGCAGCATAATTCCAGGCTTACCAGCTCAACGCCCCAAGAAATGCATTCAATATCAAAATGATGCGTCGCTGAGCTATAATGTAAAACTCCAGCAAATGATCCAGGAGCTTCTTCAGCAATTAAACTCTGTTGAAAAAACTAAAATTGTTTACGTTGATATCTTTACTAATCTTCTTGACATGTCCAACAATCCCCAGAAATACGGTAAATGAAAATCACCATCATACAGCCTTTGATTTACTTTGTTTATAATGCAAGTTTATCATTACTGATTCGATAAGGTTGAAATTTCAGAAGAATTAAAAATGAGTAAAATTCAAAAAAGTTTTGTTTATGTAATAATGTAAATAATATACAAAACATACTAAAGAAAACAATAAAATTTGGTAAAATTTTGAAAACAATATGATAATTTAAGTATTATTCGTCAAGTTTGAAAATAATTCAGTCAAGTGCTAGAAATGAATAATACGAGTAGAGCATTACTATTAACTGTGATCAGTAACATCTGTACATAACCTAGTTAGTTTATAATTTGTGTATCAGGATTTGTTGAGACGAAAAAGGGATGTTGCGGAACCGGGATGATATTATGGGATCGACTATGGGACTTACCAGAATGGAGATGCTCCAATTCTTCTCAGTATTTGTTCTTTGATGTTGTTCATCCGACACAAACGGCATATAAAATCATTGCAGATAACTTCATAAGCAAAGTTCTTCCAACTTTTGCAAACTAGCTGTGCGAACCATGAGGCATTTGACTGGGCCAGAATTAGATTCTAGTATTGGATCATTATCTAATGTTGGACTAATATGTAAAATAATTATGTATATAATGTCAATTTTATGCTCAATTAAAAGTAATAATTTGTTGTTCGTAATTTATTGAGCAATAATGTGCCATATAGGTTGTGAACCTTTAATGTGTAGACCTTAAAGAATAATATTCAATTTAATTATGAGCTAAACTGAATAATTATAAAATTAGATAGCCAAAAGGTTCATTGGGCCGTATATATAATTTGGTCCTCAGAATAAAGGCTATCTTGAATTCATATCCTCTTATCTCATTAGAGAGGTATGTGAGAAACTTTGGAAAAGGAAGAACTAAATGAGACTCTCTAAAGGGCCTTGCTATTCTAGAAGAACTGAATCGGTGCTGCTCTCACATACAAGATACGTTTTTGCTATTCAGTTTTATATTCAACACAGATTATTTTATGGTGATCAACGATGGTTTTCGTCGGTTCCAACAAGTGATATCAGAGCCACTCTATGATTTAAACAAGTTTTATGTATTTTTACAGTACAGTTATGGTATATGGTTGAATTTCTGGTTAATTGGCGATTTTGGATTTATTAAATTAATTAATTTTGTCTTTTTAAATTTGGTACAAAACCTTGAAATCACCGTTTCGGACATGAGTTTCACGCATGGTTTGCATGTGAGTAGAGTTAACCAGAAATATATCAAACATTTTTTTATCCTTGCTGGTATGTTCCTCAGAGCAGGCTATCTGTCTATACACTAAGTACAATTCCCAGCAAAATTTAGAAAGACATATACAGTATTTCATTATGGTATTTTCCTAATCAATACCATATTGTCTCTTCCCCAAATAAGTAATGAAAACCAAATTATCTAACATATGCATCCAAATATCCTGATTTAGGTTGAATTTATCATCAGTTCAGCAATCTGCACCACTTTAAACTTTAATTAACCTACTTAAGAGGAGATGATAATTAATATGTAACAAGATTGTAAGAAAACCACCACGGCTAGGCATCGCAATTCTTATTTGAATAACATACCACTCAAATAGCTTAGAAATAATATTAGTATTTCCCAATCTTGTTGCTCATTTTCCCACAACTAACTTGCACAAATGATAATTTCATGCCATAAAATCAGATTCTGCACGAAATAATTTCTTATAAACATACCTTACAAATTGATTATTTAATTAATCGGTGGTATGACAACCCTTTTATTATAAACCTAGAAGAGGATCAATTACAACCAATTTAACTTCAACTAAACCCTACTGTGGCCCCACTACCTTATTCCTTGAATTATTTACTGAAATTATGGAAGCTACTTTGCTAATTTTAAAGGTAGTTATAGATAAAAATCAATTCATTACCTTATATATGATTGCCTTGAAGATAGGGAGATGAGCAGAGAAGGAAAGGGAAGCAAAAAGTGCTAAAGGGTGGAAGAAAGTCAGAAGAGGAGGAGAAGGTCAGTGGAGATGAGCAAATGAGAGGAAGGATAATGAGAAGAGAAAGAGAGGTACGCTTGAGAGAGAGAAACTAAGCAAGAGATAGATACGAAGAAACCGCGCTATGCGCTTAAGAGATAGAATCAACAGAAACGGTCAGACTTGAGGGAAGTAGAGAATGGTTTAAAGAGGAAGTCGCAAGCTGACGAATAGCAAATTGAGCTTGGTCGGAAGCTCTGGGGAAACTACAGAGAACTGGAGAGCTTGTTGGTAGAGGAGGAGAGGTTTGGATCGAAGGAGAAAGTAAGAGACGGGTTGGACCACTTAAGAGCTTCTAGAGAAAGGAAGACAAAAAAAATATCGACTTATATAGAGGGAGCACATCAAAAGAAGATCTCAACCATGAAATCTGCATCAGACGGATCAAAACAGAGGTACGCATGTAGTAGTACAAAAATTATATATATAATTAGCTAGACCCCATCTGTCAGCCTTATTGTAGCTATCACTGTAGATGTACTGTAGCAGACTCCCATCAGAATTATATATATAATAGATTTGGGTTCGGTTCTCCGGATTAAAAAATAATTCGATATGATTCGAGAATAATTTGAAATTATTCGAATTGAAGATTTTAATTTCACAGGAGGGTAAAAGAAAATAAAAAAAAATATTTTAAAAAAAGTCGTGAAATTCATAAATTTAGAAAAAAAAATATTGTAAAATTTGCTAGTTATTTGGTCAAAACTTGGTCAACTGAATAATTCGATGTTCGGTTAGTCATTATTAAAAAATAATTTATTCACGAATAATTCAGAAATCTTGTGACTATGATTGCTACTAGTTTAAAATTCACAATTATTGTAATTTTGAGATTGAATTACAAGTTTAATAGCAAATAACGAAAATTCGTATCATCAAGGGATATAATAATAATTTCAAGCTCAAATAGGAAAATGGACGCACATAATTATTTTTTCGATTTCTATCTGAGATTTTTTTTGGGAAACTAACAACAAATTATCTATTTTTATGAAAATTGTAATTGTTAATTAATGTATACTTGTACTCAGTGACTGATGCAATTGAATAGGGACGGTTGCACTTAGACTCGATGAAATAAAATATTATGGGTATTTTTATTTGCAGCGTGAAAATTTATATGAATAATCACATTTATATTTGACCTTATTATATCTTAAAAGTCTGACTTTATCACTACATAGGAATGTAAACGACTTCTTAGCAGATAATTTACGGATATTGATTCAAATATGAATATAGAGCGGATAATTGTCGAATACTGAATAATTCTACTAAATTTCATAATTATAAATTAAAAATTAAATAAAGTTTTTAAGTTTGCAAAGTAACAATTATGCATAACTAATTGCTTATTGGTTCATAAAACCAATACATTATCCTAATAGATTATATGATTTCTTTGCCAAATAAATGCACAAAATGAAAAATGACCCAAAGTTCTTAGGCCCAAAATCCTTGAGCTTAAGCAAATATGTATGCTTTATGGGAACTCCTTTGAAATGAATTGAAAGTTACTGAAAGAATTATCGGCTGCTCCTGGTATGTATAATTAATGTTCTTTCTTTAGTCTCAACCAGTGTTCTAAATAGCGCGTTATAGCGTTTTTGGACCCAAAACGCTAAGCTATACAATTAAAACACGCTATTTGAGCTACAGACGCTATAGTGGTAATAGCGGCCGCTATAGCGGTAATAGCGGCCGCTATAGCGCATAGCGTGTAGCGCAAATAGCGTCCGCTATGCAACATGCTGTTTTCTTTTTTTCAATTTATATGGGCTTTAAATAAAGGCTCAGATTGGATTTTAACCGTGATTTTTTTTATAATTGACATACTAAGCTTTATATTAAATTATTAATTATTATTTTGATAAAAAAATTATTAATTATTAAATGAGATCAAATAAGGAAGCTACAGCGTGCTATGCAACATGAGCTGTTTTTTTTTTTCTTTTTTTAATTTATATGAGCTTTAAATAAAGGCTCAAATTAAATATATTAAGATATTTCTTGAAGTAACAAAATGATACTTACTATATGGTAGTTTGAATATTTAGAATAGATTAAGATAATTAATTATGCCATGATGTCTAGGTTATTTTGAAATTTAAATAGAAAAAAAATAGATTATGTCATGATGCTGAATATATTTTGAATAGAAAAAGATCGATAGTTTATGATATTAGTAATATTATGGATATTTTGAGTCGCAATTTGGACTTTGTATTGGTTCAATATGAATACTATAATTTTTTAATCAATTTGATGTTATTTATTATTCTATGAGACTTAGATAATGTTGATATTTAGTACAAATATATAATATAATTTTTATAAAAATAAAAATAATGTTATGTGGCATAGCTTTCGCTATAGCGACGCTATTCGCTATAGCTTTTTTTTTCGACCTCCCGCTATAACGCGATAAACTCTATTTAGAACCTTGGTCTCAACTCATCAAAACAAAATTAAGAAAGCGTTAGAATGTCTATAAAAGAAATCGGAGATTAACTAAGAAATTCACTTGAGTGGACCCATTCGGTCCGAATAAGTAAATAAAATTTGGTGTTGGATTGTACCGGATATCCGATCCGTTATTATTCGAATATTTATTCGATTCATTTTTTTATGTGTTTGGTTTTGGTTAACACCGAGACCTGTAAAATATGCATGTAAGTTCAAATATTAAATTTTGGATCTGGATATATAAGTACATCCGCTCTGTTTAAATCTTTACGAAATTATTTGTACTCGTATCTGAGTTATTTCTCCGTATAAAAAAAATATCCGAATCCCGTATCCTGGATTATCTATATCCGTTTAACAGATTTTTTTATTTATATCCAAAAAATATATAAAATTTTAAAAAATATCCAAATTCTGACTGAAATTCGAAAACTATCCAAACCGGTGCTCCAATAACCAGAATAGGCCCTTCTTTCCAGTCAACCAATTTCCAGATTTAAAGAAATAGTCCGGTTAATGATTAATCGGAAAGGTTAAAAAATAGCGAAATTTTAATATAAATCCGGTTAAGGGTGCACCGGTTTTGGTTTTTTTTTCTTTAAAACATAAATTTTTTATTTTTTGTATTAAAATATTAGAAATGTTGAATATATTTCTTTAAATATAGATGGAATACAATATAATTTGATTTATTAGAAAGATTGCAATAAATAACCCAGATCAATATTTTTCAGGCCGGATTTTTCGCGGCTGTAAGAAAAATTAATATATTTATTTATGTGTTATTGGAAAAAAATAAAAATCTTGGATTGTGAGTTATTGATCCCGATTCAAAAGTTACTTCTAAGTAATTCAGAAAATATTGTGATATTTCTAGTACATTTAATTTATTAAAAGTTGTATCTATTTTGAGAATTCTTTTTGAAAAACAATCATTAAATAAATTAAATTTTTTGTTTTTTTTCAAAAATAGATACAATTTTTTATAAATTAAATGTACTAGAAGAATTATAGTATTTTCTGAATTACCTAGAAGTGACTTTTGAACCGGGATCAATAACTCACAATCCAAGCATTTTTATTTTTTTCCAATAACACATAAATAAATATATTAATTTTTCTTACAGCCTCGAAAAATCCGGCCTGAAAAATATTAATCTAGGTTATTTGTTGCAATCTTTCTAATAAATCAAATTATATTGTATTCCATCTATTTTCAAAGAAATATATTCAACATTTCTAATATTTTAATACAAAAAATAAACAAATTCTATTTTAAAAAAAAAAACAAAAACAAAACCAAAACCGGTGCACCCTTAACCAGATTTATATTAAAATTTTGCTATACCAATAACATTTCCTGTTAACCATTAACCGGACCATTTCTTTAAATCTGGGAATTGGTTGACCGGAAAGAAGGGCCTATTCCGGTTATTGGAGCACCGGTTTGGATAGTTTTCAAATTTCAGTCAAGATTTAGATATTTTTTAAAATTTTATTTATTTTTTGGATATAAATAAAATATCAGTCCGTTTAATTTAGATTCATAATGAATATCAGTCAGATAATCCGGATTGGTTTATATCCTACATCAATATTTACTAAAAAAATTATTAACATGTGCTTCTTAATTTTATATCAGTTAATTTTCTTTATCAATTCCTATATTTTTTATTTTTTATTACATCAAATATATATTTTATTTGTTTATTTGCATGATAAGGATTTTTATTAAATTTTAAACGATAATTTTACAAATGCAATACAATCAATAATTATAGTAAAAAATAATCATATTAAACAACAAAATATAAATTAATTTTGTCATCGATCATTGCTCCGAAGACGCTATGACTGAATTTTGGATGGGCTCTAGCTGGAGGGAAAAAGATCTCATTCTTGCAATAATCTTCTCTTCTTCTCCCATCTTTTTTTTTTTCTTTTTTTTTAAATTAGTAAAATACCCCACTGGTTTTCTTTATTGAAACCAAAACACAAGGAATAGTGGTACAAATTCCTAATATATTTACAAAAGCTGATTAACATTACCACCCTCATAACCAACTAGCTAAGATCCACTAAATAACACTCAATAGGACTACACAAACAGCTCAGAACAACAAAGAACAGTAATTTAGAAGATTTAGAATTTTAAAGTAAACGTATATTGTTGTTCTTCACGTAGCAGCTTCTTCTATCTTTCACTCCAGCAGCACTAGCTGCCTATCCCTGAAATTTTTTTTCTTCTTTCGATTAGGTTCTTCGATAGGTCTTGTCTATCACTGAATTTGATTTTGTTTACTTTTGAATTCAATTCGGAATACCAATTGTCAATTCATATTTCAAATATAGTTTGTGAGTTGTTTAATCTAATTAGAAAAAAAATGTATTTTAAATCTTTATTCAATTCGGCAATGCACATGCAATTTTACAACCGATTTGATAGGCAGAATGCAATTTGGTAGGCGGAAAGAGAATTATGAAGGTAATTAGAATCTGAATCCATTTAAAAAAATATCCGAATTCAATTTCTGTAACCCCTAACTCAAACTCTGGCTACGCTCAAATTCTGGCTACGCCACTGCTATCAAGTCCGTGACCTGAAGTGGTATACAGTGTACAATCTGGTACTATACATGTTCTCGATGTTTTACAAAACAGTCATCAATATCAAAATCACACGCTAGTCCATATAGAAACATGAAACACAGAACAAACAAATACAAGTACTGATATTATAGTATGAAAAATAAAACCAAGTGAGCTCAGTATTATAAATCTAAAAGGTCTTCATCCAAGTCTGTGTGCCACATCCAAAATTTTCTTTGGAGCCACAGTAGTACCGAAACCTGAATTTTTTTTTTTTTTTGTATTTTCAATTTAATTGAATCTAAATCAACCGGTGATCCCTTAATTGCATCCATTCATTTAAGTGGACCCCTACTAATTGTGAAATTTATCCCTTAATTACATCCATCCATTTAAGTGAACTTCAGCTACTGTTACAATAGAATCTACCACTATTCAAAAGAGATTAGGAAATACGCTTGTAATAATCTTCGTATAAAATTGAACCTAATAACAAATGCATTAAAAAACATAGTCAAATTAATTTTCTTCTTTTCGTTACGAATTAAATTTTTCGGAACTCTCAGTAGGGACTTCTTATAACTCTTTTTTTTTTTTTTTTTCTAAATACTGACAGCGGCTGTCAGTGTGTACGACTTCTTATAACTTGCGAGCTCATTTTCTCCTTGGAGAGCTGAAGAAGAGCAGCTTTAGACCATGACGCAAGTAAAATTTCAAAATGACTGTACACAAAGGAATAGAATTCAAGAGCGTTAGATTATCTCAATTTTTTCCTGTCTTCATGGGGCATCATATAATTAATGTTACTCATTTATTACCAAATTCATTAAAAGTACATTCTCTTTTTGCAACAGTGAAGCCCGTAGGCAATTACAAGTACATTTTATTAAGCAAAGCCGATCGAGATATTTGACTACAACAAGAGAACACGCATGCTAATTAAACTTCACCACCAGTAGACATCATCTTCATCTAACATTTTTTTTGGCACATGCAACGCCGGCGCACGCCGTTACAATCACCGCCTCCGAATCCTTCATCGATGCACTTACTGGCACAGTGTTTGTCACTGACGCATATGCCCCAGAAAGTGCTGCTAGGGTACCTGCACACCTTTGCTTCTGTACCTGGCACCGCCTCCTCTACAATGGGAAAATGTTCATCAAATTATTATGGCTTTTTGAACAAAATGTTGCATGCAAATAATATATGAAATTATTGCCTTGCTTCAAAAAAAAAAAAAAAAGTTGCATGCAAATAATATATGTATTTTTAGCCTCCAAACACCCATAGATGAAAAAATAATTACCATATCAACAGAGGAATACCATACATGGGCCGTAAAGAATCAATTGGAAAAAAAAGGGACATAAATAAAGTGAAGAAACACTTGAGGTGTCGTGGCAGAGTCAGAAAATTAATCAGATATCATATCATGTTAGTTTTAATACAATAATTATATTTAAAACATAAAATTAAAACTATAGGTTCCTAATAAAACAACTTGATATATGAGTGTCAAATATGAGGTTTTTCAAGAAAAAAATGCTAGTAACAAATAAAATATTACATGCACATGTTCAATTTTATAAAAAAAAACACACACACAAATTGAGACATACTAGAGTTTAGCAAGGTGACAAGGTGATTAAGGAATGATTCTGTTTTTTGTTCCTTCCCAAAAGCAAATTAACTGAACTAAAGAAGGTGAAGTTCTATATAGTATATACTATATAGTTTAGCAGTTTAGCTAGCTTTAAAGAATTGTCTCAAGTCGTGATAGCACTTTGCCAATATAATGTACACACAAAACAACCGTATAAAAAGGTCTTACGGGAGGACAAAAGGAGGAGAACCACAAAAAAGGCACAAAGAGAAGCCTTCTTCAACTCCATTGTTACAAAGAGAGTAAGAGGTGGTTTGAATGGATATGCTGTTACAAACAAGCCTTAACACCGTTGTTGGAATAGACTGCTGTATCCAAGGGGTTATATAATGACGAAAGATGGTAATGCCAGGTGTCGAGGTTGGAGCATTGTACCGCCACGTGTACACTGCTACCAAGTAATTAGCTGGCAAGCAAATAGTAGTCTTATGAGCGAGATAAGATAAACTTGAGCGGTTCGTACCCAAGGTCGGCACGGGTCTCCATTTTTACGGCACCAATTTATTGATATACAGCACAATAAAGTTTTAGAGATAAAAATACTCCTGTTCTTATTTGCACAACACAGTTATACGCAAAAATTATTACGAAAATTTAATTTATTTTTGTTACTATTACAAAATTATAAGTTTTGCATATTTCTCAGATAACTGAATTTTTTTTATAATCTCTGATTTAAATATAGTTGGGAAGAAATGAGTCACATATCACACAAAAAATGAGTGCCCATTTTAATAGCACCAAGTCCTTGATATACAACACAATAAAATTTTAGGAACGAAAATGACCCTATTCTTATTTCCACAGCACAGTCTTGCGTCCTTGTCTGTCTTTTGTGCCTTTTAACCCTCTTGATCCGTGACCTGTTTCTTCCCAACTATATTTAAATCAGAGATTATCAGAAAAATTCAATTATCTAACAAGTATGCAAAACTTATAATTTTGTAATAGTAACAAAAGTAAATCAAATTTTCGTAATAGTTTTTCCGTAGGGCTGTGCTGTGTAAATAAGAGCAGGGGTATTTTCGTCCCTAAATTTTTATTGTGCTGTGTATCAAGGAATTTGTGCTGTAAAAATGGGCACCTGTCGGCAGAGTAGGAACAATTGTTTCTGCTTGCCTACGGGCTTTAAACAAAACAAAAAAAAAACAATTGTTTCTGCTTAGTGTTGAGAAATTGAGTACTAGACAGCAATCACACAACACAGAAAGAAAGAAAATTGAAATCAAAATCAGAACACAGATTTTATGTGGGAAATCCTCTAAGGGAAAAAACCCACGGCCGCTCGCCAAACAAAATCCATTATTTCTCAAAGTCAGATACAACAAATTACAGAGAGATTTAATGCATATATAAAATACAAAAAATCCACTGAAAGGGCGCAAAAATAGACTAATCTGGACCGCACATCTTAATGGGCAACTTGACTAATTTGAACTGTCGGTTAAAGAATTTTCATATAATTTGACTTCTCAGAAATATAATTCTCAGACACCACTCGCAGGGGGCTACTGCCCCCCTGCCACCCTTCGCATACTCCTAGAACTAGGCCCATATACATAACACTTAGATGCGTTATACTAACCAAAAAATCTTTTTACGATTAAAATGTAAGAGAATAATGTTGATGTAACTTTAGTTGTCATTATGGATTTGGAATTTACCAATATTATTAATTTATTTGTTAAATATTAGAGAATTCTGCTTGATCTTATGATGCCGGCTTATTTTATAAATTAACTTGCAACTGTTTATTTTCCGTAAAAGTTGTATGGTTTTAATTTTCAGACTAATGGGCAGATAGTTTGGAGCAACTCAACATCGTAGGTGTGGGGTTTTTTTTCTCAAAAATAAAATAGAACTAAATTTAATATTTTAACAAAATAAATACTATTAATTTGAATTTTACAAAAAAATGACTCTATCGATCTAAAAAATCGGTGAAGGTAGAAACACGTTCGCCAATCTGCTGAATCAGTTGAGCCATTTTACAACTCATCTATACAATTTGACCATAGAAAATAAATAATTAATGGCTCCACCAATTCTGCGATGCAAAATTAGTGGAGCAAACACGTCTGTCTCCACCAAATCAATGATGTTTGTTCCGTTAGAATATCAAAAAAATGATTCTATTTTAAAATAAAAAATCTGATGTGCATTGTTGTAATATGAAAAGGTGAGGGGCAAATTAACATGGTTTTACTTTTAATTGTCATGTTAGACTAACATGGATTGTGTTTTTTTTTTTGAAGTCAAAACCCGTAGGTACTAACCGACGTGTATTGTTGTAACAAGAAAAAGTTGAGGGGGCCGTTCACAGCAATGACAGAATACGGTTCTGACAAGAGAAACCGACCAGACAAGTGTTTGGTTTGATTTTGTTCCAGCACCTCGATCTTATCCTGCATTGTTCATGAATGGAGAGAGACTGTAATCAACAGCATTACGTGGAAATAACGAGTTCAATGTGATACCCAACAACAAAAGGAGAACTACTTGCCACCTTTACCTCAAAAAACAAAAGAACTATAAATACAATTTACAAACTAATGCTTACCCAAAGGACTAAAAAGGTGATGAAAATGTACCATGATATTAAATTAATTTATTATACTAGGTAATAAAAGTTTAGAGAAACAGGTCAAAAAGTATCCCAATCTCTGCATCGGGCTCAGTTATACAGCATACACAACAATTTGGCGTTTGTGACATTTGGGTCTCCAGTACACTCATAAAAACATTCAAGCTTACTATTAAAACCAAAATTGTAAGCTTCTCCTTTTTATTTTTCGGACTCCCAGTAGTTCCAATTAGCACCACATTTCCTAGTTTATTTTATTCTCGGATTACAAATCGAATCCTTTAATTAATGCCTGAAGTGCCTAATGTTAGTGAATAAAAGAGAAACCCCATATTTGTTGCAACAATCGACTGCATCATTGTCTCTAATGCTACCTCCCGGCTCAGCTATGACCCCAATTCCGTTTTGACAAGCCTCTTCTACTGCATCCTTCCAGGCTGCAATTTTACAATCAGGATAATTAAAACAAATATTATAGGACAAAATCAAGCCTCTTCTGAATCAAGGTTTGGTTATAATGAACAGAACTTTACAAAAAAAAAAGAGAGAACTATCTATTGTCAATATACATATTTTCAAGATGCCTATCGTCAGTATGAGCAAGCAATAAATAGTGTGCGCTTTTAAAGGCTATTTAAGTACATTTCTCAGTCAACAATTCCCAGCATATTCAATACTTGTGTAGACCATAT
The DNA here is from genome assembly GCA_033356055.1 of Carex pumila. Classification (NCBI taxonomy): domain Eukaryota; kingdom Viridiplantae; phylum Streptophyta; class Magnoliopsida; order Poales; family Cyperaceae; genus Carex; species Carex pumila. Next base: position 492,367 of record JARJHM010000088.1, read on the forward strand.
ATCGGGGAACAAGTAATAATTTCTTCTCAGTTTCTGGTTCCACTCCTTCCAATATCTTCTTTCCACTTATTTCTGTTCAATTCCTCTACTGCAACCGTTCATTGCATATTAAAACAAGATATTGCAAAATAAAAAAGGAAGAATTTCTCCCCAAAACAATAATTCCAGCAAATAACAATAAATAGAGTGCTCTGTTTGCAAAATAAAAAATAAAAAAAATTAATAGAATTACCAAATGGGAAGAATGCATCACTAGCCAAGGCGGCTCCTTTGGCGTCTTCACCGGCTTTTCTAAAAGCAATCCGTAAGCTTTCCAATCGGTTTGGTTGGCCACTTCCCATTCCCAACATACAGTTATTCTATACAATAAGCAAAAACTTCAAGTGTTGTTCCATTAAATAAGAGTGGATTTTTTCTTTAGAAAAGTCTTATTCCCTTAACAATCATCGAGATAAATGTATATCCTAACAACATATAAAACCAGTAATCTCTCATGTTCCATTAATATTGACAAATAAGCAGCAAGGGAGGGTAGTTAAGGTTTTTTCTTAAGAAGTAGAAAGGGTGTGTGTGACAATTTATCATCCTTGTAGCACTGTACTGATATTTCTTGTTTCACATTACAAGGTACCCATGAGTTGCCCCCCCCACCATTCCTCAAAAGGGAAAATTCTTGAACTATTAGTTTAGAAATAAACATGAGAAAACAAACCTTGGCAATGACAATGGCGTTGCTCTTGACATGCTTAACACAGAGCCAAGCAAACTTTGCGTCAGATAACTCTTCCTCCTGCGGGGCCCGCTGAGACATGACCTTGAAGGAGATATCTTGAGGGGTCGCGTCATCAGACTCCTGGGCCAGCCAGCCGCCTCCAACCTGCCTCAGAGAGAGCAACCCCTTGCCAGTTTTTTTCGCCTCGAGAATTCTTAGTGTCTTTGATTTGCCTTTAAGGATTTCCAATCCCTTTGGTGTATAACTTGGTGCTACTACTATTTCATAGAACATCCGGGTCTCACCATCTGTCGGGCTTCGAAACTCACGGATTTCTCTTGCAAGATCCTGCATGAGTGTTCAGTGGATTGGACAAGGGTGAAAAACAAAATAATTTTTCTCCTTCCCTCCAATGCAGTGAGAGAAGGGTGTAAAGAAAGAGAGAGAGAGATAATTGAATCACAGAATCTTTGTTTCATTCTTGATTGTGTAACCTTACAAATGATTGATTACATCTCTATATAAAGGCAACAGCTCTAATTCCTTAATTACATTTATGCCACTAACTAATCTTAACTGATTCTGTTATTACATCCCTTGCTAACAGCCACTAATCACTAACTGACTAAACTGTAGCTGTTGACTAAATGTTTGACTGGCGCATAGTACAGCAGCAGCTGTACTATGGATTCATCTCTGTCTTGAATGAATGTTTTCTATTAGAGGGGCATGGATCAGAGGTTAAATTTAAGGTGGAAATTTATCACTTGAAAAAGATTTCAGTTTTGCAATGCAACACAGCACCAGATGTAGGAGGCTCTTTTTCTTTAATACCAAAATAGGCATTTAATTGCAGTTGTGGTTGAGAGACAAAAGAGGAACCATTTGTGAGAGAGGAGGATCCATGAGTCTGTCTCTGTTTGTTAGTGTGTGCACGAGCATGTGTAAGAGAAAGAGAACTTTTAATGCCCAACGCAAATGCTATTGCTCATTTACTTTTTCTTTTTCAAAAGAAATATTGGTGCAGATATACTATACCTCGTCAATGGTAGTATTAAATGCAACTATACCACCAAAGGCACTAACAGGATCAGCCTTGACTGCTAGTCTGTAAGCTTCAAGAATGTTCACTCTCGAAGCGACCCCACATGGGTTAGTGTGCTTCACAATCACACATGTGGGTACATCAAACTCTGACACACAGTTCCAAGCCGCATCAGCATCCAAGTAATTGTTATATGACATTTCCTAGATAAAAGAAAAATAAAGAGAATGATTAAGTTTTGAAAGACAACTTTGTACTGATAAAAACTTTATATACAGAGATCCTTTTGGAAAATGGGAATTTTTCAAATAACTTTACAAGAGAACATCTGGACCTATTTCTAAAAAAATTCTTACTTCAGGGAAAAAAGCAGATGAAGTCCCATTTTTATACTTGTTAGCATAGTTTCAGATTTTTTTTCAAAGCGAGAAATTTTCAGAAATTTTGATGACCACAGAAAATTTTGCAACTTTTTAGTGGAACAGAGGTGATAAGAAGAAAATTCTCACTTCAAAAGGCACAAACCATGTCCAACAATAAAACAAAAGGAAGAATATATGTGAAATATTAAAATTTTGAAAGTATTGACCCTGCCATGGTGTTGAATAGAGGTTGCGATCCCACCAGCCTTCACCAAAGAGAGACTCTTATCATCATAAAATGCAGCCTTTTGGTGTGGATTCTCTCCGTATCTAAGTGTTGATTTTAAAGACAGAGGAACTGTAAAGCTAGGTGGAAAGATGTCACCTAAAATTAAAAAATTGAAACAAATAACTTTTTCAATTCAATGATAATTTTCATAATGATTGAGTAGACAAGAATAAATAAAAAAAGAGAGAATATGTATGTTCCTGAAATTTTAAACCTCTCAAGCATTATGTTAGGGTTTAGGTTTATCAAAACCCTAAACCTCAAGCCCCAAAAAGTTCATAAATGTTGAACTGTGCATAGAAGAAATACTAGGATTGCCCCCAAAACTTCATAAATGCCCCAAAAAGTTCATATATGAAACATCCGACATCAAAACCTCCAAAATACAAAAGACAATTTATTCATATAACTACCCTATAATTGACCTGTTCGCTACAAATTTGCCCAACGCTCCACCCTATCATCTTCCTTAAGTGTCAATCAAGAACTTGCACACTATTTTGAGTTCCCACAGGGAACAACCACATTGAATATTCTTTCCCAAATAAAATAAATTTACCTCCACTGGATTGCTTCCAGAGCCACTCAGAAACAGCCGCATCATATGAGGCAACATGCTGGAAAGCTTTCCATGCCAACATTTTACGGAACTGACCCTTGTCACTTTGATTTCCTTTTAGAAATTCCAAAAGGCCAGAATAGTCATTATGGTCAACAACCACCAACACATCTCTATGATTCTGTTGCATGGACAAACTATCAGAATACAAGATTTTTTTTTTTTTTTTTTAAAAAGCACCACGGAGGGATGGATATACAAGAAAACAATCTCTGAAGAGAGTTAAAGAAATAACCTTGGCGGCAGCTCGAATCATGGTGGGTCCACCAATATCAATATTTTCAATCCCATCCTCAAAAGAGATATCACTAGATGAAGTAACCTTGTCATAAAAGGGATACAAATTCACCACCACCACATCAAATGTTCCTATAAAGAATGAAATCATAACACTAACTAATTATTTTTAAGTAAGAATAATTTCCAGTTTGCACAAATTGAAGCATTTAAATAAAAAAAAATGTAAGACGCCTCCAAAAATTTAAATACCCAAAAATCACTACATATTGTCTATGGTAAATGATTGGTACATACCAATCCCATGAGCATTTAAAGCTTCCATGTGATGATTGTGATCTCTTCTAGCGAGAATGCCACCATGTATACTTGGATGTAGTGTTTTTACTCTTCCATCTAGCTGCAAACAACAACAATTTAAGACAATGAGAAACATGTATATTATCAGTGGTAACATATTTTTGCACGTGCAGATACAGATTGTTAAAAAGATAGTACCATTTCAGGGAAATTTGTGATTTGCTCGACTTTAGTGACAGGGATTCCTGCTTTTTCTAAAGCAGAAGCAGTTCCACCAGTTGATACAATAGTATACCTATAGCAAGCAATCTGTAACAATTAGAGATAGTATGAAGAGGACTGGCACCAGTTGATGCCAGTCAAATCCTATTAGCAACACAAAAGAATTGATAGAATACTAGAAAATGCCTAGAATTAATAGGCAGATCCTTGTGTTGTCATATCATGATCAATATAAAGGACAAGCTTCATTTTTCTTTTCACCCTTAATCAAATATTTATTTTACTAATTACCCCAACTCTTGTAGGCCATTTGCAAGGAGAGCAAGGTCTCTCTTATCTGAGAGTGATATCAATGCCTGTTTTGTGCCTGAGAGAACAAAATTAATAATCACAGGCATGAATTTTTCTGAAAAGAATAAGCTTATGTGCAAAATAAAGAACGCTTATACACAAGGCCGAGAAAAAAAAATAACTTATTTCAACTCGGTGGCGAAATTTTATCGTAATTCAGTAAATAATTAAAATAGTATGTTCTCAAATAAAGAAGTACGTAACAATGAAATTAAAAGTATAAATTAAAATTGATTTCTGTACTCAACGAAAGGCTCAAACGGTGAAACGGGTAGATGTTAACTTTCAAATTGAAGAAAGAAAAATAAGTACACTAAAGATTACCAGTCGATACAGAAGACACACTAGCTTGGATATCGGTCTCTGTTCCAGCCATGGCTCTAACAGGAACTAAGGAACAACGAGAAGAGATTCCAGGAAGTTTACAAGTGAAGAACACCCGATTCTGCAGTAAGAACCAAAAAAAATTTAAACTGAAATCGGATAGCAAGCAGCTGAAATCGGTAAGAACACCCGATTCTGCAGTAAGAATTACGGCGGAAATAAAATTTAAACTGAAATCGGATAGCAAGCAGCTGCGAAGAGAGCGGAAAACCTGGAAACGTTGGTGGATAAAGAGAAACAATTGGCTGCGAAGACAGCTTGAGGCGGAGGCGGAGGCTAAGGCGGCGGCGCGACTGGGAGAGTGCAAAAGAGAAATAGGCATTGTTTGTCCTTTCTCAGTGGGTAGAGCGCAAACAGCAAAGGCAATGTTTTAGCTGAGTAAACATAAAACTTAATTTAAGTCTTCCGTATCCTCCCAGGTACCTGACTCAACCCAATTGAAACGGACGGTTAAAATTTACTATCATCCGCTCGGGATTCGGGAAGACAGAGGGGCAGGATTATTTGTGCTTTGATATGCTTGCCGATCCATTTTCAGACCGTCCGATTCAATTCTACTTAGTCAGGTAACCTGAGGGGATACGAATTCACAGGTTTCTGGGCCGAAAGTGCAGGCTTCTTGAGCGCACCAATGCGAATTCGTATCCTCTGCATTAACTCAAAAAGGGAATCTTTTCAGTTAATGAATATTGACTGTCCGATCATCTTCACGATTCGTGCAAATTAGATCTGCACTAACATTGAAGTCCCCATGTTTTAGGCGAGGACCGGATGGGCTCCGTTTATAATCGGACGGTGCATATGTATTAACTCAAAAGATGCTATTTTGAGTTAATGCAGACGATGCGGGCTCCACCAATACAAATTTCAGGTTTCTGGAATTCTGGCACAGAATTTAAACTTCAATTTTAATAAAAAATTTGTTCAAAGGTTCTGTTTCATCTATTTTTTTGAAAAAAAAAAAACAAATTATTTATTTTCTGGAATTTTGATTTACTTTCAATTTCTAAAAAAAGATTCATAAACTCCGCGGCTCCATCCGTTCCGGAACTTTTTGCATTTAATATAATTTAATTTTTAGAACTTTTATATTTTGGGTATAGTGTTCTTAAAATATGGGGGGAATTTCATGTATACTTCTCAAAATTTTCAAAATTACGTATTTCTCCATCTAAATTTGGAATTTATGCTTTTTCTCTACTAAACTTTCAAAACTCACAAATTTATCTATTTTATTGTCTTTTATACTATAACTCATTTTTAATTTATAAAATACCTGTTTTATCCTTTATCTAAGTATAAAAAATGTATAGTTTGTTTAAAAAAAATGTCGAATAGATATCCATTACACATTGCACCCTTTATAAATTATCCATTTGCCCTCGAAAATTGAATACCCATTATGCCATTTATCCTTTATAGAATACTCATTTTGTCATAAAAAACATATCAAATATAAGGCAATTTTTCTTAAACAAGTTATAATATTTTTATAATATTTTTATACTTTTAATGAAAAGTAAAATGGATATTTTATAAATTTAAAATGAATTCTAATATAAAAGATAATAAAATGAATAAAATTTGTGTGTTTTGAAAGTTTAGAGGAGTAATATGTAATTTCGAAGTTTAGAGAGGGGAAATACGTATTTTTGAAGTTTTTGATGAGTTTTAGAGTGTACATGAAATTCCCCCTAAAATAAATACAATCTTTTATTAGTAATTATCTCCAACATTACATTGGTAATTTTGACAATAGAAAAAATTTAATTAAGCTACAACTTACCATGGCGTTTTCTATTTATTTGGAGAAATGAGTTGCTGTTATTATTATTTGTATTTTCAAATAAGTGTGATAGTCCATCACAAACTCGTATGCATGCTTTTTCACACTATTTTAGTTTTGTCAAATTAAAAATAATAAGTGCATCTCCATTTCGGTTATTAGAAAATCTAAAGTTATTTATCACATCATATTTCGATCATTTTTCTTCGTATTAAGTTTAAAATGTTTCTATATCTATGTAATGGATTTGGCTAATATGCTATGGGTAGCTAAGAGGCCTCTCGTGCTACGGCTCAATATTCGACTTTTCAAAATTCTAATGGTCGATCCGAACTATTCATCTTGTTCTCCATATTAATATGTGTTTGGAGACCAAATTTTACATTTTTTGAAAAAAATTTTACTATTTTTTTATATTTATTGAATATCGCTGTTTTTTATGGTCCAGATTTGTCTGAAAAACAGCGATTTTCAATAAATCTTAAAAAATAGTAAAAAATTTCCAAAAAATGTAAAATTTGGTCTCCAAGCACATATTAATATGGAGAACAAAATGAATGGTTCGGATCGACCGTTAGGATTTTGAAAAGTCGAATATTGAGCCGTAGCACGGGAGGCCTCTTAGCTACCCATAGCACCGTAGCCAAGTCCTCTATGTAATTATAAATTTTGCTGATATATTTGCGATCTTTTAAGACAAATTGCTAGTTTAGCAATCTTGATAAATTAGTAAGTAAACAACATTTCTACAATTAAAATTGATCAGCATATGTAATTCTATTACAAGCGGGATGGAGATACAATAAATTATTTTCAGTTTAAAAATAAATTAATTAAAGATGACAAATTAAAAATATATTCCATTATAGACAAAAAGTCTAATACTTAAAAAATAGTTTTGAACGCTCTTCTCCTTTGTGTTTAAAAGAGAGAAAGAAAAAAAAACAATATTTCAAATACGTCCAACTGTCCAAGACAACTTAAGTTTTTTTTTTTTTTTTCATTTGTGTCAAGATATATGTGATTAAGATCGGGATTTTCTTACTCTCTTCTTAAATTTTAAAGTTATAAGTCTCTACATCTCCGATACTATTAGATTTTTTTAATCTGATATGACAGTTTTTAATCCAGTTTCAGAAATAGAAGAGAGTTCTTATTTAGAAACTATGCAATAAAGTTTATTATTAGAGCATCTACAGCGGTTAAATAAGATAGAAATTAATTACAACTGTACGTTATTAAAAGAAATTAATTTGATACATAATTTCATGCACTATATCCCCACAATTAGATTGATTTTTTTTTTTGGTTCTTGATTGATTCTTTTTCCATGCACATCAGCAACGAATAAGGGAACGAAATGAATAAAAACAAAACGTTTCGCCAGCTGTTCAAATGAAAGCGTTTGCTTATTAAGAAAATTTACTAAATAAGAAATCGTTGCGCATTTCTAAAATTAAAATAGCAATTGCCATGCAGGATTAGCAATTAAAAATCAATCACCGTTGAAGATGCTCTTAAGAAATTATTTATAAACTTCATGCTAATTAAATGATCAGCTTAAATTATTTCTCTTTTTTAATTTGTTGCTAACGTGGCTTAATAGAAACTTTAAAATTAATTTAAGAGATGTGAGAATTAGAAATTTTAGAAACCTTAATTTTTTTTTCTACAAAGAAATTTTGTTTTTCTACAAAGTAAGAGATGTGAAGAACACCCGATTCTGCGGTAAGATCCAAAAAAAAAAAAAGAAGTAAGAATTACGGCGGAAATAAAATTTAAACTGAAATTGGATAGCAAGCAGCTGCGAAGAGAGCGGAAAACCTGGAAACATTGGTGGATAAAGGGAAACAATTGGCTGCGAAGAAAGCTTGAGGCGGAGGCTAAGGCGGCGGCGCGATGCAAAAGAGAAATAGGCATTGTTTGTCCTTTCTGCGCTTCAGGCAATATTTTAGCTGAGTAAACATAAAACTTAATGGGGGAATTTATTTGTGACAAAAATGATGAATTTTGATTTTCTCCATTATCTAAATTTTTGTTAGTTTTATTATTAGAAGTTATATTTATTTTTAATAAGAAAGAACTATAATAAGATATAGGTTCTTTTGCGGTTGATAACCAAAATACTTTCATTATATAGCGTTCATCTTAATAAATCAATTTTCAGTCCATGAATGTGAAACATATGTTTTATCACACATTTTTGTTCCAATTTCAGTCCATGAATGTGAAACATATGTTTTATCACACATTTTTGTTCTAAATTAAGATGGTTGTCACATTATTGTGACCATCTGATAAGAATAAGGCCTGGTACCACAGTGCACATGGCGCCGGTTCCTCAATTTTCATATTTCAAGAGAGATAATTGGCATGGTTTGCAGTTACTTGAGCCATAAAATTAATTTAAACAAATTGGGTTCGTTTAGAGTTAATTTGAGCTTTTAGAGAGCAATATTATATAAGAATTTTTGTTGGATTTTAAACTTACATGACAAGCCCGAAATGAACTTGGGCTTTGATTTGGGACCAATAGTGATTCAACCGATTATGTACAAATTTAGTGCAAATTAGGATGCATTCGAAAGCGTGATAATAAAAATGTCTTTTGTTATTTTTAGTGCCAGTGTAATTACTTGTTTATTTTTTTTTAAAGAAAAGGTGAGTACGTAGTCAAATATATCCTTGGGTTCAAATAATTAGCAGCATCGGTTATCTGCAATTTATGCATTTAGCAATCTTTTCTTTTGCAAGGAAAATCGATATTTTTTTATAGGAGTACCGTTTAATTCCTCCAAACTTTACTTAGAAAATGGTAAATAAGCAAAAGTATAAATATGTCTAATTAATATATGAGGAGGATCCACTTACACCCTTTTTTGATGACACCGAATTTGTAACATCTCAGTTTTGAAACACTTGGAGATTTATCTTAATTGAAGTAAAGTGTTTTTCAAAACATCAATATTGTGTTTCAAGTATATTTATAAAAAATGTATTTAAAAAAAAACAACTTAGAATTTAAAATATCAAGTCCTATTTCTAAAATAATGAGGGGCCTTGTGCAAAGCAACCTATTAATTAAAAGAAAAAGAAAAAGAATAAATGACAAGTTATAATCTCCTAAAATAAATACATGTAGACACCTGTGAATCTCTTTTCCTTAATTCATTGAATTTACAATTTACCACTCATCTAAATAAATTTAGTCTCACCCACGTGTCATCATCTACATCCCCACATTCTGTTCCTTTTGTCCCCTTGCCTATATCGCCCTCCAATCTTGGAGATATCGGGAATTTACAAAAGAAAACTGACAGGGGATAAAAGAGAAGAAAGGAGACAGACGAGAGAAAGAATTTGGTGGTGCCAATACCTTTACAAGAGTTAAATTCAAACCATTGAATTTTGTATTCATCTTAATAAATAGTAAAAAATAATTTAAAAAATATAAAATTTGGTCTCCAAGCACATTTTATTGTAGAGATCACATCTAACGGTTTAGATCAATGATTTGGACTTTGAAAGTATAAAAAATGCTTGTTGTAACTTGTTGTAACTCAAAAATTATTGTAACTTGATCCCTCCTCATATAATTAAGTTACAACTTACCATGGCGTTTTCTATTTATTTGGAGAAATGAGTTGCTGTTATTATTATTTGTATTTTCAAATAAGTGTGATAGTCCATCACAAACTCGTATGCATGATTTTTCACACTATTTTAGTTTTGTCAAATTAAAAATAATAAGTGCATCTCCATTTCGGTTATTACAAAATCTAAAGTTATTTATCACATCATTTTTTTTTAAAAAGAAATGTGGAGGTCAAGCCCCCATATTCCATTAAACCAGACACTAAAGGTGTCAATTTACATAGTTTATTTACATGAAAAGAAAGAAAACTTAATAATTCCAGTTATTTATCACATCATATTTCGATCATTTTTCTTCGTATTAAGTTTAAAATGTTTCTATATCTATGTAATTATAAATTTTGCTGATATATTTGCGATCTTTTAAGACAAATTGCTAGTTTAGCAATCTTGATAAATTAGTAAGTAAACAACATTTCTACAATTAAAATTGATCAGCATATGTAATTCTATTACAAGCGGGATGGAGATACAATAAATTATTTTCAGTTTAAAAATATATTCCATGATAGACAAAAAGTCTAATACTTAAAAAATAGTTTTGAACGCTCTTATCCTTTGTGTTTAAAAGAGAGAGAAAAAAAAACAATATTTCAAATACGTCCAAGACAACTTAAGTTTTTTTTTTTTTCATTTGTGTCAGGATATATGTGATTAAGATCGGGATTTTCTTACTCTTTTTTAAAATTTTAAAGTTATGGACATCTACATCTCCGATACTATTAGAGTTTCTAATCTGATATGACAGTTTTTAATTCAGTTTCAGAAATATGAGAGAGTTATTATTTAGAAACTATGCAATAAAGTTTATTATTAGAGCATCTACAGCGGTTAAATAAAATAGAAATTAATTACATCTGTATGTTATTAAAAGAAATTAATTTGATACATAATTTCATGCACTATATCCCCACAATTAGATTGATTCTTTTTCCATGCACATCAGCAACGAATAAGAGAACGAAATGAATAAAAACAAAACGTTTTGCCAGCTATTCAAATGAAAGCGTTTGCTTATTAAGAAAATTTACTAAATAAGAAATTGTTGTGCATTTCTAAAATTAAAATAGCAATTGCCATGCAGATTAGAAATTAGAAATTAATCACCGTTGAAGATGCTCTTAAGAAATTATTTATAAACTTCATGCTGATTAAATGATCAGTTTAAATTATTTCTTTTTTTTAATTTGTTGTTAACGTGACTTAATAGAAACTTTAAAATTAATTTAAGAGATGTGAGAATTAGAAATTTTAAAAACTTTAATTTTTTTTTCTACAAAGTAATTAATAGTTATTTAAATTCATTTAAATTGTTGGAATGTAGATGCTCTTGAAAAAAACTCTGCTGCTATGTTACCGCTTAAATTATATACCAATCAAACTTAGTTTGTAACGATTTAGTTGTTGTAGATTTACTTCTCGAGATATTCATATTTATTCACAATCTCAAATATCTACCTCGCATGTTGGTTTTCATGGGCTTATTTTTCGTAAATTTATTTTCCGCGGTATAGTTATTACTATTCAAACATACGGGTACTCTTGTACATTTATTCAAATATCTTTTGTGCTTTTATCGAGACTTTTATTTTATATTAGAAAGCTGATAACAGTATTCGTGCTATAATATCCGCACTATAGCTATAGGGGGGCCATCAAAAATTAAATGTACAAAAATAACTTTTCACTACAGCAGAAATACTTTTCTGCGATCGGCCAAATGGGTCGCAGATAGGTGAAGTGCCGGTTGCAGAAGGTGGGCGCCGGTCCCAGATAACCAAAATGGGTCGCAGATGACTCGATCGCAGTTGCTCTGTCACTGATGACTGCTCTGCTGACGTCATCGGTCTCTGAAGGGTATGATGCCGGTCGCAGATGACCCCTTCAGCAACCGACTAGATCCATCACAAATGCGACACGCTGACGTGGCTAAAGACCTATCAGAGGCTGACTGGACGGTCGCAGAAGGTTATTTTTTTTTTGACATTTTTTATTATTTTTCTTTTCTCCAATTGGTACGAAATGTACCAAACAAATATAACATTAAACACATTGTGTTCACATATTTTTCTCCCACCTCAAGAATAACGTTTCATACATAGGTTACAGTTGTTTTACAATACATACATAACTAGGCAGAAATAAAAAATCATAATAAAATTATACCATAATATCACAACAACATAAGAAATTATAATATAATTACACTATTGGCCTTCTTTTTTCCTTTGTATATCAGCTTTGTATCTTGCAATCTACAATATATATTAGCACTAGCGAGCAACAGTAAAATAACAAAATAACAAAATGAGTTAAAAATGCACATTTAGTAAACAACTGGATATCAATTCGAACTTGGAGCTGGACATATTTCATCAATTTTAGGTACATGAACTGACTGTGTTGACCAGATTACCCCTTTCTGACAAGCAGTTTTGTTATTTTCATTGTAATTAATTGTCTGAACCGAATTGAGTGTTCTTTACATGTAAATTTCTAGTAACACTTGAACGTTATGCATGCTCAATTTCATATTTTTCTATGGTCATTTGCTATGATTAACATGCATATTAGTGTAGGCCCAGCAACAGGTCAGTGAGCTGTTTGGGTTAATTTAGGGGCTGGTTGGAAGTGAACACATCACCGTTAGGTCTAGGGTAAATGCTATCGTAATTCTGGTAAAATAAATGCAATACAATAAAAGGGTAACCTTAGAATTATTTAAAGCTGATCTTTCGCCTCTTGGTGAAATGGGGATACTAACTCTTGCCTCTAAACTTTTCTTCAAGGTACCATTCTCATCACGAAGCTTAGGCAGTTGTTTCTGTCATAATACAAAATAGTACAATTTTGAATAAAACTCACAATTAAATGACAGAGAAATATAAACTAATGCAATGACTTAGAAATAGAAATAAAATATGTAAAAATGTGAAATTTGACCCATAATTATGCTAAAGACCCTAACTGACCCTCCACTATGCTAAAGACCCTCTACAATTAGTTTAGAAGCTACAAGCTTACATTCGGTACGTTATGGGGATCGCAAAAACTTCACAAATCAATTTTTTTTCCTAAAGTATTAATATCTATGCACAGAAGTATTTATACCTATGTACGGAAGTATTTATAGCTATGAGGTGAACAATTATTTATTATGCGGGTACTGTAGCACGAAGATAATAGTATCCGCATTACTGTATCCGCACTGTATTCACGGGGGGACCACCAAAAATTAAATGCAGAAAGATAACTTTTCTGCAGAGACTGCAAAATCTCCACAATTTTTTTTTCCATATTATTAATATCTACGTAATATTTTCTTTCAAATGATATCCATGATGACGTACTTTCAGACTCGTCGTCGCGCAAGTATTTATACCTTGCCGTACAAGTATTTATACCTATACTTGCAAGTATTTTTTACATATGACACTGAAAATATTAATATCTAAGTATTTATACATATGAGGTCAACTATGTTTGTTAGAGGAAGGCTGGCGCGGGGATGATTAGAGAACTCCAAAAAGGATAATCATAATAAGTTACGCATCAAAGTATTAATATTTTTTTAAGTGTTAATATCTTATCTTCTAAGTTTTTTATAACTACGAAGATATACATATCTAAGTATTTTTTACATATGACACTAAAAGTATTTTATAACTACGAAGGTATACATATCTAAGTATTTTTTTACATATGACACTGAAAGTATTTATATTTAAGTACTAAAAATATTTATTCCCATAAAGTCAACTATTTTTATTAGAGAAAAGTTGACGCGAGAAAGAGTGCGAGGATTGTAAAAGGAAAACTATATAATTAGTGGAGACCATAGCGAAATGATGTTATTGGAATTTTAGAATAATAATTAGTGGGAACCATAATATATTATTTATCTAAGTGTGAATACTGTAACACGATTACTATAGTGCGGGTACTGTAGTGCGGATACTAAAATGATTATTCTTTATATTAATAAAGGTTGAATATTCTGTGAAAAAATATCAAAGACCAAGAGTATTTATGGATAAATATCCAATTTTAAATTTAAATAGGTAAATATCCAAATAAAGAAGAATTGATGGGTGTAGCTGCAGCGTTCTTGTACGAACTACTATCGGATTGTTCGATATATATTGGCACATTTGATTGTGCTTCACAATCACAAGGTGAAACGTTATTAATTGGAAGAGAATAAAAGGAGACGGGAGTTTTGTCCATCTCCGCACGATAATTTTATATTCTGATTTGAGGGCGGATGGTTTCGTCAAAAATCAACGTAGCACTAACTTCCGCTTCCTTCTGCACAATACTCGTTTACCTCCGTTCCTTCTTTGATTCTTCTCTTCTAAAGCAGATAAAATTATTAATCATATGCAATATGGAGTAAGACTTCCCTCCCTACAACACTATTTCTCCCTTCCCCTCTTTCCGTGTACCCCAATAGAAGCAGACCCTTAAGGTCTTGTTTGACGGCCTGCTAAGGAATTAGAATAGAAATAAGAATTAAAAATTTTGAACTAATTTTTACTGTTTATCGTGAAAAAAAAAATTGACTCTGAGTAAATTTTTTTTTTCCACGGTGAACAGTAATCTATCGAACAGGTCTTAAAATTAATTAAGGCTGATATATGGGCATTATCGTGACATTTCTGCTCCTGAAATGAAATAACAGGACCCTTGGGCCCAAAATGAAATAATAGGTTTGGTAAATAGAATGGGCCAAGGCTGGAATCAAATATAAGATCGAATTACAAACAAGAGTGAGTCTATAGTACTATGCATATTATGATTTGACACTGTGTTACGGTTCTATATTTGAGTTTTCAAATTCTAACGGTCGATTCGAACCGTTCATCTTGTTCTCCATATTAATATGTGTTTGGAGACCAAATTTTACATTTTTTGAAGTTTTTTTACTATTTTTTTAGATTTATTGAAAATCACTGTTTTTGGATAGTCCAGAATTTTCAGATCAAGTGATTTTCTAAATATCTAAAAAAATAGTAAAAAAATTTCAAAAAATATAAAATTTGGTCTCCAAACACATATTAATATGAAGAACAAGATGAACGGTTCGGATCGACCGTTAAGATTTGAAAACTCGAATATAAAGCCGTAGCACGGTAACAACCCGTGATATGCATAGTACCATAGACTCACTCTACAAACAATATTTATAAGCTGGATTAGTTAAAAGTAATTACCAGCTGGATTATCACTGTGATCAGAAAGAACACAAAAAACCTAAAACGCGAAATGGAAATAGAATTCGTGTCGTCTTCGTGATCGAAAACAGTGAAAGTGAAAAAACAATTTCAGTCGACGCGATTTCGAGAGGCGGAAATCACGCAAAGAAATCACGCCAAAAGAGTAGAGATTTGGCGAGAAACGATTTCTCCACAGTGAAAGTACGTATCTACCCTCGTCTCTCTCTTTTTTCACATCGCTAGGTGCACTGTTAAATTTTCTCAACTTCTTTTCTTCTTCGGTCTCACTGTCAAGCTTCTCAGCGCTAAAGCAAAGAAAGCATGCAAGATTTCCTTCCTCCTTTTCAGCTGGAGCTTATCCCTCCTTTTGGAACTTCAGTGCGCCCCTCTCTCTTCTTATTTTTTTTCTTCGATCTAGATCAACAGCATCATTTGTAAATTAAGCTTATTAATTAGGCTTTTTATTACTGGTCAACATTGAATTCTTTTGTTTTAATGGCTGGTTCCAATCAGTAAAATTCAATTCCAATTCTATTTTTTTCTTCTCTTTTCTATTCCATTGAAATCTATTCTCGTTAATTTTTATTCTGATCACAGCCTATAATGGAACGGAATATAAGGCTTGTGATTATAAACCACCTCGTTAATTATTGAAATCTGTTCAAAGTTATTCGCGAAGACGGTGGCTTAATTAATTAAGGAATTGGATTAGAATCTCGAAGAGGGAACATTGGGGGATTATTATTAGGCTCAGTGATTTGCAAATTACAATAGATACAAATATGTAACAATAATTGGGTGAATATTATAAGGCTCAGAACGAATGTACCTCAAGATCAACGGACTGGGATGTATTTTTGAGACTCTAAATAAATATCGTATTTTTTTGGTTTGAAGTACAAGCATATTTTTATCGCAATAGTTCGGTATAAGTAGCAAATGGAACTTTTTGCTGAGTCATTCTGTGAATTTTTTTTTCTCTTAATTGAAATTTATGGTAAATCCCGTTGAGAAAAGACAAGGGTTCGGGGTTTTATATCCCGTATTACTCTAATTAATTAATTTATTAAATACTTACAGTGTCAAATCATAAAATAGGAACTTCCATTTCTCAGTGTCAGCCAATATAATCAAGGGAATATCAAATGTTAGGGTCACATGCATGCAGTCTTCTTTTCCGTTATTGTAACCAATGTTTTAAATACAATTTACAATAGGTCGTATCCGTGCTTGCACTTCTAACTTCTATTTCACCCGACCAGTTTAGTAATTAGTAACGAGTGAGTCTATGGTAATATGCATATTACGATTTGTTACTGTGCTACGGCTCTATATTCGAGTTTTTAAATCTTAATGGTTGATCCGAACCATTCATCTTGTTCTCCATATTAACATGTGTTTCGAGACTAAATTTTACATTTTTTTTAAAATTTTTATTATTTTTTTAGATATTTAGAAAATCACTTGATCTGAAAATTCTGGACCATCCAAAAACAAGATGAACGGTTCGGATCAACCGTTAGGATTTGAAAACTCGAATATAGAGCCGTAGCACGGTAACAACCCATGATATGCATAGTACCATAGACTCACTCATTAGTAATGATCAATGGTTTGTGTTAATATTCGGTTATTCGAGGAATGGAGGTTGCAAAACTTGTAATGAATTATTAATAGTCTTTTACTTAACTACTCCACAGGTCACGAACTAAACGGAGAAACAAAAAACGAATCTCCCAACTCTAGTTTTATATTTCACACTATTAATTTGCCATTATTTGTGGTCCTCATGTAGCATTCCATATGGTATAGTATATAATATAATGTTTCAGAGAAGATGGATTCTTCCAACAACTCGAGCTGTAATGTAAATATAATAATTGTGTTCTAAGAATAAACTCTTTGACGATAGATTTTATAGTTTTATATGCACTAATCTGAGAATAGGTGCTAGATAGATTGCGGGAACAGACTATGCAGCACAGCGCGGCATCACGTTACTGTTATCTCATAATCTGCTTAAATAAAAATTAAATAGAACATTATATTGAGTGTAATGAGGTCTCAACACTCCAACTCAATGGGGACGCTTCAACTCCAGAAGAGAAAGTCATTGTACTTAGTTTTGTTGGAGAGTTGTGTTGGGACTGATGAAAACCATCGTCGATCACCGGAGGACCATGTGTGTTGAATCTAAAACTGAATGGCGGAAGTGTACCTTAATCTGTAACTTTTTTGTGCCAGAGAGCGCTATCAATTTGGTTCTTTCAAAATAGCAAGGTCCTTTAGAAAGTCTCCTTTAGTTATCTTCTCCAAAGCCTCTCACAATCTCATTTAAATAATGAAAAATGAATTCAAGATTACCTTGTATTATGGGGACCAAATCTTTTATATACAGACAAAGAAATTCCTTAGCTATCCAAATATTGTAATCATTCAATTCAATCCATCATTAAAATAAATATTACTCTTTAAGTTCTACACATTAAAGACCCACATTCTATATGACACATTATTGCTCAATAAATTATAAACAACAAATGATCACTTTTAATTAAGTATAAAATTGACAGTATATAATACATAATTATTTTACGTATTAGTCCAATGTTAGATTAATGATCCAACAAGTTGGAGAGTTAGAGACGATTCAACTCAAGAGGAGGTAGCGAAGAAGAGGCGATTCAACTCAATGGGTGGCGAAGAGGAAGTCTCAATGGGAGAAGGCAACGAAGAAGAGGGGCGAAGATGAAGGAGAGTTGGAGATGATGCACGATTCAACTCAATGGGCTTCTCGGATCGGATCAAATCGGCTTGGTTAGATTAGGGATGAATTATTTTGAGTTCAGGCCAAGTTTGGACTCAACTCAAATTGAGCTCAGCTCAATTTGACTCATTCAAAAACCCAGCTCAAAGTCCATGAACCGACCTAACTCATTTAGCAGGCCTAATTAGTGATACCTTTGTTGAAATTTTTGCCTAATGTATCTACTGCTAATATGTATAAAAAAGGAGAGACGGGGTCTCCTTGTCTGACTCCCCTCTTACAATAAAAGTATTATGTAAGTTCCCCATTAATTATAACGCAACACTGAACTAAAAAGCCAAGACTCAATCTATTTAATCCATCGGGACCAAACTGTCTAGTATGTAAGATCTTCTATCAATATTTCCAATGAATTTTGTCATAAGTTTTATCAAAATCAACGTTGATGATTACACCAGATTGTTTTGAATGCTAACAAGAGTAAATTATCTCATAACTAAGAACTACATTATCCAATATATATCTATTTTTAAAAAATATAGATTGACTTTCATCTATGAGTTTTAGCATGAGGAATTCTAATCGATTGGTCAAAAGCTTAGACAGTAACTTGAAACTACAATTGACTGAACTAATTAGTCTAAATTTTCTAATCTGGGAAGCTCCTTTTTCTTTTGGAATTAAGCAAATGCATGATTTATTCAATATATGAAGATTCAATCTATGGTCAAAGAAAGAGTTTCCCAGTAACAAGATATCATGCTTGACTAAATCTCAAAAGCATTGATAAAATTTAAATGAGAAATCATCTGGGCCAAGAGACTCATTTGGTTTTGAATCAAATACAACTTTTTAAAGTTCTACTTCTCTAAATTGTATTTCCAATTGTAATTGTTCTAAAGGGGTAAGTATATCAGCCTCAGTCCAAAAATCAACAGCCAGAGGCATATTTTAGTCCAAGTGATCCTAATAGGTCTTTATAATATGCTACAATATGAGTTTTGATCTCAGAAAGATTATTGGTGGTCTAACCATAAATTTTCAAAGTAGATATCCTATTCTTTTTTGACATGTGTGTTGCTACAGTATAGAAATATTTAGTGTTGTGATCACCCATAGCTAAACATTTCTGTTTTGACCTAAGGTGCCAATGTGCTTCCTCTTCTCTATAGATTTCTTCTAGTCTAGTAATAATTGAAATCCAAAATTCTAATTCTATATCATTAAGATCTCTAGATTCTTTTTCTACCTCTAAAGTATGCAATTGATCTAACAATAATTTATTTTCTTTTTTTTTTGCTCCATAAAAATTCTATGCCCAGCCAGAGATTTTTCTTTGAATGAATTTCAATTTGTTTTTCCAACTTTTAGCTACATCATTTGTATTCAAGTGATATTCCTTTTACCACTTTTCCATTAGTGTGACAAAGTTTTCTTGTTCTGTCCAAATGAAATCAAATTTAAATTGAGGTTTAGTGTAGACATTAACAAAATTAGTTTGCAACAATAAAGGACAATGATCACAACTATTGTTGTCTATATCTTGAACGGAACTAGAAGAATAATGTTGTCCCAATATATGGTAGAGAAGATAATATATATATATATATATATACATATATATATATATATATATATATATATATGAGGAGGGATCAAATGACACCATTTTTTGGTGACATGGAATGACACCGTTCATTTTCAAAGTCCAAACAGTCGATCCAAACCGTTCAACTTGATGGATATGTTAAAATGTGCTTACAGATCAAATTTTACATTTTTCTGAATTTTTTTTTGGTTTATTTAGAGGGGTTCAAAAATTCAACGGTCTGAATATAGCGATTTTGTTAAATACTTAATAAATAGTAAAAAAATTCAGAAAAATGTAAAATTTGATTTCCAAGTTACTCTTAATATATTCATCATATTGAACGGTTTGGATCGACTATTTGGATTTTGAAATTTCAAAAATGGACATTGTTACACCATGTCACCAAAATAGTGGTGTAATCCGATCCCTCCTCTATATATATATATATATATATATATATATATATATATATATATATATATATAGAGTTAGGCTGGGGTGCTATGGATAGCATAGAGGCCTCTATGCTACGGCTCCAAATTTGATTTTTCAAAATCCAAACGGTCGATCCGAACCGTTCATCTTATTCTCCATATTAATATCTGCTTGGAGACCAAATTTTACATTTTTCTGAATTTTTTTACTATTTATTAAGTATTTTACAAAATTGTTGATCCAACGGTGGCTGCACAAAACAGTAAAACCGTTGGATTAGCAATTTTCAAAGTGGCTTAATAAATAGTAAAAAAATTCAGAAAATTATAAAATTTGGCCTCCAAGCAGATATTAATATGGAGAATAAGATGAACGGTTCGGATCGACCGTTTGAATTTTGAAAAATCAAATTTGGAGCCGTAGCATAGAGACCTCTATGCTATCCATATCACCCCAGCCTTACTCTATATATATATATATGTTTTGGCTAATATGCTATGGGTAGCTAAGAGGCCTCCGTGCTACGGCTCGGATTTCGAGTTTTCAAAATCCTAACAGTCGATCCGAACCGTTCATCTTGTTATCCATATTAATATGTGCTTGGAGACCAAATTTTATATTTTTCTGAATTTTTTTTACTATTTATTAAGCCACTTTGAAAACCGCTGATCCAACGGTAATTTCTGGTTTTACTGTTGGGTTAAGCCACTGTTGGATCAGGGGTTTTCAAAGTGGCTTAATAAATAGTAAAAAAATTCAGAAAAATATAAAATTTGGTCTCCAAGCACATATTAATATGGAGAACAAGATGAACGGTTCGGATCGACCGTTAGGATTGTGAAAACTCGAAATCCGAGCCGTAGCATGGAGGCCTCTTAGCTACCCATAGTACCGTAGCCACGTCCTTTAGATATATAGAGGTAGAGGTTGGCTAAGATCAAAGTGGTAGTTCCTAAGCTTTGGTGCTATCAATTCGTTTTTCCATTTTTATAGTTCAAAATGGCGATCTGAACCGTTCAAGTTGTTTTCCATATTATTATGTGCTTGGAGACCCAATTTTATATTTTTCTGAATTTTTTTACTATTTATTAAGCCACTTTGAAAATCGCTGATCCAACGGTGGCTTAACAAAACAGTAAAATCAGAAGCCACCGTTGGATCAGCAATTTTCAAAGTGGCTTAATAAATAATAAAAATATTCATAAAAATGTAAAATTTGTTCTCCAAGCACATAATAATATGGAGAACAACTTGAATGGTTCAGATCGACGTTTTGAACTTTAAAAATTGAAAAACAAATTGGTAGCACCAAAGCTCAGGAACTACCACTTTAATATTAGTCAACCTCTATATATATATATATATATGTATGTATGTATAGAGAGAGAGAGACTAATGTGCATTCGTATGCATATGGCCCGATATGCATACGGTTCAAATTTGAAATTTTAAAGTCAAAAACATCGATTCGAACCGTTCATCTTGTTCTCCATATTAATATGTGCTTGGAAACCAAATTTTACATTTTTCTGAATTTTTTTACTATTTATTAAGCCACTTTAAAAATTGTTGATCCAACGGTGGATTAACAAAACAGTAAAATTAGCAGTCACCGTTAGATCAACAATTTTTAAAGTGGCTTAATAAATAGTAAAAAAATTCAGAAAAATGTAAAATTTGGTCTCCAAGCACATATTAATATGGAGAACAAGATGAACAGTTCAGATCAACGTTTTGGATTTTGAAATTCAAATTTAGACTGCACATTAGTCTCTCTCTATATATATATTTTTTGGAGGCAGAGCATTTAGCAACGATTAATGACAAGTTGAATAAAAAAGCTTTGTGAACCGGAAATATTATCCTCTCTAAATAGAATAATTGCCAAGAAAGTTTAAAAAAATATATAAACATAAATTGCTATTAATAAAGTTCCAAGTTAAAAGTAACTTGGCCAGTTCTGTGAACTAGTCAGGACTCTAGGATCATGAAGAAAATAATATTATAATTGGAGTAGAATTACATTGTTATAAGTTCATTAAATTTTTTTTAAACTCAACTCTAAAATTTATCGGATTAGTTTCAAATGATGAATTCAAATTGTTAAAATTCTTCTATTTTACGAGTAATGCATCTACATATAAAAATTTTAAACTTTTCAATAAATTTAGTATAAATTCAAATAGTCAAAGTTAGAAGATTTATAAATTAATTTTAATGCATTCATTTTTTGAATGTCTTTTGACCACTTGATTCTATACTAATTAATTTAAAAGTTCAAAATTTTCACATGTAGACGCATCATTCGTATGATAGAAGGATTTCAACAGTTTGCATTCGTCATTTGAAGTTAATTCGATAGGTTTTAAAATTGAGTTCACAAAAGAGCTTAGTGAATTTAGAAACATCCTAGTTCTACTCTTATAATTGCATAAAATACAATACTAAGGCAAGTTTAAAAATAGAATAATTACAAAGAAAGTTTTAAAAAAATATAAACAGAAATTGCTAATAATAAAGTTCGGGTTACACTTACAGGTAACGTCAGCCAATTCTCTGTATGAGTTTGGATCATGAAGAAAATGATAGTGGGATAATTTTTTTGAATCATTGTGTGAGAATAATATCCAAACTTTTTATAGTATCCACAATTAAATAAGAAATTACAAAAATGATCACTGTTTTTATTTTTAAAAATACCTAAACTGTCAGGATTCCTGACGGTTCCAAAAAAAATTGATCACTAGTGGAAATTGGGCGATCTATTTTATTTTATTTTTTTAAATTGAGAAGTAATTGAAGAGTAATTGAGGAGTAAAATTATTCATCAATTAATTTCTTACTCTGACTAAATGATAGAACAAAATAGAAACACTGTATTAGTTTAATTAAAAAAATAAGAAGCATTTTTTTTCATACAGTTGTATATGAACAACAATTGTACATTGTTTTACTATATGATCCGTATGTGATAAAAGAAATACAAACTTTTCCATGTCATCGATTCGTACATTTTTGTTATAATGCATCTCCATTTATGTTTTGCAAGTCATTTCTTTTATTTCTAAAACACACGTAGATTGTATATGTATTTATCTGAGACATTTATCGTAATCACGCGAGGTTAGGACAAGACAAGAGATAGAGTAAAGAGACGATAATGATATCATCACCAAGAAGGCATAAAATGACAAATAAACTTTAAGAGGTGTATCTCAGAGCTCGAATGTTCGATTTCAACATATTACCACTTTTCAAAAAGCTTTGAAGGAGATCTACCAAAAAAGAAAATAAAGGGAACACCCTCAAAACTTGAGTTGAAGTTTCCGATCAAGCTTTTTCGGTATAATTTTTTATTTTCTTGTCCTTCACATACTCTTTCCTACATGTATGGGCCATGTTTGGTTGTGGAGTAAGAGGTAGAGTAAACCCCTTACTCCATGTTTAAGGAGCCAAACGAGGAGTAACATAGGCGGTTTAAGATGGAGTAAGATTTGAGCTAAATCGGATTAACTTACACCACCTAAAGAGGTGGTTTAGCTTACTCCACCAAACATGATTAACTTACTCCGGTTTAGCTTGAAGTAAGAAATTTAATCCAGTTTAACTCTACTCCAGAACCAAACATGACCATGAAGTCTAAGATCTAGAGTTTTTTTGTTATAATTTTATTTTTCAATTTAAATGCTTTCATTTTGAAATTTAGTTTAGTGTTTTTGATATTCACATATAGGACATGCTATAATAAAAACATATCATTTTGATGATTTAGTTTAGTGTTTTATAAAAAAAAATTAATTTAGTGTTTTCATTTTGAAATTTAGTTTAGTATTTTCATTTTGAAATTTAGTTTAGCATTTATAATATTCAGAACTAGGACATGTTTTAAGAAAACAAATCATTTTGAGAATTTTTCAAAAAAAAAAAAAGCGGGAATGCCAGAATTCCTTGCAAGAATCATGGCGGTTCGAGTATTTTTAAAATAAAAAAATAGACATTTAAAATAAATAAAAAAACATATCTATTTAATCCTCAATATTAATAATTTTTTTTTATAAATAATACTATGCGTCAATTCGTTATTTTTAGATTGTATTATTCAAAACAGTGCTAATTCAAAAGTGCCAAGTCGTCATTTTTACAAAATATTGAGTTAACATAATAAAACTAATCCAATACTATTTCAGAGATCGAAACAAATACATGTTAGACTGCATCTCAACAAGAATAACAATATTACTTGACTCTAGAATAATTGAATTTTGTTTCCCTAATTCATATATATGTTTTATGAGAGAAATAAATTTCCAATAGATTCTCCTAGAATAATTAGTGGGAATTTTCACCGGGCTGGCTAACTGACTTTCATTTTTTCCAGTGGAATTATTCTAGTAGAGAAAAGGATGGAAAAGGCACGGAGTCTCATTCCTAGGGGAGTATGCGATTATGGGTCCCTTTCACAGATATTCCGTGTCTTCTGCGGTCCACGAATTAGATTAGTGCTCTTCATGCATCCATTCGGGCAAACTCACTACAAAGTTTGACCAATCAAGCTCAATAGCACAAATTGAGAATTGCTTTCTATCAAAAAGATATCACCTGGGACCAACAGTTGATCCGACAAAATAGTTAAATAATTGACCAATGCCTAGCAAGTCAAAACAGATTATCAGACTCCTTAACCACATTTAGTACGGACATGAACTAGGTGAATTCAACAACTTCCTTTTGCTCCACCGACCCACCGCAGCGGCCACGCGTCTAGCTCACAGGATTCCTCGATCTCCGCTATTTTGTTGTATACACCCGGGTGTACAAAATTTGGAAGAGACTCTAATCCAGTAATTAACAGAATTATAAAGGGCCAGAAAAACCAGGCTTTATTCTACATATT
This sequence comes from Carex pumila, assembly GCA_033356055.1. Taxonomy (NCBI): domain Eukaryota; kingdom Viridiplantae; phylum Streptophyta; class Magnoliopsida; order Poales; family Cyperaceae; genus Carex; species Carex pumila. Next base: position 517,231 of record JARJHM010000088.1, read on the forward strand.
TCCTAAACCCTTCTCCTAACCAACAATAAGTAACCACGTGGAAAGCGACAGTAGGTCCCGTTGTACACGTGGCAACTCGAACCTGATTCTCCCCACCAACGCGACCTTTTTCGCCCCCCTCTTTCGGTATTTTTTTTTTTTTTCTTTTCTAGGGTTTTCTCTCACTGGTCAGGCCGCTGTCGCTCTCTTTGTCTTGGCATCTCCTCCTTCCCTCCCTTTCTCTCTCAGGTATGGAAGTAAAAGGTCAAAATTTTACTTACTGATATTTAGATTTTCGATCTAAGTTTATCGTCCTCATCGGTTTAAATATTTGTGGAATTTGTCTTTGGGGTTACTGTCTAGTCATATCCGAGATAAAATAAGACGTTTAGTCGAACCTTGAGTGAGAATTTTTTTCTGGGCTAGACTTACCTTTTGTCTTTGTAATTTAAATTCGAACTTACCCTTTTACCTTTGAGATTGAGTGGAGAAGTCAACAATAAAAAGGGCGAGAGAGATATAGAGTTTGTTGAGTTTGTGAATTTTAATCACATGCCCTAGTTCTTGTTAGGTTGTTTTTCTCATGATGACTCGTCCTAAAGGGTTTTATTCTTTTGCGAGATGCACTGAATGTGCTGAACAATTTATATCCCATTCAACAGAGCTGAAAAAAAAACTACCCTCCTTACACTGAAAATTAGTTAAGTATATCAGATGCTTGTATGTAAAAACATTACTAGATTTCTGGGGAATAGTTTGGTCATTTGATTGGTAGATTTTCCAATAAAAAAAAGGAGCCGGCTATATTTGGAGTTCTTGCTTGGTCTTCCAGATGAGTTGTCTTTACTCTGTTTTATTTCACTTGTCTTGGGATGTTTTTTGAAGCACTGTTATGAGCTTCAATTTACCTTCCTAGGAAACCCTAGGTTAGCTCTGTATTACTTCAAAAATGCATGCATGCATACAAGCTAGATGTATATGGCAATATGAAAAAAATAGAATTATAGTAAACTTTTCGTATGCATGTATCAACTGTTTTTAAGTAATGGATGTGAATCTGTACTTATAAGTTGCAAAAGTGTCATATCAAGTAGCGTATCCTATACTATTTTGAAATTTAGTTGCCATATGTCATTGGCATGAGGACCTGTCCTATAGGATCAGTTATTGTTTAGATTTTATTACAGAAAATAGTATGTTACAAATTCAATGCAAATTAATCACGAACCCAAGGTGATGCTACGTTACTGGACTGTGATTGGGAGACATATGAGTAGCTGTCAATTGAAGATTTAAATTTGCTATCTAATTGTGGTGACTTGAAAAAATAGAAGTACAAGCACTATATGTTAATATATTTTTCTTGTAAAATCTGTAAAGTATGTAACTTGTAGGCAGACTCCAATAGTTTATAGGTCTGGTTAATGGCACCATGAAAAGTGATCCAAAAGAAAAAAAAAAAAAAAAAAACTTAAATATATGCTTTATATATACTTTAATTTTCTAATTTTAGAATAGTAATCTAGTTTTATATATACTTCTTATTTTTTAAAAGATGCGCTATATATCTACTTTAATTTTCTAGTTTTATATATATACTTTTATTTCCTCAAAGACATGCTCTCTCTCTCTATATATATATATTTATATATATATATATACACACACACACACTTTAATTTTCTATTTTCTATTAATAATGTTATACTTCCATTTTCTTCAAGTTACCACAAATAAAATGCTAAAATTAAACTGCCATGTACATTCTCTTTCTCTGTCCATTCATTTTGATTTGTTCATTACTTTGCTTCCTTCTTCTAGCCATTCCTCTTTCTGTTGATCTTGCTTAATCAAATTTCACTGTCATCAACCCATGAAATGGCCACAAATCAGAGATTATTTGCTTCCAAATTCGTGGAGGAACATGGGACGGACACCTTTTGATGCATCAGTATCAGTGTCATTTATGGTGGTGGATATTATATTTCTAGTTGCATGTTATTCATGATTAAATTTTGCAAATTGCAAAGTCAAATGGTTGCATTAGAAATGAATTGAACAAAAATGATTTGGAATTAGAGGGGATGGTACCTTTTGATGAGAGACTTGATTACTTTGAATTGAAAATGCTGATTGTCTTTGTCTTAAATCAACAAAGAATGCCTTCACATTGTCTTGAGAACAAAAATTATCTGGAACTCAAATGACAAAATAAAACCTTTAGATGTGATCTATATTTATCTTTCAACAGGCGTGAAAAGTATTGCGGCAGTTTGACATCATTCTGATGGGTATCAAGTATCTTCAAATATTAATTGATGTGGGCTGTTTCTGAATGCTGATTTTTCGTGCTCTTAAAGTCCACAATATTACATTCATGATAGGGAATGAGATCACATCTATCAGTTTATTTTGTCAACTGAGTATTACATATTTTGCTGTTAAGAATTTTAAAATGGAGGCCAAAACCATCTCCCACAAAATTGCTACAAAGGCCTAGTTTGTAGAGAGAGATAGAGAAGGGTTTGTTTTCTTCTTCTTCTTTTTTGTGTGTGTGTGTGTGTGTGTGGGGGGGGGGGGGGGGGGGGGGGATTGCTAGAAACAGATGCAGTGAGGAGAAGATATTGGTTTCTTGGTTCACATCAGGTTAGAGCTTCTATCCTTGGTCAGAACTGGGGATATGATTTGAGTAGGTTTTCTTTTTACTTCGGTGAATCTATCCTCGTCAAATCCCACAATAAGGTGTCATCTTTACCTTCTGCCCATTGAATTTGTCCCCTTCTCTTATTCTTTTGTGATAACAGAATTCATTTAGAATAATAATATATTTTACTGACAAAAGAGTTGTTTCTGGTCAGGGTTGAAGGATAAGCAAACTTTTAAATGTCAATGTTAAGGTGCTATTTAGATAAAAATTTGCAAAGTTAGTATCCTGTAATTTATAATGCCAGACAGTATTTATCTCTTATTTTTAATCGGAATCTACTCCTAATTATTATACTTAATTAGTTTTTCTTTTTTTTTTTTTTAGGAAAGAAGAGTGGAATCCCCATTTAATGGAATTTGAATCACAGCGGTCATAAATTGCTATCTTTAAATCAGAACACAACTTCTGAAAGAATACCTTTCAAGGATAAGATGGACCAAGCACCTCAGCCTAGTCAACCTGTCATGGGAATGGTAACAGCGGGCCCAGCACAAATGCCATACCCGGTACCAACATACTCACCAGCCTCCATGGTGAGTGGAGCCCCTGCCATTATAGGAGCCCACCCATCAGCTCCTCAGACAAGCCTTAATCCAGCTGGGCTCCCTACTGGTGGGGCTCAGCATCACAACCAGCTGGCCTTCCAGCAGGTGCAACAGTTCCACCAGCAGCAACAGCAGCACCAGCAGCAGCAGTTACAGGTAAGTCTTTCCAATCTGCTTTTGTGTGCCAGTTCGCTAAAGATTTGTAGCAATTGCTTTTTGCTAAACGTGGTCCTGAATTCCAAGCATAGAAGTGCATATTTTGTGGAAAATGACATTTGGACAGACAATAAGAAACAAGAGTAAATTAACTCATTGGTTTTTCATTGTTGTTGTAATGAATCTAAGTTTGCATGGTATGACGACTGGGTATTGCTGACAATTGTAACTAGACTTGGTATTGAAAATATTTGGATAAGTATCACATCTTGGCAGATATCTAAAAGAAAAAAAGGAAAATGCAAACAAAGAATAATAATGACATTGACGCTAATGAAATCATGACAAGTCCTTTACAAAACCTGTGTTGTGGGCTACTCTTACCAGATGAATACTTTCCATAAGCACCTCGCTGGCAATCAAAATTTCAGGGTATATAAAGATATTAATATTTATGAGTGTGTCATACTGGGCGTTTGCTAAAGCATCTTGCGTTTAATATATGCTATTTAGCTATATCTGTTAGCATCTCATTTCCTAGGTTAAGTTCATGTCAATGTAGTCCCTGACACTGACTCAAATATATTGTGCAGTCTTTCTGGGCAAGTCAAATGGCTGAGATTGACCAAACCAATGACTTCAAGAACCATAGCCTGCCCCTGGCTCGTATTAAGAAAATCATGAAGGCTGATGAGGATGTTCGCATGATCTCAGCTGAGGCCCCTGTTGTCTTCGCCAAGGCGTGCGAGCTCTTCATCCTTGAGCTTACACTCCGTGCCTGGATCCACACTGAAGAGAACAAGCGCCGCACTCTCCAGAAGAATGACATCGCTGCTGCCATCACACGTACTGACATATTTGATTTTCTTGTTGATATTGTGCCGAGAGATGAGCTGAAGGATGAGGGTCTGGGCATGCCTAGGGGAGCCATTCCAGGGATGGTTGCTGGTGCTGGTGAAGCTGGGATGCCGTACTATTATGTGCCAGTGCAACCTGGGATGATGATGGGGAAGCCGATGGTGGAGCAGGGGGCAGGGGGTGTGAGTTCAGGAGTGGGGCCTGGAGTGTACGGGCAAGGACAGGTGGCTTATATGTGGCCACAGGGGATGCAGGGTGGACCACAGGGACAGGCACAAGGCCAGGAAGCTGAACAGTCAGATGATTGAGGCAAGGATAGGGATTAAATTTTCTTAAAACTTTAGGCCTTGTATGGGGTGGACAAATGCTGTTTTCTTGAATTGAGTAACTTGTTTGTTGTTGGCTTTTGTTGTAAAGATGTTCAGGTGTGCAATAGGTGCGTGAAAAATTGGGTGAGAACAGGGAATCTCTTATGTACCTGTAGTGTATTTTTGTGGAGGGTCCGATAGAGGTGTTTGGTTTGTAAAGAGATGGGGGTTATTTGGGGCTTCCTCTCCTCTCAAATTCCGTGACTGATAGCTGTTAGCTTTTCCCCTTATTTTCTTGATGTTACCAAGACAATTAGCAGTCTAATTTTCAGTATATTTTGAACCCTTTGAGCAACTGTATGTGGTTACATATCATTCTCAGTTTGTTGCCTTAGTGTTAGAGCATCCTTCGTCTCCTTACAAGCATGGTAATTTGTGCCATTTTCATGGTTCTTTGATTAGATGTCATCTGGTTGTCACATGATATTTTGAAGATGATATAAATTTTTACTTTTTATATAACATGTTAGCATCAAATGATGGCAATTTAATTTATTTATCTTATTATTATGCAGAAAAAAAAATTAAAAATGATAAAATCAAGTGAAGTCGAAAGAATTTATTTTTGTGCAATTATATATATTTTATTATTTTCATCTCACATAGTTGGATATAGTGCATAGATCAACTTAACATCATGAATTTGCATTAAATTGAGAAAAAATAGCTGCGCATCTTGATCCATTAAATATTTTTCTTTTTAGAACTTACTTTTCAATAACTTGCTTAATTTTTTTTCATGTCATATTTAAATTAATGACAGACTGGTTAAGGACTTGAGATTTAATGTATAAATGAAGCTAATTTGATAATGATTGGTTGTGGAATAAAGGTAAGGGTGTCAATGGGTACAATATGGGTCGGGTGGAGACATTTTCATACCTGTATTCATTATGATAACAAAAAAAATTCTTTATCCTTACCCGTTTTTCCGAATACGGTATGGGTCGGATAAATAAATAAAAAAGTGACATTGACATTTCGATTTGTACTTTCAATAAAATATTTTTCAAAACAAGATAATAATAATGAACACAACTAATTTGTATTACAAAAAATTAATAAAATGCAAAACCTTATTGTATCGTGTATCATCTTCATACAATTATATATCTATATCTATAATTTTATTTTTAAAAATTATCTTATACGAAAAAAGTAAGATAATGAAAAAAAACTATTATCCTTACACGTACTCGATGAGCTAACAAAAAAAAAAAAAAAATCTTATCCTTATCAAATTTTTTGGATACGGCACAGGTCGGATAAACAGGTAAAAGGGCCATTAACACCTCTAAATAAAGACTTTAGGTCTCAGTTGTTCTATTAAACGTGATTTAATTGAGTCAAATTAAGATGAAATAAATCGATTTTTATTCGGACCTAAATTGACCTAACCTAGCATATTCTTCGGATGGCTTAATTTTATTTAAATGTGAACCCTATTTCATTTGTTTTTATTATATTCGATCCGTACCTACGAGGGCGTGATTTGAAAAATCTGCCCTTGTACCTAATTAATTAACTTGTTATATATGCTTCTTGTATCTTTGTATTTTGTGTGACTAATTGGATGCATTTTATTTTTTCTTCTATTTTTACTGGGAACGAATATTTTACTAAACCAGCAGACTATTAGATTGAGCCTCGCCGACTTATGGAGAAAATAATGATGATAGCAAATGAGTAAATATCTAATTGATGAAATTGTGATGGGTACATATGTAAATTTTTCAAAAAAAGTAATAACTCAGGTTAGGTAATAATTTAACTTAAGTCATGACTAAATTTTAGTTTTCAACTAAACAAGAATTAATTTGAGACATGATTAAGCATTAGTTAAACATGAATAATATAGGTTGGCTTAAGTTGAAACTAAATCTTAAGTCTCAACCAAAATAAAACAAACAACAAATCCACAATATGCTTTCATTTTTTTTTTTTTTGATAAAAGTGGTTTAAAAACCACCAGTTTCATTAGAAACTAATTCGATCATACAAAATATGTCTTAGGACTGTTATAAGACAGCCAACCAAATCAAACTGATTATCTAACCAACAAAATAATACTCTGATTGTTAGGCAATCAGAGCACTGCAGGTACTTGGAGTATTACACAAAGCAAGAGATACATCATTCAACAAAGTCTAGATATTAGAACTAACATGGAGATAACTAATTGGTTATAAAAGAACTGGCATGAGATGAAGAAGTAGTTGGATTAGAAGATTGCAAATAAGCTGCATCTAATGCATTCAATTCTTCTCTGTCTCTAAATTAATCTCGGAGGTCCAAATCTTCTAATCCGAGATAGAGTTCTTTCTAGGAATTCCAAGAACTGTTTTTCTCTGTGGAGGTATCAATATCCGTGAGGATTATAAGAGGACTGCTTTCATTAAAAAGCTCTAATTAATCGCTTCCATCTGTTCTCAAATTTCTTATTTCCTAGGGCAATGATTAAGCATTGAAATTCAACACACAAAAAGAGACAAAATTGGTATAAAAATGGAAATTTTTTTCTCAGCTCTCAAATAAACAAAGCAGCCTCCTTGTTTGCTTGTTACCTTGATATCTGTGAGTTCAGATCCAGTGAAGTAACCCAAAGATTGGTCCGTGAGACAGACTGTGACAGCTTCTATCTCAGCTATATCAAAAAGGACATAGCTGTGTGCATTGAAATTCAAATTTCCGATACGCAGAGCAGACAAGATGTCGAGAATCTCTGGAAGTAACAACCAAAGTAATCTTTTTCGGGGGTACTTAAACTATACCTTAAATGTACTCCTGGTCACTGAATTTTGATTTAATCCTTTTCAGTTATTGAACTTATTTATTTGATTCACTCACTTCATTACTATTAAGTATTAATGGTTCATCCACATCATATCGCGCTAATCTTTTCCGATTGAAAGCCAAAAAGGCACTGGCAATGCTAACTGTCAACATCTGTTCTCTGTCTGTAAATTAGCAGAGTACACGATGCTACTCATTTACATTACTATTCTTTTTAATGCTACGGAACAAATATTCAGCCTCTCTCAATCCTAGCCACCGCCATCCATAAATTGCTCTATGAGAGATTATAGCAGAATTGAGATAGGTTATATTTGCTTAATACCTGTGTAGGATGCTAGTACGTTTGTCACTGGTACCAGTATTACTGTGTAATACTATGGTTTTCATTCTAATGGAAATCGGTGGCATGGCCACTTCTTTCAAAAAAAGAAAACTCTAAAAACACAAAGTTTGGGATTGTTATTTGTAATGGAAGCATTTTGAATCAAATCTTCTAAGTGCCAAGCATTTAAATAAGAAAACTTTAAAAGGTTTTAGCCTGGCTGAATTATTTACTTTTTCAAGGATATCATTCTGCTCTGAGTAGGAGTACGTGAAAACGGAGCAGATAATATTCGATTCATAATCGAAGAATTAGATATGTATATCTGTGTGAAAATGGATGCGGATATGATTTTAAGTTTTAATTATCTGTGATTATTCGCATTCAAATAGTAAATATTTTAATATATATTATAAAAAAATTTATCTTATTTAACATTATAATTAGATAAATATTATGAAATTTAGTATTTGATAATAGAGGGGACTCAAATGCCCCAATTGTACCTCAACATCTTTATCTTTTATTTCAAAGTCTAAACAAAATTTGAACCGCTCAACATGATATCCACATTAAATGTGCTTAGATATAAAATTTTATATTTTTTTTGAAATTTTTTTTTTACTATTTTTTAAGATGGTACAAATTCACTATTTTTCAGAAAATTGTGGACCATATAAAAAAGTGATTTTGTGCCTATCTTAAAAAATAGTGAAACGTTTCCAAAAAGAAATATAAAATTTGATTTCTAAGCACATTTTAACATGGATATCATGTTGACCAGTTCAGATATTTTGTTTGGACTTTAAAATCAAAAATAAAGATGTTGAAATACGATTAGAACATGAAGCAATAGAGCATCAAAGATAAAGATGTTGCTAATAATATTTATATATTATTCAATAAATATCCGATCCGATTCGTATCCGTTTAATGTTGAATCCGTATCTATATCTCAAAAATAAAAATTAATATGGATATGATTTTACCAATATCCGCTCCGTATCCAATCCGTTTTCACCTCTAGCTCTGAAGGAATGATTTTGAGTAATTATGGAGTCACGGATTAATTGGACCGATTTTCCAATCGGACTGGGTTAGACCGGGTTAGACCGGGTTTCAAACTATCCTGGGTAACATCGTGTTTGGATTTCGGATGGATCGAGTTCGGGTGAGTTTGATTTAATAAAAACAAATTCGGATAAATTTGAATCAGATGGGTTCTATAGATAGAGTGAGATTTCAAAAAATGATCATGGATCGAGTTGGATCGGATCAGATCAATTTGACTTTTAAAAAACTTCAACTTGGGCCGAGTTTGAATCGAATTGGACAGGACATAGGGATCAGGTCGAATTTTGCCACCTTAAAAGTGGCTATAACTGCCCGTGTTAAAGTTTTGTGATAAGAGACGAATAAATTAAAGGAAGCTGATAATTGTACTCCAAATAAAATATCCGCTTGCATCCTTTAGCCTTCTAGAATGTCAGTGACAAAACGAGCATGTTTTACTTTATACAACGCAATAACAGTATGAATCTTTTTTATTGTACAACATTTCGCTGCATGAAGCGAAAAATACTTTGTTTAAAAAGTTAACAAAAGCAGTGCCAAATGCAGCGAAACAATCGTATAATTTAAACATATAAAAGAAAGCGTTTAATCCACTACGTTCTAGTGTTTAACTTTCATTGTAAATGAGTTAAATTTTAATTAAAAAAAAAAACGAATCCCCCAACGCGTTCCCGAGCACAAATTTACATTTCTAAATTTGAACCAATACCCCAGCGCATCTCCAAACATAAAATTTAAAGCTCTAAATTTGTACCAATACCAAAGCGCGTCCCCCACCAAAATGTTTACAGCTCTAAATTTTATGTTAGTCAAAACTACTAGTTCTAAGCAAGCAAAGCTTTATTAAATAACAATGAAACTACTGGTTCGAAACAACAATTGTTAGCAGCCTCATCAATTATTTTATATTAGTCAAAACCCCAACAATTACAATTTCTAAGCATGCAAACCTCTGTTAAATAACAATAAAATTACTACTTTGAAACAATCATAAAATTAGAACTTGTTCTAACAATGCCAATTTCTAAGCATGTAAAACTCTATTAAATAACAATAAAACTACTACTTCGAAACAACAATCGTTTACAAAACAATATAAACCTGTGTAAAGCATATAAACCTGTGCAAGTAAACCAATATATACTGGCAAGAAAACAACATTTTAAAGCATATAAACCTGTATGTAAAGCATATAAATCTGTGTTTACAAACACATTTTAAAGCATATAAACCTGTGTTTATAAAAATTTTAAAATCTGTGTTACAAATATATAAATATGTGTTTACAAACACATTTTAAAGCTTATTCTTCAAATATATTTTAAAGCATATAAATTTGTGTTTACAAACATTGAAAAATCTTCATTTAATGGATTACTTGTTCAAAATGGAGACTGTATTTTTAGTTATTAAATATAAAAAGCTGTTAATTTGTATAATTAAAATTAGAACCAATCCCCCATCACGTTCCCGAGCTAACTGGATTTAAATTATACTTTATACTTTAAAGTACATTCAAGTAAGTAGTTAATTAATAATTAGAGGACCGTTAACAATCTGGAAGACTAATTCAGGAATTGATAATTACAACTGTTTCTAACAGACTGTCCACGAAATTAAAGCACAAGACAAAAACATGCGAAGCTAACATTTAAAGCAATCAATGTAAAACTGCAATACGTTAAAACAGCAATTCGTTAATTAATGAAAAATTAATAAATTACCGTTATTAGCGAACAATTAAACCCAATTAAATCAATTCGGGAAGGGACTCGAATTTGGTGACTCGGAATACATAAACATTTCTCTAAATTAAAATTTAGTGACTAAAAATAGATTTAAAGCAGTCCAGTGACGTCCCAGAAAAACTACCACAGCTACCTTTTTCTATTGTAAAGTTTTGCTTGTACATTTGAACATGGCCACCCACATGGCCACATCTACACTAAAAAATACAAAGTTGGAGAAGACGCTAGGTCTATTAATCAAAATCCGCAAAATAAAAAACAAAAAATAGAAAAGAAACATAAATCTTAGATATAATAAATCTGTCCAACATTTAATAGGCTCTCATGAGGCACATAGAACATGACGCTATTTTCCCTGCATATCCTCCTGAGAAAGGCATAGATATAATTCACAGCAAGCTTTTTCAGTATACTTGAATCCCTTCTAGCTCTCACAATAGTATTCCCTAAAATATGCACAACACCTGCATCTCTGCACTGGTTCAAGAATTCAATCTCATCTCCTACCGTCTGGCTTGTCTGACCTGATTCCATGGCCCAACTGGTATTGGTTCCCCTTAATGGGGACAGAACCGGTACAATTGAATCTTGTGATGAATGACTTAAACCTGACATGTTGGCACCATTATTTGTCAACGGCATATCTGGTAAGCTATCCTCCTCTGAATCAGAATATCCTTCCATCATGCTATCTAGTCGTGCGAATAATAATAGGCTATCATACAGCATCTTTTCAAAGTTGTCATCTTTCTTATGCAGGTCTTTGTACCCATATCTAGCCACGCAACGAAACATGTGAAAATTTTTTGGGCCAATACGTTTAACAAGAAACCGCTCATCAGGAGGAACAGTGTACACTGGGAGATACTTAACACAGACAAAAACCACAACTGAGTGAATAGCTGGTAAATTTGTAATGAAATGGGAGAAAATGTGAGGTACGCCACGAGCCAGCTCAGTATAGACAAAGCCGATGCCAGGTACACGTACCAGTCCAAGGCCAGGGCCAAGGCCAAGAATCCAGGCCATGGAGACCTTGGAATGCATTTCAAACTCGTATCGCTTGACTGTACAGTAGTGCCAAACATACATGGTGATCATGAAAGCCACAGCTATGACAAGTGGGACCCATCCACCTTGGTCAATTTTAAAAATGATGGCCGAGAAGTAGGGGAGTTCGACTAGTAGGGATAATGTTGTGAAAATAACTACGAGTAGCCAGTGGCTGCGCCATACCAATAGCATTACAGGCACCATGAGAAATGTTGTTACTAGCATGACAACTACTACAGCAGTTCCTGTTAAAATTAAAAAAAAAAAGAGCAAGTTTAGAGAAGATCCAATTTATTATAGTATCAAGTAACTTTAACAAAAGAGTTGCTTAGAGATGCTGTGTGTAAGAAGTTCCATACTGTACAGGTAATTACTGATTTTTCCAATCATTTCCATCTAAAAATAAATAAAATAATAAGGCAGTAGCGGCTGTAGCATTAAAAAAAAAGGTAGTAACAAATGTAAGAAACATATGCCTGTGCACTGACCTTTATTTCAGTTGGTATTTGGTTTTATTGGACTTTTGTAGTGAGATTTGGTCCTTGTGCAATGGTTTCACATATACCCTGTACAACCTCAACATGACACTTTTAGGCCTCTAAACGTGAATAATATAGTCCACTCTATTCCCTTCCAAGTTTCTAAAATAATATCAGAAGTGTTTCCTCCAGTATTGCTTTCTAAATTTATGGTACAATAGAACTTTGACTATTGTACATATGAGATGCTTCTCATTTCTTAAGGTAAGAATTAAAGAACAAAAGGAAGTACAAAGATATGATTCTTACCATAGGCATTTGCAATCTGGCTTTGATTTTTGAACCCAGCAGTGACGGCCACACAAAGAACCAACAGAACCCAATTTATATCTGGTATGTATATTTGACCTAGAAATTTCTTCGATGTATGCACCACCTTTACTCTAGGAAAACAACCAAGTGCTAAGGCTTGTTTTATTATAGAATATGTTGCCGATATAGTTGCCTGACTGGCCACCACAGCAGCAGCTGTTGCTATTATAAATGCTGGCCAATATATTTGATCTGTTTTATAAAAGGAAGAATTAGAATGCCATCACAAGAACCTAGGAGATGCAAATCCTATTATCTAATAGGTACCAGAAAGTCCCTGAGGCTGAGGGAGCATATGCGAACTATACAATATGTTCAATGTTTTTTGTCAAAATTACAGAATAAAGACATAATTTGTTAAGAAATGGTACAAAAGCCTTCCCCATTTTGTTAAACATCATCCTATGGAAAATTAGAATAAGGGGATGGAATTAACTCCCCATACTTAATAAAACAGGGACTATTTTTCAAGTAATGAAAAGGAAGGGGGTTTTCTGCAATTTCACAACCGATATTGGGACTTAATTGTGACATTTTTTTCTTCCATTCAGAATTGACCTTGTATTGAAAAACTATGAACTTCAGAAATGCTATCTGTTCTTTAGAGGTGAGGCAGGAAAAAGTAAAGAGAACAAAAACCTGGAATTGAACGATAGAAAGCATCCCTAACATGTTCTTTATGAGAAATAATATATGAAGCTTGTCCAGTATATGCCAATAACAGGCAAGGGAACACCACCATAGTAAATGCTAACTGCATAATTAAAAAAAATAAAATGAAATAAATAAACAACAAAGAACTGAATACGCAAACGACCAAATAGTTGGAAACAAATAAATGGTTGGGTGTAGATAGTCGTAAGAAATAAACACATATCAATAGGATTTGTAATGAAATATTATCGATATACCTGGATAGCCAATACGGGAAAATGACATAGATCAGCATACAGCGCTTCAGTACCTATTAGAAAAAGATAATTCTCATTTTCTTGTACTAAAAGTATTTAAAATCAAAAGCAAAGAATGTTACTTCCCACATACTTCCAAGGATTACAAATTTGGCTGGTTCATACATACATACAACTTAACGCACCATGCACCAACAATAATGGCCAGTAAATTTAGCATACCAAACCTTAAAAATCATTTTGGGGTAACAATTGGAAGTATTATCCAAGCCAGGAACCTTAACAAATTAAATCCACTAGCAAGTCAGAGGAAATAGTTTCATGGAGTTGACACAAGTGGTCTTTTTAAAAGCAAAATTTACAAAATAGCAATTTTCTTTTTTTTCAAAGAACCATACCAGTGATACAAAGCAGTATCCCACCAAGAGAGTTCCAGCTATCATACTTGTCTTTTTGAAAATACCGGTATATGTGTACTGGGTTATATGCTTTGAGAGCTGATTTATTATATCTCCATATATTTACTGCACCAACTGACCCAATTAGTATAAACCAAAGTAGCACTATCGGTGCAAACAGCCACCCAACTTTATCGGTACCATGGTGTTGCATGCAGAATACACCAATCAATATTATCACTGCCACTACTACTACAACATCTGAAACAAAATATAACAAAGTATATATTGAAGAAGTGATGTTGTAGAACATTATAAAATTAGAAGTTTTTACATAAGCATGAAAACAATAGTTGGGAAGGCAGTAACGTACTGTTGCTCATTTTGGGGTTCTCTACTCTGATACCACCGGATGCTGAGAGAACTGCATGGTATGTTAAATTAATATGTAAGTGATAAACTAAAATTACAGGTAGCATGCAAATCAGACCCAAGCACCCAAGAACAGACAACCTGATAAGACACCAAATGACACTACCTGGCAGACTATTTACAACCCTTACCTGGAGTCATCATACCTAAAAATTTATCACACCAGCCAGGACTTGGATCAGTAGGAACCATAAAGTACACTGGCCCTTGCCAACTAAGTTGAAATGATTAATGACCCCACATGAACTCGTGTAAGACTACAGTATACCAGTGGGCTGTCAGTAACTATGCCAGTGTGGGTACTCTAGTACACAAGAACCTAGAAATTTAAGTTTGATTCAGCAATTCCCCTTAAGAGTTGGCAAGATGTCCGGCTAAAGTTCATTATTTCAATCCTTGACATTTAAAAACCCACAACTTCTCAACTTTTTATTACTCCTATATACTTCTAAAATATGCACTCAACCCACATAAGCCTTTTCTCTGAAGCATCAGGTATTATTATTTAATAATGTGTGATTAACCAAAATTACTGCACAATTAAGTAAAAGAATTAATCGAGAACAAACTTGCAAAAAAATGCAAGTACATCCAGACTGCATGCTAAAAAAGTATCTAGATTTGTAAGTAATACAGAATTTAATATCCCAAAGGAATAAAATATTGTACAAAGCATGCTCCACTTCATGAAATAATAGGTTATTTCTGACAAATGGCAGGTCTGCCAATTCTACTTCAAAATTACCCCAGCAGTGGCAAATACACCTTTATATTGAAAATTTAATAGGAAAATTGACACACCTATAAACTTAAGTTGGCTATGCCAATGAAGTGAAGAAAAAAAATTGACAGTTTACTGAACCACTCGTTACTTACCAGAAATTGCAGGGGTGAGAATACCATCTCCTATGGCCATGCAGGTACCAATAAGCACAACAAAAAGAAGTGCATTTCTCTTGTAAGTGTGTGCCTCCAGCCACCGCTTCACCTTTGCGGCGAGTGAATTTACCTCATGGATCTGACGGCTGTACGTTGTCAGTTCCTCATCAGTATGGTGCTGGTTCGGTATTGTGTTTATTTTTGCATGACGACAAAGGAGAGAATAAAGTGCAAATGTGCCACCTGGATTTAATACATTTTGAGTATTGGAATTTGTATTACTATGCTATATATCCTTCATTAATTATGACAATACAATGCAGAAATGGTACATGTTAACGCAAAAGGAACATGGCAATAATTTTGAAAATAGTAAAAATTAGAACAATACCAATAGTCATAATAATTATACTTCATTATCATTGCAAGCATAATCATTTTTACATTAAGAATAACAACATCACATTGGACAAATTCAAACATACTTTTAAGATAAATTTTGCCAAATGCCCTTGAAAAATATAATCCCTATGAACTACAAGTATTAGTGCTATTTTCTCAAAATATGACAAAATTATCCCTCTTTGGCATTCATAAGCAAGCAATCAAAGCACACTTTTACATGTTATATTTCATACTTCTCCAGAAATTCTATATGCATCGTGTTCTACCAGCTAAAATTAAAAAATAAAAAATAAATCAATGAAACAAATAATTATCTCACCTTGACCATTGTCATTTGCACGAAGCACAACAAATACATACTTGAGTAGAGGTATCAGCGTAAGAGAATAAATAATTAACGAAAGAGCCCCAATTACATCTTCTTCATCTTCTACACCATGTGGAAATACATTGTAAAAGACATACAATGGTGAGGTACCTAGATCTCCAAATACCACTCCAAGACTTTGGTATGCAAGCCTCAGTAGTAACATTGATGAGAATTTCTGCACCAAAAATATGAACAATTAAAAATTATCAAAGAGTTACGCTTTCGTTTGCTTGTGTAAACTTCTAACTTAATTTATTATCTCAATAGGACATATACAGGTACTGATTCTTTTCACCTTCTCTCTCAACTCAAGTTATCTGTATCTATTGAGTTTGTGAAACTAATTCATTCTAGCACTAACTCTGACCCCACAGGACACAAGTCTGTATCATCGCTATCAAGAACATACGATAATAATATTTATAATTGTAATTATGATTGTAACAATGATAAAAACAATGACAAAAGCCATAATATAAATAGTAGTATACAGACAGCAATAATAAAAATGCATAATAACAATAGTAGTATATTAGTCTGCATAATAAAAATGCAGTAATAGTAAAAACGACGATGATAATAAAAATCTGAAACTTGATTTTGATTACAGTAAATTTTTCAAGAGAGAAATGTGTGCTTATAGAAAGAAAAATAGCCCAATTAAAACTTTGCATATTGGTACTGGTATGAATTGGTCGTAACATACCAGTACCTGCTGTGACCGCAATGAGATACTATTATTTTGTGACGCCCGTCCCCCAGGAAATTCATTAACCACTGAATCCAACTTGAAAGGAAACCAATTGAAAAAAAAATGCAGTTCATTAAAAAGAAGAAAGAATCAGAACCAGTGCTTGTTTCAGAATGACAGTACATATGTTTGATTCTTACTGAAAGAAGTTATTTTTATTAGAATTAAGTCACTATATTATATTACTTGAAAAAGATCATTTTCAATTATAGTATCTCAAGTTGTTCCAACATAGTTTACTCACTGGGGAAAAAGATGGGAAGCTTAAATGACAGTTCGAAGTTAGCATCAAATTGACTTGGGTATTTCCCTTTTTCTAAAAGAAAAAATAAATAAGTTAAGTTGCCCAATTTATCAACAAAATCAATAATAAAAAAAAACCTTTTCTCTATACATATTTCTTAGTCGTCCTGCTTCTTCGTCCATGGGTTGATCAAGGTTTTGATCTAATTCCCACATCACCCCTTTACTCGTCATCTCATTTCTGGTAGCTGAATCCATTAAAACCAGGCCAATTTGCACCTCAACTTCCAAAAATCTTCAGAATTGCTCTTCAGTTCTTCTTAGTTTCACCAAAAGAAATCCCAAAATTGTCCAGTATCAGGTCAAAAAAGCGAACTAAATTGGGTTTGCTGTGACCGATGCATATACATCATACAATTTCTAATAACAAATTCGACCTAAACAAGTCTTCACCTCTGTTTGAGAAAAAAAAAAAAAAGCAACTCCCTTTGCTATTTCAGAAGTCTCAACAAGAAAGAAAAATTGATGCCCCAAATGAGTTTCAAATATTTCTAAAAGAAGAAAAACTTGCTCAGTATAATTACTCCAAACCAATAGTCCAATATTTCCAAAAATTATGGAAAGGAAGTAGGAACAAAAAAAAAAAACTAATATTGCCGCCTCAGTGGCTAAAATCGGAACAGGAGCAGATTGGGTCGGTTTGCAAATTGCGCCGACAGAAGAGAGTGAGGGACAGGAGTAATAAGAGGGAGGAGAAACAGAGAGAAATGCAAGACATGAGCTTGGGAGAGGAGGAGAAGAGCGAGAGGGACACAAGTTGGGGTGGGCCTGGAAATGGAGAGAGAGGTGATAAGAGGCAGGTGGCAGAGGCATCAGCTGAAAGACAAAATACATTGATATTTTATTGGATTTGGTGCACTATACTGCAGAACACCGAGAGAAGCAACAATAAGGTCCCAGAACAGTCCGGGGATTCAATGCGTTCCAAAAATTTCGGGCGGTCTGAAATCATTAATATAAATTATATTAATAAATTATTGTACAGTTATAAATAAAAATTAAAAAAAAATATATATATATATATATCCTATATAATTTTATAACAACATTTCCACGGAATAAAACTGTAATTCAATATAATATTAGAATATAGGGTTGTCAAATCGAAGGCACAGCCCTGATTTTGAGTTTTAATGAAGATTGAGACGTTCTGACTTTCATCATTTCTGAAATATTTTTTTGTTTCGATGTTTAATTTTTAATTTAGATTAAAATTCAAATTCAAATCAAAATAAATATCTTATATGATTGGTTTAAAATTATAAATTAGAAAATTAGAAAGTACAAGTTAGAGTATTGAAAAGTTGAAGTTAAAAGTATTATTTTATTATCGAGTATCTAATTAATTAATAAATTTAAATTTAATTCGATAATTATTTGCAAAATTCTGAATCTACCACTGTATCAAACAACTATCTTGTATGTCAAACGACCATCTTATAAAATATTACTCGTTGGTATGAGAAGAGGAGGAAGGTGAGGTGACAAAAGGGGTGACCGAATCTAAAATTATGTTTAATTGTTTCATAACGTTAATTTTTGAGAGATCGAAGAGAAGATTGGTCAATTACCTTATACAAGTTATTTAAATTTTGTAACCTTTAAATTGGAATGTAGAAAAGATTAATCGTTTATTCTGTTCTCTCTTTTCTCCTTTTCTCAAGTAAAACACAGCATAACAGTTTTACAGATTTTGTTTTAAGCCTATTAATATTACTTTACAGAATTTAAGAAGTGATTGACTGATTGGTCAATAAATGCATTATAATATGCACAAATTAAAGTTGAAGATCATCGTATAAATATAATGTAATATGAATATATAATATTAAAAAATTATTTATTTTGACCACCATTTATGAGAGTTTCTAATTCAGTTTTAGAGATGTGGGAGAATTTATTATTTAGAAACTATGCATTAAAGTTTGTTAATTATAAACTCCGCATTAGTCAAATGATTGGCTCAAATTATTTATCTTTTTTAATTTATTACTGATGTGACTCTAAAATTAATTTAAGGGATGTGAGAGTTACAAACTTTATAAAACTTAATTTCTGAAAAGAAGTATAGTTATTTATTAGAAATTTATTTGAGTTGTTAGAAGGAAATTTTTTATTCGTAGAAATTGAAAAAAAAGGTAGAGAGAGAAATAGAAAGAGTAGAGTATTTGTTATATTGATAGCAAGATCGGTACAGATTCTATCGATCTAAAAAATCAGAACACTTAGGATAGGCAGAATTCTTACCCATCCTAACTTATCTCGGATTTTCTGTGACACCGTCTTCAAAACAGGAATAGCAACAGATCAATTCTTGATCTTTTCAAGCACCGTCTTCACAGAAGATCCGAGATAAGTTAGGATGGGTAGGAATTCTGAGTGTTCTAATTTTTTAGATCGGTAGAATCTATACCGATCTTTTTATCAATATAACAAATACTGTACTCTTTCTGTTTCTCTCTCTATCTTTTTCTTAATTTCTATGAATAAAAAATTTCCTTGTTAGAATGTAGATGCTTTAGTAATAAAATAAATAGTTGTCAAAATAACATTAGGTATCTGTTCTGTATAATTTAGAAATATTATATACTAAAAATTGGTATAATTAAAAAAACATATTGGTCATTGTGTTGAGCGATTTAAAATTAACCGTTTCAGATATTTTGGCACTTTATATGTAGCAAACTATTTGTATATTACACAAGATCTGATATTGAATCAACCTAAGTAATAGGAAATTACGTTTATAAAATGTACTTTTTCAATGATCATTCTTCGATTGTTACGATCGTCAAGTAAATGTTTATATATTGTCGTCTTAAATAATTGTATAGACCCTTTTTTCTCAGTTCTCTTAAAAATTTATGTATCAACCTTTTTCTAATAATGTACTGTGATGTTTTACTTTTTTAGTTTCCGCACTCTTTCTGCATCAATCTTTATAGACATAAATATATAAAAGATAAAATATTAATATTTGCATTCGTAACTTGATATAATCATCTCTCTTTTTCAGCCTCTAATAGTTCTCGCATCAACCTTTCTCTAATGAAGTAGCGGCAATCCCGTAACCCCGCATCAACATTCTCCAATAATCTCCGTATCAATCTTCTCCAATGATCTCCGCATCAACCTTCCTCTAACAAAAATAGTTTATCTCATAGGTATAAATATTTCAGTGCATAGGTATAAATATTTCTAAATAAAATATTAATACTTTGATGTGTAATTTTATATGATTAAACTTATGACGATTAAACTTTGTACAATGTATATACATATAAATATTTCAGTGCATGGACATAAATATTTGCAATACTTAATATTAATACTTTTAAATGTCATATAGTGTCATATGTACAAAAATATATATCAAGTTTTGCGGTCCCCCGGATAATTATAGCGATATTAATACTTTTAAAAACACGTATGGTCCCTCTCATATAGTTTGAGTGGTCTCCAAGTGCAAAATCATTTGAAAATTTTGATTCAAGGAGACAATTATTTACGTAAAAATTGTTTACCTCGTATATATAAATACTTCAAAGCATTAACAATATTAATGCTTGTAGAGAAAATATTTAGTGCTGAAATTTTGCAGTCCCTCAAAATAATTATAGGAGTATGATGCAGAAATTTTGAAGGTATTTTAGTACGGGTACCGTTATCACCTCCTCTTATAATATCACGAAAATAAATTATAATTACAAGGTATTAGTGATGTGAAAGCCCCTGGTATGTATCATTTAAAATATTTTACAACCTATCGATTTAAGACCAAAAAAAAAAAAATGGCACTACTATATAATGAAGTTAATATTCAAACTTATATTTTGGTCTTTCTTTAAAAATCATGAAATAAATTATCATGCTCTTCAAAAATTTAAAAGAAATTTTTTTTTTTTGAGTAAAGGTTGGAGGTCAAGCCACCAAACTATTTAATACCCTTGTTATTATAACAAAGAATTTTTCTCATTTGAGTTTCGAACCCATGATCTCTCACATAGAGACCATATATCTTTGCCACTAGACTAAAAACTAGTTCTCTAAAAGAAATTTCTTTATAAGCTCTTTTACTCGTGGCTTCCTTCCTCTCGTATTATCTCAAGTTCTCTTCTACAATTTCGATTTTTTTCATCTCAGATAAGGTTTTGGAATTTCACATAAAAATTATTTGATGCATATAGAAAAAATATTTGTATAAAAAATATTTGATAGAAAACATATATATTATATTAATAAAAACATGAATAATAATAATAACAATAAGATATTAATGTTTCTTTCTTTCTTATTTCTCTCCTATAACTAAAACAAAAGAGATGGTACTAAAATATTTTTTTTAAGAACTAGTCTTTAATCTAATAATATCAAGTGACAACACTCTTTGGGTGAGAGGTTGAGAATTCGATATTCAGATGAGAGGCCTTTAGATAATTAAATAAAAGTTTGTATACTAAATTTTAATATTTTATCTCAAAAAAAAATCTAAGGTAGCACAATGGAAAGAGAGAAGAGGATAAAACGATCCAGTTCCAATCATTTAAAATTGTTATTGTTTAAAATGGTAGATTAATAACAAGTTCCTATGATCTAAAATTTAAGTAATTAATGACTCATCTCGTGATTAGAGCAAAAGAAAGGATGAAATGCTAGTAGAATATTCGAACAAAAATGTGACCATACAAAAAAAAAAATCATTAAAATGTTAAATGATTTGAAACTAAATTAATTATATTGAGTTAAATATAATATGTGGTGTTGTTGTCTCACTCTGCAAGATCATAGGCATATCTACCGAATAAGTTCTACCTGAAAAAAACCTAAATTGAATACTAATCTGTACAATTAAACTGTAAACTAAGTTCTTGGAATAATTGTACAAATAAATAATTATCTTTGACTTTGCTGATGTGATAAGCTGTTAATAACAAATTAACAGCGGATATATTCAGCCAGTGGTGATGAATTATCTCATAAAACTATGTCATGTATAAACTCCACCGAATAAATTCTATTTGGACAAAGTCTGATTATCTTTTTACATGACGTGTCGTCGATGGATTTATCAGATATAGACAATAAAAATGCCACCATAGCATGGGTGATTCCAGTAACAACAAACATTTCACTTTGCATACCGAAGTATTTCATTTCATTTTTTGTGAGACGACCATACAATGATACAAATATAGATTGGCTTCTAATTAACAAATCGTAAAGCGTAACGATTACAGAACTTCATCATTGATTAAAGGAAAAAAATAAGTTCAGATAAAGTAGTATGACCACACAACAACCTTGGGAAATTAATTAATTAATTATAGCCATAAAGTAGGGGTGAAAACGATACGTTTACAATCCGTATTAAAAATAAATAAATACGGAATCTGATAACCTAATAAGGGCATATTCGGACGAATCACTATTCACGTGGGACAATAAAAATTCAGTTCAACTGAATTTTTTTTTTCACAAGAAGAGTGTTTTTCAGTTCAATTCCCGTGTCCGTGCTCATTCCCATTTGTCGGCCAAACAGATCCTAACTGTGCAAATACAGATACATACATATTTTTCAATTTAATTATCTATATTCAAATAGTAGATATCTACTATATAGTTTAATATATATTATGATAATATGTACTTTATTTATCATTATAATTAGATAAATATTATAAACTTTAATTTTTTATAATATTTATATTTTTTGAAATAAATATTCAATTTAATCCGTATCTGTATATGTATCCATATTCAAAAAATAAAAACGAATACAAATATTTTACTACTATCCGACGGTAATTTTTTATTGGTAGTAGTTAATAGAAAAGAAGAAAGAGAAATAGAAAGAGTACAGCTGTTTTTCAATTGATAGTAAGATTGGTACTAGATGTATCGATTATAACTTTGGTATGTTTTAATTAAGTTGCAAAAAATAAAAAAATAAAAAGTTTAAATCGGTATGAACAATATCGATTTTACTACTAATTAAAAAACAGATGTACTCTTTTTTTTTCTCTCTTTTTTTTTATTAATTACTACCAATAAAAAATTCTCCTATCCGAGCTGTATCTAATATGTTTCCATCCCTACCATAAAGTGCCAATTTAGAATATTATGTTGTTAAAAATAAAAAGAATAGATCTAGAAAGTTCTTAAGCTCATCAAGTCTCTTTGTGAACTTTGGTCCTATTCAGCCGCATTACTGTTAAAGTTTCTTTTGCTTTTACCACTTATATTATACTAAATTAATTCAAAAATTTATAAATTTTGTATGTAAACCATCACCCGTGAGTAGATTGGTTCAAAGTTCAAATAGTTAAACTTATATTTGGAATAAAATTTAGTATAAAATTAAGCAGTAAAAAATGATAAAAAATAAATACATTAAAATTATTTATAATTTTTTTTACTCCCTAAATTTTTATTAAAATAAATTCAAAATTTATAAACTTTGTATGTAAATCATTACTGTGGAGTAGATTGATTTCAACGGATTAGATCTATCATTTTAAAATTATTTTGATAAATTTTAAAATTAATTTTTAGTGAGCTTAAAAATAAGTTCTACGATTAAATTATAATATCAACTATGCTACTTTGGTACACCCATTTTCACATATAATTGTTTTGGAGAAGCCCCACACAAGGTAGATTTGTAAAGATCGGCATTTGTACAGCCATGCACCTGGCCTATGCACCACTATAGAATAGTAGGGAAGGGACCACCTGGACAGGGGAGGAACCGAGAAAGGGGATACATCTAAATTGTCCTTTCTGGGTATATAAAATTCTGAACATGTCCTGATCGATAGAAATCATATTTTTATATTAGTTGCATCCTATAGATTAGATTTCACAAAACCTTGTTTAGTGAGATCATCAAGTATATTAACTACTATGTTTACGTGGGTTAAATAACTTATCATTTCTAGTTAGGATTGCACAATCAGCTTATACCCCGTGCTCGCCTGACCGGGCACAAGTATCACTTTCGTTTATTATTAATTTAATTAGTTTGGTCAAAAGTTACTACAATGCCCCTCTCTTTTATTATTTTAATTTATCGGCACAGCTTTTTATGAGAGTGAAAAAATATTAATTTGTAAATTTCCAAGTTGAAAATGATTATGATAATTGTTCATGTATCTCTATTTTTCTATTTATTTTTACACTTAATTTTTATAAGGATCTGTTTGGTGGAATCAAGAAAATGAAAATAGGAATATAAAATTTTTAAACTGATTTTTACTGTTCACGTGGGAAAAAAAATTCAGTCTGAGTGAATTTTTTTTTCCACGTGAACAGTAACTTTCGAACAGACTCTAACTGTCTTAGAGACCACATAAGTTCTAGCATTAATTTTGTTTCTAAAGTATTAATATCCATGCACATAAGTATTTATACCTATAAGGTGAATAGTTTTTTCATAAATAATTGTCTCTCCAACCAAATATCAAATTATATGTAGCGACCATACACGTTTTTAGAGGTGAGTTTTTTTCTTCATTCAATCTCGTTCACATTTATGACAATCTATGAGAAGTTTTACGAATCTAAAACTACGAACATCTTCTATGTAATTTTTTCTTTCAAATGAGATCCGTAATGTCATACTTTCGAGCTCATCGTCACATATATGTCAAATAAGTCAACGAGTCATTCTAATTAATTATTTATTGGTGTGGCCCTGTAAAATCTATGTCATTTGGGAATGAAATATGAAACTCCTTTCGATTCGATAAATTACAAGTGATACCTAGCAATATGCATTGTAATTACTCAAAAGACAGATGATAAATATCGACTATATCACGATCCTTAAGGCAACAATTGACTCGTGTCAATTCCATGTCTCATGATATCATGAATAGATTCAAGGTAGAAATGTATCATCCTTGCAAATCTACTCGTTTCTTGATTTCGAAATAATTCAGTAAATATAATTAACTTCTTAATCAAATGTGCACGTGCTTGTATTATTTCACCAAAGGCCAAGTGATATTATCACTCATTTTTGTGAGGGGCATTGGTATTCTTAATGATTATTATCTCTCCACAAAAGAGACACATATTGAAATATAATATATATGGTTGCCAGTTACGGACAACATTGGATAATACCCACGAATACACATTCTCATGTGAGAGAAATAACTATCTCATACATTTGAATTTCAGACACAAACACAATCCATATTTTTTTTTTATTTTAGTCACGTCCAATCCCCTGATCTTCATCAGGTATCCATTTTATTAGATTGACAACTCATTGTCATATGATCTGTAAAACATGATCATTATTTAATTCAAATGCTAATATTATATCAGCAATTAATGTTCTTTGTTAATTACCAAGACTAGGAACATTTTAGAGTATTCATTAACTCTTGTATAGAGTTCCATAATTCTAAGTTATCAACTTGAATGATTTATAAGTAATGAAATACTCAAGAAATAAAATAATAAACAAATCATTCAATTACATAAACAAAATTTAGAATACAATCATTCTATAATTGACTTCTAAATTATAACAGTAACAAAACTATATTAAGTGCATTGAATTTGTTAGACATCAGACTAAGAACTTAACTTATATATTAGCTGAAATCGTGCTTTTTTTATTAATGAATTAAGCAAGGACTGTTCAATTTGTTTAAATTGTGCTTTGTTTAGTTTAAACATATCAGCTTAAATTGTGTAAGGCCTTTAATTATGATTTGAATTTTGTATTTTTTTTTTCTTTTTGCTGTCAACTAATTAATTTTTTTATTTTCGTTAAATCAATGATTTTGTCTTTTGCATTTAACCATGATTTGAATCTTGACCACCCATGTATGTGTGTCAGCAAGAGTTGAGTAAGAAAAGGAAAGAAGAAAGAAACTCACGAGCTATTGAAAATGGAAATTGTAACTTGGTCCTCTTAATTGAATAAAATTCCGGCTTTGAATTCCCCTCTTCATTTATTTAAAATCAGAGAAAAATATTAAATATTGCAATTCAAATATTTAGTTTCGAAGTAGCTAACAACAATGAAGGAGCTCCAAGCCATTTTTTTAGTGTGAAATAAAGAGGTTGAATGGGCTGATTTATACAAGTTATTAGCTTCTTATTTATGGATATTGTTGTTATATTGTTGTTAAAAGTATATATAAAAAATTAACATTTGGCAGAAAAATATGTCTCAAAGACAAAGATTGTCGTATTAGTATTGCTAAAATTTTTGTTCTCGAACTGTTCAGTAAGAAATTCGCACTTATGAATTTTTATCCTTTGATTTTTTACACTGATGAAATTAAATAACATAGAAAGCGATAGGCATTTATGAGAAGAGAGATATCGCTTAGGTGGTAAGCAATGTTCTACGAAAAGATTAGCATCAATTCCCAGTATATATTGACCTCATATAAAATCTGTCCTCTTTTATATATTTTGATTTATTTTTTATTTCACAATTGAACTAAGATCTCTTCTTCCCAATTCTCAACTTATCCCATGTTATTATACGGCTAGTTGAGGCGTTCATGCTGACTTCGTGACCAGAAAATTCATTTGAAATTTAAGATAGAGAAAAATATTCTTTTAAGAACAGATGCAGTACATTGCCAGTTGATTTATCAATTTTAAAAAAATAATAATATTATGTCAACTTCATGTTTCTAGTCTATAATGATTCCTTGTGAAATTAATTATAAAAAAACCGCCACATGCGCACGTTCTGATGTCTGTATGTACATTGCAAATATGAAGTTACTACAATATATATATATATATATATATATATATATATATATATAGAGAGAGAGAGAGAGAGAGAGAGAGAGAGAGAGGGACTAATGTGTATTCGTATGCATATGGTTCAAATTTAAAATTTTAAAATTCAAAACGTCGATCCAAACCGTTCATCTTGTTCTCCATATTAATATGTGCTCGGAAATCAAATTTTACATTTTTTTTGAATTTTTTTTACTATTTATTAAGTCACTTTGAAAATTGCTAATCCAACGGTGGCTGCTGATTTTATTGTTTTGTTAAGTCACCGTTGGATGAACAATTTTCAAAGTGGCTTAATAAATAGTAAAAAAAAATTTGGACAAGATGAACAGGATGAACAGTTCTGATCGACGTTTTGGATTTTACAATTTTAAATTTGGACCGTATGCATATCGGACCATATGCATACGAATGCACATTAGTCACTCTCTCTCTCTCTATATATATATCTCCTCCTTATTAAGGAGCTTAATGTCTAGATCCTGCAAGGGTCCTGATTTACTATTTTTTTTTTTCGGAAGGATGCTCAGTTGTTGAATTTCCAGATCGCACATAGACGAATTTTTCAAATTATGCGCTTCAACACTTAAGCATGCACTGGTCGCGCCGCATATGATCCAAGCGCCCGTAGACCGCGCGCCGCACCCGTGGACCACGCCTCTGAACCACGCACGGCGCCTACGGACCGAGCTTGTGCACCGCACACCCTTTTTTTTCTGTTGAAGGCGGGATTCGAACCCAGTTGGGTTTTGTTGGTGCCAAAATTCTTACTACTACACTAGAGTTCACATGTGTTATCTTTTAGATAAATATAGTATTTAACTATTTTTCTCTACAAATTTGATTTAAATTATAATTATATAAATATCATATATAAAATAATAAATAAATATATATATATATATATTAATAGCCGTATCGTATCCTTCATTTTTGAAAATTGCCGTATCCGTATCGTATTAGTATTATTATTGCTTTGAGATTTGTGCAGCACGTACTTGAACGGTTGATTTTCAAAAAGGTCACGCAAATAATGAAATAATGAAACTCTTGATCTTCTTCATTTTATAATATTTTATAATGAAATAATATGTTTTCGTTGCAACGCACGGGTACGATGCTAGTATACATGTGAGGAGGGTTCTAATGCCTCATGTCTTTCATACCTCATATTTTATATCTTCGTTTTTTAAGTTCAAATTGTCGATCCGAATCATTCAACATGATATATATACTAAAATATAGTTATGAATGAAATTTTATAATTTTTAGAAATTTTTTACTATTTTTTAAGATGGGTAGAAAATCATTGTTTTTTTAACAGTGATTTTGTATCTATCTTAAAAAGTAATAAAAAAATTCAAAAAAATATAAAATTTCATTTCCATGCATATTTTAGTATAAATATTATGTTGAATGGTTCGGATCCATAATTTAAACTTTGAAAATGAAGATATAAAATATGAGGTATGAAAAAAAATGAGGTATTGGAACCCTTCTCTCTCTCTCTATATATAATAAGTAGGATTAAAATTTATAATTGGTTATGCATGCTCCAACTATATTTCAAATTTTTATCTCTATTTTGAAAATATGAATAGTTGATTCGAATCGCTCAATATGATTTCCATATTAAAATATTCTCAGGGAAAAAAAAATGTATTTTTTGAATTTTTTTAAAATTTTTTTTGATAGGTACAAGATTATTGCTTTGAATAGTTTAGAATCATCTAAAAATAATGATTTTGTACTTAAAATTCAAAAAATATATATAAAATTTGGTTTCCACGTATATTTTAATATGAAAATCATGTTGAACAGTTTAGATTGACTATTCAAACTCTAGAAACAGAGATAAGAATATAAAGCATAATTAGAGCACAAAACTAATAGTGCATTTTAATCATACTCGTAAAATAAACTCTCATGACATCACTTGTACTTCTAAAAAATTTATATATATAAATTCACAAAAATAACATGTACGTGTTTTTTTATTGTTAATTCCTGCTTACTGATAGAAGAAAAAAAAACTAGAAAATCATGAACAGTTCTTTCTAAAAAAAAATAATTAACATGCACTGGTAAAGAAAAAAAAAAATTAACTAGCGAGGCTAGAAGTCTCTTATGCGGTGTCATGGTATTGTAAATTTGTAATGTCCACAACACGGTATCTGTGGAAAGACACGTCACCCGACAGATATAAATTAAACCAGATTGAAATTAACTTAAACTATACTAGAATTTTCCCTTTCCCTGTCAAGTAAATCAGAGAAGATATACGTGTGCCCCCGGATCTAATATTTTAATACAACTAAATATTAGTTGACTAAGATTGCTTTAATTAGATGACAAAAAGTATCACTACTAAAATGTTTTCTTTTTTATTGTTTATTTTAAGTATGAAATAAGAGTTGGGACTATTCAATTTATCTCTAATGTGAGTATAGTATTTTGAACGTATTTTTTTTTTTTTTACAAAAAGCAATTATGTCTTAACAATTGAAATTAGACATGGTTTTCATATTTTCTTTTATGTCTTTTGTTTGCTTTTTAATTTTTGGTTGAGGTGAAGGGAAGTTGCTTCTTAGGCGGAACAAAGAAAATATGTTCCTAGATTTTAGATGCTATGATTTCAGTATAATTTACTCTTAAGCTCATAACAATTGTGTTGTGTGTGTGTGTGTGTGTGGATCATTCAAATCAAATTTAGACGGGCCAAACTGCATCTCATCTCTTAACATTAGAACTGGTAATAAATTTTAAACTCAATTAGTAATTTAGTAGGTTTGATTTGAATGCACTAGAGAATAGTTACAATTACTACTGTTGAGAATAGTAGGTTAAGAATAGCTAGAATAGCTATTATTTAAAAATAGTGCTAACTCAAAGCTATTCAGAATTTGTTTGAATTAAACATTTAGAATAGCGAGAACAACGATTGAACATTTGAGAGAGTAGGTTTGTTATTCCATATTTTTGTAAGAATAGCGAGAATAGCGCTATTCTCGCTATTCTTGAGTATGTTTGAATGGATCGGAACAGCACTATTCTTGCTGTTCTTGCTATTCTTGCTACATTCAAACATTAATAGTTATAGTAATAAGCTAGTAGGATGGTTTTTGTGAGTGGGAGGAGAGGGAAAACAATCCTGTATAGTTTGTTTGCTCAAAATAATTCCAGAACTGTCAGAATTCCTGACGATTCTAAAAAGAATGAACCATCATGAAATCTTGTGGTTTGAATTTTTTTTATGAACTAAAAAAAACATGGATATTTTTGTATTTTTTATTTAATTATGGATATTAATAAAAAAAAAATCGGGAACATATATATGCTTTTTATCAATAGGCTATAGTTGCATCTTCCATATATGGATTGGAATAGCATTTGCATGTTTTGTTGATTGTCTTGTTGTGGGTCCACTTGCAATTTTGAAATTAATTAACTTAATTTACTTGATTCTAAAAATTGTTATTTGCAATTAGTACAATATAATGTTTAATAACATATTTTGGTAACGGAGCTGAATATGACCTTCTTCATGAACTTATTTAACTAGAGTTATTTTCGGAATTGTATTATGAAAATAAATATAAAACATATTTATTTAATACCAAATTAAATTTTTACAATAAAATATATATTTTTATAAAAATTCTTACATTTAGTAAATTTTAGAAATATAAAAACACAAAAGTCATATACAGTGAAAACTCATTTAACTAGAGTTACAACTTTAAAGATGGTTTTTTCTTTTTACACTTCAGGTACATTAAAACGTTCTTTTATATTGAGAAAAGAATAAAAAGATACATGAAGACGAAGAATCGTTCTATCAATAAGAAAAAAAAAAGTTCGATATATATATAAAATGAGGAGGTTCAAATGCCTCCATCATGCCTCCATCTCTCTTTATCATTTTCAAAGTTCAAACAGTCGATCTGAACCACTCAACTTAACCTCCATACTAAAATATGTTTGGAGATCAAATTTTATATTTTTAGGAATTTTTTTACTATTTTTTTAGATAGGTACAAAATCAGTAAATCTGAACCATCTAAAAACAGTATTTTTGTACCTATCTAAAAAAATAGTAAAAAAATTCCTAAAAATATAAAATTTGGTCTCCAAACATATTTTAGTATGGAGGTTAGGTTGAGCGGTAAGGATCGACTGTTTGAAATTGAAAATGATAGAGAGAGATGAAGGCACAAAAATATGGAGGCATTTGAACTTTCCTCATATAAAATATTGGTGATATACTGATATGACATGACTAGAGTGGGGTTACAATGCACCTCTTTTTTGTGCTCCAAACGTGCACTATTCTCTTGTTTCTTTATTTTTAAAGTTCAAATAGTTGATTTGAATCTACCAACGTGTTCTACATATTAAAATGTGCTTGGGGACCAAATTTTACATTTTTTGGAAATTTTTTACTATTTTTTCAGATTTTTTTATTAAACTTAATAATAATAAAAAATTCAGCACAGTGATGATTTTCAAAAATTCTGAAAAAGTAGTAAAAAATTTCCAAAAAATGTAAAACTTGGTCTCCAAGCACATTTTAATATGTAGAACACGTTGGTAGATTCAAATCAACTATTTGAATTTTAAAAATGAAAAAACGAGAGAAGGATGCACGTTTGGAGCACAAAAAAGAGGGTGCATTTTAACCCCACTCGACATGACTAAACACTTCAGTCTATTTTTATATATTTCAGTTTCAACTTTTTATGTTATTTATAACGAATTGGCCACGTTAGTAAAATTAAGTAGTAGAATTTTGCCCACGTCACCGAAAATTCTAATGTTTACTTTGTGTTTATTCTTTTAAGGTTAAGGTGTAATTAATCTAATCATCTAATCGAAACAATATGGACGTTCAGTGGTCCAAGGAACATCATGCATAGAGACTAATATTTAAGATAATAAATAATAAATATATATATATAGAGCAATTGTGGGAGACAGGTTCTTCCCTGTGAGATTTTTTCGTGAGAGCGCATATTGCATCGATGGTCAAGTGAACATTAAAAGATTCCTCTTTTATTAGTCAAATGATGAAATGCTTTTATGTCCATTAATTTTAGTTGAGGAAGCAAGGAACTGCATAGTCAAGAAAAGAGTAGAGAATTTTGATGAGGTTTGCACCTTATAATGAAGTCAGCATGATGATAACATTTTAAGCTATTTTACCTGATTTTTAATTATATTTGCACTCAAACTCCATCTCTTAGCCGACGTCAAAACTTCAAAGCTAGTTTAAAGAAGCAAAATTGTACAAAAATTGTACAAAAATTTGACAAAACATAATCGATAAGAAACTATTTTTTAATTGTACCAAATTTTGATACATAACTTATCCATTCAATAATAATTATAGAATTCGAGTAAAGTTAGCGGGCTCATAAATTAATTTAATACATTCATTTTTCGAGTGAGGTTATGGTACTTTACAAAGCATGGATCGAACTATATTATGGATCTATATTTTTATTTTTAAATTTTAAATAGTTGATATGAATCCTTCAACATGAACTCCGTATGAAAATGTATAAAATGCCATATTTTATATATTTTACAATTTTTCACTATATTTTATTTCTAGATAGGTAGAAAAGCACTACTTACGATGGTCAAAAATATTTAGATCAAGTGATTTTCTACTAGTCTAAAATAAAATAAAAAGTTATAAAAATATAAAATTTGGTCTTCAAGTAAATTTTCATATGGATATCATATTGAGTGGTTCGGATCGATATTTTGGACATTGAAAATAAAAATATGAATTTATAGCACAGGCCAAGCTGCGCTTTGTAAATAAAATGATTTTATACTAAACTAATACAAAATGCACAAATTTGACATGTAAATACATTAATAGCCATTCAATGTGTTTTAGAGTTAAACTTGTTAAAATCACGATGAGCTTAAAAATAAGCTAGCTTTACCCTATATAATTCTATTTTTATTTTAATTTTGACTAAACATTATCAATATTGATGTTATAAAAAGATTTAGTTATTAATATGTGTCCTATCCATAAGAGAAAAACCAAATATTTATAGCATTAAAAGCAAATCACTCTGGTTTTGGAAAAATTCAAGAATTACCGTAATACAAAACCATTTTGCGGCCTCAAATATTAAAGTCTGCACAGACGTTCTGTGGCCCCAGACTGGGATCCGCAGAATGCCTGTGCGGACCCAACCTTTTTTTTAGAGATAAATTTATTAACTAAAAAACAAAAATAAATGTTGCACATAACAGTTTGTCAGCGCATCCTTGCATAAAAAATGGGGAGTGCTAAATTAAGCGCATAAATTAAACTTTTGAGAGCTGAGAGAAAACTTTGTTATTAATTCCAGTTTTGTCCTCACTCTCTCTTTCCACTTTAATTAAGAAATGGAGTGGGCCCTAAGAGAAATTAACTAAAATTTTCAGCTCTGATTAAATTAAGAAATCAAGTGGGCCCTTCGCATTAACTAAAACTTCTAATACAAATATGTTATTGTATTAACTAAAATTTTCTGGTAAATAATACAAAATATGAAAATTCTGGAAAGGGGCGGTTATAAAATACTTGACCATAGGAGATTGTCAAGTATTGGATAAATATTGATCCTGCACCTATACATGTAAATGATCTTGTGCTTATTTTCATTGAGTCAATCTAATATACACTTAAGTGTACCGATTGAACCATACACTTAACCCTAGAACCCTATAATTAGCTTTGAGATTCACGCTGCACGACTTTTGAATAATCTACACGACTTTTTAAAAAATCGTACGGTCCTAGAGTTAAGTATACAGTACACTTAAGTGTATATTAGTTTTACTCATTTTCATTATAGAGCGTGACTGGCTTGCAACAGAGAAAATGAAAGTGGTATAGGGACAAGCAGAAGAAACTATAAACTAAAGCAATAATCATAATTTATAGCTGGAAACTGGAAAAAGTAACTTGAGGGACGAGTATATAGGACTGATTTGGTTGGGATTATTGAAATTCAAACAACACAGACTCCGCCTGACATGATAATATTCTAAAAAAATGATTGGCCTTAGCTGGTCACCTTGCAAGTTTGAAAAACAGATAAATAAAGTTTATTAATAGAGCTGACAAAATTAAACTCCATATAGTTACACCTGTCCAGCCTGAATTTGAACCTGACTCCAGAATATTAAAAAACCTCAGTATACCTTATCGAAACCCATTTATTTTGAGACGCAAAATAACCCCAAGCTGAAATGTCAAAACCCAATTTTACCCTGATTTAACCACTTATTTGTCTTTAACCCACTAACATTTCTTCCAAGATTTTACAGAATTAACAAATCAAAATACCAATCACCCGTCACTCATCTACAAGCAATACTGATCATTAATTTGCAGTGGTGCCTGTGAAATATTTCAGCTAAAGGTGATTTGTTGGTTTGCTTGTATTGTTTGTGCAGCGAGACGAAGAACTGACGTACTGGGAGAAAACTTTCAAAACAATACAAGCGAACCATGGCGGCCTTTTGTCATATGCATCTGCCATAGCCATAAAGTGCTATCGGATTTGATTTTTTGCTACGGGTCGAGAAAAGACTTAGAATTAATAAAATTTTATTTTATTTTGTTTAAACTTGCTTTCTAATTAATTAACTCATTTCTAGTTTTGCATACCAAACGAAAGAATAATTTCTCTCAGAGCCCATTTTGTTTCTTAGTTAAATTCGGAAAGAAGATTTCCCTCGTGGCCCACTCTTTTCTTAATTAAATTGGAAAGAGAGAGCAAGGACAAAATTGGAATTCAATGACAAAGTTTTCTCCCAGCTCTCAAAAATTCAATTTATGCACTTAATTTAGCACTCCCCTAAAAAAATTGAGTAACCTCTTGCCAGTGCATTCTTGCACAAAACCGTTTGGTTTTTTTTTTTATTAATAAAATTTCTATAAAAAAAAAGTTGGGACCGCAGAATGGTTCTGCCGACTCCAGTTTTGGGCCGCATAACGTCTGTACGGACCTCAGTATTTGAGTCCTAGAATGATTCTGCAGTCTGAGTAATTTTTGAATTCTGTCCAAATAAGAATGGTTTTTTTTTTATGCTATAAATAAAAATTTCGGAGAGAAAAATGCAGCTCAACAAGGGAACCAATATAGTAATAAGGTAACAAAGTTTGCAAGTTGGCGGAGGTGAAGTTTATTAATTACGTACTTGTAGTTGTAGTGTAGATGGGGAAGTGCCAACTCTTGCCATTGCCAGGGGTCGGACTGCCTCCAACTCATTTTATCACCTATATTAATAAATGCACAATATACGGTCCATAAACGCCGACCCTACTTATGTTAAATATAAATTATGAATAAAATTCAAACTAAATTTATGTAGCACTTCATGCAAAAAAGATTGATGCTTACAATGCACTGGTATTAAAATCAGACCGGACCAGATGGCTGGACTGAAATAAATCGAAACCGAACAGGTTTAAAGTTTGATTCGCTATTTACTATGTTTAGATGTAGCGAGAATAACGAGAACAGTGAGAATAGTGCTGTTCCGATCCATCCAAACATACTCAGAAACAGCGAGAATAGCACTGTTCTCGCTATTCTCGCTATTCCTACAAAAAATTGAAATAGCAAACGTACTCTCTCAAATATTTAATCGTTGTTCTTGCTATTCAAAAATTTAATCCAAACAACTTCCGAATAGCTTTGAGTTAGCACTATTCTTAAACAGTAGTTATTCTAGCTATTCTTAATCTACTATTCTCAACAGTAACTATTTTAGCTATTCTCTAGTGCATTCAAACGCACCACGCCGACCCTGCTTCGTGTTAAATATAAATTATGAATAAAATTCAAACTGAAATTTAAGTAGCACTTAATGCAAAAAAAGATAGATGATTACAAACAAAAAAATAATGCGAGCAACTTAATTCAACAATCAAAATCAATCCTCTTCCTAAAGTTTGAGATGAGAACTATAGTATCTGATTGCTCGTAATTATTTGGAGCATTTTGGTCTTATATGTCGTCCAATTCAGCAGACCAGTCCCCATAATATCTGGCCGCTTAAATTATCAAATGAAACGGTAGTGATCAGACACTCAGATATCTGATTAACTTGTTTAGTGTTAGAAAAAGTTAAATATGTGACATTAATTTCATGAGATTGGTTTTACAATTTCAAACAACAGTCAAAGAAATATAAATTAAGTGCACTTATGAAAGTGAAAATGAAAATACCAACAAAATTTATGAAAGTGCTAACCAGAATTTTACAATTTAATTTGTAAGAGATTCTCTAAGATTCTTAATTATTTCGACTACAGTGTCACTGTGTCACCTGATTTTTTTTTTTTTGTAACAATTCTCCCACTATATTTGCCTCTGAAAGTTTTTTTTTTTTTGGTTTCTGTGAAAGGTCTTTTAGTTATTATAAATGGTAATTTTTCACAGATAGCCTTACACTTATTATTACAAAAAAAAACCTAATATCATCATCTGTTTTATAAATAAAAAGTAAAATTAAAAATGTTGAATATTTGATAAAAAAATTTAAATAATAATCATAATAATTAATAAAAGGCTAGTGACAGAATAAATTTTAGAACTATCGGTGAAAAGATTACCATAATTTTATAATAATAACAAATCTTTCAATGTCAGATGTCATGGGATAATTCATAATTAAAAAGCTTTAAGCGGAAAAAAGAAAAAGAAGTTGTAGTTGACATCATTAAGAATCTTCTATTTGCAATAGCGTTCTGAAGCATCTCAGTTGTGTTATTTGACAAATATGAAAATTTTTATGTCATTTTTTAATTTGATTTAATTCTACAGAAAAAAAAACGGTTCAGACATGAAATTTTTTTATAAACCGTTATACCTAAAAAATAAGAAAAAAAATACATGATTGGGGAATTTTTTTTTTTTTTTTCAAAAACCATGCATCAGTGCCGATTTTTTCCAAAAATTACACCAATCATGTTCTTTGTTTTTTTTTTTTTTTAACAACGGTTTATAAAAAAAAGGTTCCTCAGACTGTCAGACATGATTTGATTTGTTTGATCTGACGTGAACGGTTGAGATCAATTTAGGCTCTATAATGCGATTCTAAGAATTGGTGAGGGCCCATCCAGTAGTACCAGCGGTCCAGCGCCAGCCTTTTTTGTAGTGAGATTTATAGTGGAAGAGTTAGGTTTTTCCTTTTCAGCTTATCTCGTTTAGTACTCCACGAATTGTAACACGCAGAGCTGAAAAGTTGGGGTTTACCTGAATTAGTGGATATGTTAGAAAAGCTATCGTTGTGTACTTGTGTTGCGTGAGTGAGGTATATATCATATCATATCATATCATATCATATCTCCTGTCCTATGTACAAACTAAAGCTTACCAGTTTGCACCGTGACAAGATAAATGAGCTAAGCTATCATGTCCGTCTGTAAAGGGGAAGGACTTCAATTTTAATTCATCAACTGTTCATCTGTTCTTTTCGATTTTATATCCATGTCCTTTACACTTATTTATTTGAATCCAGTCGTCAGATCAACAGCGTAGTCATGATTTTTACTTGGAGTAGCAAAATTTTTTACTGATACAACTAGTGGGTTGCGGATTGTCGTGAATAATTCAGACCGTAAACTGTTTAGAAGTAATCGCGAAAGTTTTTAAAAGTAGACAACAACCTGATTATATATAAACTTGTATTCGGTTTTTAAAATTCGGGAGTAGACAATTGCATATTTCTAATTTAACGTGGTTCTGCCACTGCAGAGCAACAATCATAGTGCTTGAACCTATACATCCAACGTTTTTTCTTTGAATTGTTACAAATCAAGCCAACCAACATTATTTTCTAACCTTTGTTATTACATACAATTAAGGATTTCCCTCATCTGAATTTTGAACCCATAATCTCTCACATGAAAAACATGTATGGTAAACCTTATCCAACAATTCTTGTTATTATTATTATCATTATCATCATCTTTCTATTTTTTTTTTATCATTTAAATAGGACAACAATATAAAAATGAAACAGCTAATAAATAAAACTTAAGAAAAGCCATAACATTTAACAAGCAATTGTTAATAAAGCAAAAATGTCACATGAAGAGAACATTCAAGGAGGGATAAAATTATCCATAAAATCAGAAATTTGAATGTTGAATTGTAATGCGCAGAGTTGAAAAGTTGGGGTTTACCTGGAATTAGTGGATATGCTGGAAAAGTTATAGTTGTGTTGCGTCAGTGAGGCATATATCATATCATATCATATCTCCTGTCCTATGTACAAACCAAAGCTTATCGGTTTGCACCGTGACAAGATAAATGAGCTAAGCTATCATGCACGTCTGTGAAGGGGAAGGACTCTTCAATTTTAATTCATCAACTGTTCATTTGTTCTTTTCGATTTTATATCCATGTCCTGTACACTTATTTATTTGAATCCAGTCGTCAGATCAACAATGTAGTCATGATTTTTATTTGGAGTGCAATACTCCGATTTTTTTATTTATATTCAAAAAATAAATTAAATTTAAAAAAATAACCGAACCGACTGTGAAATTTGAAATTTATCCAAATCGGTTAACCATTAACCGAAAATTTAGTTTGGGTCCGGTTAATGGTTAACCGGTTCCTAGATCCGGTTAGCCGTGTACCAGATTTTTTTTTTTTTATATAAGCTCATTTTTTTTAATAATATATGTATATGTATATGTATATGTATATGTATATGTATATATAATATAATATAATATAATATATGGAGAGTGTTTGGTTATTCTCACG
Organism: Carex pumila; assembly: GCA_033356055.1. NCBI lineage: Eukaryota > Viridiplantae > Streptophyta > Magnoliopsida > Poales > Cyperaceae > Carex > Carex pumila. Next base: position 555,715 of record JARJHM010000088.1, read on the forward strand.
GGCGGTCCGCTTTTTTTTTTTAGAGATCTTAGTATTTTAATTTTAATTGCAAAACACGTCATGAATTATTAAGACTATCATTTGATATCAGAGCAATTGTAAATTCATATAATATGCAATAATTTTTTTTTACGAAATTGATTTTGAGTGGTTAGTATAAATATTTTCTTACAATTAATTTTTTTACGAAATTGATTTTCAGTGGTTAGTATAAATATTTTCTTATAATTATTTTTTTTTTACGAAATTGATTTTGAATGCACAAAAGGCTTTGTATATATATATGTTGCATGAATTGTAATCTTCTACTTTTTCTTGTATATATGTATATGTATATGTAATATGTATATGTATGTATATGTATATATATGTATATATATGTATATGTATGTATAGATATGTATAGATATGTATATGTACATATATGTATATGTATATATATGTATATATATGTATATGTATATGTATATATATATACATATACATATATACAAGAAAAAGTAGAAGATAACAATTCATGCAACACATATATATACAAAGACTTTTGTACTCTCAAAATCAATTTCGTAAAAAAAAAATAATTATAAGAAAATATTTATACTAACCACTCAAAATCAATTTCGTAAAAAAAAATTACTTCTAAGAAAATATTTATTCTAACCACTCAAAATCAATTTCGTAAAAAGAATTATTGCATATTATATGAATTTACAATTGCTCTGATATCAAATGATAGTCTTAATAATTCATGACGTGTTTTGCAATTAAAATTAAAATACTAAGATCTCTAAAAAAAAAGCGGACTGCTCGTGGGAATAACCGGACACTCTCCATATATTATATATTACATATACATATACATATATTATTAAAAAAAAAGAGTTTAAAAAAAAAAAAATTTCCGGTACATGACTAACCAGACCTAGGAACCAGTTAACCATTAACCGGACCCAAACCAAATTTCCGGTTAATGGTTAACCGGAAATTTGGTCTGATTAACGGCTAACCGGTTTGGGTAGATTTCAAATTTCATAGCCGGTTTGATTATTTTTTTAAATTAAATTTATTTTTTGGATATAAATAAAAAAATTGGGCAATATCTCTTACTGATACAACTAGTGGGTTATGGATTGCCGTGATTAATTTAGATTGTGAAATGTTCAGAACTAAACAAAAAAAAATTCAAGAGTAGATAATAATCCGATACATAAATTTTTATTCAATTTTTAAAATATAGGAGTAGATAATTGCATATCTTTGATTTAACGTGGTTCTGTCACTGCAGACTATGATTCAACAATCACAGTGGTCGGATTTATATATCCAACACCTCTTTCTTTTTTCTTTTTTTAATGAGAGGGTTAGGATAAAGTCATCCAAGATTCCTTTCAAACTTTTGTTATTACATACAACAAAAGATTTTTTCTATTCAAATTTCGAACTAATAATTTTTCTACATAAAAAACATATGTCTTTATTACTAAATCAAATATTAATTCTTATTCAACACTTATTATTATTATTATTATTATTACGACGATGACGATGACGACGATGATAATTATTATTATTATTATTATTATTATTATTATTATTATTATTATTATTATCTTTCTATTTTTTCATTCACAGAGGGCAACAATTATAAAAATGAAACAGCTAATAAATAAAACTTAAGAAAAGCCATAACAAGCAATTGTTAATAAAACAAAAATGTCACATGAAGAGGACATTAGAGCATGTTTGGCGGACGGAGAGGAATAGGAATAGAAACGGGATTGCAAAATTTTTGAACTAAAATTACTGTTTACGCGGAAAAAAAATTCAGTCTGAGTGAATATTTTTTTCTCACTTGAACAATAATTTTTGGGCTGCCGCGGAACAGACCCTTAATAATAAAATTATTCATAAAATCAGAAATTTTGAAGTGTTGTGTTAATACTTAATAATAAAATTTGTAGTGCTATTATTAGTAGCAGCCGTATGAACATGTAGTGTATTAATTATACCCCAGTCGGGTATACCCTACCTTGTTCGCCCGTACTCTATGCCCGGGGTATCCGTGCCCGAGCCCGCGTATATGTCGGGTAAACGGGTACGGGCAAAAACCGGACCGGTCACTGTTTTTTTGGCAAATACCCAACCCTACCCGGACCGACCATACCCGTACCCGACCTTACTCGTATCCGACTTTACCCTACCCGGATACCCGTCTACCCTTACCGTACTCGTACCCTTATACCCGACCCACTTTAATTCAAAAATCAAACCCAAATTTTAAATTTCCCTCCACCTGGTTCAAAAAAAGAAGAAAAAAAAGAAAAAACAGAAAAAAGAAAAAATAGAAAAAAAAACCCGGACTAGACCACCTTGCTCCTCAAGGATACAATGGACACGGGTATAGAATGGGCAGAGCACGGTTTTTTTAAAAAAATACCCGAGATACCCGTCTACCCGTGATACCTGTGCCCGACCAATACCCTTGCCCCTGCCCGGCCCAGCCTGCCCGGGTATACCCGGCCCATCCTGCCCCTGCCCGACTTTAATCCACTATGAACATGTTTTAATCCACTATGAACATGTAACATGTTGAACAGATCAAGTACTGTGACCCATTTTTCAGAAATCTCTGACCTCAACGTACCCTGCTCGAGTAGAGAAAGATTCTGAATTACACATGCTTAGGCCTTAGCCTACTTTGTACCAAACAGCAGGAGCATGTGTGGAGGATGCATGTATTTAAGGATCAAGATGGTATTTATCTTTTACATATCCATCTAGAGATAATAATTTTTATGTGGTAAAAAATAATAAAAATTATTCTATACACACTAAAATTTCTAAAAAAGAAAAATATAGCCAACCATTTCATAGTGGGGCAGTCAGACAAAAAAGTTGAAAAAAAAAAATCATAGGAAGCCGTTCCACTATAAGACAGTCAGGTACAGAAGCGGACCGTTCCACAGTGGTGCGGTCAAAATGTTTTTTTGAAAATTTTGAAAACCGAAGGCAGATCTAGTGTTTTTTTTAGTATTAATAAAAAAATTGGCTCTTTTTCCGTAGCTACGCTGGTCGCAATTAGTATATATTACCATATTAGTTTTTGTTTTTACGCATTTAGCATGCATGATGACACTGATTTAAAAAAATCATATAACTTCTTTGAATACATTTCTTAAGCCAATTTTAATTAACATTGATATCGATCTGTACAGTCATAAATAATATTAACAGTACATACAATCTTTATACTTCACTGGTAACAAAAGTTCCAAGCTTTTAGAACAATCTACAAGAAATACATTTGTGCAGTTAAATTTATCAACTATTAGATTTTCAAATAAAAGTTGAAGATAAAGTTACTTAACTATTTAAAATTTATATTCAAACTTTTAACTTTTAATCCGTAACCTCTCGACCACTGTTATCAAAACTGGACCGGACCGGCCGGTTCGACCGGAATAAACCGGAACCGGACAGGTTTACGGTTTGGTTCGCTATTTGAACCGGATATGCAATAGAACCGGATATATTTAATTAAACCGGCTGGTTTTATATAAAAAACCGGAGTAAAAGCAAAAAAAACCGGTTTTATATTGGTTTTTTGTCCATTGTTGTCATGTGACTATTTTCAATTTTGAATGGAAATGAGCAACTTTTGAGGAAAAAAGAGAACAACTCTTTAGAAGAAAAAGTGAAATCTAATGTGTATTATTATGTGGTTAACTCTGTGTAGTCATTTATATTTTGCAACATGCTTTTGTAAACAATTATGTATTTAAGAATAATTCAACATTTGTTGCAATATTATATTTTTATAAACTAAATATTAATTTTAATATGGATCATTAGGGGTTCACTTGATCACAAAAACTAAAGAATTTCTTCGATGAAAAAAATATTTCATAATATTTTATTTAATTATTTTACTAATTCTAACAATAAGTTCTACATTTGAGGTACAATAGATATATTATTTTCTACTAAAAAATAATTATTTTTAATATGTAATTTTACTTTTATAGTACATTATTAATATGTATATTGAAAATTTTATTACATAAAACATAATTATTTATAATAATAATTATATCTTATAAATAAATATGTAAGTATTTAAAAAATCAGCAATCAAATCGATTGAACTATCGGTTTGACCAGTGAATCGTTAAATCAGAACTTTATCGGGTTGACATTCGGTCCGATTCTGATAACATTGCTCTCGACATTGTCTTTGTCACTGTATAGATCAAATGTTGATTGTAATAATTCTAAATTCAGACATCTGTTTGGAAGGAAAGAAGGAAATTTGTATTTAGGGTCCACGAAGTCAGTTAGAAAAAAAAAAAGTAAAGGACATTTTGTTTGTTGGTTTAAAAAGTAGAAGACTAGAAGTAGAAGTACTTGATAAAATTGTTCTTTTACTATTTGATATTTGAATTTTATAATAGATAATTCGAAGCACATGTGCGGCACGACGTGGAAAAAGAATATTTCTGTTCTACTCAGCAGAGCAGTTTTGGCGTTTCTAAAATTGACACGTGCTTTCCATTCAAATCATGAATTAATGTTAGTTTATTCAACATACTGCATAAAACTTAAACAAGTCAATGGAAACAGTCCACTTTGAAAAGCACAGATTTAGTATATGCTAAACAGCCCCAGTATATGCGTATTCTTTACTCAAAAAAAAAAAGTATATGCTTATTCAAAGCCACACTTGAGAGAGATGTGATAAAGAAGCAATAGCTGCCGTGTACTTATCTAAAGTTGACACTTCCAACATAACAGAAATTCTCCTCTGAATTTTAAGTTTAAATTTCAAAATTGATATAAGCTTAAAAGGTTAAAAAGTTTCTTTTTTGAGAAAAAGCCCTAAGACATCTAGCTTGGTGCCTTGGTTTATCAATTCCTGCTTTCCGGATCTCCTAGGCTATAAGCTTATAACAGAAAAGAATCATTTGTTTAACAGATTTTATATTTTTAGCAGCAGATCTTATCCTTTATATATATATATATATATATATATATATATATGAGGAGGGATCAAGTTACAACAATTTTTGAGTTACAACAAGTTACAACAAGCATTTTCTTCATTTTTAAAGTCCAAATCGTTGATCCAAACCGTTAAATGTGATTTCTCCAATAAAATATGCTAGGAGACCAAATTTTACATTTTTTGCAATTTTTTTACTATTTATTAAGATGGGTACAAAACTAGTTAAATTCAGACCATTGAATTTTGTACCCATCTTATTAAATAGTAAAAAAATTTCAAAAAATGTAAAATTTGGTCTCCTAGCATATTTTATTGTAGAGATCACATCTAACGGTTTGGATCGACGATTTGGATTTTTAAAATGAAGAAAATGCTTGTTGTAACTTGTTGTAACTCAAAAAATGTTGTAACTTGATCCCTCCTCTATAAATATATATATGAGGAGGGATCGGATTACACCACTATTTTGGTGACATAGTGTGATAATGTCCATTTTTGAAATTTCAAAATCCAAATAGTCGATCCAAACCGTTCAATATGATGAATATATTAAGAGTAACTTGGAAATCAAATTTTACATTTTTCTGAATTTTTTTACTATTTATTAAGTATTTAACAAAATCGCTATATTCAGACCGTTGAATTTTTGCACCCCTCTAAATAAACCAAAAAAATTCAGAAAAATATAAAATTTGATCTGTAAGCACATTTTAACATATCCATCAAGTTGAACGGTTTGGATTGACTGTTTGGACTTTGAAAATGGACGGTGTCATTCCATGTCACCAAAAAATGGTGTCATTTGATCCCTCATCTATATATATATATATATCTTTACACGAGTCAAAACTGATTTATTAAAAATATCTTACACGTCTGTTCCGTTTTTGTGTGTGTATATATTTTTGTCATTGTTTATGTTCATCAGTAAGGACCAAGGGTGAAAATTGAGCGAATAATATTTAATATGTATTAAAAAAAAATAGATATAGATATGGGAGTTGGCTATGGTGCTACCCGTAGCATAGAGAGTCTCTGTACAATGACTCAATATTTGAGTTTCTCAAATCTTAACGGTCGATCCAAATCGTTCAACACGATCTTCATATGAATATGTACTTACAAACCAAAATTTACATTTTTTTAAATTTTTTTTCTATTTTTTTACGTAGGTAGAAATTCACTTAATCTAAATGATACATAATTTTCTATCTATCTAAAAAAATAGTAAAAAAAAATATAAAAAAATGTAAAATTTGGTTTGCAAGTACATATTAATATGGAGATCCTGTTGAATAATTCCGATCGTCTGTTAGGATTTTAAAAACTCAAATATTGAGCCGTTGCACGGAGGTCCTCTATGCTACCCGTAGCATATTAGCATTTTTCATAGATATGAATATTCGTGAAGATATAAATACATATATATAACTTTATAATTTTAAGTTTTTGTCATCTATATCCGAATAGTAGATATATACCATATTATTTAATATATATTATGAATAAATTTATCTTATTCACCACTATTTTGATAAATATTATGAATTTTAATCTTTCTAATAATATTTATATATTTTTAAAGTTCAAAACGTCGATCCGAACAGCTCAACATGATCTCCATATTGAAATGTGCTTGGAGACCAAATTTTGCATTTTTTTAGAATTTTTTTACTATTTACTAAGCCACTTTGAAAATCACCGATCTGGTGGTCCAGAAATTTTTACTGTTCACCCAGATTTTCAGATTTTCAAAGTGGCTTAGTAAATAGTAAACAAATTCCAAAAAAATGTAAAATTTAGTTTCCAAGCATATTTTATTATGGAGATCATGTTGAACGGTTCGGATCGACGGTTTCAACTTTGAAAATGAAGATAATGCGTGGAGTATAAACGTATTTTACTTCGCAACTCACCGTAGTCCACCTCTTTTTAAAATCTCATCCAATATGTATTCGTCTAATATTTAATCTGTATATGTATCTGAAAAAAAGACGGATACAGATAAACAACCGATTTTTTTATTTATATCAATTTTTTTTAAATAACCAAACGCTTTGTGTATTTTCAAAACTACTCAAACCGGATTTTTTTTTCCGGTTTTAGCATCAATTACCGGAAATTATTTTTCCGGAAATTTATGTCTAAAACCGGAAAAATACTTTCAGTATTCAATTCCGAAATTTTTTTTTCCGGTTTTAAGTCCCAAAACCGGAAATTTTTCTCTAGAAATGAGATTTTTCAAATTTTTTAAAAAAATCATTTACATATATTATATGTATATATACATATATATACATGGAGATGGGCTACGGTGAGTTGCGAAGTAAAGCGACTATTTTACTTCACACTCATATTTTGCGATTTTAAAGTTCAAAACATCGATCCGAGCCGTTCATCTTGTTCTCCATATTGAAATGTGCTTGGAGACCAAATTTTACATTTTTTGAAACTTTTTTACTATTTATTAAGAAATTGTGAAACTCGCTGATCCGATGGTCCAGAAAATTTTACTGTTTTTTATTGTTCACAGCAAAACAACAATTTTCAAAAATGCTTAATAAATAGTAAAAAATTCCAAAAAATATAAAATTTGGTCTCCAAGCACATTTCAATATGGATTAAGTATCTAATGGTTTGGATCTGTCATTTGGACTTTCAAAATAAAAATACAGCGAGAAGTAGAAACGCGTTTTACTTCGCAACTCACCGTAGCCCATCTCTATATACATGTGTTATATTATATATACATATACATATATTATAAAAAAATGAGTTTATAAAAAAAAATCAAACGATGTTTATAAACAAAATACCAATCGTTGTGTGTCTATCGTTGAACGAAAACTTAAATTGAATTTTTTGAGGACTAAATTTTTTCGGTAATTGGTGTTAAGACCGGAAATTTTTTTGTCGAGTTGGATACTTTTAAAATTTCAGCCCATGTTTGGTTATTTAAAAAAAAATGGATATAAAAAAAAATTATATGTATAATATATGTATATGTATATCAAATTTGACCTCCGTTGGTAAATTAGTAAGTCTGAACTAATACAGGGATCAAAATGCAATAGTGATTACACCAGCATGTAGAGCATTAAAAAAATACATAGAATTGACACGCATTTCAATTTATTTGGATTTTTGTACAGTTAGTTATGAATTTCCAAAGTTTAGCTTTCGAAAAAATTTAAACAGCCTTAACTTTGACTAGGAAAGTCGGATTTAGGCATATGACCACTTTTCGAAAAGGGGGGACGAGACAATCCGAAAATCACCCCAGGGCACTCAAAGCATCAGAATTAAAAAAAAACGTCATTTAGTGCCTGAAAAATTCAGTTTAAGTTTTCGTCCAACGTTAAAATCGGTATTTTGTTTATAAATATTGTCGTTTGGATTTTTTTTATAAACTCATTTTTTTATAATATATATACGTATATGTATATATATATATATATATATATATAGAGAGAGAGAGAGAGAGAGAGAGATGGGCTACGGTGAGTTGCGAAGTAAAGTGACTATTTTACTTCACGCTCATATTTTGCGATTTTAAAGTTTAAAACATCGATCCAAACCGTTCATCTTGTTCTCCATATTGAAATGTGCTTGAAGACCAAATTTTATATTTTTTGGAATTTTTTTACTATTTATTAAGCAATTTTGAAAGTCGCTTATCTGATGGTCCAGAAAATTTTACTGTTTTTTTACTGTTCACAGCAAAACAACAATTTAAAAAAATACTTAATAAATAGTAAACAAATTTCAAAAAATTTAAAATTTGGCCTCCAAGCACATTTCAATATGGACTAAACATCTAACAGTTCGGATCGGTCGTTTGGACTTTCAAAATAAAAATACGGCGTTAAGTAGAAACGTGTTTTACTTCGCAACTCACCGTAGTCCATCTTATATATGTGTGTGTGTGTGTTTGTAAATGAGTTTATAAAAAAAAATGAAAATCCCATTTTCGAAAATATTTTTTTTCGGTTTTAGATGTGAATTTTTGGAAAAAAAATTTCGGTTTAGATAGTTTTGAAAATACACCCAATGTTTGGTAAAAAAAAAAAAGATATAAATAAAAAAATCGGGATAAATTGATACGATATGGTAAATTGCTATCTGCTCCGTATCCGATTTGTTTTGACCCGTAGACTGTTGGGCATTCTTTTTCGTTATTTTCTCTTTGCCGCATATAGACAATTCTGCAATTTTTGTGCAACTTTTTATTTTCCTTATTTTTTTTAAGTAGGAGATGTAATTACAAGACCAAACTTTTATGTGTATATATATTTTTTTCAAATTTAATCGGTTAATATTATTACTTGTTCTCATATGTAGTGTCTTGTCATACTGAATCCTCTGCCCTTCGGGTGTAGGAATTTTCTGTCTCTAGAGTCTCTGCGGGTGGAACCCATTTAAAAACAGTAACAATAATAGTTGCAATAAGAAAATCCAAATAAATATTGTCGGATGTTTTACTATATTTTACAAATTTCTATAATAGTTAGGTTTTGTTTGTTATAAACAAACCCGTAAGTTAAAGAAGAGAATATATTAGAGTTTATTTCACCTTGTCTAAACGAGATGCTAAGTTTAAAGTGAATGAGTCACATTTGGGTCTTCGTTTCGTTGGAAGAGTGTCCTCTTTGAGTGATTTAGCTCCAACAAAAATTCTGTACGGTTTGCTATTTTATTAATAATTTTCTTCTTCTTTAATTCTTCATAACTTTAACTAGTTGCAAATTTTTTGTTATCAAATTTGATATCAGAGCATGTTGTACCGTACCGCGAGGAAAACAAGATGAAGAAATCTCTAGTGCGGAATTAAGCAGACTCGAGGTCGAATTATTTTGAAGAGGAGAATATGGTGCACTTAATCAGCCAATATTGAATAAGGGAAACATGATCAACTTTGACAAGAGATTAACTTTCCAAAAGGTCAATTTAAAGGAATGATATCTTGCATAACAATGAGATAAATTCAAATGAATTTTGCTGAATGTTTTAATAAATTGAGAAGGGATAGGATGACATTTTTTTTTAGTGATATTGAATGATATTGTTCATTTTCAAAGTCCAAACAGTTGATCCAAACCGTTCAATTTGATGGATACGTTAAAATGTGCTTGCAGATCAAATTTTACATTTTTCTGAATTTTTTTACTATTTATTAAGATGGGTACAAAAATTCAACGGTCTGAATATAGTGATTTTGTTAAATACTTAAAAAATAGTAAAAAAATTCCAAAAAATATAAAATTTGATATGCAAACACATTTTAACATATCCATTATGTTGAATGGTTTGGATCGATTGTTTTGACTTTGAAAACTTTGAAAATGAACGATGTTATCCGGTGTCACCAAAATAGAGTGTCATTTGATCCCTTCTCTTGTAAATTTTTCCGCTATCAGTTGTCCTAGTAATAGTGCAAATATCATTATTTTACGTCTTATCAAAATTGAATAACTTAGATAAAATATTAAATATATTTCATAAAAATGTAATGTGCTTGATAAAAAGTAACCACACATTTGTATTTAGACAATTTTAGACTACTGAAAAACAACAGTTTTGTAAAATAGTTAATAAATAGTAAAAAAATAAAAAAAAATATTCTCCAAGCATATATTAATATAGATATCATGTTGAATGGTTTATATCGACTATTTAAACTTTAAAAATCATAAAATTAAATTGTTGTAAAATATTCTAACTCACAAATATTGTAAATGAATCCCTCCTATTGAAATCATGAATCGCTTAATTAGTTTCCACAGTAAAATGTATGCGCAGAACGCTGAGAAGGCCTTGTTGCATTTCTTACAATTTAATGGGCCTCGTGCTTCGATTTTCCCGAAGAAAAAAAATTAAAATTACTATATCCTTCAATGGGAATATGGGATGGTGATCGAATATTTTATTTGAAAAAAATGAGAGCAAGGTTTAAAAATTTCAGCCACAATTTTTTTTTAAATGTTGAATAGAGACTACTGTTGTATAAAAATAAATGATGTATTTACATCGCATTTCTACACAAATTACACAAATTGATACTATTTTCGCAAGCACTTGCTCATGTGTTACATGAGTAGATATATACATCTACATTAGGAGATGCTAAGTCACTCTAATAATTTTTTTTAGTTATGTATATTAAAATTTAATTTAATTTTTATTTTTAAAGTTTTTATATAGTTAAACTCTCTCATAAAATAACAATAGTATGTTTGTAGTCTAGTGTTAAGAATTCTATTTGATATTTGTAAGATCACATGTTCATCCAACTGACCACATTTATTTTTGTTTGTTTTACACATTATGCATTTTATAGATTATTTTCCTCTATTTAACTTTTCTAGTTCCGCATGTACCCCTCATTAAATTGTTTTTTGTTGCATCCGAGTTCCTACAATATCGCACCCATAGTGTTATCTTCTCAATGATCTTCGATGCCAAATGCCAATAATACCGGTTACGCGCATGACACAACACACATGAATTTTGTTCAGCCACATTTTTCATTCGAAATACATTGTCCTTGGTTATTAGATTAAAAGCTAATCTTGCAACGCTTCTACTGTTTACTTTAATATCCATCAGTATTTATGTTATTTTAATAAAATGGCATAGTACAAGATATTTTAATTTATTTGAAATCCTCAAAAGTTCTACAATTACATATTTACATAAAATAATACCAGAATCGATCATATATGCATCAATTTTTCTGTATGAACTATCAATACAAGGAAGTTACGATGTTGATATTATTTTGATTTTAACAGGGAACATGAGGTAAAGACGTTGAAATTTTTTCTATATAATTACATCTATGAAATTTAATTATAATATTATGCCTTTTAGGCTTTTAAATCAAAATTACTGTAATTATCTATGCGTACATAAAAAAAAAAACATAATACTTTTATATTTGTTTGGTAAATTAAAAATAGTTATTTTTTCACAATAAAAGTACAGATATTTAATTTTGAAATCTACATTTTTCTTTTAAAAATTCAGTTCACTTTGTTGAGTTGGGCTAATATGACACTAGTGTTATATAAAACTAAATAACACCACATCTTAAACCCTTAAATCTACTTTAAGATCCGTACAAAATGAAGTGCTTGAACAGTAAAAACGAATATTTCGGATCTTAAAGCAAATCTAAAGATTTAAAATGTAGTGTTATTTAGTTTTATATAACACTAGTGTCATATTAGTCTAACTCCACTTTGTTTCTTTATGTCATACGTGACGCTTGTTTACGTCACATATGAAAGTATAATTGTACGGATGCGTATCTGCGCATCCATACAGATACCAATCTCTCTCTCTCTCTGTCTGTTCATTACGTAGTACAAAAAGCAAAGTAGGATGAGCCAGGCACTTCAATTTCATATTTCCTTTTGAGGGGAACAGAAAATTGAATTCATTTTGCCTTTTGAAAGGAAGAGAAGTCCCTTGACTTTCATCTCAAATTTGTTAAGTGTCTTTAATTTTTTTAATCGACGGCTATATATTTTCTGATGGAATCTAAATTTTAAAGAACCCAGTATTTCATCACCATTTATAATGTTTGTAAACTTTACCAACCAGAATAATCTGATTACAAGGGAGAGAAGTCAGCAACTCTCTTATTTGATCACGTTGGATTAAATAAAAATAAAAATATTCAGAAATGACATTTTCGAGTCTGTAATGTATCTTAATCTTCTATACAGAGAATGAATTGATACGGTTTGAAAATAGAATTGTTATTCCGGATTGTATCAAATCCGAATAACTACCCATTTTTTAGCGCTAGCGAGGCAGAGAACATGGGATTCCAATCTGCTGTTATTCTCATTAAATTAGTAGCATGCTGCTATTTATATCCTCTCTATCTCTCTCTTCAAAGAAGAGAAGAGAGAAAAAATATCACGTGGGAGAGAGAGTAAGAGGAGAAAGATAGAGAGAAGAGTATGAAAAGAGCATGGAAAAACTAGCAGTGGATCTTGTTCTAAGAACATGGGTGAAATAGACCACGTTTTGGATTTTGTGTGCACATAGTGAGTGGGGTTAAGGTCTTAATTGATTTATGCGCAGTTTTATGCTAGTATATTCATTTTGCTTATAAATAGGATCGTTGGAATCCATAAAACAAGCACAATTTATATTTCATGTTATTAGAGAGATTCTTATATGTTAGAAATTTTTTTTTTTTTTTTTGAAAAACTGATAGCGGCTAGTGTATTACATCAATATATGTTAGAAGTCTAATTTATATTTTTACATATTAAATTTTAATTTTTTTGTTCCGAAAAATTAAGTCAACATATTGAGAAACTTGAGACGCTTGTTACCTAAATCGTGGAATAGATAGATAAGTTCAACAAATCGTAGTCTATCTCCAGATGGCAATCTAGTAGAGGCGTGCTTGTATTGGTGGGCTTGAAGATTAATTCAACAAATATGAAAACAAATGCTTCAATTCAAAATATTTCTGCTGCAAAATATATTGTTACATCATGTTTATCACTTTATTGATTCGAATCAACCATCATATATATTCCCTCTCCTCTCTGTGATTTTGCTTTCATTGCATAGATAAGTTAATTCCTGCCCTCAATGGAGGAACTCAAGTCAAGTTAAAAATGGCTAAGCCACTCATATGAATTAAATTTTTTCACTTTTGTCCTTTAAATTTTTAGTATTTACAAAAGTTATTACAATTAGACCCCCTCATAAAACGAAATTACATCATACATATTTATCTAACTCTCTTTATCTCAATTTTCTATTCCCGCTCTTAATTTTCATATACATAAAGAGATAAGCAAGTTGCCCTATCTCTTTATGTATATGAAAAAAAATGAATATTTATTTTTTTGATTTGCTCCCACATGATACCTTCTCATTTTGTTTGAATTTGACGAATCAATAATATAATTTTTTTTCGGTAGTATTCATCTATAATTTTATATGCTTTTAGTTCGAAGTTTATTGGATCAGATTCAAATGATGAATTCAAGGCATTTAAAATGATCTATTTCATGAGAGTTCTGTTTGCATATATGTTTTATTTATTTATTTTTGAATTCATTTAGTATCAAGTCAAGTAGTAAAAAAATAAAGTTTTTAAAAAGAACAAATGCATAAAAATCTTCATTTTTTACCACTTAATTTGGTACTAAATGAATTCAAAATTCTAAAAAATTATATGTACAAAAAGCATTATAAAAGATATCGGTTTGAACAATTTGAATCTGATCCGATAGATTTTGGAGGCTGAAAGTATATAGCTAAAATACACATGCAATTTACGTTGAAAGCATATAGCTGAAATACTACCAGAAATGTATCTAGTATATCATTAACTGCAAATTGCATATATAAATAGCCGTTTTCGATTAATTCGAAACTACATTTTGTCACAGTTTGAGACGTCAATTTGTGTGAGAATGATCTGATGGCGGGCATATAAGAGGCTTGGATATAAGGCCCATAAATCTCATATTGATAAATTGGGCCTATATTCGCGACTATACTTCTTAGTTCTTACGCTTTAGAAAAATCTGCGTTGCTAAATTAAAAGGGGCCTTTGTAATATAACTTTTCTTACTTTTACAAGAGCAGTACCTTGTGGATGTGGTGATCCCCGTCCAGAGTGAAAAAAAAAAAGTGTGGTGTCGTGATTAATACGCTCTAATTTTGATTTTATATTGTGATCAAATTAAATTTTTATGTGTTGTACCGTGCCCTGAACAAAATGTTAAGAGGTGGTTATGGTATGTGAGTCACGCTGTACCCAAACGTGCGGTAATCAAATGCGACTCGCGTGATTATTTAATTATAATTTAAATTAGTTTATTTAAAATTCATCTTTTAATCAATATCTTATGATTCTAATTACACGTATCAAATGATACATGTAATCAAGTGCTGTGCCATATTGTGACTAGATATTTTGCGTGACGTGCTGTGTTATGTTAAAGTTTCAAAAGATGATCACGACACACAAATAATCACAGCACGAAACATGCGAATCATGACATATAACTGACATGTGTGCCCTACCGTACTGTGCCGTTCTGGCTCCTCCGTGCCATTTTTTCCGCTCTATTCCCCACCCAGAGCTTTCCAAAATCGTCGATCAATCCGAAGGTTACTTTATGGAAGCAGGGATCTAATCTGATGATTACTCTATCTATCGATATATATTAACAAAATGAGAAGGGTTTTCATTAACTTTTATTTATGCCTTCACTGTACTTTTATTTTCAAAATATTAATAAATCAAAATATAAATTTAAATATAAAACTAAATCATCTGACTTGATTAATGTCATTTCTCTATCCAAATATAAAAAAATGTACAACATTTAAACTTTGTTTTGATTGAAATTAAGAGCTTACAAAAAAATCACTGATGTAGAAATTTTGGAAGATTGATTTTTGAAGGTATTGGTTCCTGCTAAAACAAAGTTGGGATGTAATACAATTTTTTATGTCAAAAGTTTTTTAATTATCATTCTAGTAAATTAAAATTAAACAACCACTACCTATATTTCTAAATTTCAAATTTTACCACCCATGCATTATGGGGACACGCACCAAATTTTTTGATGCATAAGTTGGGATGCGCATCAATTTTTTGGTGCACCAGCTGGGGATGCACACCAAATTATTTTTATTGGTTTTTTATTTTTTTTGGTGTGCACCAATTTTTTTTGTTTAGTTCTGTTTCTATTCTGAGTATAATTTGTAGTATAAAATGTTGATCAGATTGTGCGTATAATTTGTAGTAATTTGCGCACCAACTTACTTAGTACAAAACCTGCTCGTATAGTGTATATAGTTTGTTGTAGTAGTTTTTAATTCAAATTTAGTACCAAAAATTTACTTATTAAACTGATGCATTTTATTTTCTACAATTTCATCTCAAATTTGATATATATATATAATTATAACACCACAGAACAAATTAGCATAGAACATAAATAAAATTTAGTCCAAATTTTTTAAATAGAACAAAACAAAACTAAAAAAGAAAAAAATGGTGTGCACTCCAGAATGCGTACCAAAAAAAAAAACAAAAATTATAATATAATTAATTTGGTCTGTATACTCAACCGGCGCACTGAAAAATTTGGTGCATGCCCCTATAATTGTGGGTGGTAAGATTTGAAATCTGAAGTTTTGAGTGGTATTTGTTTAATTTCGTGTGGGGTGGTAACTAATTTTTTTGGATTTTTATGGCCATATAACAAAATAATATAAATTATATTTAAATAAATATATTGTAATTTGTGGATTAAAATTATTGTTAGTAATTAAAAATAAGAGGTTTGATGGAGGAGCAAAAAATAAACACAAATAGACCGTTTTTTATTTAATAAAAATTAAGGTTCTAAATAGCGTTTATAGCGGCATAGCGGGGAGGTAAAAAAAAAAAAAATTTAGCGAATAGCACAGCTATAGCGAAAGCTATCATAAATAGCGATTTCTTATTTCAAAAATTATATTTTATATTTCTACTAATAGTAAACATGTCTCATCGACAAAAAAAAAATACCAAATTGATTAAGAAGTTATAATATTCATATTGAAGTTTAATTTCTCACAGACAAGGTCCCTAGGCATTGTTTTAATTTTTTATTTTTGAAAAACCCAACAATAATGCATAATACAAAATTTAATTGATATAGCGGTATAGCTCGCACATGTTCCATTATATTGATATAGTTTGATAAAGTAAAAAAAAACCCATCTGGACATTAACGCCCATTAAAATTGCAAAATTATAAACCCATGTAGCATAGCGGACCGCTATTACCACTACGCGCTACACGCTATAGCGGCCGTAACTCGATTAGCACAGTTTTACTCCGTAACTTAGCTTTCTAGGTCCAAAACCGCTATAGCTAGCTATTTAGAAGCTTGATAAAAATACAGATACATGCACAATTTTATATTATCTGATACGTTGTCAGTATCTGATTAGCTTGTGTATTAATTTGTCGCTCGCCATTATGGGAATTTAATAGAAACCAGTGTCATATAGTTAATATTACAGGCCACAAATGCACTGTATTAGTAATAAGTACATTCTCTGGATATCCAATTTCATTGTAAGTAAACACAAAGACAAAGAAGTGAAATGTTATGTTATTGCCAATTCTGCTTAGTTATAAAATAAAACCAGGCGCCTTGTATTAGTACTAGCACATTCCCTCCGGATACCCCAATTCAGTGTAAGACAAAGTTATTACCAATTTTGCTCAATTATAATACAAAACCAAGGTTGTAGCGGCGGTATCGAACTAAACGTTTTCATACAAATATGAATTGTGATTTTCTTGAACTTCTCTGGCAAGATATTATAGAGGAGATCAGGAGAGGATTCAATTTTTTTTTTTTTTTTTGTGTGTGTGTCTTTATTATGCATCTATTTTAGAATTATTATAATTTAGAACTTAAAATTTAAATATTAAAATAAAACTATTAGATATGATCATATCAATTTTGATTCAATTAGTATCAAGAGTTTGCAAAAATACATTGATGTGAATAAATTATGAACATTAATTTTTCAACTTATTGATATAAAATTAAAAACGAAAAGTGATAATTTTTTAATATGTATATCTAAAAATTAATAATATAGATTAGATCTATAAGTTTTATTTTAACATATAAATTTCAAAACTTTTGTTATTAAAAAATAAAATATAAAGATATTTAAACACCCTCTACAGAAAAAGCTACGTGACCATAATTTCAATATGGTACTATTAACTATGTATTAATAGGTTATTATTTCCTCTCAAGTCCCATATGTGATCTTTTCCAGCTTAAAATTAGGGTCACATTAGATTATGCACGAAGTCATAATTTGTCATTTGATGCAAGCAAAATAAAAGAGCAAATTTTATGCGCTTAATTTACACTTTGCCCTTTATTTTTCAGAAGTATATAACTGATTTAGTTGGAACATAACTGATTAACTGCACAAGTAATATATTGAATTTTTTTATATTACTTATAAATCAATCACAAACAATTTAAGCAAGCACAAGTAGAAATGCGATGCTATTATATAGTAGCAGCTTAAATGTTTGATCATAAAAAAGCTTAATATAGCAGTTTTTGAGATCCAGTGGCCGAACTTCTCTTCTTTTCTTTTACCCTTTTCATAATTAAGTCAATTGGTTTTTTTTTATTTCATATTACTTTATTATTTTCTATGCACTTGTGTTTAGGCACAATTAGGACATGTTCAGAAATTACTGTTTACGTGGGAAATTTTTTTTTCCCACGTGAATAGTAAAAATCAGTTTAAAAATTTTGCATTCCTATTCCTATTCCTATATGCATGCGACCCTTAGTCAACCATTTGAGAAGGAAAGAAAAAAAAAATACGTGGTACACTGTGCAAATTGTATAGGTGAGCTGTTCTTCTTTGCAAATTAACTGTACAATGTAAATCCTGAGCTAATACATTTTATATTTTTCCTCCGTTGTACATTGTCATTGTGATAGGATACATTCACATAAAATAGGTTTATTGGCTAAAATTAATTTTAGTTACTCATTAACATTTTAATTGGAGCTTACGGAGAGATTGAACATTGTTAAATCTAAAGGATCAAATCGGGTTGTACTAGTCTTCCAATTGATTAAAGTCGGACAAAAAATTTAGACTAATACCGAATAAATTTTTTTTGACACATACCTGATCTACTTAATAATTGGATCGATCAAATTCCAATTAGATTAGTTGGTCAGGTTAGCAATTCAGATCGGAGAGAAAATTGAAACCACTAATGTAGCACTTTTAATTTGTATTAATTATGATAACTAATTTTTAATTTAGTGACAAAGACAAGATCTAAAAAACAAAATTACATGTTCAAAATTCAAATAGAGTTTCATAATTGCAAGCCATTATGTTACTTTTCCTCTTAAACTAATTAATTAGGTGTCAACCTCCTAATTACTTCGAAAAAAAGTCACATTAAATCTGTGAAAAATATGTTCAATCCAATAATTTTTTTTAATGAATGACGTTGGTATCTACTTATGTTACTTAAGATAGTTAGTGGAATTAACTTTAAAATTTATTGAATTGATTTCATACAAAAAATCTAAACCATTGAAACTAGTTTATTTTATGAGTGAAATTCTACATTTTAAATTTATAAATTAACTTTATACAAATTCAAGTGATAAAAAATGAACACTTAGAAAGTATTCAAAATGCATTTAGTTTTTCATTTTTCTTTATTATTTGACTTTTTACTGAACAAAATTAACAAAATTTAACATGCTAACATGTAAACACATCACTCAACAATCAAATTGAAGTATTACAGACAGATTACTTTCGGACAGTCAACAATTAGGTACTGATATAAACAACAAATCAGGTTAGATCCGGTCAACGAGTCACCATTGCTTATAGCAGCTTGGTAAGACATCCCACTCTCCCATAGGAGAAGTGGGTTCGATTCTATCAAAGGCAGAAAAATTGTGTGTGTGTGTGGGATCTACGGATAATTCTCAAAAAAAAAAAAATAGAGAAATATAGAGTTTGTTGATCTCAAGTCTCAACTAGTGTATTGATACTGCTCGGGAGGGTTGAACCCGGACCGGTCAGCCCATCGTCCGTACCCGACCAGATCGAACCCGTGCCCGGGTATTGAACAAGTACACGGGTAACCCGGGTGGGAGTTAAAATGGGCCGGGACCGTTTTTTTGAAAAAAAAACTTGTGATAACCCAGATCGAACCGCCTACCCGTCGAACCCCTCGCTCGAACCCACCTACTAGCCTAGCCATAGCCACTCGTACCCATACCAGGAAATTCATTTTTTTTTTAAAACGTTTTTATTTTTAAAATTCAAAATTTTATTTTCCCCGAAACCTATACCCGCCTGTCCATACCCAGAAATTCATTTTTTTTTAATTCAAATTTTATTTCCCCCAAACAAACCTCCTTAAATACACCTCCATTCTTTACAAATTTTCACATCTCATCTTATTATTTGTATCTCTCATTCTCTCAATCTCAATCTCAATATTTTAATTATTCTCAAATAACAATAAAGACAAATATAATAATTTTAAAGGACTAATTTGAAATTTTCTTAATCAAATAATATGTTTTTAAGCGATCTTATGTCTAAATCGTAGTTTCGTAGTCTTTACGTACTTACATAATTCAAGAGAATTATTAAGTTTAATTTTCGTTGGAAAATTCGTATGGATAGTGTACTAATTATACAATGCAAAATATTCTAGTAAAAGTCTTTTGTCGCACCTGTTAAAATTTTAGTAAAAGTTATTTGAAAATAACATTTTTTTTTTGTACTGATGTGAACACAAATTTAAAAGACTTATCCAATGTTTTCTAATTTTTGTATTTATTTGTGCTTGGAATTTTGGACTTGAATATGAAGTACTTATTTATTTCTGGATTCTTAAAAGTTTGCTGACATGATTATGCAAGTAATTAATTTAAGTTATGCAAAAATAAATAAGCAACTGAAATTACTAAGAAATTATTTGTCATATTAATAGCGAAGTCGCCAACACGCTTTTTCTCAGGGAATATCTTTTCACATTTTGTACAAGATTTTGAGCTTCCTCTTGACTTTTACTCCTTTCATTCTCAAGTTTGAAAATTGTTGGAATTACTTGCACTTAAATTTGATAATAATAATAGTCGATAGAACATAAGAGTAGTATATGAAAATAAGACTCCAGCTTCCGAATATACCCTTTTACTGGTGGAGAGCATAGAAACTAAACTGAGATGTATGTATGTCCTTCTACATTTGGATGCACTAGAGAATAGCTACTGTTGAGAATAGTAAATTAATAATAGTTAAAATAGCTACTATTTAAGAATAGCGCTAATTCAAAGCTATTCAGAATGTTATTTGGATTGAACATTTAGAATAACAAGAACAACGATTGAACATTTGAGAGAGTAGTTTGCTATTCCATGTTTTTGTAGGAATAGCGAGAACAACGTTATTCTCGATGTTCCTAAACATGTTTGGATGGATCGGAATAGCATTATTCTCGCTACTCTCGCTATTCTCGCTACATCCAAACATACCATTATTAGTTACTGGTTAAGAACATAGAAAGAGAAATGACATCAAATGATGGGTTATCAATTAAAAAGGGGAAAATTTCATGTGTACCCCCCCAAAAAATTCGAAATTACGAATTTATTCCTCTAAAATTGCCAACGCGTTTTTAATAATTAACATTTCTTTGAAAATTGTGC
The DNA here is from genome assembly GCA_033356055.1 of Carex pumila. Lineage (NCBI taxonomy): Eukaryota > Viridiplantae > Streptophyta > Magnoliopsida > Poales > Cyperaceae > Carex > Carex pumila. The sequence goes on from JARJHM010000088.1 coordinate 577,004, forward strand.
AGGAGAACGGTTTTATTTAAAAATTAACATTTGTTTGAAACTTCATTCAATAAACAAATACATCTATTTTTACTCAAAGAAGAAGAAAAGAAAGTTGTTCATGCATTATTATTAGTATTTATTTGCTTGCTTACGTAAATTAGTAGATCATTTTTTAGTTTAATTTTCATAATGCATGTCCTTTTTCTTTCACATGTTGTAAAAATTTAAACGGACAGTCAATAGTGTATTAATTCCACAGTACAAAATAAATGACAGGAACTAGTGCCGTAATGCGTCATGCAACTCGGTTGCAAGACTTTGTTGCACCTGTTAATTTGTTAATTAAAACCCAAGTAGAAGTTCTTTTGAAAAAGACAATTGTTATGTAATGATGTGAACAATATATAATTTGCACTTCAAGTTGATAAGGAGTACCTCTCATGTACCTTTCAAAAAAGAATATACTTTTTAACTGGATCAAAATTAATTCAGTGTCTAATTATGATATATGAGGTCCGTTTTGAGAATCCGAATATGATGTTATTCTAATAGAATAACAGAACCGTGTTATTCCAAATCCAATTGTTGGATTTTTAATGCGTGAATTTCAATGAAGATATACGATTAGATTTGAAATAACAGTTTTCTGTTATTCCATTTGAATAACAGCAAATTTGAATTTGTGTCAGACTGAAACTGACGACTCAGATCTTGTTCTACTCGGTCAGGTATTGCACTGGATCTGAATTCGTTGATAAGAAGGTAATTGGAAGACACAATCGCACAATTGACCGAACTATTGAGTATTATACTAACTAAATCAGGGTAAAACCACCCCAATTTATTATTTATTATTTTTTTAAAAATGGCATTGTTTTCCCGAAATTTTGGAACATAACAAGAACGTTATGAAGGAAAAAAAAAGAAAAAGGAAAAAAAGGAAAAAAAAAAAAACAGCAAAAAAAGAAAAAAAAACAACGAAAAAAAAAATGATCTAGACTGCACCGGACCCGTACCCGCCCGAACCCACTTCCAGATTCGAACCATGCAACCCTCGGACCCGGACTGTGCAACCCTCGGACCCGGACCGTGTAACCCTTGGACCCGTGCTACCCAGGGAGTTGAGCCAGGCCGGATAAGGATTTTTGAAAATATACCTGAGCTACCCTACCTGTCCTACCCGCCTACCTAAAAAACCCGTGCCCGTGCCAACCCCCCACCCACCTGGGTTTGACCCATACCAACTCGGTCTGGCCTATTTTCAACCACTAATCTCAACTAGGGGTGAGCAAATTACTCGTAACTCGTGAGCCACTTATAACTCACTCATTAAAAACTCGCTTATACTCGCTCATTTATCAACTCGCTTAAACTCGTTAATTTATCAACTCGCTTAAACTTGTTTATTAACAACTCACTCATTTACTTAATGAGCGAGTATGAGCATGAGCATGCCCCAACTCGCTTATTAAGAATTTGCCACATCTAATTCTTGCCACATTCAATACCAAATAAATTTCTGCAACACTAAATTTTTGTAGCATTAAATCAATGAATTAAATTTATGCAACGTTAAATCATCCTTGAGGTTTTGTTTCATTAAATCTCTATGTCATATTCATACATTCATATTTTTGTAAAGTCGGCAGAACAAAGTCGATAGCAGCTGATGCTACTGTGGAGAATGTAATATGTTGATTCTATTTTTTTTAATTTTTGTTGGATTTTTATTCCACTTTATTTAAATGAATTATAATAATTTGTTAAATTTTGATACTCATCCCTCGTGATCTACTCATAACTCGCTTATTTAGTAACTCGTTCATTAATAATTCATTTATTTACTTAATGAGTCGAACATAAGTATACCCTAATTCAGTCATGCTCATTCATTAATCAGCCCGAGTCTCAATTGACTGCGTATCCTCTGAAATATCTCATATTTTGCGTGACCGACGTGTCCGGTGCCTACTCAGGGGTGACGTGGGGGCCAGTATTATTTGAGCTTTGAGATTCGCGTGAAACGTAATACAACGGTTGAGATTTTCCAAAAAGTCGCGCAAAATATGAGATAGAGGATGCGAATTCGTCTCAACTACCTTCCTCGAAACAATCCGGGAAGGCAAAGTACCCTTTTTCCTACTACTCTCCACTCTATTTAAATTCCGAGGTAAACTGTAAAAAATATTCAATTTCAAACCCAGACACACACACAAGAGTCTACGCGCGCACACGCTCAGAGACAGGACAATGGGGTCGCCGTTCAAAGGAGATATTCTGAATGGGCAGGTGGCTCTAGTAACTGGAGGCGGATCGGGGATAGGCTTCGAGATCACCAGGCAGTTGGGTCTCCACGGTGCCACCGTCGCCGTCATGGGGCGGCGCCGTCAGGTCCTCGACGCTGCTGTCTCAGCTCTCTCCAAAGAGGGTATAAAGGTCAGACGAAATACTCCTTACTGTTACATTTTTAATTATGAGTGAAAGGCAGGTAATGATGCTAAAGTGAAGCATTAAGGTCGTGAGTAACGCTAGAGCAACTGGGGATTTTCAACTTTTGCAATCAATTACTATTTTTTAATAGAAGTAAAAAAAAAAAATCAACGGGGTAGGATTGCAAAAAAAAGAGCTACCAAAGATACTGAAACTTTCTTTATCTGAAAAAAATGTCTGAAAGTATTAAAACATGAATTTAGGCAATTGGTTTGGAGGGAGATGTACGCAAGCAAGAAGATGCCAGGAGAGTTATAGAGGCAACTGTGGTTCAATTCGGGCGACTTGACATACTTGTAAATGGAGCTGCTGGTAACTTCCTTGCATCGCCTGAGGATTTAACTCCTAAGGGCCTCCGTACAGGTAATATGTCAATTATGTGTAGAAATTAATGTGATGGTGGTACTGGTACGTATTAGGCAAATCTCATCTTCTGCTGTCCTTTTGACTTAAATGGGTTCTAATCTTATCCACCCATGTGCTGTTCCAGCTATACCAAGATTTACAACCTAACCACATGGGCACGTTAGTTCTCACAAGTCACATATCAGGGTATGACTTTTCTAAGGAAAAAAAATTGGTGCTGCTTCATTTTCTACTGTTCTACCACACTCTATAGAAAGGATTTCACTTGTTAGGTCTCAATTCTATTAGCTAAAGATGATTTTGTTATTTATGTTGTCACCAATGCACCTCTTCACTACCACTTAAAGCCATCTTCTTTAGTTTTCATATATATGTTCTCTTTTCTTTCATTTTTTCACCTCTATTTTCTACTCCTTTCCAAATAGAAACATATATTCTCTGTTCTTTCATTTCCCCCCCTCTATTTTCTACTCCTTTTCCAAATAGAAATTGACCGGAGGCCATTTCAAATACTCACTGGGTTTCTTTTAGTATTCTCATGTGTTAGGTTGTGATATTGATATTCAATATTGTTGTTTTTATTAACAAGACTCAATTTATTACAGAAGTATTAAAAATAAGAAGTTATCAATCCTCATTTAGATTCTAAAACAGCTAAACAAGAGAGAGTGGAATTGTTTTAATCAATAAGTATACTAAGCCCAATCTAGATATAAAATATGATTTGCAATTTACTAATCAAAAGAAAATTTTGTTAGTGCGGAATATGTTTTGTGGTTATGAAGGGAGATACAGTTCAATCTTCAGATTCTGATCATCATGTCCAATTATTGAAAAAACTATGAAGATGAGAGAATTAAGGTCAAAGAAGATCATCCCTGCTCTCCCTACTTTTTTTTTTTTTTCAAGTTGGCTTCTCAGTTCTCTCCTTTAATTAATTCAGTAAATGATGAACAAGTTACGTGACTAGCTAGCGAGAATGGTTGTCTCACATGGGAACTTCTGCAAAGGTCAAGCTAGCTGGGCTGCCCGTAGGCAGCTTAGATTATCTCAGCTGTTGGATCAAATAAACTGTAGATGTTTTACCGACCATTCTAATGGTCAGGTACCTTAAAGGATATGAACTTACATACTGGTAGGCGACCTGAACATCATATTACCAAGCCGTAAGGTGCATTTTGTCTTCCAAAAAGCGACCTCAACATCATATTACTAGCTTATGCAATCAGATAAATTCTTAAATCTAGGTGAGATTGTAGCTAATATGATACTAATATTTTGAGCAATGTAGATAATGTTCTGAGAGCATAAGAAGTTTCATTAATTTTTTTTTTTTCTTTTTGTTTGATTGGTACTGTTCAGTTGTGGATATTGATGCTATTGGCACATATACCATGAGTTATGAGGCATTGAAATATTTAAAGAAAGGTGGGCCAGGAAGAGATCCATCGAAGGGCGGCATCATTATTAATATAAGTGCAACTTTGCATTATGGTGCATCATGGTACCAGCTTAATGTATCCGCTGCTAAGGTTGACGTGTAGAACTTTTCACTAACATTTTTGCATTTTAACCTTTAATAACTCCATATTTGTTTCCCTGTTTTTGGTGTGAAGGGATAATTTGTGTGTATTCGTACAAAACTTGAGATTTCATGTTTGCACTTGCTAGAAACCTACGATATATCTTGTATACCCTAATACAACATGGAATCCAAAAATACCCCCCCTGTTCCCTGTTTATTTTATATATCAAATCGCCTCTGATCCCTTATTGTTCAGGTGATCGGGTGATTACCCCTCATGCATTACCCCCTAATGCACAGACCATTAGGGGATAATGGGGTGATTTTAATATTTCTGAAGCTTTGAGGGTACAGGTGATATGTCCATGCCATAAACATTGATTAGCATCATGAAATGATAAAGTAATTATGGAATATATATTTTTTCTTTTCCTTATCTTCTTTTTCTATAAACAAAAATATTTTAGGCTGCTGTAGATAGTATAACAAGAAGCCTGGCACTGGAGTGGGGCACAGATTACAACATACGGGTTAATGGCATTGCACCTGGTCCAATAAAGGACACACCTGGCATGAGAAAACTTGCCCCGGAAGAAATGGGCCCCAAACTCCGAGAGCAAATGCCTCTTTACAAACAAGGGGAAAAACTTGACATTGCCAATGCAGCTCTATATCTTGCTTCTGAAGCAGGTCTGATGATTTTCTCTCTACCTTGAACTACAACTTATTGCTGTTGAGCATGTTTAAATGACATAGGTTTCTTATTTGTGCAATTTTACCTCAATTGACCTCATTTGGTGCAACTAAATCTTATAGAGTCAGTCTACTGAATCAAACATAAATCATCAGTCAAACCATGGTATGTAGCACCTGTATTGATTGAGATGACAATAAAACCTGGTACACCTGCCCTGGGCATCAAGTCATACGATCTTGTACTTCCTATTGTACTTTTAGTTGCTCAATTTGATCTACTTGTTTCTTATAATAATTTTTATTCTCACATTTAAATAGGTAAGTACGTGAATGGTACGGTGCTAGTAGTAGATGGGGGTTTATGGTTGAACCAGCCCCGATCCATCAAAAAGGAGGAAGTGAAGGCTCTCTCCCGGGTTGTAGAACAGAAGGTCAGAAAGACTAATGTAGGTGTCTCATCTAGCAAGCTCTGAAGTATTGGATTATCATTGTCTATTCAAATGGTTATTTTGAATCATAAATTGTATTATAATAATTTATGAGAGGTGCTAGTAACTATCTTTTGTTCATATGGAAATTTCCTCAACGCATGCTGCGATGGGGATTCCTAAATCAGAGATAATGTTCAGGTTCTGTGCTTTGTAGGGAGAAGGTTATATTGGAAGTATATAATGAAGTATGCAACTAAAAAGGGACAGGTCTCCTTGACAATGTATTGTTCTCATTGACAATCGCTATAGTAAATCTCCAATTTTTAAAATCTGATATTAGGACCTTCAAAAAATATATATATAAAAAAAATGATATTCAGGATCGATCGACACCATACGATATCTTTCATATAAGATGTTTTGCCTTTACAACAACCTTTTTCATTTAACAATCCATCGGGGATTGTCAACTGATTTTCAAATTGCAGTTAATTATATAGATATACTATACATTCTTGTCCATTAATATGCCTAACGAATTGTATTCATTTTCGTGAGGATACGGCTGCTTCCTTTCATCATTCCAATTTCACCTTACAAAATTTTTGATGAATAAACAGACAAATATCTACAATGAATTGACTGCTATGCCTATACTCCTTATTGTATTGACTAGTGCAAGTTTACTTTCTCCAAAATAATAGAAGCTCTAGTATTCAGAATGCCTGTAACTAATTTCAAAATTTATATTATTGCGTCCAATTCTCATTGCATCTTTCACGCAGTCTATATTTCAGTTTATCTCAGTTAATCTCTAATCACAAAGTCCGTGAGACGTGAAGCCATTATGATGAATCTTTCTAAGAGCACAAATCAATTTTTTTGATAGATTGATGGTAGCTATCAATCGTTCTAGGGTGCGTTTGGATGCACTAGAGAATAGCGAGAATAGCTACTGTTGAGAATAGTAGAATAAGAATAGCGAGAACAGTTATTATTTAAGAATAGTGCTAACTCAAAGCTATTTAGAAGTTGTTTGGATTGAACATTTAGAATAACTACTGTAGGGATTGAGACTTTGAGAGAATTCATTTGCTATTCCATGTTTTTGTAGGAATAGTGAGAACAGCGAGAACAACGCTATTCTCGCTGTTCCTGAGTATGTTTGAATAGATCAAAACAGCGCTATTTTCGCTGTTTTTGCTATTCTCGCTGCATTCAAACATACCCCTAAGAGCACAAATCGAAATATGTTTGTGTGCGTATGTGGCTTTTGACTAATATAATTTGTTGTTCTAATTGTACCAATGACTGATATAGCACAGGAGTATGTTGTTCTGATTTGTTTAGTTAGATAAAAATTGGGATTCAGTCACTCAATTTAATATATTGAAAATAATCTTTTACATTTTGAATATTATCCTAGTCATTAGATTAGGAATTAATTCTCTAACGGTCTTTTCATTCTTTTTTCCTGGATTATTGACGACATGAACGCGATGCAATTTTAGAACCGATCCATTTTTTAACTCGATGCAATTAGAGTTTCTAAACCAAAGCCAATTTTAACTCGATGCAATTCTACATCCCTGAAACTCTTGGAGTTTCTAAATAACTGTTAACTAATTTTTAGAAATTTTATCTCTGAAAGTTTCTAAACCCTCACATCCCTAAAACTCAAAATTAGAGTTTCTTAATTGCCATATCAGCAAATAAATTACAAGAGAAAAGAATTTCAGCCAATTATTTGGCTATGTCAGAGTTTATAAACGGTTTCTTATTAAGAAACTTTGAAGCAAAGTTGCTAAAGAAGAAATCCATCTGCATCCCTGAAACTGGTTTAGAAACTGCCACATCAGATTAGAAACTCCAAGAGTTTCAGGGATGTAGATACTCTTACATATTTTAGAACCGATCCATTTTTTAATTAAAAAATCACAAACTGCTTGTACAATGAAAACCGATCCATTTTTTAATTGAAAAATCACAAACTGCTTGTACAATGAAAATCACGAACTAATACATCTTACAGTTTCTTGCGTTGTACAGTGTCATTGTGCTAAGATACAATTCACTTAAAATAAGTTTATTGGCAAAAATTAGTTTTAATTGGAGCTTACGGAGAGATTCAACATTGTTAAAATTAACGGATGAGATCGGTTCCTACGATCTGAATTGAATAAAAAAAATTAGACCCGTTACCCGATCCACTTAATAATCGGGTCAAACGAATATAAATTCAATCAGTTGGGTAAGTTGATCAAATTCGGATTGGATAAGAAATTGGCACTGCTAATTTATCTTCGGGTAACACTAAGGTGCTATGGCGACCTATGGTGCTATGGCTTAATATTCGAGTTTTCAAAATTTAAACAGTCAATTCGAACCGTTCATTTTGTGCAGAATTTTTTAGATCAACTGATTTTCTACCTATCTAAAAAAATAGTAATATTTTTTAAAAAAAATGTAAAATTTGGTCTCCAAACACATATTAATATGAAAAACAAGATTAATAGTTCGGATCGACCGTTTGAATTTTGAAAACTTGAATATTAAGCCGTAGCATCGCAGGTTTCTATGCAACCAATAACACCTTAGCCTTACCCTTTATCTTCCGATTTTTTTTATTTATATCTAAAAAATAAATACATTTTTAATAATGTGATATTTTTTAAAATTTTATTTATTTATTGGATATAAATAAATCTATTTTTTTTGTAAGACTTGACAGACACCACTAAAGTAACACCGCTAATTTATCACTTTTAATTTGTGTCAATCAAATAATTGCAAGCTACTATGTTACTTTCCATCCTAAACTAATTAATTAAGTTCTAACTTCACTATTTACATCAATAAATATCACATTAGATATATGAAAATTATGTTCATTCCAATGAAGGATTATTTAAAAGAATAATTATGTAATTATTTTAAAGGTGAGGCTAACGCTGAAATCTTTTGAATTTATAAAATTAACATTTTTAATTTATAAATTGATTTTATACAAATTCAAGTGATAAAAAATGAACATTTACTTTATACTAAGTAAAATTAACAAATTTAACATATAAAAACTTTACTTATTTTTAACAACTAGATTAATTTCAACAATTTGAATTAATTGTTTAAAACTGATTAACAAATTTTAAACCTAAACTTACTAACCAATTTGATAAGCGTAAGTGCATATTAGCTTTATTCTATTTTAAGTCAGCGAAGTTGATCCTCCTCATCATATAATTTATTTTTTATTTGGATTAACGAATTACAAATAGATTAGAAGTTCTGGTTCATGATTTACAAAGATAAATCAAAATTCAGCAAAGGCAAATTCGAGATTAAAGTTCCCCATTCAAACAATCGAAGGAATCCACTAATACAGATTACTTCGAATAGTCAGCAATTTGGTACTGGTAAAATCAGGCCGGATCCGGTCAACGAGAGGTGCGAGTGCAAACTGAAGGATATTACCGTAACAGTTAGCAATTCAGTTTAAGTTGGGTCTCTAGTCTCAAGTTCTCACCTACCTTACTCAATCTGGGAAAACACACCTGCACAGACGCGCACGCTCAGAGACAAACAATGGAGTCACCGTTCAAAGGGGATATTCTGAATGGGCAGGTAGCACTGGTAACTGGAGGCGGATCGGGGATATGCTTCGAGATCACCAGGCAGTTGGGTCTCCACGGTGCCTCCGTCGCTATCATGGGGCGGCGCCGTCAGGTCCTTGACGCCGCTGTCTCAGCTCTCTCCAAAGAGGGTATAAAGGTCAGACGAAAGGCTTCTTCCTGTTTCATTTTTAATTTATGAGGCAGGTAAATATGCTAAAGAGGAGAACTAGAGTCGTGAGTAACGCTAGAGCCACGTGGGATTTTCAATTTTTGCATCTAATTCCTCTTTCAGGATAAAAGTAGAATGAATCAAAGGAAATGAAACATGGACAGATTGCATGATTGCAAAAAAAAAAAAAGCTAGCAAAACTTATCCATAATCCATCTTTTTAGTATATAGTTGCTGGAACTTCCTTTTGCTGAAAAAAAGTTTAAAGGTATTGAAACATGAACTTTAGGCAATTGGTTTGGAGGGAGATGTACGCAAGCAAGAAGATGCCAGGAGAGTTTTAGAGGCAACTGTGGATCACTTCGGGCGACTTGACATACTTGTAAATGGAGCAGCTGGTAACTTCCTCGCATCACCTGAGGATTTATCTCCTAAGGGCCTCCGTACAGGTATTATGTCAATTATGTGTAGAATTTTCTGTGATGGAGGTACTGATACGTATTAAGGAAATCTCATCTTCTGCTATCCATTTTGACTGAAATGGTTCTAAATTTATCCACCTCCAGCTATACCAAGATTTACCTCCTAACCACGCGTCATGCCAATTCTCACAAGTCACATGTAAGGGTACACCTGTACAATTTTCCTCAGAAAGAAGTCGGGGCTTCTTCATATCCCACTGACCTCCTCATTATAGAAAAGATTTGTCTTGTTAGGCCTCAGTTCTATTAGCAAAAGATGATTTTGTCATATATGTTGCCACCAATGCACCTCTTCCCTACCACTTAAAACCATCTTCTTGAGTTTTCACATATGTCTTCTTTTCTTTCCTTTTTCCTCTCTATCTTCTACTCCTTTTCCCAATTAGAAATTGACAGGAAACAATTTCAAATCCTTACTGGGTTTTATTTAGTCTTCTCGTGTGTTGGATTGTGATATCAATATTCAATCTTGGTATTTTTATTAACAAGATTCAATTTATTACAGAAGTATTCAAATTAGAAGTTTTCAATTATCATTAGATCCTAAAACTACAAAAGAAGAGAGAAAAACTATAGGCAGTGGAATTGGTTTAATTTTAGCAGCTGAGGGCTCTCAAATTATACTCAATGAATCAATAGGTAGACTATGCCTAATCTAGATGTAAAATATGATTTACAATTTACTAATCAAAAGGAAAAAAAAAAAATAGTGTGGAATATGTTTGGTGGTGATGAAGGGATATATAGTTTAATCTTAAGATGTTGATCATTATTTCCAATTAGTGAAAAAACTATGAAGATGAGAGAATTAAGGTCAAAGAAGAGAGAATAGTTGAGAAAAGATTGTCTCTGCTCTCTACCTTTTTTGTTTTTCAGCTGGCTTCTCTCCCTTTATTAATTCAGAAAATGATGAACAAGGAAACTCTAATTTTCTCTCCTCCCCAAAAGAGTACATAATTAATGTGACTATCCAGCTAGAATGGTTGTCTCACATGGGAGCTTCTGCAGAGGTCAATCAAGGCTAGCTGGGCAGCCGGTGGGCACCTTAGATTATCTCAGCTATTGAATCAAATAAACTGTGGATGTTTTACTGATGGTTAGGTACCTGGAAGGATATGAACCCACATATTGGTAGGGACCTGAATATTATATTACCAGGCTGTACAGCATCAAAGGTGCATTTTGTTCTAAAAGCTTAACTAATCCTATTTGACTGGTTAAGCCACAACTAAAAATAAGTAAAAAACAAAGGAAATGGTTGACTGATCTAATTAACTGGTAAGGTTCACATAGACGACTGGTACTAGCTTATGCTATTACATAATGTCTTACATCTAGGTGAAATAGTACCTAATATGATACTGTAATATTTTAAGTGATATTGATAATGTTCTGAGAGCATGAGAAATTTCAATAATCTTTTTTTTTTTTTGTTCTTTTAATTTGATTGGTTTTTGTTCAGTTGTCGATATTGATGCAATTGGTACATATACCATGAGTTATGAGGCACTGAAATATTTAAAGAAAGGTGGGCCCGGAAGAGATCCATTAAAGGGCGGCATCATTATTAATATAAGTGCAACTTTGCATTATAGTGCATCTTGGTACCAGCTTCATGTAGCTGCTGCTAAGGTTGATGTGCAGAACTTTTTACTAACATTTTTGCATTTTTAACCTTTAAAACTCCATATTAGTTTCCCTGTTTTTGTTGTGAAGGGATAATTCATGTGTATTCCTACAAAACTTGAAATGTCAAGTTCCACTTGCTAGAAAACATACAAAATGACTTGCATACCCTTAGACAACATGGAATCTAAAAATATTCTCAATATTGTTTGCTTCCCTCTTTATTTTATATACATCAAATCGCCACTGCTCCCTTATTGTTCAGTAATGCATTGACCATTAGGGGGTAATGGGCTGATTTTGAATATTTCTGAAGCTATGAGGATACAGGTGATATGTCCATGTCACAATCAATAATTGGCATCATTAAATGATAAAGTAATTGTGGAAATATATTGTATTTTTTTTCTCATCTTTTATTTTCTATAAAAAAATTAGGCTGCTGTAGATAGTATGACAAGAAACCTGGCACTTGAATGGGGCACGGATTATGACATACGGGTTAATGGTATTGCACCTGGTCCAATAGGGGACACACCTGGCATGAGAAAACTTGCACCAGAAGAAATGGGCCCCAAACTCCGGGAGGAAATGCCTCTTTACAAGCTGGGGGAAAAACTTGACATTGCCAATGCAGCTCTATATCTTGCTTCTGAAGCAGGTATGAAACTGCTTCATAATTTTCATTCCAATCCGTGAACTACAACTTAATAACTGTCGTGCATGTTTAAATGATATAGGTTTCTTATTTATGCAATTATACCTCAATCAAACTCATTTGTGTAACTAAACCTTATAGACATAGTCTGCTCAATTTGATCTACATCTGGCTTATAACAATCAAACTCCTGAGCATGAAGCCGCACAATCATGTACTACCTAAATTACTTTTAGATGGTCAATTTGTTCTACATCTGGCTTATAACAATTTTTATTTTTACATTTAATAGGAAAGTACGTGAATGGTACGGTGATAGTAGTAGACGGGGGATTATGGTTGAGCCGGCCCCGATTTATCAAAAAAGAGGAAGTGAAGGCTCTCTCTCGAGTTGTAGAGCAAAAGGTCAGAAAGGCTAATGTAGGTGTCCCATCTAGCAAGCTCTGAAGCATTGAATTATTATTGTCTTTTCAAACTATTATTCTCAATCATAGATTGTATTATAATTATTTATGAGAGATGCTAGTAAGTATTCTTTGTTTACATGAAAATTTCCTAAACGCATATGGCGATGCAGATTTCTACATCAGAGATAATGTTTTGTGCTTTGTAAAGAAAAAGGGTTATATTGGAAGTAAATAAAGCATGCAAGTAAAAAGGGATAGGTCTCCTTGACAATCGCTGTAGAAAATCTCCTACTTTCAAATTCTGATATTCAGGATCGATCGGCACCATATGCTAGTATCGTGTAATAGTTTGAATCCTGCAAAAGTTTTTCATTTAAGAATCCTTCGTGGATTATCAACTGCTTCTCAAATTGTGTAATTATAATTTTACTAGCATTGTGTTCGTGTTGCAACTCCGTGCATTGCAACAAGAAAAAAAAAATCTCAACGTATTTTCATGAAAAAATAGACTAAATGATAAATAAATTAAATGATATATTAAATGAACATCTACATGAAAATAACATTCCTTAAAAACATATTAAATGAAATCAAATTCATCAACTGATGGATAACATGGTGAATTGGTACCGTACGCAAATGCTTACCACCAGCTTTCGAGAAGAATTCGGACGGACCAGGTAGATTGTAATAAAGTCGTATACTTTCTTTTATTTATGTCATCATAATTATAAATTCTACATAACATTGCAACTATAAATTTATCAGCCGTACTACTTGTACCATGGTCTTATTTTTTATTGGATTGTTGAGCATCACAATCCTGAAATTTCCAAAATTTTTTTGAAAAAATAGTAAAAAATTTCCAAAAATGTAAAATTTGGTCTCCAAGTACATTTTAATATGAAGAACACGTTACACGGTTCGAATCGACTATTTAAATTTTGAAAATAAAGATACGAGAGAAGAATGCACACTGGAAGTACAAAAGGGAGGGTGCATTTTAACCCTCCTCAAATTTTTTTTTTTTTTTTCATTAAATCAAAGTATCAATAATCAACATCTCTAGATCGACTCCATCAATGAGTTTCTACAACAATAACTCAGAATTGTTATTTCATTACCAGAATAATGAAATCATAAACAACAACAACAAAAAGACAAGGTACAAATCAAGTTGCCACATCTCAGTTTAATTATTCCTAAATCTGATTAGGTCTGCAAGACAATAAAATAATTGACAAAGAACTCTTCATTTTTTATGCAGATATATATAATAACAACTAACTCGAGTTAATTTAATGATTTTAAGCCCAAGTTAGAGTTTCGAGTCAATAAAGATGAATGAAAAGTTACGAAAATGGAGAATATTCCGCACTAAATTATAATGTACTACATTGGCCAAGCTAATAGTCATTATCAAAGTCAATCTGTTGTATTGTATAAGTTTACAAAATACAACGTAATTCTTGATAGAGAAAATTTGATGTGAAGAATGCATTTTTGTATGGAGATCTGGAGGAAGAGATCTATATGGACATTTCACGGGAATACACACACTAAGAACAAGAAAAATTGGTATGTAAGCCGGAGCGAAGTCTGTATGGATTGAAACAGTCACCACGAGCATGATCTAGGCACTTTTGCAAAGCCATGAAGAAGTACAACTACACTCAAAGTGATTCTGACCATACTCTGTTCTACAAGCATCGTCAAGACAAGGTAACTATCCTAATTATCTATGTTGATGACATGATAATTACAGGGGACGATAGTGAAGAGATAGGGTGGCTAGAGCAGAGATTATCACAGGAGTTTGGGATGGAAAATCTGGATAGTTTAAAATACTTCCTGGGAATAGAGGTGCTACGCTCAAACAAAGGTATCTCTCTATCACAACGAAACTATATACTTGACATGCTAAGGAATAACTTGTAGATATGTTGACAAAGGGAATGTCGACAAAATGCTTTGAAGAATCAATTGTCAAGTTAGGTATGGTAGATATCTACCTACCAACTTGAGCGAGGCTGTTGAAACAAATGTATACACGGTCTGTATACACCTATACACGGACCATGTACCTGCACCACTAGACCAAAGAAGGAAGGCGGCATATTATTTTTTTATTTTTGAGTTATTTGTTTCCTGATTTTCTTAGAAGATTCTTTCTAAATTTGTTATTCTTTTTCTCTATATATTCTTCTTTCATTCTCAAGTAATATATACATTAAAAAAGAAAAGAACTAAAAAGGAGTGTGGGTGGGTGTGGAGGACGTAGGTACTAAATTGGTATTGAACCTCGTTAAATCTTGTGTCTGTCTCAATACATTTTACTCATACTTGAATTCTTACATACAGTTCTAACCACATTATTATCCAAAATTTTTAAATATATCATAACCCCAAAAAAGATAAACCAAACCGCCACATTTTCTGAAAATTTAGAATTTTGACATAGCCACATACTCTAGATATGGCCACTTTTTTGTTGGCTGCATCTAGGGGATGCAGCCACCTTTTTTTCTTCTTCTTTTCCTTCTTGTGTTATCTGAACGAAAAAAATGGGTGGCCGCATCCCCTAGATGCGGCCCGGCCCAAAAAAAGGTGACCGCACCTAGGAGATGCGGCCATGTCAAAATTCGAATTTTTCAAAAATCATAGTTGTTTGATTTATCTTTTTTGGAAGTATGGTATATTTAAAAATGAGGAGGGTTCAAATGCACCCAAATTTTTGTGCACCCAAATGCACTCTATCTTTCAAATCTTTTTTCTCCGTTTTCAAAGTCCGAATAGTCAATCCGAACCGTTAGATGCTATCTATATATTAAAATGTGCTTGGAGACCAAATTTTACATTTTTTGAAATTTTTTTACTATTTATTAAGCTACTTTGAAAATTGCTGATTTTACATTTTCTGGACCATTGGATCAGCGATTTTTCAAAGTGGCTTAATAAATAGTAAAAAAAATTTCACAAAATATAAAATTTGGTCTCCAAGCACATCTTAATATATATATCGCATCTAACGGTTCGGATTAACTATTTGAACTTTGAAAATAAAGAAAAAGATAAGGTGCACAAAAATTTGAGTTCATTTGAACCCTCCTCTTTAAAAATTTCGGCATATTATATCAACATAGAGAAAATATAATTGAGTTATACACTGCAACTCTGTAGTCTGCACTACTTCATCATACAGTATGCGGATTTATTTTTTTCCTTTCTTTCTTTTTTCTATTAATTTTGTGAGGGTGAATCGCTTGAGCGAATCAGCTAGCTTGGTAATATTATATAATTTTCTCACAAAAACAAGCATGCTCGCTGACATTGTATAAAGAGACCTCTGACAAGTCGGAGGAAGTTCTGCAAAGGAGAACAATTCCAAAGTTAATATGGAGGAAATAAAAAAAGGCACTAAGAATTGTGTAAACTTCAGTCAAGAATTCTACAAGCCTAATATATGGTTCAAATATAAGCATGCAATGTATACAAACTACAAAACATTCATTCAGTCTATACATGATCTTATTTGCATCATAATTCACAAGCATGCAACATATTACAACCCCTTAATAGGTGTAAATTAAATTATATTGATAATAACTTTGAGGTAGTAATTTTAAAGCACAGATTGACGTTTTATTCAAAGAGATGAATAATACACCAAGATGTAATTTAAAGGAAACAGCTCCGTACTTGATCCCGATCGCACCAGTTCGCTTTGAATCGAGCGCCATCATGCGTGACTTCGCCTCTATGATCTGATTAACGGCGTCTGATCTTCAGTCAACATGACTGTGCTACTATCCTCCTTCAATGCAATTAGAAGAAATCATCAAACATGCTAGACAAGATCACTTAAATTAGAGAACAACCAATTTCTCTATATTCCCATACCATCTCATTTGTACCAGACAAAGGGACACGATAAAAACCCTACAACCCAACAGTTGCATGGGTACTTTCTGTACCAGTACTGTACAAGTAACAAAATTGCCACAATGTTCTAAGTAGAACTTTGTGGAACACCTCGCAAGCACGGCCGAAATAATGCTTTAAGAGCATCTACATCCCTAAAACTCAAAAAGATTTTAGAGTTTCTATTAAGTCACATCAGCAACAAATTAAAAAGAATAAATAATTCGAGCCAATCATTTGGCCAACATAGAGTTTATAAATAGTTTTTTAATAAGAAATTTTCCCACATCTCTTAAACTGAATTAGAAACTGCTACGTCAGATTAGAAACTCTAATAGTTTCAAAAATGTAGATGATCTAAGCGATATCTTCTTGATGATTATTACACTGAGAACAATCAAAGTATTTTGGAAGGAGACAACTTTTGACAATTTTGAGGGGCAGATTGTGCATCCTATACATCCCATTTCTCAATTAGATTAGAACATAGCTACCTCTCAATGTACTCAGATGCGCCATGTTAAAAATGTTTACCTCCTCCAGTCCAACCTTTTTTTTTTTATCAATTGTTTAAAAACGAAAACATGAAAACATCACATATGCCTGAATTTCTGATCGGATGGTACGGATCAAACCTCAAAAATGGGAATAATGCTTAAACAACCTCTTGATTTAATTTTAATTGAGTATGAGGCATAATTTTTCATTATTTTTATTATTTTTAATCACTTTTTAAGAAATATAAAATAAGTATTTTTTTTTATTTATGTATAAGGAAACTTATAACTTTATCAATTATAGAAACAATATTTTTTTTAAATGACATAACTTTCTAAATCAACAAAATATGCAATCTAGAAAATAATTAAATAATTGTACTACAAAATAATAATTTTTTTGTTCATCAATCTAACACATTTTTGACAAATAAATTAGTACACATATAACTTTAATTAAATAAGATTTATTAAATACAATGTGCTTCTCTAAGATATAGAATTAATTTATACATAACTCGTTTTCTTGTACAATTTCTTTCAATCAAAATGAAAAAAAAATAATACAAAGAATAGTTTTATTATTGTTATTACAAATTTTGTAGGACAAAATAATTTGTAATATCAAATCATGCTTTAAGCCATCAAATTCTTATCAAACAAGGAACAATTTCAGTCAAGATATAACTTTAGATATTAACCAAACATAAATAATTTTGATCAACTTAAGTTGAAATATTCAAGTTAGGCTTTATTAACTTTAGTCGACAACCAAACATGACCATGGCGATTAATACTAAAATCTCATTGATGATCACTAAATATAATTCTCTAAGCACAAAAAAGGAGAATTTTGTGTTTTGCGATAATACAAGAATAAGGATATAGAAAAAAGGGTATAGTTTTACATGATATTGGCATCAACTCAACATATTTTTCCTCAAAAAAAAAAAACTCAACATAATAATTTCTTGAAAAGGAAAATATAAAGGTATGGATTGTGTTCAGATATTGATTTGACTTTGACGATGTAAGGCCGGCCTGATTCCGTCGTCGATGGTTGCATTCTGGATCAACTCTAAAATTGAACAAATAATAGACAAGGAAAAAAGATTAACTAATTGTAGATGAAGCACTATATAGAAATATATATATTTGATGATGGAGATTTGAAAGATAGAGAGAGGGAAGCTTACGTTGCGTACACAAATACCATACCATGAGAGCTAAAATAACAGGGACGGGTGAAAGGAATACTATTGTCCATATTAACAAAAATTTATGAGTCGGTACAAGAATAAATCTGATAATTATGTTGGAGATGATCATGATCCACATCCAAAATAAGAGTTCACATTGCTCTTTTCGAGTAGCATATGTCACGAGCACATCTACTATAAGCAGAGCAACATATGAAGGAATCACCAGCAACAAAACATACATGTTTTTCAAATTATTATGTATCAACTTATCCAAAACAGGAACAAGTGCCAAAGTTATGAATAATAGAAGCCAGGCACAAAGTATATTGATATTCAGTTTTCGCAGCACAAACGGTGCCTCAGCATTTGGCGCTTCGACATGAGGAATATTCTCCACCCTGAGAGGTACAAATTAACAATATATATTAGTGTTAATTGTCGGGCTTATGATATTTTTCGTGAGATCAAGCTTTCCAAAGATTAATCTAATTGTGACTTGCAATTCTAGAATAAATTACTAGGAGTTACCTTACGGTGAAGTTGGAGCTGTCATAATAAATTACTTCCATGAGATATAACAAAATGCTTTGGAAGATGTACGAAATGAACAAATGAATTTGGACTAGCTTGGAAGAAATGAATTTATTTGTCATCCAATTTTCTAAATGAATTATTCGACCTGTTAATTTTTAGTTCATGCTATTTGTAGAGCATCTAAAAATGTCTTCAATAGTGCTATCTCAGAGCATCTAATAAAAACGTCTTCGCTATTAACGAGTGTATTTCAACAAAAGAAAATTATTGTTTTAAATAGTCTAGACCATCCAAGTCTTTTCCTCACAATTGATTATTTATAGTATTAATTTTATTTTTCTCTCAAAAGAATATTGCGGTTTTTCTTCGAATATAGCATGGGCGGCTAACTAAGACCCGCTACATCATTTGTGTGGGAGTGGGATGGCACATTCAACTTTATGCGGCCATAAAATTTTAACATAGGGAGACCTATCTTAAATTTGTAGAATTAGTTTATTTCTACGGTACAAACAATTAATATTAGACGTCAAAATCAATTTAGCTACTTTTAAATATTTCAAAACACTTGTTACAAATACTTTATGGCATCACAGTTATCTTCAATCTTATTATCATAAAAGATGTCTTCTTTAAATTAGGAGTTAAAATTTCCTATAACTTTTATAATAAAATTAAATCGAGAAGCTAATCCATATTTAATATTTATCTTATTTGAAAACGAAGAAAAAAACTCAAAATATATTAACTAAGACAGCATTGGATTTTTTTTTTTCTAAGATGAAAACAAAAAAAAAATAATTTCGTTTCTCCCCAGTCCCCTCCAAATATAACTAAAAACGCTTTCATATACCTATATTCATTTTTCCTTACCGATTGTTTCTCCCCTCCACAGTTTAATATATTTAGGCTATTTCGTCCTCTTCACTAGAAAATATTATTTGTGTAAGGCTTGGTTATAAAACTAAATCGAGTTGGATTTCATTGATCATCTCCTTTCTCACACGAGTCTCGAAAGTCACCTTGATAATTCTTATTTCTCATATTTTGTTGATCAGATTCCTGTGAAATTAAAACATGTTGATTTTATAAGCTACAACATGTCAACTTATATACAATACATGTTATTTGATCCGTATTTAAAAATTTAGATGTGGATAACTGAATATCCGTGTAGATAAGGATACTGATATGGTTTTACATTTCAATTATCCGTATCCAAATAGTAGATATATATACCATATATTTTAATATATATTATGAAAAATTTATGTTATTCACCATTATAATTAGATAAATATTACAAACTTTAATATTTTTTAATATTATTTTTATAAATATATGATCTAACTCGGATCCGTATTCGTATCCAGAGAACAAAAAAGAAATAAAAATATGATTTTACAAGACTACGTCAATATAAAATTCTACTGAGTGGTAGTTCACTAGTGAGCTATCGTGCGAGTTTCCGCTTGATGCATGATGATGATGCTGGCTTCAACATAGCAATGAGGCATTTGTCGAAGCCAGCATCCTCCACGATTGGTGCATTGTGGTGCATCATTTCACAGCCTATATATAGACCTCCAACTATTCTTTGCCATGACCACCAGGTTATGCGCGACTCATCCTCTAATAACGTTCAAAACCTACACACAATGTTTTTTATGATTATTAGAACAAAGAATAAATAAACATTCAATTTATTAAATATGTCGGTTTTATTTATATTTACCACGCGAGTCTGGAACGGACCGAAGAGCAAGTAAATCCTAGCCTCATCATCCTATAGTCTCGTCGAAACCTATCACCATAGTGCCCCTGCTAGATATACTGATGACATGACCCACCTTTGGTACCAAATGTCATATTTCAATGCCCAAGGCCCAACACCTAGGGGTGACATCATCAGCCGATGGCTGCTACCGTTAATGATCAAGGGAGATCAGGCCCTCTAGTAATCCTCTGCATGATGCTGGCTTCAGTCCATCTTGGACTTATGGTTGTTAATTCTGCAATAATTAATTATCATATTAGTAACGTGTCAAATTAAACAAGTAAGAAAATGATCATGAATTAAGTAGCGGTACTTGTGCAGCTTTTTTGTCCGTGTCTTGTCCAGCATAGAGAAATTAGGGACTAATGCATCGAAGTCGAGCTGACAGGGCACCTAATCAAGATAGTACCACTATCCAGAAACATATGACCAGTCCCCGATAGAGCGAGAGACCCCTCTTCTCCAATGTCAGCCGGTAGAGGAGATTATTCTCGTAGAATGGAAGATACAGGTACCAAGTGACGTTTGCATCATGAAGCATCTGGAGCTGATTGTGGATATAAGAAATCCTCACTATCTTCCCTTTGCCTGTCTTCTCGTAGGTGTGGTGACTGCCCCATATGTCAGCGTATGGTGGGCATCTCTTGGTGTCTGGTCTTGTCCAACAGGGAGGAGGATCTGAAACAACAGGCCGATAAACATGTAGATGTAATTACGACTAATGCTGGAGTAAAAGAAGTGGCCCAACAATCTACTTGTTCTTCACCTGAATTTTAATAGTAAATGCAATTTTGATCATTACTTAACCAATATTTGTAATATAGAAAAAAACCAGATAAGTAGAAACTTACCAAACAAGTATGATACAAACCTCTGTATAGATAAGCAATCACAACTCCACCCCAATTCCACCTCGTTAGCCTCTCGATATCCCGTAGCAAAGAGAGGAACATAATCGGAACTGCATCACTATTGAAATCCACAAACATGACTAAATCACATAGGCATTCGATGAATGCAATTTGCTATTTTTTTTTTTTTGACTAAATTTGTAAAATATACGTTACTTGAATTTAACCTTTCAGATGATTTAGTGTGTTTACAAATTCGCTTAATTAAATGATTTATAATAAATAATTCAAGATAGATTTAGAGTTTTAATTTCAAAATTTATAATAAAGAACTAAGATTTATGAAGTGCTCAATTTCAAAGATTATTTCGGCCTTATTTTACCAGTACCAAATTGCTGACTGTTCGAAGTAAACTTTATTACTAATACAAATTTTTGGATTCCATTTTGTATCAGGGTATACAAGATATATTGTCGGTTTCTAGCAAGTGCAAACATGAAATCTCAAGTTTTGTACGAATGCACACGAATTGTCCCTTCACACAAAAAAAGATTACTTCGAACAGTCAGCAATTTGGTACTGGTAAAATCAGGCCGAATCCGGTCAACGAGACGTGCGAGTGCAAACTGAAGGATATTACCGTAACAGTTAGCAATTCAGTTTAAGTTGGTCTCTAGTCTCAAGTTCTCAACTACCTTTATCTGGGAAAACACACGTGCACCGACGCGCACGCTCAGAGACGAACAATGGAGTCACCGTTCAAAGGGGATATTCTGAATGGGCAGGTAGCACTGGTAACTGGAGGCGGATCGGGGATATGCTTCGAAATCACCAGGCAGTTGGGTCTCCACGGTGCCTCCGTAGCTATCATGGGGTGCTCAGAGGTGCAGGTGACGAATCCTTATCCTCTGAGGTAACAGAATATTTGTATTTAGATTTGAACCATCCGATTGGAATCCGGACCAATCTGATGATGAAATGCATAAGACTTCTTTAATATTTGTGCATATATAATAAGATCACACGAGATAAAAACTCAAAAGTAAAAAAGGTACGGAAATTTAGACAATGATTGTTGCTTCTACTATAGCAAATTGAAAAAGAAAATACATAGGGACTAGAGACGAAGGGTGGGAGTTAAAGCAACAGAGCGGATGCATCACAGGACGGATGCGGTTGCTCTCTGGCGTGACTTCTCTTTTTGTTTGTTTGGAATTGGGTTTGATTTAATGGACATCAAATTAAATTTGTATTTTTGAAATTCAATTCATGTCCGATCAAATAGAGAGATCTATAGTCTAGAAATGCGGAACCACTTCCCTAATATAAATTTTAATCTTATATATTGATTTTTTTTTTAAGTTTTTATACAGTCAAACCCTCCTTATAAATTATCACTTGTGTAGTTGTAATTTAGTGGTTTAAATTTTAGTTCCTCTCCCCTTCCTGGCCCCTCCCTATTTTTTTTAATTTGTATTCCTTCGGGGTGCAACTAGAAAATTGAACTGTTCTTCGATACAAATTTTAAAACAAATCTCAATATCTACAATGTATAGTCACTGAATTTTTTATAAATATTAAATAGTTCGATAGCTTGACTTTCAACCTTTACTAAAAGAAAAAAAAATAGCCACTAGATCTACGAGGAAATTATATGCATTCTAAAATTTATAGTTTTGGTCTTGCGGTTAGAACCCTTTGTACAAACAACTTTAAAATTGATGCAGATCATCTGACGATTTAATGGCCCATCGGACCGAGCTCTGTGTCCACACAGGTACTTGAGGAGCAATTTAAAAGAACGAACGGTCCAGATTAAGTCTATTCATATCAAACTCAATTCGGTAGCTGCTGTGACTATAGGGGACTGCTTTAAGATTTGTGCCAAGCCAAAAGAACGGTTCTGATTTTCAGTTTGCACCTCATCATGAGGTACCTCGAGTGATACCGGATTCCATCGGACCACCCCCATTCCCATCTTTTTTTTCTTCGCTTGTCCCCATTCTGACAATAAAGAAACGATAAAATTGAGCCGGATTGAATTTGCTTTTCTAAGCAAGTGAACAATCGATTATGGTATGATTAAATATAACAAATGATAAAGACAACGCTTCACATGTCAAACCGTTCTCACTGTTATAGCAAGACGCGGCAAAGAAATGAAGGAAATAATAACTTGAGAACATGATAAGATGCGAAAAAGGTCATGCATGTATAGCATATAAAAAATAACTAACGAATGTCAAGGTATATAGTAGTGTTCAATAAACCAGTCTCAAATTGAGTTCTCTATTCGTATACCTGACTGGCTCTCGATCGACAGGTCTTTCAAACTAAATCTCTACTTCACTTGCTAGCTAGTCATCCATGAACTGACAGTACCAAAATACTAAATGACAGTTAAGCAATTTTGACATTTATTTAAGATTTGAAGGGCTCATTTGCTAAAAATTTAGTTAGTTCTTGTTTGAGGAAAATTATTGTGTTTGAATCTAGATGTGTACAAGATATTTAACCGCTATTTTGAAGGAAGCAGATAATGGTCTCGGATCAAGTACATTTAAATTAAATAGAGTAGAACTAGGGTGTTTAATTTTAAATTCACCAAGTTTATTTGTATACTCAACTCTAAATTAATATATCGGATTAGCTTCAAATGATGAATCCGCGCAAACACTTGAAAGTCATCTATCTAACGAGTGATGCGTCTACTTGTGAAAATTAACAAATAAATTGATTTTTTTTTCATAGAGTCAAGTGGTAAAAAAAAATGTTCAAAAATATAAATTCATTAAAATTAATTTATAAATTAACTTTCTAATGACCGCTTGAGTTTATACTAAATTAATTCAAAAATTTTTAATTTTTGTATGTAGATGCATCACTTGTGAAGTAAATGGGTTTCAACGATTCGGATTAGTCATTTGAAGCCAATCCGATAGGTTTTAGAGTTGAGTTCACAAAGAGACTTGGTGAACTTAAGAACATTCTAGTTTTAATCATTAATATTTATCTCACTAGTATATGCTCAAAATTATATTTTTCTGCATAATTTTTAATTTTTCTATTAATCCCTGACCCAATTATCAGTCACAAATACATTCAATCAGATTAAGTTACTAAAAACATATTCCTTCAATTTACTTGTAATCGACAAAAATGTTTTAAATAAATGGAGTAGGATAACATTAATTAAACACTCAAACAATATCACAAACTAACTTAACGCACCAGCCAGATATGTTAATTTCATATGTACGTAATAAGGCGTGTTTAGAATTTTCCATATATGTAACTCACATAAACAACATATAACTGCTCAAAAGGATAAGCTCTAGGGAAATATTACGTATAATGATCACATAAATTGTGGCAATGCTTCTGTATATGTGCGGTCAAAAAAATTTCCCTCAACTAAAATCATCAAAAGCTCCAATGCACTACTCCATTGTTAATCAAAATTACGAATTAAAGTTTTTACTTAATAAATTTCCGTATTGCTAGATGCTTAGATGGGTAGTGTAAAAATTATACAAGTCCATTGTCTCTGACACAGGAGAACCAAATAATTCCCTTTGTTGGTGCAAGAAAGCAAGGTGTATGGTAATAAATATCTGACATGTTTTAAGGCAGAAAAAAAAAATGGAAATGACATATTCTTTGACAAATCGAGGAAGTATCAAGGCAGTCTGTACAGCTGTGCTGTAGCGTAAAACATTTCCAAAAATGGATAAACCCTTGCTTCTAGGTTTGAGCTAGGGTTTCCAAAGATAAGAAAAGGGTATGCAGAAGAGGGTCCCACACAAGTCAGGGGTTGTTATCTGTCCACCACTCTGTTTGCTCTCATTTTCACGCAGATGTACGAGGAAGAGATCACGGTACTTGAGATTTCTCTTTATTAAGGTCTCTCTCTCCCTCGCACACTTCTTCCATCTAGGTTCCAAGATAGAATAGCTACGCTCTGGTAAGTGATGACTCTCTCTCTCTCCTTCAGTGCATGCATTATATTGCTTTTTGTTCTTATCTATTAGAACAATTCCAAAATAAAATCAACAATGATTATGTATATAACGTTTGGATTAACTTCTGATTTCTTGAAAAAATGGAAGCTCGGGGGATATTTATGGCTTTGATACTTACTTTTTTACTTAACTTTCTGGCCTTTACCCCATATTTTAGTCCAAATTTCCAATACAGATAAAATTCAGAAATAGTATGGTTATGTAGAATTTATACCTTTGGGCCATCTTAATTTGAAACAATATCCCAATTGTTTTCCTTCTGAATTTGTCAATTTTAGGTCTAATTGACATATACCTTCTAACTAAAGGTTGAATAATCAACAAATAATTATGTCAGTTGTTGTTGTATGAATGCTTTCAGGTAAAAATGGGAAGAGGGAAGATAGAAATAAAGAGGATTGAAAATACATCGAACCGCCAAGTCACTTTCTCCAAGCGGCGTAATGGCCTCTTGAAGAAGGCGAATGAGCTCGCTATACTTTGCGATGCTCAAGTGGGGGTCATTATCTTTTCTTGCACTGGAAAAATGTTTGAATTTTGTAGCTCGCCGCTGAAGTATGTGCATCTAAATTATGTTTTCTCACAACAGTTATTTTTATTGAAGGCGTATACTTTCAGAATATATAGTTGGATACTACTTCCTAGCATGTAAATATTGCTGAGTCTTTTCCTAAACTTATGTTCCTCTTTTTCCGTTTAATTTAAGCAATAAAGAAATTTTATTATACGTTGTTTGAGAAATAAAGGAATTTTAATTCATAGTTAAAAGCTCACTTTTTTTCCAAGCTCTCTTCTCTTTGTTCCTTGAGCTGATTTTAAGGAGTTGCCTCATTTTTTTATTTAATTTTATTTTGAAAGCCCTTGTTAGAAGCCGCGCGCCAGGTTAATTTGATTTAATGACGTAAATAAAATAGGTTCGATACAACATCAGTCTCCTAATTAATGGGATTGGTGTTGCTTCATTAATTGGGTATCTTGCAGCTTGTTTGTGATTTGCATGCATCTTTTTTTTGTCACAACTTTATAGTACTGATTTATTTTGGTCAGTTTTTGCCTTGTGGCATCTCTCCACCTAAATTAAAAATAAAAAAAATAGTTGCCTCTGTGTTGCAGCTGGTTCGCTGGCTACTTCTGCCAAATCTTATTATACCTCCTCCTTTTGAATCATATATATTTTCCATGTTATGTATTTCTTTCATTTTTTTTTTATCAAGTAGCTAGTATCTAGTGTAACATTAGTTCTTTGAATGTATACTTTCTCACCTATTTTCCCATTGAAAGAAAATGAAAAATATGCAATAGCATTGAATATCTCTAGTTTATTTTGTTCTTAGGCCTGCCTCTTCTTGTTGTATTGAATTTTAATGGATAGCATTCATGAATGAAGTGTGACAATTATCCATAAATTGACCCCAGAGAGGGGTTCAGAATATATCCATTTTAGGGTTTCATAATTTGCTTGCTGTCTTTGCTATGATTACTTTCAACTGCTACAGTCATGAACTGGCATGATTGCCTTTGACTTAATTTTTTTCGTTCCATTCATAGTATAATTTTACAGGAGGCTACTCTAACTATAGTATTATCTTATAGAAAGATACATTTCTTATCTTACGCTAATCTTACAGCATCTATATGTGACAGTAACAACAAAGTAATGAACCTAAACAAACTGGCTATATATATCTCCTGACTTCACAAATCAATTGAAATGAAAATTGTTATCCCATTCATGTGAATTAATTATTAAGAAATAGTTTTTCTTTGTGTACAATATTAATATATCCGAAATGTAAAATTCTTTAAAGAGAAGGTCATCGACTTGATTAGACCTTAATATTATTCATATACTTTTGAAGGCTTCCTAATTTTTCACTAACTTGATTATTCTCTTATTTCAGCTTGCGGTACCTCATTGACAAGTATCAGAAGCACGTGTCCGTGCAGGGTGAAGATTTTGGTGCTCGTCATGTATATAGTTTTTCTCTACATATATATCTCGAATCCTATCTCTCTTTGTTCATATTTCGATAGGGAATAGCAATTTATTTCTGTAGTACTCCTAAGAAGCTAACACTTAAGTAGCTGCTAAACCTAACTGAAACCCACAAAAGGTAAACCATACATCCATTTTAATGAAATTAACTTATAAGCCTCTTAATAGAGTGTTAACTGTTGACAGTAATAGTAAAGTTGTATATGAGTTACATACTGCATACTTAATTCCTAAGAAAATTATGCACAAACATCATTGTAATTTACTTCTATATATATGATATTATGGTATCAACTATATATAAAATTCTAACAACCAATGCCAATTTATTTCTCATGTGCTGAAAGAGGTAAAATTTTCACATCATTGAAAAGGAATATATACAGGTACCATGTTATATATACAATTAAAAACGAATATATTATACAACAACTTAAAAATCAGAGTATTAGTTAATTCGTATGAAGGATGGTAAAACTCTAGAATGCATGTAATTATAGAAGAATTTATCATTAAAATTCAAAATGCATGACATGATTGATATATTATGTTTCAATATATGTTAGCAAATGATGTACGAGATAGCAAGAATGAAAGAAGAGAACGACAAGCTAGAGTTATTCATCCGGCAATATCTTGGCAAAGATTTGACATCCCTTACTTTAAATGATATAATTAACATTGAAAAACAATTGGAGTCCTCGATTGAGAAAGTTCGAAACAGAAAGGTCAATCTATCTCTTGCTTTTGTTACATTAACTGAAACTTGACCTTTACATTGCTTAAGTTTCCATTTCTTGTCTGGTTCCAAGCAATATATTACTGTAAAACTGCTCTCGGTGCCATTTTATTATCACACGGCCCCTTTTGAACTTGCACACATTTTGTGTCAACTGTCAAAAGGAATATATATATTGTTGGTAACTTGGTATGATATACCTTGACTTGCCAGTACATATTCTTTTTCTTTTGCTTTTGTATAGCATCATGTGTGAATTCGTGATTTCAATATGGTTATCAGAAAATAGGTAGGATTGATTTATTGCTTACATGGAGGAGCTATATTTTCCATGCATCTTATAGTATATGTTGTACATAATTAACAATATATAGGGTGATTTGTTTACTATCTTAAGAAAAATATTGGTGAATTTTGTCCAATGTCATTGTTGCAGTAGTGCCCATCATTTACCTTTATTACCTACAAGTAAAGAAGGTACTCAAACATAGCAAGTTTTAACTGATTATATGTATTATGTGGCAGGAAGAATTGCTAAACCAGCAGCTGAGTAACCTCCGCCGCAAGGTGCAGATTTTCAACTAACTCATTTAATTTCTTCCTTGTGCACATATTACATGATATATTGCAATATAGCTGTTTAATTATATCTAACATATTACTGTTGTTCATATATCGCTTCTTGTATGGCCTTCACACAGGAGCATATCTTAGAAGATCAGAACAACTACTTGTACCGCATGGTATGTGCACAAACTTCTTATTTTCTTCAGAGTGCATGTATATATCATTTTACCGCATGCATTTTATGTTTATATAATTCTTGAAGATTGAAGGGGACGGTTCTGATATATTCTTGAAAATTGAAAAAAAATAGTTAGGAGAATTTAATTTTACATTGGATTTATAACTTTTTTAAATCAAATGGTTGAAATATATAGAAGACCCACAATTTCAATTAATATCTATCAGAGATATCGACTCCAACAGATAGTTGTTGCTAAACTAACTATCTGTTGGAGTCAATATCTCTGATAATATCCCATCTTAAGTTAATTTTTTTAAAGGGCGTAACTAGAACTGACATATATGAGACTATACAGTCTATATATACTTAAAAAAAAGGTAATATTTTGTGAGTTTGTAAATTACCAATTATAAAGATAACTGATTCAAGAAGAAATTTGGTCCAGTACTCTAGAATTAATTTCGAATGTGCTGAAGTACAAGTCCAAGAAACATGACATTGAATTTTTTTTACACAATAGATGCCCAATGAGCAGCAGATGATGACAGTTGATCAAAAACCTGGGTCGTCGGCCATGATGGACCTTTTTGGAGATGTGTATCAGCAGGATGGTGCAAGCGAGTTGCCTGCGTATAGGCTGCAACCCATGCAGCCCAACTTACAGCAAGTCAGCTTCCTGAGCCACGGCCTCCAGCTCTAGTTCGTAAGTTTCTAATCTGTGTTATACTTTTGATTAACTACCGAAATTTTGTAGCCAAGTAATTTACAAAACTGAAAGTAATAATAACGATTAAAAGTAGACAACTATAACAACTGCTGCTACTATATATACCACTACTATAGAATCTTGTAATCATATATACAATCTGCAATCTTGAAAGTAATTAACTGGCCATATATGGTTAATTATTCTTACAAAAAAGCAAGTCATATATATCCCATGGACGTACACCCTTTTCAACTTTGCCAAAATGGATAATTTCTCACTATTTTTAATTTGCTATTTGACATGACAACACTGATAATGTACTAATCAAAATTAAAAAAAAAAAAAATTTAGATAGTGTCTTTTTATGATTTAGATGAGTTCTATATCAAAGTTGGTGCAATTAGAATAGATTGGTCATTTACTAAGTGAATTTAAAAATCTGACAGTTCAATTTTTCAACTAATGAACAAATAATTTTGTATACTATATATGCTAAATTTAATTAATACAGGAATTGTGGGGGCACAAGCCCTCTTGTCTCCCAGGTTTAATTCTCCAGTTAAGCATCTAAAAAATGCTAGGGTGTACTGCAGGGGGGGGCGGGGGGGGGGGGGGGGGGGGGGGGGGGGGGGGGGGTTTAATAAAAAAAAATTAATACAGGCCTATGTATATTAATTAATGTGAACACAATATATAATTTTATTTTAGATTTCACTGAATTTTAACTCAGGTTGTCAAGCTTTGTTAATATATCATATATTTCGTAGGGGTATATACACTTTAATTGCTAATGATAAACTTGAAGATATAGTGGCAGTGCTATCTCTGATCTTTCGTTTGATCTTTTAATTACAGATTAATTGCTCAAGCAGAAATTCGGAAAAATGAGTTAGTTTCATCCTGGGGTCACTCTTCTATCCTTAA
Organism: Carex pumila; assembly: GCA_033356055.1. Lineage (NCBI taxonomy): Eukaryota > Viridiplantae > Streptophyta > Magnoliopsida > Poales > Cyperaceae > Carex > Carex pumila. The sequence goes on from JARJHM010000088.1 coordinate 607,371, forward strand.
TTATATTTATGCGTGCTTTTGGATATATAATATTGTTGAGTACTTCTATTAACTCAAATAAATTTGTGTAGTTTGTGTGCTTTATGACTCGGACAAAGTACTTTTGGTTTTTAGTTGTCTATATAAATTAAGATTGCTTCTAGATAGGCATGCACGGTGACTATTCGCTATATATATACCGTACGTAGGAATGCATTTATTAAGAGTAATAGCGTGTTGGGAAGTTATGCTTTTCTGTATGTTTAATCAGAATTCTTAGGGCCATTTGTGATTTGTATTTTTATTAATTTGAATATGGTGTTGATGAATTGTTTTCGCTAAATATGCACAAACAACAGTTAATTTGATAAACTTATCATTGTTCTGTCATATGTTTTGGGACAACACCATTAATTAGTTTATCATTATAGAGTTGTGTTGGACAATAATTTCTAAATATAATTTTAACTAAAATTAATTATGTAGAACGCACGGCCAAATTATCAGAAACAGTTGCGCCAATTTGCTCCAACAAACAACTAGGCAAAGTGGAGAAACGCATGCAGTCGTTGAGTTGCTCTATGCAACTGCCACTTTAATTTAATTAATTAATCTGCTATTGTTAACTTATCACAACAAGAATGAGACACCTTTCGCGAGAATAAAAAAGTGACTTTTTGCGACGGACTACTCTCATTCTTCAGTTTTTTCTTTTTGCGACGGTACTTTTTGCGAGGGAGTACCGTCATAAATTTGCTTTTTCTCTCGCAAAAAGTATCTACATTGTTGTAGTGTATCTATTGTTCTTTAACAAAAAAAAAGGTAGGAGATTATTGCGCCATGATGTCTATTTTTTTCATCATGGCCAACTTGCATTTTAATAATTAGAATTAGAATTTTTAAATGATAATTTGGAACTGTTGATCTTATTTTGCATCACAACTATAAATAACGTGTTAATGTCATAAAAATGAAATATTTTCTAAATTATTGTAAAATATTAAGAGACTAAAAAAAATGGTTTGGTTTATTATGACTATTTGGTATATATGTTCATTTTTAGAATATCTCTCGTACAAAATAATTTTAAATTTATAATTTGTTTCATCAAATTGCAAAATGAGTAGGATGATGCCTAAATTAAACAAGAGCCTCAAAGTAGGGCTGGCAAAAAAATTCGTACTTTGTGATTCGATTCGAGTTTAAGTCGGATTTGATTTGATTTAATTCGATTTGAAATTAGTTTAAACTGAAACGAACCAAGTCAGGTTTGGTTCAAAATTAATTCAAACCAAATTCAAACTATGTCTGGTTCGATCAAAATGAGTTCGTGAACTTTTATGGTTCGAATCTCATAATAACATCGGCCGTTCATTTACTTGATGAAATTAGAACCCAAGATATAGAGTCATAATTTAACCTAGCCGACGCTCCCTGGCTCTCAAAATAATCAGTTCTTCTACGATTACTTGTTTTACTACATATTTCAATTCCTGTACTTAATCCTCTTTTTACGATTATTTGTTGTAATGTATTTTTTCATGAACTATTTTTCAATTTAAAAACACTCATTTCATACTTTGATGTCACATTAAAGCTCTTTTTTTAGTAATGTAGTGGCAATTGTGAGAGTTAATGTAGCAGCTATTAGTCTTGCACTTGTCTATGCTCAGTTGGCAGGATTATAGCAACTAACAACTAATAAACTAGCCCATAATCCATTAGTGTAAATTCATGAAAGGTAAAAGAAAGCTGTGTGAATTGTCCCGCGAGAAGAAATTAATGTATAAACTACCGGTATAACTAGGGTTGCAAAAAAAAAAATTAGTTCGTAATTCGATTCGACTTTGATTCGAAAAATATATAGTTCACAATTAATTCGATTTGAAATTAGTTCGATTCAAAACAAATTAAATCCAGTTCGGTTCAAATCTTATTCAAATCAAACTCAAACTAGAGTAGGTTTGATTCGTTACCACCCCTACCTCAAAGTGAATATTTGACACCTTATCCGTCGCCCGGGACAATTTTTCTTTTATGAATTTTTTTTCGGGTTGGGTTTTACTATAAATTAACCTCTGGAGTTAAGGAATCCTTTGTATGAATATACTAACTTTTGTTTGAGCAACAAAAGATGAATCATGTACATTTGTGGGATTGAAATTGCCAATTGCGAATGGGAATATTGTAAGGTACCTATTCTCTAAATATGATAATTGTTTCCCTTTAATAACAGGGGAATAAAAGGAGAATAATTCAGTTGTTGTTCTTCTACCCAAAACTGGCTATAAATTGGCTTTCCTTCCTTTTGTTCTAGTTACCAAGTTGCAGTGTGTTGGGAAAATTGATAAAACCCAAACTTGGTGTCTAGTGCCAAATTGGTGATTGAGTCACTGATGAGTGATGAAGTATGCTCCCCTTTCTGTTATATATGTATATCATGTTGTTTAATTCTATAGACGTTAAATTAATGATTAATTAATCTCAGAATTATATCAAATCTCATACAGGCTATTTAAATTATGTAATGTATGTTTATAATTTATATTAAGAAAATTGGAAAGGATTTTGAAAAAAAAAATTATCTCTTAAGGAAAAGGAAGTCTTTTAAGAGATAAAAAAAAATGGACAAAATCCAAACGAAAAATACCGTATGTCTGTGGCTTGTTCTGTCACAAGATGCTCAAGGAACCAAACAAGGTTTATTTAAGTAGTTTTATAAATATATATTCTGGAACCATCTAGATCTTTTCGAGATGAACATATATTTTAAAAGCAAAGGCTACGCTGCACACAAAAACAATAGTTTAAAAGAAAATTAATAATTAAGAGAAAATTTGAAATGCATTAATATTTGTGAAGGACCAAATGACATAATTGTTTCTAAACACATTTCAGTTACAAAAACAAGGGGCAATTTCACATATATCCCTCAAAAGTTTCAATATTACGTATTTATCCCTCCAAAATTAATAATTACATATTTATCCTTAAAAATCATACAAACTCACATATTTGTCCGATCTAACTCTATAGCATGTCAAATATCTCCCTTGCCTCTCTCTCCAAACGTGCCAAATCACATAATTCTCTCCCCCTTACCTAGTCGTCTCCCCTCTCGCAAATTTCTGTTGCTCCTCGCTGCTTTAATTTTCCATTTTCGTTTGGAGAGAGACGCGGGAGGTTTGGCGTCTTAGAGGGAAGAGAACTTAGACGGACTATAGAGATAAAAACGAAGAGCGTAATAGTTTATAATATTAATTATTACTGTAAAATATATTTTTTTAATTTTTTTAAATTTTATTAAATTATTTTTGGAGATATTTGATATTATAGAATTAGATTAGACAAATATGTGAATTTGTACCATTTTCAATAATAAATATGTAATTATTAATTTTGGAGAGGTAAATATATAATATTGAAACTTCTGTGAGATATACATGAAATTGCCCCCAAAAACAAGGATGGAATTTCCTATTTTCAAAAAGTTCTACAATTTTTTTTTTTTTTTTTTTTGAGAAACAATAAGGGTAACGCCAAAGTTTAATTAGGGATGTATTGGAAATCAAAAGGCCCAAAACTGTGCAGAAAAGAAAAGAAAAATTGTCATCGGTTCGAGTTCAATTATACAGATGCTACGACAGCTACTCCAAAATCAAATTTGGACAGATGCACAATTTTCTCTTAAATAAAAGTCTCTGCCGATCTATTTTTAAGGAAAATGACAAGGTTACCCTCCACTTGTGAACAGCGGAGATGTCCAGTGTACTTAGTAGACCACTTACTGTGAATTTAATAATCGGAGTGGGCCCGCATCGGAGTGTAGAACTGGAGATAGAGAGGATTAAGAGATCCCAAAATATATCACGGAATCGCAGGTGTCAGTTTTATCTTTCTGAGAAATGTTTGGTGTCTCCACTCTAGTCCCTCAGATGTTTCAATTAATCAGACTGGATATTCCTTTGTACTCAAAATGAGAAAATCGACTATCAATGATTTCAATTTATAGATGCATTCTAAAATGTTAGATTTTATAATCACCTCTTGGAAAATGAAAATAACAACAACAAAAATGCATTTGACTTTATAAATCGAATCTTTTAAATTGAATTTTTATTGGGTTAATGTTCAGCATTTCTAAGATATAATGAGGCTACGGAACTATGGATCAATATATATATTTTTTTCAATCCAACTAGTTAATATGAACCGTTTAACATAATTTCCATATGAAAATATACTTGTAGACTAAATTTTATATTATTTAAAAAAATACTATTTTTTAGATAGATAGAAAAGTACTATTTTGGAATGTTCAATAATTTTTAGATCAAGTGGATTTTTTAACTATCTAAAAAATAGTAAAAAAATATATATAACAATATAAAATTTTATCTAAAAGTACATGTTCACATGTTGCTCGGTTCAAATCGACTGTTTGGACCAGGCTTCTAAATAGCTAGCTATAGTGGCGCTATAGCTTTTCTAGACCATAAACGCTAAGCTATGAGATAAAATTGCGCTAACTCAGCTACGACCACTATAGCTATAATAGTTGATCGCTATTACCGCTATATGAGACCCGCTATAGCTACTACTATGCTACATGATTGTTTTTTTACAATTTGTATGGACTTCTGTACTTCTATTCTTATTTCTAATGCTATATGGTCTTCTACGATAAGTATACTAAACCAAACTATATGCTTCTATTTTTATTTGTGATTTATTCTATCATTCTATATCGAGAAATATTCAAATATTAATTCTTCATTTTGATTACTCTTTTTATAGTATTCATTTGTAAAATTATTATCGTTCGTTTCAATTGAAAGCTGATTTTGATTATTATTATAATTATAAAATGTTTAAATATGTATATTGACTTCATTTACCTTATAAAATTAATTTCTCTTTGTCTATTATAATATGTAATACCATGAAGTATAAACTATTAAATAATGGTACTTTTTAGATTTTTTTTCCTTTTTATTTGCGTAATTGATAAAAAATATAGACTTAGATCAGTTGTCATTTAGTTGTTACATCCATTCTCTAATATTGATTATGTTGATAATTAGTAGAAATATAGAATATAAAGTTTGAAAAGGAAAACCCGTTATGTGTGGTAGCTTCCGCTATAGCTACGCTATTCGCAATAGCTTTTTTTTTTTTATCTCCCCGCTATGCCGCTATAATCGCTATTTAGAAGCTTGGTTTGGACTTAGAAAAAAGAAAATATTAATCTATTGTACATATCATTTTACATAGTAAGTAGTCTCACTCTAATACTTATAAACTACATTGTATATTTACATGTTGCATCAAACATTCTTATGTCAAAAATTAAAGCAATATATAAATAAATCATGCTAGACATTTTCTTAGAAAAAACTCAATATCTGATTATATAAGGAGCATTAAAATATGGATCATCTGGGCATGATGTATATATATTCTTATATTAATTAATTCACAAGATTAAAATCTTTTAAGGAAAAATTTGTGAACTATCTAAAAAGTGTGATAAAATATATGTTTTTTGCTGACTTGATGTAATTCTAACTATTACTTCGATTATATTTAAATATGTACTACTTAATTATATATATTTAAGAATTATTTGCAAGCTAAATATTTATAGCATGTTTTAAATACCACAAAAAAATATATAGCAAAATATATATTATTTTGAAAATCATTGATAATTTGACATTATAGATAATTATATAACATACAAAAGGAGGAAAAAAGAGATCACGTCTTCTCTCTCTTTAGTTCTTTTTCTATACTATTTGAGGTCATTCTAATATTATTAAAAAGTTATAGACGCCGTTTTAAAATCTATTCAAAATGAAGCTTAGTTTGCTCCTAGATGAGACACACATTTTAGAAATTGATTTAATTCGATCTAATTTAAATTGATCACACAAATATATATAATTAAAAAAATTCTATACTTATTGTTAGTTATTAATTTTTCAAAATACTAATTGTGAGGATAACCTGACTAATTTACATGATCCAATTATTTACATCTGTTCATGAAAAATGATAATTTTGATTATTATAAAGACTATGATAAAAACTAAAAAAAAAATAAGAAAGAATTTAAATATTTTTATGATGGGAGAAGTTAATGCGATTACCTCATCATGTGGATGAGTAGAAATTCATATGTAGATAGTTTGTGCCTTTATTTTTAGCTGAAGATTAATCTTAATTGCTTAGTTGTTTGATCTAATATCAGAGAATAATTATGAGGATCATTAAAAAGTTGATTTGTCAATCATTATGGAATATAGATTTGTTACCATGATTTAAAACATACTAACTCTAGAAATAAAGCTCCTCTAAATATTGATGTATTCCAGCATCCACGTCAGCAAGAAGGTTTATTGTTCCTGCGGGATAAAATCGGGTGACTCATTGTATCCTTTACTTTTCTCGTATAAATCGTCCTGTGTCCTGTCCCAGCTCTCCATTTCGCCCCCCTCCCTCTCTCTCTCTCTCTCTCTCTCTCTCTCTCTCAATAACAGATCTTTGTTCGGATACTGAAATGGCATCAAGTATTCTCCGATCCAAGGCCTCTCAAAAGGTTATTTTTCTTCAATTTATTTTGAATTTCTAGTCCCATGATACCAGCTGTGGCTCATATTTACCGCTCACGTTCTCTCTTTCTCTTGAAGCACCACCCGGAGCTAATTACAATAAATTGTTCCTTCAAATTAGCACTGGGTTACAAACACTAACGTAATAGCTTATTCGTGCTTTATAATTCGTTGTCTGATACGATAAAAATTAATTGTGTTTGTAATTTGATGATGAAGATTAGGTTATATTTTTTTGTCAACTTTTTTTTCCACCAAGCTCATCTATCGACTGTATTTCAGTATTTTGGACAGACCCAAAATATATTCAAAAATATCTATTATAGACTTCTCGAATTTTTCTTATGTTCCATTTATGTATTTCATAGGCTGGTAGTCTGGCAAGATACTTAGTGGGTGCAGCCTTCTCACAAAATGAGGCGATTAATTGTACTGGTACAATAAGGCATTTCAGTTCACAAACTTCTGTGCAACCCGAGACGGAAGAAGGGTATATATGGATCTCTTTTATATTTTTTGTTGTATGGTTTTGTTTTATGTTTCTATAAATGTCTTGGGCATTGGATGCTACTAGTCTTCTTTTGTCTAGCGGGGTTTCAGTGAACTTAGTGTTTTTGTATTGTTAATTAATATTGTTCTAATATATATAGGTTCAAAGGCCATGGCATGCTGGCACCATTTACTGCTGGATGGCAATCCAATGATTTGCATCCCTTAGTTATTGAGAAATCTCAGGTTATTTCCTTTTTGAAATGTAGTCAAAGATAAATAGTACCCTCTGATTATTTTTTTTGAGTTTTAATTAATAGTGGTGTTCTTGTGATTGTCCAACACCTTCAGGGTATTTATGTATATGACAGAGAAGGGAATAAGTACCTTGATTCTCTTGCTGGATTATGGTGCACTGCTCTAGGTAAAATAGTAAAAAATAGTCAACCTTTACACTTTTTCAATTCAATTCCTCCATTTATCTATATATACTTTTTCAAGTAATAATATCAAAGTTTATCAGGTGGTAATGAACCTCGGCTGATCAAAGCTGCAACTGATCAGCTAAATACTCTTCCTTTTTACCACTCTTTCTGGAACCGTACCACAAAGCCCTCATTGGTAAGTTCAAATTATCTTTCTAACTCGCCTAAAAAATGCTGCTAAGCAAATAAACCAATAAATGAATACAACAATGAAGCTTCCAATAATGTGGTAATTGGTAACATACTGAAATGGTCTCTATCCAGAGCGATCCATAATGTTGACCCATGTGTATGTTTTGTCTTTTGTTAATTATTTGTTCACTTGTTAATTTTTTCAGGATTTAGCAAAGGAACTTTTAGAACTTTTCACGGCAAAAAAAATGAGTAAAGTTTTCTTCACCAACAGCGGCTCTGAAGCTAATGATTCTCAGGTTACTTGTGGCTTTTACTGGAATAATTCACATTCACCCTTTAAAACATCAAAAATATCACGTATATTACAGCCACTATCACTTCAATATCTTCTCTCCAAATTTCTTCAAAAGAAGGAATTCCCAAACTGCTTTCTCATTCATCTGTCTAGATAAGAATGAGAAAAGGGAAGTTTGGATGTTTCTCGAATGAAATGGGAAAAGGAGGAACATTTATGATTTATTTTGGTGTTTTAGTGGAATAGTATCAGCTATGTTTTACACCATCATAATAAATGATTCATACTCGTGAAAAAATTCCAAGGTGGTTAGATTTTTTTGAAAAACAATGTAATTCTTTTTAGGTAAAACTTGTGTGGTACTACAACAATGCACTGGGGAGGCCAAATAAGAAGAAATTCATTGCCCGTTCAAAGGCGTAAGTGTTGTTCTTCAGGAAGTCTGGTTCCACTATCTACTGCAAACCTCATTTTTTGTACCAGCTCAAATATGCTGATTGTGACATCAAAATCACCAAGGGAATTGTGCAAAAGCTATAGCCAGTTTGATTTTCTCGTTTCCCCATTCTTCATTCTTTTTTCTTTTGGTCAAATTTGAGGTACCCTTCCTCTAGACGAGCAATAGTTTTGAATTGAACATCAACTTGTATGTTACTGTTACAAGTGGGGGTTAAGTTTGGTGCTGGAAATTAGTTGCAGAGTTATGCATACTTTGTAGCATCTCTATGCATTAATGTGTTTATATATCGTTTGCATGAATTATCACAGATATCATGGATCAACTCTAATATCTGCAAGTCTCACTGGGTATGTGATACTTTTTCGTTTTGAGTAAAATCACCAGCTTGCATGTGTTATTAGACTTAATTCTTACTTATTTGTTCATATTCAGGCTTCCAGCTTTACATCAGAAATTTGATCTCCCAGCCCCATTTGTATTACATACAGATTGCCCCCACTATTGGCGGTATCACCTTCCTGGTATGATAGTTGATATATACTTGCAAATAATTATTAGTGTAATATATGGGAAGATTTGCTTGTGTTCCCCTGAAAGACCTCAAAATCATGCACATGCCTGCAGAAACATCAAAAATATTGCAAGTACTCTCTGAATGGAGCCAGGACTATGTTGATGTTTTGCTGTTTGATCCTGTCTTCTGTCTTTTTTATAAGAATATTTTAATGTAAGAAACATATTAATTGCAAATGACCTAGTAGCTCAAGTGTTAAGTTACTAGGATTGCCTCTATGTTCTAAGAGGTCATTGGTTCAAGCCCCTGTGGGCCTTCTTCATTCAATAAAAGATAAAGAAAAAGAATAAACATTCTCTATTACTGATGCTGGTGTCTAAGCTCTCTCTTAAGCAAAATAGAAAAGTAGCTCTTCAGATTTTTATTTAAATTGAAGAAAAAACTAATTGCTCCTCAATTCTACTGGACTTTGAGTTGCACGATATTTTTTGTAAATGATGATATCTCATATATCTCTGAAGAGATGAAGAAAATAGGGAACATATGATTTTGTTTGTGTATTTTTCAGTAATAAACATGGTTTGCATAAAGTATGTCATGTTATTTATATTTTTTTTTAATTATTGAGAATTTACAGGGTTTTCATGAAATTTTCTCCTAAAATTTAGGACCATTATTTACTGAACCAATAAAAGTGGACTTAATTTGATTAGGTGAAACTGAGGAAGAGTTTGCAACTCGATTAGCTAACAATTTGGAGAATCTTATCCTTAAGGAAGGGCCCGAGACTGTGAGTTTGATTACCAATGTTAATTTTATTTTTCTTGGGACATTTATGTAAAGGAGTTTTATTTGTCATTTTAAGGTGCAACTTTTGCACTGTTTTAGACATGTTAACTGATCGTTTTCTGTCAGTGGTTCACTTAATCAGAAGTATCAGACCCAGGCATCATTGTCTGAAAACATGGCAGCAAATTCCCTTCATTGTATTTAATTTCTTACTTGGCTCTGTTTTTGCAGATTGCAGCTTTTATTGCTGAGCCGGTTATGGGGGCTGGAGGTGTAATCCCTCCCCCAAAAAGTTATTTTGACAAGGTGAGGGAGTTCTCAAAATCCTATCTTCTTAAGCAGACTTTTTCAGTACTTAATTTTCTATTTTTATGTGAACTTGGGTTAATTCTTTGGAATATTTGGAATTCTGACCTTTACAGATACAAGCTGTGGTAAAGAAATACGATATTCTTTTCATTGCAGATGAGGTACAGATTTATCAATTTATCATTCTGGAATTTGGGTATCTACAGTATTGTTGTAATAATGTATTTTTAACTTCTTTTTTTCATTTTGCATTTTAGGTTATCACAGCATTTGGAAGGTTGGGCACAATGTTTGGCTGTGATAAATTTAATATTAAACCCGATCTTGTTTCTATAGCTAAAGTAAGCACAGTGTATTTTTTTTTCTATATACGAGTAATATATTCTTTTTGTTGTTCATACCTATGTGTTCTTTTACATGTTTTAAACAGGCTCTTTCATCCGCCTATGTGCCAATTGGTGCAACCCTAGTCGGCCCAGAAGTTTCTGATGTTATTTATTCTCAGAGCAATAAACTTGGTATAAGTTCTTTTCTGATGTTATCTATTTGTTTCAAGAAGCATGTAATCTCTTAAATCTATAGGACAGTGGTGTTTTTTTTTTCTAATTTCTCTCTTTGTATAGGTTCTTTTGCACACGGATTCACATACTCAGGACATCCTGTGTCCTGTGCTGTGGCTCTTGAAGCAATTAAGATTTACAAGTAAGCCCTCTTAACTTGTCCATTTTTTTCTTCTTCTTTTTTCCTTGGTAATTTCTTAAAAAATTAAAATTTTCACCATATTTTAGGGAAAGAGATATTCCAGGGCACGTTAAAGAAGTCTCTGGAAGATTCCAGGAGGGACTAAAAGCCTTCTCAGATAGTCCAATTGTTGGAGAGGTACCTTTCTCTTGTTAAACTCTTCATTTTGTAACTTCTCAAATATGCCCTTCCATGCTCTGTAGTCTGTATTTTAATTCTGAGGCATAGTACATGAACTTGTACATGCAGTTACCCCATGCAATGACTACTCTTTGTGATTACATACAAATAGTATGTTCTAAAAGACGTTTATTTATGTGTAATATATTCAGATTCGAGGTGATGGATTGGTGCTTGCTACAGAATTCACAAATAACAAATCCCCGACTGATCTATTTCCTCCTGAATGGGGTAAATCATTCACTTAAATTAAAATTTAGTTCTTTATATAATGTGGATGTTGAATGGATTAACCGATGGACATTATCTCAATAAAATTCAGGGGTGGGGTCAATATTTGGAGCAGAATGCCAGAAGAGAGGGATGCTTGTTCGGGTTGCTGGTGACACAATCATGATGTCACCACCTCTTATCATTACACCCTCAGAAATTGATGAAGTAAGAATAACATGACTCTGTAATTATTGTAAATCATTTTGAAGAAATTACTGGTTTCTCTTAAATACTGACATCCTCTCTGTCTTTCTTTGTTAGTTGATTAGCATCTACGGAGATGCTCTCAAGAGTACAGAGGAAAAGGTGGCAGAGCTCAAGTCTAAGCAAAAGAGCAGTTAATTAAGGGGATCTCTTGTATTAGAGAATGTATATAGGGACTATTTATTCTCCTAATGCACAATAAATGGGCAAATTCAGTACTCTCTTCCAAGAATAAGCATTTTGCGATCTCCAACTACCACAAAGAGTGTCCTGTTTATATCTTTCTACTAGAGCGACCTAAACTCCTTTGATGCTCCAAAAAAGTATGCACACTGTAATATTGTTAGTGCTGGTATAGATTATCTTTGCTGGAACATGTTGTCAATTTATCTTTGCTGGAGTAAATTATTGGAATAATTTGTGTTATTTATATGAATTTGGTTTAGTTTAAAAGTTTAATTCTCATGTTATTGATTTATACAAACTGTTTGGTACCTAAGTCCCGCCCAGAATATGGAAATTCTGGCCTATCTAAATTCTAAAGTGCAATATCTAAAATAACTTGCCTTTTGCATTATTATGATTTTTGGTTGACAATTTGAAACCTGGCCACGCGATTTTTAACAACATTCCACAGACAGTATCCTAGATAATTAATTTCCCACGGGCTGCGTTATTATGACCTAATGCTGAATCTAGAGATGGCAATCCAAGGGGTCCAGATTGGGTTTGGGTTGGGTTGGGCTGGGTCGGATCAAGTTAGTTTGACTTCCAAGAATTGCTATAGGCTCATCAGCAGTCAACTCAATCCGGTAATTTCTCTTTCTCCAATTTAATCCTATGATTTTATTGTCTGAAATTACGAAACTTAACCAGAGTACAATTTGGATCATGATATACACCTGTCATCTCCTATGACCATATTTAGGGCATCGCTTATTCTGTCGGCTTTCACTGGTAAAAAATTTGAAACCTTCAGTATCACAAAAGAGAAGAAGATAATTATTTCTAGAATGTTATTCTTAAGATTAAGCTAACACCGTACCTTTTCTTGTTATTTTCATTAGTAGACCATAAACTTTAAGATAATATTTTGGTAAACTACGGTCAGGTTCCTGAGTCCTCACCGAATATCTTTGATTATTTAGGGACATGGAGAAGAAAAAAAACAACAGTCCTTACTTTGTAATGGACCTAATTGTCACTGTGCGTCACATGCAGTTTCTGGTAAGGCTCTGAAAGATGCCTACGCAGTAGAGGTCAAAATTCTAGGGACAGTGGTGCTTATTCAAGTTTGAACATAGCAATCAGGGCATTTTGTTTTTTCTAGTAAGGCTTGTAGCAGAGAGGAATAAAGGTCATGGAGCCGGACATCATTTGCTCCGGTTGTTGAAGGTTTTCATTTGGGTTGAATATTTATGCAAACGAAACCAAGCATCGTTTCCAAACTTCGTTTTTCATTCCAATCTCTTTTTATTTCAATATGCAATTGAACCTGACACGGTTGTAATATATTACAATTGTAGAATCCAAATGAACGGTAAAATATAGAACTTAAGTAGAGACCTTGAACAGTGTAATTCTGACAAGAAAATTCTTCATCTAATATAACTCGATAACCTTCTCTTTTTTGCTTTTATATTTTTCTGACGTAATAGAATAGTCCATACGATTAACAAAGCTAAAATATCTCCTGTTGAAATTAACTCTTCTGAGATAGGCGCTGTATAATTTGGTTAGATCTGTTTGCAAGTATGCTAGTTTATCTAATTTCAGTACGAAAAACAAAGCATGCACATTCTCTCCCGTCAGACCATTGAATATTTTTAAGATTAGACGCATAAATAAAAACTGCAAGACGACACCTATAACATGAAATTTAGATGTTGAACTTATAGATCCATCTTGTCATACTTGGCCAAATAGGCCGGGATACATAAGAACGTTACAATTAAATAAAGACATCGTTATATACATCAACATACATACTATATACATGTTACACACAAGGCACTTGAGTGTACTCTAACCAAGCCACACGTAAGACTTGGCCTACAAATTTACAATGGACGTCTTATTTTAAATATTACAATTAACATCTCAGGCCACTGCTCCATCACTGACCTCTATCCCTCTGACCTCCACCTGTGCACCACAGTCTGTCTGTTGGACAGCCACAGTGACCTGGGCCCCATCAGATATGCCACTCATGCCATCACATGAAACAGACAGGGAACCCACCATGGCTAGTAAATCATCACTGTCATTGCCATGACCGTTGTTTTGGGACAGTAATTGCCAGTCCTCCTTTACTGAGGTCACATGTATGTCAGTATCTTTATTATGATCACCTACTTCAAATGCAGTTGGCAGAACTACAAAATCATTTAATGGATTGTAAAACGGATCGGGTTCTCCCGCCTTTAGCCAGTGTTTTAGGATCCGAAACACCTGTCTGTTGCATATTATGCCTCGGTGGTCAGCTGGGACCCCTATCCTTGCAAGTGCATTAAGGCCATCAGCCTGACAAATGCCAAAAAAAAAAGAAGGAACAAGAAAATTTGTAATTAAAATAGGAAGAAAAAAAAATGCTATACACACACAGGGAGATCAACAAGTATGCCAATCTACCTTAGCTGACTCAACTGGGACAGTTCCATCACCATTGACATTGATATATCTAGGCTGCAAACAACAAATAAAGAAATAGCTCAATAACAAGGAATAAGTCTATCAATCAAATGGGGGATTTCTTGTAGTACTTTGGTCAATGGTTACCTCCATAAATAACAATTGCTTGAGATCTGAAACAGGATCATCTTGGCCTCCATAGCTGCATAAAAAATAGTTAGCATCACCAGAGGGAGAGGAGAGAGAGATACAAAGGGGACGAGGGTGAGGGGAGAGAGAAAGAGTACCAAACACTATGAGGTGTGTCACAACTAGTGCCATAAATATTGTAGAATCTCACTGAAGAAGGGAGCTTGGCATTAGACAAAAGCTCATGAGTTTTGTTTGCCCATTCCAAAATATCAGAATCAAGTGGCAAAGGGATGTGCAGCCCACCAAATTCAACCTGATATATTACATATTCACAACCGTTTTTGTATTTATACCCAAATTTTCTGAAAATGCACACTTGCATATGGATATTTTTTTTTTCACAATTCTTGGAATTATTTCAATGTCACTTGGCATTTTCTGAGGGAAAATCATGATTTCCCAATCAATGATATTTGAAAACACAGATTTTTAATTAATTTTTCAAGAAATTAATGATTTCACAGACAGTTCTTCATATTTTTTTCAGATATTTTGAATTTTAGCACAACCTAAGCCCGCAACAGAATTCTGCATGCATATATAACACTTTCTTTGTTCAAAAGTAAGATTAAACAAAAAAATAAAACATGAAAACTAACCGCATTATTTGAAAGAGCTTTCATCATCAGCGGAAGGGATTTAGACGGATCATAAGATTCAAGTAAGATGCTAGATTTACCACTTTCATCATCTCTCTTCTCTGTCCACAGTTGCAAAAGGGGTGTATTTTCCCATTTGTAACTCGGGGCTGCCATCAGTTCATATATAGATGGGCACTCCAACAACTAAATAAAGACAGCTTCAACAAATTAATTTCTTAATTAAAAAAAAAGGACTGCCCATATAATTGGAAAAAAAAAATATACCAGTTGTTGCATGCTCCATTTGGAAATGAAAAAATAGGCTTCTAATCCTTCAACAAAAGAGCATCCATTCAAAAGGCTTGATGTTATATACCCTGGTGCACCTGTACAAAGACACGCCAAGAACCTTAAGAGAGAAAAATCTCTTTCCCGAGGGGAAGGGAATGAGAAAGATAGAGATAGATGGATAGACAGAGAAAGAGAGAGAGAGAGAGACAGAGAGATTTTAATGATATACAATACTACCTTGAAATGGTGCTGCTATTGCAATCCAGGATTTCACATACTTCTCAAAAACCTTACCAAAAGTAATTTACTCAGTACCATGATAAGAAAAAATATAATAATATGTAGTATATAAAGTAAACCTACTTACATCAGTATGTAAAGCCATGAAGCATTTGACTAGCAAACCGCCCATTGAATGTGTAACAACATTAATCTTCTTTCCACCGGAAGATGTATATGCAAATTCTAATTTCGAAGCAAATCTGTCTAAAGTTTCTTGAAGTCTAAAATTTAAAACAAAACAACTAATGGAATCAATATGGCATCTTAATAGTCTAATACCAGAAATAGAAAACAGTAATTCCTTGGCTAACTCAACATGACGTTTTCTTTTCCCGTAGGTGAGAGTCTGCCTATTTGTGTGTGTTAGGGCAGGTTGGGTTCAAATCTAAATTAGTGAAGCACATCAAAGAGTTATATTGCTCTACTCAATGTTATAAAATGGAGCACATTTCACCATATACTTTTTTTCCTTTGAGGAACAATTATACGGTATTTTTTAGTATGAAGCATTAGGTAAAAATAACAGCTATTATATAGGAACAATGTATTAAATTGTTGAGGCATTACCTGTTACTTTGGCGAAAATCATATCCAAAACCAAATAAGGTCTTTCCCTCTTGATAGCCCCATTGTATCATCTCCACTATCATGTCATGGTAATAGCACACTCCCTCACTTTCTATAATCTACAAATATATTTTGAAAAATGAATCAATTTTAAGAGAAATATATCAACACATGAGTGCTCATCTATGCCAGGAACTGCAGTACAAATTTTCTGTACCATCTTGGAAGTTTAATACAGGTATATACCAGTAGTAGTGTAGTAACCAGATTTTGTATTGCCTTTCTGAGCACAATTATAAGACTACGAGGAAATGTGTTAATTGATAACTAATACATAATTAAAGGCAAGTTATGCAACAAGGACAATTTGATGGTTGGAGACACAATTTGGACTTACTTGAAACTTTCATGAGGCAAAACCTTGTATACAGTTTCTAGTCATGTTTCTGACAGAATTGATACAGCACAAACCAATCGGCGGGTAATAGTAATTGATTTCCTGATTAAAGTAGAATCAGCTGTTTCTTTGTGGTTCTAAGCAGTTCCCTTGATGAGTAATGTTATAAATATAGTACGTTAGTTAGGGAAGGGTGTTTTGGATAACGATACCAACATATACCAATATAGAAATACTATGCTCTTTGGTCTGTTACAATTTTGATGTCACGTAGTGCCAGAATGATTGGTAAAATTTGGCATCTTAAAAGACTAATGGTTTCACATGATAACTGGTAAAATTGGACATTTATAACCCTGCCTGCAATAATCCCTTTATTCTTAATTGCAGCCAGATTTTCAAGGGGGTGTGCAGTTTTTATTCTGAAGATTTTGGAATCTTGGGTTAATGCCAATGAGGCATCTGACAAAGCTGAGGTCGTGGTTAATTTCAGATAAGATGTCCCATACAGATTTGAGATAGTTGCTGGTAGCTGGGGGTCTTATACTAATGGGCATACTCCTCTGGGAAGAAGCTTTATTAGATGAGATGCTGCACAAAAGTGCTATACACAGACAATGGTTAAAAAAGCTTGCATTGCAAATGCTCAATAAAAGAAAAGGGTGTGATACAGGGTTTTTATTTTTTTTCTGATTTTGTATGTCTTTGTATGGTTACTAATTTTGATTTCTCAGAGGGTATAAGGATGAAGAAATGCTGTAAGTTACTACTGGAGAGATAGGATGGTTGCCGGCTTACAGCTGCTTAGGATGCTTTTACGAACTGATGCTCAGGGAGATTTGTAAGTAAAAGTTGAGGGCGTACAGAAGTAGATTAGGGATGTCTTTGGGTAATTGTAATGGGGTTTTAGTCTGTTTTGTACAGGATGGTTAGCAAAAAATTTGTTTTCAGCAATGAATCAAGTGGCAGCATTGCCACTTATTCAAAAAAAAAACAAGAGGAACAAACCAGTAAAATTTCAGCCTAACTATTCAAATTAGAAAACATAGAGATGTACCATATCCGGATCAAGTACGTCAATGGCATACAGCCCATGTCTATCCTCTGGCACTTCAATTTTAATTTTTTCATCGACTGATATAGTTTTTCCTGCGCCAAGCACACAAATGAAAATAAATTTTGTTAATTGTCTCAAGAAAAATGGAAACTAACACTTCTTTCTAATCAGAATTCGTTCCAATTTGTCAAAGCCCAAAATTTTGAAAATAATCACATTGTCCACTTCCAATTGAACTTCGAAGATTTGGTTTGGTTTAAAGGAATAAGCTAAGTATAATTAGACAGAAAGGCACAAAATGCTACCAGAGGAGGGATCAAAGCGGGGCCAAAGTTTAGTCCGAAATTCATGATCCGCACCCAAAATCCGAACCCAGACCCGCTCCGTCTTTCCATTTTCATCGATTGCGTTGAGCATCGATCCGCCGATACCGGGTACCAGGAGAACCGGGTCAAGATTCGGATTTGCCGCATTTTCTTCGTGTTTTCTAGAAGCTCGAACCCACAGCCCGATAGATCGGATTAGCTCATCTAGAACAGCCATTAATGGGTGAAACTGAAATCTGAGGTTCCGTGAAGGAGGAGAATGGCGAAGTCAGAGGAAGAGATTTTGCAATGCCCACAAGGAAAATGAATAAGTGACAAGGACAATCTGTATTCTGTAATAAACAAAAGTTTCAGTGATAATGGGAAAAAAGACTTTGTACCCGGTACACCACTTGCGTATACAACTTTTTACGTTGATGCACTGAGAGAAAATTTAGACGTCCGCGTTAACGGACGTTTATTTTATTTTATTTTAAAAAAAAAAAAAAATTCAACGTCCTAATTAGTCTAACAAAATTTCTATTTACAATAAAAACAAGAACTTAAAATTTAAACGAAATTGCTAATACGAGACAAACTTTTCCACGCAATATGTGGCAGAAGCCACCGATTTTTATGAAAAGAAGTCAAATCTTACAACCAACCCTAAGCATATGAGTTATGATAATGTGCTATCGGCTTGATATGTAGATTTTACTTGACCATTCGGATATGAGAAGGTAAACTTAGTTTGACATGCTAACTAACATTAGTACATTAGTATAACTAATTTACTTTGTATATGTTTGCAAAATTTGGTTGCTCTTGCCACGTTATTGCAATACTACTATTTGGCTGCTCTTGAATTTAATCAATTTTATATTTTAAGTGGATCAAACACTGAGTTCTTAAGAGTTAAGACATCTGTTAACATGTGTCGTTATCGAAATATATTTTTAGTAAAAAATACATAATTGTCAATAGTTGTTTTATACTGAAACAGATAAATGTGGGCCCCGAAATAGACAAATTTGCCTTCAATAATAATTGAGTGAGCATTATAAAAAAATTAAATTTATACCTTAGAAAAGTTGAATGGGTGGTGTCACGGAATTATCAAGCCCGTCTACAAATATTAATTAAAGATGCGGACAATTTTTAATAATTATTTGTCATTTTTTTTTTTCATCAAAATAATCACCATTACATAGCAAAGTTTTAGAAATATGTAAAATAATAATAATACAAAGTAAAATCTGGTAGTTTTATTTATTCAAATATTGAAATTTTTGTTATTAAACTGCATCCATTTATTAAAAAAAATTGAAGGAAAACCGTTTTTTTCATATAAAAAAAATCAGATATGGTGTGGAAACCAAAAACGGCAAGTACCACGCAATACAGAATTTTTTTTAGAAACCATAAATAATTAAATTATTTTTAGGGAACCAATAAGATTACTTTTTTTTTTAAAAAACCATAAGGACCGGACGGTCCGTCCGGTCTCAAAATCAGTTTTTCCCCAGACCGGATGGACCATCCGGTCTCACTTCTTTTTTTTGTTTTTTTTGTTTTTTTGTAACAGAAATTTTTTTTTATTTTTTTATTTTTTGTATTAAATATTAGAAATGTTGAATATGTTTCTCTGAAAATAGATGAAATACAATATAATTTGATTTATTAGAAAGACTGCAACAAATAACCCGGATCAATATTTTTCAGATCGGATTTTTCGTGGCTGTAAGAAAAATTAATATATTTCTTTATGTGTTATTAGAAAAAAATAAAAATGCTTAGATTCTGAGTTATTGATCCCGGTTCAAAAGTCACTTCTAGGTAATCCAGAAAATATTGTGATCCTTCTAGGACATTTAATTTATAAAAAGTTGTATCTATTTTGAGAATTCTTTTTGAATAATAATCATTAAATAACTTAAAGTTTTTGTTTTTTTTTCAAAAATAGACACAACTTTTTTATAAATTAAATGTCCTAGAAGGATCACAATATTTTCTGGATTACCTAGAAGTGACTTTTGAACCGGGATCAATAACTCAGAATCTAAGCATTTTTATTTTTTTCTAATAACACATAAAGAAATATATTAATTTTTCTTACAGCTACGAAAAATCCGATCTGAAAAATATTGATCCGGGTTATTTGTTGCAGTCTTTCTAATAAATCAAATTATATTGTATTTCATCTATTTTCAAAGAAACATATTCAACATTTCTAATATTTTAATACAAAAAATAAAAAAAATAAAAATTTTTTTGTTTAAAAAAAAAAAAAAAAAAAAAGTGAGACCGGATGGTCCATCCGGTCTGGGGAAAAACTGATTTTGAGACCGGACGGACCGTCTGGTCCTTATGGTTTTAAAAAAAAAAAAAAAGTAATCTTATTGGTTCCCTAAAAATAATTTAATTATTTATGGTTTCTAAAAAAAATTCCGCAATACATGTGGATGAGGGCATCCAACGTGAAAGCGATATATATTCAAGGGGAATGATTGTTTTGAATTTTTTTCATAAATCATAATTAAAAAAAATTAAGAACAAATATGATTAGTTTTTCCTTTACAAAAATTATAAGAAATGTCATTTTGGTCTGAATATTATTTTTTTCAAAACTGGAATGACAATTCAATCCGAAATATTTTTACAAGTTTTACAACATTTTTTTTTTTGAAATTTGTGAAAATGATTTGGACCAAAATAGCAATTTGGTTTCAAAAAAAAACATTTCAAAAAGAAATAGCATCTTCATTTTTATGATTTTTTTGTAAAAATCAAAACAATCTAATTGGTTTTTTAATTTTTTTTTATTTATGATTTCTAAAAAAAAAAATCAATTGTTTTCGTCGAAAAAGCCCCTAGAAACTAGTCCAATTTACCATTAATGCGAATATGACGTGCTTTAAAACAAAAATAAATTGATTAAAGGCGTGTCCTTTTCCCCGGGATCCGATATTTTTATTTTTACTCCATTAAAAAATTATTTTAATTATAATAACCAAAGTTTAGCAACAATTTTAAAAATACTCTATCTGTGGAATTTTTTCACGGAATGGAATTTTAATTCCAATTTTTTTTTAAAAAACAGAAATTTATTTTTATTTTTTATTTTTTATTTTTTATTTTTTTGTATTGGAATATTAGAAATGTTGGATATATTTCTTTGAAAATAGATAGAATACAATATAATTTGATTTATTAGAAAGACTGTAACAAATAACCCGGATCAATATTTTTCAGGTCGGAATTTTCGCGACTGTAAGAAAAATTAATATATTTCTGTATGTGTTATTGGAAAAAAAAATAAAAATGCTTAGATTCTGAGTTATTGATTATAAAAATGCTTAGATTCTGAGTTATTGATCCCGGTTCAAAAGTCACTTCTATGTAATCTAGAAAATATTGTGATCCTTCTAGGACATTTAATTTATAAAAAGTTGTATCTATTTTTGAAAAAAAAAATTTAAGTTATTTAATAATTATTATTCAAAAAGAATTCTCAAAATAGATACAACTTTTTATAAATTAAATGTCCTAGAAGGATCACAATATTTTCTAGATTACATAGAAGTGACTTTTGAACCGGGATCAATAACTCAGAATCTAAGCATTTTTATTTATTTCCAATAACACATAAAGAAAAATATATTAATTTTTCTTACAGCCGCGAAAAATTCGATTTGAAAAATATTGATCCGGGTTATTTGTTACAGTCTTTCTAATAAATCAAATTATATTGTATTCCATCTATTTTCAAAGAAATATATCCAATATTTCTAATATTTCAATATAAAAAAAATAAATTTCTGTTTTAAAAAAAAATAGAATTAAAATTTCAGTCCATGAAAAAATACGGGTGGGTATTTTTAAAGAGGAGGGATCAAGTTACAACATTTTTTGAGTTACAACAAGTTACAACAAGCTTTTTTTTTAATTTGAAAGTCCAAATCGTCGATCCAAACCGTTAGATGTGATCTCTACAATAAAATATGCTTGGAGACCAAATTTTACATTTTTTGGAAATTTTTTACTATTTATTAAGATGGGTACAAAAACTAGTCAAATTCACACCATTGAATTTTGTATCCATCTTAATAAATAGTAAAAAAAATTCAAAAAATATAAAATTTGGTCTCCAAGCACATTTTATTGTAGAGATCACATCTAACGGTTTGGATCGACAATTTGGACTTTCAAAATTAAAAAAAAAAACTTGTTGTAACTTGTTGTAACTCAAAAAATGTTGTAACTCAAAAAATGTTGTAACTTGATCCCTCCTCATTTTTAAAATTGTTGCTAAATTTTAGTTATTATTATTAAAATAATTTTTAATGGGGTAAAAATAAAAATGTCGGCTTCGGGACGGAGGAACCCGTATCCTCTCAAGTATTGCACCATTATTGCAGAGGATCACTTACTTTACGATTTGAGATTAAATCTCAACCGGCTTGGGATTCGGATCACTATAGGGGGCCCATTTTTGGCTTTGAGATTCGTGCCAAGTTCAAAAGTACGGTTCAGATCTAGTAATTGTAAAAGATTCCCTTATCAGGTATCGGAGAGGATGTGAATTCGGGACGGAGTGCATATCCTCAAATGTCTCATATCTTGTATGACCGACGTGTCCGGTGCCTATTCAGGGATAGTGCAGTGGCTTGAGATTCGTGCAGAATGTATTTGAACAGTTGATATTTTCCATAAAATCACGCAAAATGTGAGATATCTGGATTCGAATTCGGACATCACCATCTCTGACCTAAACATTTGCTTTAGACTCGTGTTATCACATCATTTGTGAAAATCTTATTTTAAAAAGTTGAATATGTATGATTTTTTTTTCCAAAGAATTATACAAAATTCATATTTATCCAGATCTTTTAATAAAATTCGCACAACATCTTATTTTAAAAAGTTGAATATGTATGATTTTTTTTCAAAGAATTATACAAAATTTATATTTATCCAAGAAGAGAGTTCAAATGCCTTCATTTTTTGTGTCTCCGTTATGTCTCCATTTATAAAAACTTTAATAGTTTCAAATCTAAAACTTAAAAGTCAAAATAAAACCACTAGATGCGATCTACATCATTTTATTTATGCACATGTAAAAAATTCATGAGATTCAAACTTTATTTTGGTTGTCATCAAGAGCTTATAAAAAATGTACTAATGTGAATAATTTAGAGATGTTGATTTTTCAACTTATTAATTCACATAAAAATAAATTTAAAATGTGATAATTTTTTATGAGCACATAAAGAAAATAATATAAATCACATCCAACGGTTTTATTTTGACTTTTAAGTTTTAAATTTTAAATTATTAAAAAATTTAAAAATAAAAACATAATAAAAATTCACAAAATAGAGGCATTTGAATCCTCCTCCTTATCCAGATCTTTTAATAAAATTCGCACACGATGCCCCTACATTATTAGCAGCCTAGCAGGCGAGTTTTTGTGTGGCCATGCCATAGATAAACAAATAGAGAACAAAACTACCTCGACGACAAATTTTTTAATATAATATAATTTGATTTGATTTTTTTTTTTTTTTTTTATCCTTCCAAACGCTTTTTCATTCGATGATTTACTTATTTCTTTTTACTCTTCCTTTGCGATCATTTAGTTCATCTGTTTTTTATTGAATATAAAAATCACACAAGAAACAGACCAAGCTCAATGAACACATGTCGTTTGCTGGTTGGAGTTTCGAACTTGCGATGGGCGGCTCATAGAATGGATTAAAATTTCACTAATTTCAGGGACCTGATCAGAATCAACTTGACAGAAATTTAGGCGTGGGATGGACAACACTCTTGAGTCTTGAGAAGCCACCAAGTTTAACGGCAGTGATGGTCGTGATTGAGTTCAGTGGCGAAGCCTCCTTGAAACAGAGATAGGTAATTGCCTACTACTTATTTTGAGTGATTCATAGTAACTTGTAAATAAATAATAAAATAATAGTAATTGGTAAAGTTGTGGGGTTTGATGATTGGTAAATTTGTAAATAAATAAATAATGACCGACAGGTGTCTCACATACATTTTGCACTAAATCTTGCTGTTTTTGAAATATAACTTTTCACTTTTCATAAAATAATAAGTTTGTAATTAACAAATTTTACAAGAGGAGGGTTCAAATGTTTTTATTTTTTGTGTCTTCACTGTGCTTCTATTTTTAATAACTTTAATTACTTAAAATTTAAAACTTAGAAGTTAAAATAAAACCGTTAGATATGATCTACATCATTTTATCTATGCACATATAAAAAATTATGACATTTTAAATTTGTTTTGGTTGTCATTAAGAACTTGTAAAAAACGTACTAATGTGAATAATTTCTAAACGTTGATTTTTTAACTTATTGATTCATATAAAAACAAAATTAAAATGTAATAATTTTTATGAGCATATAGAGAAAATAATATAGATCACATCTAACGGCTTTATTTTGACTTTTAAGTTTTAATTTTGAGTTATTAAAAATTTTAAAAATAAAAACATGGTGAAAGCACAAAAAATGAAGGCATTTCAACCATCCTCATTTTACAATTCATTTACAGCAAAGAATGATCTCAACTTGTGAAATTGGTCAACGCTAATCTATATCATAAATTCATAACCATCCTTATTCTATTTTTCAAAATCATTCTATAATTTCTAAGGTTTTGAATTTTGAAAATCATTCTATAATTAGAGTGGGTACAAAGACATCTCGGCAAATTAGTTTGTTCGTACTATCAGAAACATGTCTTAGAAATTGTAAATGAAATTTTGCCCATTTAAGTTTCAATTGGGTCTAAAATATATCTCCAAGCATCAAATTATTCTTGTTGCATAACTAAATTACATCTTAGCTCTTAACTAGCACATTTTTAATAGTTAATTATTCTTGTTGCATAATTAAATTTTGCCTGAAAATTCTGGCTTCCCCACTGACCGAGTTAAATCAGGTCTTATTAAATCTCATCCGAGCGGTTGGACTTGGTGCCTATTTAAATATAGAAGGTTCGTTTTGAGATTTGTGCCAAGTTAAAACAGACGACTCAAATCTATGTAATTGCACTGGATACGATTCCGATTCCGGAGGAGGGACCACTGCCGAGTGCGTATAGATATCTCAACTTTTACGTGACCGACGTGTCCGGTGCCTATTCGGAGGAGATGTGGGGGTCAGTATTATGTTTGCTTTGAGATTCGTGCAAAATGTATTTAAACGGTTGGGATTTTCTATAAAGTCACTCAAACTTTGAGATATCTCAGACGATACGTATTCACCTCTACCTGGGTTTAGACTAGGGGTGCACAAAAAACTCACGACTCGAAACTCAATACGGATTTAACTCACTAATAACTCGAGTTTACTAAACAGTTGATTTATGAGTCGAATACAAGTTACTCCTAACTTGGTTCAGAATCAACTCAGTTGGATTCACACCAAACTCTAATCCATACATTCCTAATTTTTGTGTTCCCAAACTTTATACATATTTCCCACAATCTACTGTATTGCTGCTTGAAACTCAAAAAAAAAAATCACTGCTTCTCAAACAACTAAACCCAGGGGCAGATCTACTGGGTGGGGGGGGGGGGGGGGGGGGGGGGGGGGGGGGGGGGGGGGGGGGGGGGGGGGGGG